>JBAMHW010000006.1:5617878-5633118 GCA_037177495.1 Rhadinocentrus ornatus | reverse complement strand
CCCAGCCGAGGCTCGAACCAGCGACCTTCTTGCTGTGAGGCTGCAGTGCTAACCACCACACCACCGTGCAGCCCTAAAATATAAACTAAACATGGTAAAAAAATAAATAAAGAAATGATCATAACTAAGTTACAAACCAGATTAAAAAGTACAATAAAAATACACACGTGCCACCAAGTAAAACAGGCTAAAATTCACTTTTAATTAAACAAAGTTAAAGTCAAACAATACATATGTGTAGTTATTTCATGTAAAATATTTAATATTTTTTATAAAAAGTTTAGAGAAGCTTTAATAGTAAAAATTTTACCTAACTGGATTTGTGTAACAGTTATTTAAACATGTTCGCTTGGCAGCAATATCAGCACAACATATAAATAAGAGTACATAATGAATAAACAACATTTTCTACATCCACGACTGCATATGTTATTATTTTTTTAAATGCAGTTTATTGGTTGTGTCATTGAACCAAGGATCAAGCCTTTAACTTGCATCTGGTTAAATATGCAAAAGATTTTTAGTTTTGACTGAGAGAGGATGATATAATTGACATATGGCCAAAGACGTTTAGTTTTTAAACTGATCCATTACATAATTTGAAAATAAGAACAACAGCTACTTTGAGACATGGATAATAAGCTGCTCCTGTCAGGAGCTGTCTAACACTAGCCTGAATTGAAGTCAATAAACCACATTTAGGAGGAAATGAAAAGCCTTGTTTGAACAATTTTTACAGTCACAAAACGAAAACAGAAACATGCACCAGCCATTCTTGTTCTATCTTACGCCAACTCTCAAACAACTGTGCCATCCAGCTGATCCGAGGCTTGCACGAGTCCTGCAGGCCCTTACAGATGAGCTGCGCTGGTTACTTTAACCTCCATGTTCACCATCAGCTCATTAGCCCAATTGCTTCTCTGCTAATTCAGAGGGGTTACAAACTGGATGCTAATTAATCACAGACAGAGACGACCTGACGTGTAACAGCAGACAAAGCGGTGGTGAATGCTGCTGCCATGTAGGCGTTATACTCAGGCGCAGCACTGAGCACTGTGAGGACTACTGTGTTCACTGCTGTGCAAAAAATGACAAAGTAAGCAAAGAAAGCAGTGAAACAACTGTGTGATCACAGGGAGTTTTTAGGGCAAACTAGACACAAAGGGTGTGACTGAGGCGTTTAATTGGTCTTATGAGAAAATAAAGTTGTAAAATAGATCCGGCAACAAAGATGTATTCAGAAGAATGTTTTTACTTTTTGTGTGTAAGTGTATTACCTTCTACACTAACACCATGGATGAAAGTAGACAAAACTCTCAATATTCACGAAGATTCAGCCATTATTGACATTTAATTCAATAAAATATGAGGACTTTTTAGTTTATTTACATATCTTCCCATTGATCTAACTGTATATATTTAGAAGTTTAGCTATTGTGACATTACCAAAAAAAAGAGTACTTTCCTGAGTTTTCATTTTAGAAAATGAACATTCTGACCTTCAACCAACGCTTCATTGTTTCAGCTTCTTCTGCGGATCAGATTTAGCTGGTAAATGCTTCTCTGTTTGCATGTCGCTGACTTTATTTTACCTACAATCTGCTGACAGTACCATGCTTCCCAAAACAAAAGTTTGGCAGTTTTTTTTTTTTGTTTTTGTTTTTCCCCATAGACATATGACTGCTGGTGACCCCATTCTCATTATCAATTAATTAACAGCACTATTGCTGTATAAAAAGAACTGTAATACAGCTTTAGCTTTTCCAACAATTCCCTTTTTTTATTTTACAACTACTATTACATTTCAGGAGCTTGGAAAGTAGTTTTGCTAAGTGGAAAAGGTTTTAAACTGAGATCAATTTTCTTGACAAGGACCTGCAGCAGATTTAAAAATCTGTTTCATGGAGTTAATAACTAAAACATTCATATATAAAATGCCTAATGTGAAAACAAGTAGAGTTTAGGATATTTTAGCTCACGTTTTAACAGAACGTGAAGATGAAATTGATTAAAAAGGATGAAATTCATGTCTGGACGCACCAGTCGGTTGCGTGCTGTGTTCAGAGCTGCAATGTCGCCCTCTTGAGGGTTTCATGTGCAGAAAGAAATGAATAAAGTTTATTTATGGAGTGTCTCAAGTCTTTAACTTGCACCTGGTTTAACAAGCAAAAGATTTTCAGTTTTGACTGAGAGAGGATGATAAAATTGACATATGGCCAAAAACCAGGAAGTGCTTGTAAATGCAGAAAGAAAAAAAAGGTATATAAAAGAGTGGGGGAGGATTGAGAAGAAAGATGTGAATCTTCATCACTAAAAGATTTGTCCTTTGTTAGAAAAAGTGCCAAAAGGAAGGGAATATATATATTTATATGGAAGGTAATATATATATATATATATATATATATATATGGGTCACTCTAAATTCTCCCTAGGAATGAGTGTGTTTGTGAATAGTTGTTTTTCCCTATATATGTTGGCCCTGCGATTCACTGGTGACCCTGCCTTTCACCTGAAACACTGCTGGGATAGGCTCCAGCTCACCCCGCGACCCCTAATAGGAACAAGCCTAAAGATAATGACATGACATGACATGACATGACATGACATGACATGACATGACATGACATGACATGACATGACATATATATATATATATACGTATGTATGTATTTATGTATGTATGTGTGTGTGTGTGTGTGTAATATAAACATTTTTAATAGTTATTGCATTTTTCTTTTGTTAACTTCTTTTTATCTTCAAGGTAAAAAAGTTATAAATCAACTATTTTATTGATCGATAATAAATTGTCTCTATATACTTAAAGCCTCCTGTTTATACAACTTTTAAATATGTAGTTGAAAAAGTCATATATTAACAACAAAAAAGTACACAAACATTCTCATATTTTAAAAATTACTGGACTGATAACTGTTATTGCTCATTTAAATATTCATAGTATAAAGAAAACAACCTACCTTTGCCATTAAATCTGAGGTAAATTATAAGAAGATATGGATGTGCTGGACATGGAGGGTCGGCCACTTCACACTGTATCAAACCCCTCTGCAAACACCTGCATGAACAGAATTTGTGTGTGCATGTGTGTGTGCTTTTTCCATGGTGCCCTCATCAACACCATGGTTGTAAATTGACTAAAATGAAGCCCTGTTTTTTTTCCCACTGTTGATCATGTGACACAGAAAGACTCCTGGGACGTGCGTATGTGTACACATGTACGTTAAATGGCAGCATTACAGATTAAATTGCGCGGGTGCAAATATTTAAATGCTGATGTCCTGTGGTGATTAGCTAAGATGTAAATAAGGCAGAAAGACATGTAAATAAGCAGGCTGTTACAGCTGCACAGCAGAGGGCAGCAAATGATTATTTGAGTAAAAACTGAGGGCTCACATATGTTAAACGTCATTAGTATTCAATTTTATATGAGTTCTTAATTCTGGCTATATGTTTTGTGTGTTTTTTGCCGCAACCTTTTAGTGTTACCAATACACAGTGTTAACATGGGCAAAAACCACAGTAAATATAAATATAGTAATAATAAACAGCAATAGCATACCTGCTTGGTTGAAAATGACCATTGTAAAGGACGAACTCCTTATATACAAATGCTTCGATACCCAAAAATCTATTTTTATTTTTAGCTCTAAACAGCATGTTTTTATTTTTTTATTTCACTTATGTGAACTTACTGCCCGTCGGCTCGTACGTTAGTTGTACATTTGCCGAAACTGAGCCGATGTTGTGTTTATGCTTCTGTTGAAGTTCATTTCTGTCACATTTATTAACACTTTGAGAAATCATCGCATGCATCAGGTAATAGTCAAATCCTAGCAGACATCAGTTCCCATGAATCAGATCAGCCAGGAGTTATCTGTTGTGTAACTATTAAATAATACTGTAAATTAAAATGTTCTTTTTGGGGATTTTGCCGCTACTGATGATTACAGGATTTATATTACAGTATTCACAGTGAGAAGCGTATCAATCAAAAGGATTAGGTCACATATCTGTTTTTTTTCTGTTTTTTACAGGGGGTCCACCAACTCTCACCTGAATCTCACCTCACATCTTTTGTGAATAAGAACCTCGAAATCTAAGCCCATGGTTGTGAAATAGATGGCACTCTCCTCCAGATGATGGAATATACATATGCCTGAATCCTGTTCACAGTGAATGGAAAGGATTGTACGATCCAGTGAGTTTGGTGGAGCTACAATAATGTGATTGCTTAGTGGTGAAGATTAAGCTGAGCCTGTAGACAAAGCTCTGGATATGGATTTACCAGTTGGTCCAAAAGTCACTAACCTCTCACAGGGTCATAAACTTTGTGTAATGACTAGACACAGCTGGACTTTATGAAACTGTGGAAGAAGGTTGGGAGTATAATAGGAGCTTGAATAAATTATCCCTCTGTACATGTAGAGGAGACTGTTGACTTGGTTCATCAGCTAAGAAACTGCTCCTCTTAGAAGTCCACCAGACAAATCCTGCTGGGTGGAGCAATGTGCGCCCATCCAGGAGTCACTGATGGGATTATAACTCCCAGCTGGTCAGGAACTGCTGGGAATCCTCCGGGAGAAGCAGAATGCTTTAAACTCTGAAATTTACAAAGAATAGAGAGTCAACATTTCTTATTATTTAGTTATAAATACTGAGCCCCATGAAGGAAGATATGACTTTGGTCCACAGCACTTCATGTTATAGTTGGCTCAGAAAATGTACAGTGATTGTATTTTTCTTTAACTGATTCCCTGGAGAAATAGAGCTTAAATTTAAATTTATGATCACATAAACCAACGCTATATCTCCATATGTCACATAGTTGAGAAAATGCTTTGAAGAAATTGCTCATCTCACTGTTTAAATAATCCCTTCATTCAGCATATCAATCACTACCCTTTGCTATTATGTAGTATTTCTCACTATAACTTTTGTATTCTTCATCAAACCAAACATAACAAAAACATACAGCTATTATTGCTCATGGAAGTTGAGGAGGGCCCAAATACAAGCTCAAAAACAACTTTTTTTCAAAAACAAAATCCAGTGAGGATACAGGGATGGCAAAGAGAAAACAAATTCAAGCTTCTTGCAGTGAATGATAGAAAAGAAAGACCAATGCATGATAAATAGGACGGTTTATCTAGGATCTGGTGAGCAAAAACAAAAAGAAGTAAAACTTTTAAATGCAGAATCACAAGGAAACAAGCTCTAACAAAAATAAAACCGGAAGTCTTAGTAGGAAACTGAATGCAGAAAAAAGGATAAATACACAAAAACTGGAGCTTTATAGAGGACGCAAGAAAACCTAAACGAACCTATTATAAAAATCAAATAGGGTGCAGAAGATTTCAAATACAAGGATACAAAGAAAACAACTAAAAACCAGAACGATGAGCACCTATTGTGTGATCGGCTTCACTGGTCTCTGATGCGACATAAGTTGAAGGTAAGAACCACCTGTCCAGGTGGTGATATTCACTGATTCTGCTGCCTCAATAACAACACAAAGACATTTTATGCAATTACTATGACAGTGGATGTGATAGCTCATGAAAACTGACCAGTACTTACTATTAAAAAGGGCACAATATGGTGCCTGTCTGTTATATTCCTTCATTAAAGCCTTCATAAATGAACTTTTTCAGCCTCTTGAGGAAAATGACAAAAGCTGTAAACAACCTTTTCAGAATGGGTTGTTGAACTCGTCAACTACCACTTCTGCTGCTCTGTGTCTGCTTAATACACAACAAAGTACAAAACTGGAGCCATGTACATGACAAATGATAAACAGAAGTAAAGCCTTCAGTCTCCACTGAGGCTGCAAAGCTCCGTGGAGACATGGTGAGTTAAAGAGAAATGTTTATGTTTAAGGACCGTTTCCACATTTAAAAAGTGGACAGATTTGTGTAGTTTTTAACATAAATTATCTTGGTTTGTATTATTTGGTATGTAGACAGAAAACCACAAAGCTCCAGACAAATATAATTGTTACTCAACAACACCCACAGGTGCCTGCAGTTTATTTAAAATCCCAATTTGTTTCTACGTAAATTAACATCTCAGTTTCACTATGCTCAGAAAGTTAAGAGGACACAAGCACTGAGGCACAGCAAAGCATTAGAGACTGCTGGTTTTCCCTGTGTCTCATCAGAATAAATGTCTTATCAACATCCCCCCTCCCAATGCTCCATTTTAACCCCACGGAAAGCAAAGCTACCAGCACATCAGCATGCAAACACACTTGCAGAGACACGTGTAGCTCTGTTTCTCACATTCAGAGAATTCCCCCCAGACACGCATGCATTAAACAACCGGGGAGTTGAATGTATGCATGGGCTGTAATTGGCAGATTATAAATTCCTACACACTTGTGGCACTGTTGACTTTGCCATATCTGATCCCCCAGTGTATTTGTTTCAAAGGACTCTTATTTGGTGAAAAACCACAGTTTAATATGAGTCCTGCAGCCCCAGTCTGCTGAAACGCACACACACTGTAATTGGGTGCTTTTACACAACGATAAATTATTCATAAACTTAATGGTCGGGATTTGTGGCCCCTGCTGATATAGAAACTGCAAGGATGAGGAAAAACTCTACAGGGAATCAGCAGAAAAGAAATATTAAGTATACGCTCAGGTCTGTGTGTAGAGTCATTAAATAATTTGTGGTTGCTTTGTGCGATTCTCACCATCTCTAGTTTGACATTCTTAGTTTTTTTACTTGTTTGTCACGTTCTTTCATTTTGACATGTTCCAGCTGATGTGGTAAATGTTTACAAGTTAAACCGTTTCTTGAGGCACTGGAGCTTCTTTTCAACTCAGTAAATCGGAATTAAACTGTGTCTTACTTTTGCATGAAGTGATTCCAGATTGCTGCCCGCATCTGGGAACAAATGTCCTTCCCAACATGCAGACACAGGCACGTTTAAAGCACACAAACAGATTGTAAAGGTGGCTTTAAATGCCACAGGGGTGGGTGGAGAAATAACCAGCGGCTAAATACTGGTGGTTATTTCTTGGCAAGAAAACAACAATTATCTTTACTGAGCTGTGAAAATTATGTCTGGGCTGTTAAATAGAGATGCAGTTAAATCAGTCAGTGGAGGAAAAAGCTGCTTTTATGCTCTAAAGGTACATCAAATCACAAAGACACATTACCCAAGAAATCTCTGAACTTGAACTGTGATAAAGAAAGATACACATTTATTATCTCCTATTATCTTAAGTGTGTGTTTTACAGCATGCATTTTTAGTGTGGGTGGTATCAGGTGTGTCTTATTTGCGATTAATACAAGTCCTGACATGAACAGTGTTTGTAATGCTGTGACAAATTCCTCAGAAGGCCATCTGCTCCGTGTTACTTATCAACATGCTAAATCGCAATACATCGAAATGTGAATGCAATGCTGAATGGGATACTGGGGTTAAATATGTCTCTATTTGCAGTCAAATCATTTTCTTTGTGTGTTTGAGTGTGTATGTGTGCCTGTGTGTGATTTAAAGCCATAGCTATCTTTATTTACACAACCGCTGGGGAGTGCCAGGGCTGGAAATGATCAACTTTAGAGCTGCTCTAATCTTTTTGTTTGACTAACAACTTGGTAAATCATAACCCCTGAAAGCTATCTTGACAAGGCATGTTAGCTTCTTTGAGCTCATCGTTATGTATCGGAGAATGAGTAGGGGAAGAGGAAAGAACAGAGAAAATATTGAACCAATTTATCAGGTTAAAATTATTACTGCAAATTATTTAGTTGCTTACCAAACAGGTATTTGGGGATAAGTAAAGGGAAGCCAGCTAGGAGCCATCGCTGATGAACGTTGTCAAGCCAAAAAATAACATCTTTATATCAATAGAGAATTCAGAACTAAAAATTCAGGACTCAAAATGCAGGGCGCAGGCAGTTGAAGAAATAACTCAACTTTAATATAATAGACACAAAACTGACAGCACAGCCAAAAAAAACAACATAATAATAGAAATACAAACAAACATGAAGCCAGGAAGAAGAATTAAGCCAGAACGAGGCAAACTACAGATAAAACCAGAAATCCAAGAACAAAACCTGAAAACAAACTAGAGAAGTAACTGAACACTCGAGGCTAATAAGGCAGAAAACAAAAATAAATAAATAAAAAAGGAATTTACAAAACAAACAAAAAACAAAACAGCATTATAAAAGAAAACTAAGACAAAAACTAAAGTTAGAGATTATAGCACATCTGGAAAGCTAGGAGCCTTGCTTATTATTTAACCATCTAAATGTGTATGAGACTAAACTTATCTAACAGCTAAAGTTGTTAGCATCATTTCAGCTGTGTTAGCCTGTCAGCCTGTTAGCTACTACAGCCGATCGATCCAAATCTAGATAATATCGATACCAAGGCCAATATCGGCATCGTTTGATTCCAGTGTGATGAGATCGATATTTTTTTTACAGAGGACTTTGAGGGCAAAAAAGCCGAAGTATGTGAATGAGAGCCAGCCAATTGTGGGTTTTGCTTTTGTCAGGAGAATTTTCACGGTTGACTTTGATTTTTTGCAAACTATTGTGTTAAATAGCTTAAATTTAAATAACATAGTTCTGCTATTCAGTTTGTTAATGAAGAAATGTATTTGACCAAAAATCTTTGTACTGTGTTTTATTATGATCAAAATTATAATCAATAATTAAAGATAAAATAATTAAATAATTGTGAAATTTCAAGCAAAAAGTATCGGTATTGCCGATACTTGTCCTGGATTTGCTTGCTATCAAATCATTACCAAAATTTGCAGTATCGCCCAGCCCTATGAGTTACTTTCCACCCAACCTCCACTCCTCCTTTTCAATCTGTTAGTTTGAATTGATGGTTGTTTGTGTGAATGGTTGTCATTCATGCTGCTCAGTTTTTTACTACGGTCATTGTGTGCTTTTTCACATCAAACCTGTACCCTGTTATAATTATATTTGTTGAGGTACTTAGTTTTAGTTTAGTTTATTATTAGGAGCCCCATTAACTGCAGCAAGCTGCCACTATTCTTCCTGGGGACCTTTAATTTTGACACAGCCCTCTGAATCATTAAAGCATAAAAAAGACACCTAACCCAAAGGAAAACCCATTCTTTATCTACACATACTGGACAACTGAGCAAATAGCCCTTTTTTGATATTATCTTTGTGCACTTTGATACAAGTTGCCTGTCATGAAAAGGCCGATTTTATTCCCATGACTTTTGCATTAAACTATAATAATAAAAATTAAAGACAACAGTTTGACAGACATAAAATGGAATTTTTGCAGCAGCAAGGTAATTCCTAAAGGTCTGTTAGCTGAAAACTTGGTGGCAAAACTAAAATTGATCCACAGCAGATCAACATCTACAGTATCTGAAAAGGAAAAGACCTGACACTGGACACACAAGATGCATCTGGATCAGTTGACCCTTCTATTGGTTGCTAAATCGTCAACAGAAATGGTCTCCATGGAAACGTGGCTGTCAAGAAGCCATTCTTATGGAAGGGAAAAAGGGAGAACCTGTTTCCACTAAAAATCAGTTGGAACAGGTCTGATGGAGGGATAAATCCTCCCCAGAGCCTGGACCTCAACATTATTGAAGCAGTGTGGGATCATCTTGACAGAGAACGGATTTAAACACAGAAACATCCCAAGAAGAGCTTTGGGAAAAGCTTGAAGAAGCCTGGAGAACTATTTAAAGCTGTGCTTCCCAACCTGGGGTCACTGACCTCCCAGGGGGGCCTTTAAATAGCACAGTGGGTCTGCAAGGCTTTGACTGTTCAGGGCCTGTGTGATCATTAAAATTAAGGCCATGTTCACACAGAAATGAGTTGAGCTAAGCTTTTTATCATTTGGACATTTTATTCACATGAAACTGGCATTTTAGGGGCCTAAAAACACAAACGTTTTAACCCTATAATGCCGTAGGCTGTCCTGTTTGATGCATACAGTTTCTGAGATCTTTTGCATCATTTTATGGAAAAACCTTGGCTCAAAACCTTTGTACACAATCTGATACTTGTGTACTACTCTCTGGTGGACACAATAATAATACAATAACGCACTACAATAATTTTGACATTACACAGTAATAAACAGTAAGTATACAAAAAGTTGAGAGAAACTGCTTCTTCTTTGTGGTTTTCTTCTTCATCATCTTTTGGCGTTTACGGACAGTTGTAAACAACTAAATAATTAGTGGTGCATCAAAACGCGTAAATTAACTCTAAACTTGGCACTGCCCACTTGTGGATGAGCTGACTTATTACCCATGGAACGAAAAGATGCATGGAAGTATGAGGGCGGCAACGTATAACAAAACTGTCCGTCTGCTGCGTCAAGCATAAATGAGCCTTAAGAGGATTCAAGCTGTGTTGAAGAATAAAGATACTCAGACCAAACATACATTTTTTAAGCTCAATATAATTGTTTAAACCCTGTTTTTGCCTTTTTCATTCATTTTTTCTTGTTTGCATGTTTCTTCTTTTTACTGGGATTGAGAAATCAGGACTATTGCTTAGGTCTGAAAGTACGTTACTTTTAGCTAGGAACAAAGTTTACCAGATTTTCCCGTCAGGATTCTGGAGGTTGTTTTCAAATGGTTCAGGTAAAAGAAAATGTTGTCACAGTAGACTTGTATGAAGGTCACAGTTTTCTCATTGACCCTGTTTTACAGTGAATGCATCCATCTAGTCCCACCTAGCTGCAGACTGTATTGTACCAGCCACAGTGTGTTACTATCCTCACTCCTTAACCTTTCTTTCTCCTAGTGAATGTGGGGAATGTTGTTAAAGATGAGCATACCACTGTTTGGGATTTACTGTTAAACCAATTACCCATAAGGTCACAGGGAGTCTTCACGTTTGAGTGATCACTGATAGACTGAGTTTATCAGGCATCTCTGAGCCAAACAGCCTCTGAGTCTCACCCAAATGTTGAGAAAGCTATTTTTTTCACAAAGGAAAGTCAGTTTTTTTCTTATATATATATACAAAAGCCTGCTACTTAGAAAAGGTTCATAAGATAAAAAAGTATTAAAATGAAATAAAATCTAAGTATTTTTGTTTCATTTAAAGAGCTCAGACTTGTATTATGAGTTTCTTTCATGGAGCTCCATGCTCACATGATTTGGCTTGACCACACACCAGTAAAATACTTTTAAAGCTTATCAAAATTATTTAATATTTTTAAATTACTATCTGTTTTATTGGGATAGATTATTTTTCTTTTGTGTAAATAGCATTTTAAAAATGTTCCTTGTTACGTGGGAAATAAAGCTTTAAATTCTTTTTAAGAGAGACCTAATATAAGTCTACATGGTAAAGGTCCCATATTATGCAAAATTCATTTTCTAAAGGTTTTCTAACAGTCATATGTGTCCTCCAAGCCTGTGTTTGAGGCCCAAGAATTAGAAAATTCTCTCTTCTCTCAGTTTCTTGCTCCACTTTTTAGCAAATGTATGCTCAAACAGGTGAGTCTGAGATTTTTTTCTTTGTGACAACACAAAGGGAAATAACCATTCTCTCCAGTATTGAATACTGCCATTGACCTGTCCCCCGGCTACCCTCTGAAATTCCAGAGTGGGCGGCAGTGAAAGCTGGATCTTTTTCCAGAGAGGAACATGGAGTATGCAAAAGGGGAAAAAATTAAGGTCCTTCTACAGCAAACTAGACTTACTCCTTGCAACCTAAACCACAAAGAGGGAGATGCCACCACCAGGAGGGCCCGTCCACTATCAGGGTAATAAAAAAAAAAAGAAAAACATTGTTAATTAAAAACAATTAAAAACAGTTTTCCAATAAGAAGAAAATGGAAAAAAAGTTAAAAAAAAAAAAGAAAAAGAAAAAAAAAAAAGAAAAAACAAGGGCAGCAGCCTCTTAAAAAAAAGACTGACCCCCAGTCCGAAATGCTAAAACAAACTGCAGCCTGAACAGTTTCGCCTGCCATGCAATCGCCAGAGAAAAGCAATCGGCCAACCACCCTGCCTGAAAGAGATAAGGTGAGCGGTCATTCCACTGGAATATGCTCACACAAACCTAGAGTTATGTTCAATGAATGTGCAACTTCTATTAGTTATAATGGAAACTGCATTTAAAGGGCAAACATGGCATCTGTGACAGTCATGTCGTAAAAATTTAAAGACTGTTGAACATAGTCCACAAGAAGCAAGAACCTTTGTTCTGCAGCTGTAATCATGATCCATCTCTAATCCTTACTGCGGGATGTTATATCAGGAACATGTGTTTGCATCTTACCATGGTAACCAGTAAATGACTTCAACTAAGATGATATTTGCCTTGTAAGAAGAATGTATTTTAGCCAAAAATATGGTTGTTCTGGAATATTTTTGCCTAACTTCAACCATGACGTGTGAAGTACTGTTGTGTGACTGATGGAACATATGTTGGTCTCAAGCTAACGTTTAACAAGGTTCATGGTTGAAAGCACTTGGTAGCACTTAGCTGCTTCAACCAGCCACCTTTCCTTCATCAATATGATTATTTTTACAATGACATCAGCTCTGATGTGGGAATGTACTTCATGAAATGCCATGATAAATAAATTTTGAGTTATAAACAAACAGCAGATGGGACTGTTTCAGTTGGAAAACGTGTTGACCATTTTATACCCATGATAAGGTCTCTGGCATAATGCGAGTAATATGTAAGAAAAGAACAACTTAGCTTTTCAACTGACCCAGCAGCAGCCTGTCAATTGCAGTAAATACAGAAATTGCTGTCATTAAAGTGCTGCACGCTCAAGTGTAATGATGCGCACCGCTTTGGCAAGTGATGCGATGTCATTTAAAAGTATATTTAGAGGTGATGCTAGTTTTCTCATCTTAGATAAATTACATGTATAACAGGTTCACTGCCAAAACACATTTATTTTCTAAATGTCTTCGTAACAAATGGTCATTTTAGCATTAAGCCGCTTTTTACGCTGTTCTATTTAAGTTTAACCAGAAATGCTATTGTATGTAAACACTTTAGAAAGGATGTAGAGATGTCAAAGGACTATAAATCGACTTGAAAGCTTGGAAGCTCTGCTCTTTATGGCTTCCTCCACTAAGTGGGCCTGGTTTTGGATCGAATGGATGCTCTCCTCAGTGTTACCAACTATAATCAAGGGTAGTGTGGGG
Organism: Rhadinocentrus ornatus; assembly: GCA_037177495.1. Classification (NCBI taxonomy): domain Eukaryota; kingdom Metazoa; phylum Chordata; class Actinopteri; order Atheriniformes; family Melanotaeniidae; genus Rhadinocentrus; species Rhadinocentrus ornatus. Next base: position 5,619,952 of record JBAMHW010000006.1, on the reverse strand, counting down.
CCAGTGGGTCCAACACATGTATCCTGTAATTACAGAAGCCTTAGCTTCCATCTGACACTGCACTTTTATATCTTTTAATTTGCTGCCATACTCTGCATCCCATATCCTTTCACAGGAATAAATATTGTGTTATAGAAGATAAAAGTGGTAAGGAAGCACAGCACAAAACTTTTCAGTCTTCATTTAGTTGTAGCCATGTCAAATTTACCCTGTTTATTTTCTTTTTTTTATATTACATTAAGTATTATACAGTATTGCGAGAATACAACTGAATCACAGGTCTCATTGTACTAGTATACTGATATAAACAGAGTTTTTTGCTAAATTAAGTTCTATTAATAAACAAAATTGTGTAAAATGTCTTTAATAAAACATTCTATTAATTTTCACAGATAAAGTATCAAGTTGTTGTTGGGTTTTTTTTGTTTTTTGTTTTTATAACACAGCACCTCACGACATGGATAATTTTGTCAAGTTTTACCTTTGGAAAAGATTTTGGTTATTTATATGTTGCTGCAAACCAGGTAGTTTATCAAACAAGTTGGAGGCTAAATAAAAAATATGTGACAAATAGAATATTTTATCTTTTATGGACAGACATCAAAATTTGCCGCACCTGGAAAACACAATTGGGGTTTAGATGTGTTTGTTGTTTTTTGTGATTATTATTAAAGACGTATGACTTGTTATGGCCAATGCGTCGTTTCCATCAACTTTTCTGTGTCATGAAATAAAACCATAATTCAACACATCAACGCATCACTCAGCTTGCCATGTTATATTACAAAAATGATCATTTTCATTATTTATTTGTTTGTTGTCTACCTTAGACTTTCTAAATATCTAAATAAATTTAATAAAGCTATGAGGGAATTTTTTTTAACATAATTTTGATAAATGGCCCAAAACTCTGACTTATTTTTAAAATTATAGATTTTTTGTTGGATCTATGCAACACTTTTAATTTTGTTTAAATCTTTATATTTGATATTTGTACAGAAAGTTAAATGCAATGGAAAATTTGTTTGTTTTGTTGATTCAATTAAATTTTCTTGGGTCTTGGGTCTTTACTAATAAATAAATAACAGCAGTGTTGTAAGTTTCCAGAAATGTTAAAGATATAATTAATTTTTCATAATTTTATAATTAATTAATCAAATTAAGAAGAATTATAAAAGCAGCACCATGGTGCCAGGACTCTAAATGTATTAACCTCTTAATACCTAATTTATTTATAATTCTATAAAAACAAAATAGATCAAGAAATTCTCCGGAAAACAAAAAAAAAAAAGACAATGATAAAATAAAGTATCAATAATTAATAAATAAGTTAATAATAACGCTAATAATAAATAATATTGTAAAAATAAATACGTAAAGCAAATACATAAATAAAATAAATTGGTTATATAAAAATAACAATTTAAAAAAAAAGGCTTGAAGTGTTTTGTCAGAAATTCAGAAAACTGGAAATTTCTTCATCATCTACAGCTTGTGTCTTTTACATGTGCACATTTCACTTTTTGAGCTTTGAGGTTCAAATCCACCAGATAAAAGCTGCAGCAGTCTGAACACACAGGACATGAACATTTGAAACATCAGTGAAGTTTTACAACCTTTCATCTGTGTATCTGAATATGACCCTTAGCTCATTCATGTGTGGTTAGACCCTTGAAGTCTCAAACAATGGGTGTTTTAAAAGTAATCTTCCCCTTTTTTTGATGAAAAGAAAAACAACACTAATGGTTGTTGTTGCTTGACTTCACAGGCCATAATTTGGGGTTTTGAATTACACTTTTGTCCCAGCAGAATGAGCTCACTGCACCTGCAAGAGAGAGGCATCGACATATTGTGGTGCAGGAAATGCTTTATTATTAGCCTGCTGACTGTTGTGTTTGTTCAGTGACATCGTGGTAGGTAATCAACTGTGCTTGTTTGCTGAGCTGCTAAACCCTGCAGATCAGCAGTGGTTGCAGACCCACCACTTTGCTCCAGACATATTTATATTTATATTTATATTTATATTTATATTTATATTTATATTTATATTTATATTTATATTTATATTTATATT
>JBAMHW010000006.1:5601810-5616446 GCA_037177495.1 Rhadinocentrus ornatus | reverse complement strand
TCTGACCTGCTACACTGTGCTTCAATAATTCAGGTTTTCATTTGGGGAGGCCACTTGCAATCAATCAGCAGCAGGATGGAAGGGACATCCTATTACGAAATGCAAATTCTTAGAAACATTGTTTGGTAACAGAAATATTGAGAGCTCCAAAACGCAAAAACGCTGTCACTCTAGTTAGTTTCTTTCTGTCCATAATACAACCAGGATATCATCGTGTCATTGCGTAACCCACTGTGTTTCCTACTCAGTAAGCAAACTAACTGGGAGAGTGCACGTTGCTGCACTCTCCCTTCATTAGGATGCAAGTGGGGCTTTGGCCCTCATTGAATGTGAAGGCCCTTTGTTTGTGTCTTAGTTGAAGTAGAACCCATTTGTCCCACTGTCTCAACAGGCAAACAGGAGTTTAATAGCTGGAGGTTGACCTAGTTGCCTTGTCTAGTTTGTGCTTGCTTGTCTCTGTGAGCGGTTGGTAGTGAAAGGGGAAAGTGGGAGTAGAGGAGTGAAAAAAAGGGAGGAACTGGGGTATGCATTCCCCTCCTCCCCTACTGGGACAGCTGAAGGCAACAGTGCGGCAACAAAACCAACCCACATATTCTCACTGCAGAAATAGAACAGGAGCATCCATGAAGGCATGTGCAACAACTGATGCTACAGGCCAAGATGCTGCTGTAATTCTCCTCACACTGCAACACACTGGCAAGATACACTGGAAATATTACCATGATGCTTTTTAGATTCTTTCAAATTTAACAAGAATTTAAGTTATTTCTAAACTTTGCTCTTTTGAGCTGGTTCACCTGCTTTAGCTTTTTATTTTGGGTCTAATAGATTATTTGTGGGCTGAAAACAAAGCAGGCCGATGCTTTATAACCTGATGGGTCAGATTGTTCATTCCAAAGAGTCACCAAAGTCTTACATAGAAACTGTTTGGGTGTATTTATCCATATCCTGAATGAAGTAGCATCACAATTTCCTGTTTAAAATTACGATGGGAATGTGATGGGCGACTGCTTTGCGTAGAGGAGTGCCCATATGACGTTCCAGTAACTATGATGCATGAATATAAAACAAGTGAGCCCATACAATGTACATTTTTCTGACCCTAACCATGTGTTTTAAAATTCAATCCCCAACCATCTGCAAATTAGAAGATGATTAAATTGATTAAAAGTGACTAAACAAACAAAGTTGTAGACGTGTAAGTTAGAATGTAGCAAAACAACACAGGGGAGTGACATCATCATTAAAGGCAATTAAGTGGGTGAATGTTGAACAAAGTCCTTGTCAAGTAAGTCGCGTAGACAAAAGGAAATTATTTTGAAACAGCAACCTGATTTTATGACTAATCTTTAAATAGCTTTGTTAGTTCATAGAAATAAATTCCAGCCTGATGATAAAGGCTCAAACCTTGAGGAGAATCTACATTGTCTGTCAATGGTTCCGTATTGTGATAAAGTTGCTGTTGCAGAGTGAAAATGTTTCTACATGTTCTTGTCCCTAACATGATGTCAATAATCACTAGGAAAAGATATCCTTTAACCCCATCCTGCCTCTGGGGTTGTGGATGGAAATAAGCCTCTCACTTTGAAATATGAGATTCTTTTAAATGGGTAAAAATTATTATTATTTTTACACTTTGATTGAGCCTTTTTGATTCTAAGTTAAGAAATCAACTTAATCCAAGAAACAATGAGTCATTCATTGAACTTTGTTTCCCTACAAACACATATCTGTTTGCAAAACACTGTTATGAACATTCTCAATGTGGGAAAAAACAAAGAGAACTTTTTGTTCTCGGTCTCAGCACATACAGTATATAAGCCTATTTGTAGGAGATCATGGAGATGTTTATACAACAGGGACTTCACTCATAATAGATGATACAAGGAAGATGATACAATAGATGGAAAGATGTGTGATGATACAAGGAAGTGGGGACATGTAAGGTTAACTGCACATCATGGATTCTTTTAAAACCTGTTACTTTTCATGGCTGTGTAGTACAACCTCCTCCTCTCTTATCATCTGTTAGCAATGACTGAAATTTGTCCCAAGGTTCCAGAAAATTCTTCTTATCTTTTCTCGCGGTGTCTTTAGCAAATACATTGCGAGCTCTCAAATGCAGATGTCATCAAAACTGACACGCTGAATCAAAAATGGTCTTATCGGCTTCTGCACTCATAGAAACGCTAAAATACAGAAGGAATCAGACAAGAGGGAGAATTTTGTCAGCATTCCCAGAACGGGATTTAAAAGTGACAGATCAGACTGGAAATAAAAGAGAGACCTCAAAATGTCAAGTTCTGTGTCATGCCTGTGCACACCTCGTGTAATACTCTTGGCACAAGGTTTGAATTAAGATTGGAGGGAGAAAAAAAATTAAAAATAAACAGCAGATGTTGACAAAAACAGATAAGGTTTTACTTCCCAGAACTGCACCGCCTGCCCATGTGCTCGTCTGTCAGGGAGCGTGCAGCGCCTACAGCTAAAGACTTCCTGTTGGACCAGGATGCACCTGCTCTGGCTGAACAGGTCTTGAGTTTTCCAAACACGTCATGGCTGCTCCCTATGGGGAGAGCCTATTGTATCAAAAGCTGCTGAACTTGTAGAACACTGTGCACAAAAACACAGTCACTGAGTGTTCTTTTGCAGTTTGTTTCTCTCAGTGACAGGGTTACTGATAGTTCAAGAAGGTTTGGGATAAGTTTGTTCTAAACTCTTTTGTTAGAGCAAGTCTTTGAGTTTTATCTCACTTTATGTGATATATATTAGAAATGTGTCACTGATTGAATCCTTACTTTGCTCCCAAACGCATCCAATGTTTATTTAAATTACAGCAACAAAGTTACTAAAAGTCATTGACTTACATAGAGAAAAGCCTGCAGTCTCATACTGACACAATTCATTCAAGTTGCCGTACTTTAAGATGTGTTTCAGTCACAAGCCAGGAAAAATTTGTTTTGTCACAGGGAAACATGAAAACATCCAAAGATGCTTAGTATGTTTCCTCTTGAAGCAATATGATAACAGTTAATAGTTCAGATTGTTCAACAACCCACAGTTTATCTCTGTTATCTTAAGAAGAGTTTCTTCGGAGAGGCAGAAACTTGCTTCTCATGCTGGTAAATATCTAGGATGACAATCGATCTTTACAAATATTTTAATCTTTAGGTGTCAGTCATGCTAAAAACAAACACCCCCATGAGCTGCAAAACATATCTAATCTATCTTGATCATGTGACCATCTCTTTTCTCTTGATTTATCCACCTCTTCTCGTGTATTTTACTTTTCCTTTCCTGTCTGCATACATACAAAAAGTTAACAACTACAGCTGGAGGAAAGAAAAACTTCCCCGGAAAAAAATGAAGTTTCCAGCAGCTTGTTTGACAAGCAGATAAGGAGCTTGCAGGTTTAGTCTCTTTCCAATCATCATATATATTACATTTTTCTAAAAGCTGCATCTTATGACTTTAGGTAGCCGAGGTAACAGCATAGTAACTTAAAGATGCATCGCTAAATCACATCAGTGGGTCCTCATGCTCAACAAGGCATCATCTGTCTCTTCCAAAGGTGGACAGTGGCTACTTTTGAAGTCTCTGCTTTCAGTCTTCTGGGATCAGGGGCCTCTCTGTAGCATATCAAACGCTGCCCAAAGACAAAGCTACTTTCTGTGTGGTTTTCTTTTTTTCCACTCTATTGCCACAAAGATAGATTGCTAATGAGGATCCAGTATCTAAATTCAGATCTGGCTTTGAGACTCTAGTCTCAGATTTCAACCAAAATCAGACATAATAAGTTTTTTTGTTGTTTTAAATGACACAAAGGGGCTCTTAAACCTTGTTTTATGGTGGCTTATAGGTTTTTCAAACAGGACAGCATCAGTTTTAACTTTTTTTTCTCTCTTCATTTTGCACATCACTCCAGAAATACTTTATTTCATTATCAAAACAATACTGAATATGATCATTCTAATTAAATTGAAGCAAAACACCACTCATTTATGGGAGTGTAACGGACAATTTACTTAGTTGTTAGGGTGATTTTAAGAGTTGAAACAAACAAAAGGTTGAAAGCAACCTGTTTAACCACAATGCGAAAGAATGCAATCTGGGAGTAAATATGTCTGAAAAAGCAAACAGGTTTGTTGACGTCTCATCTGTCTTCATTTAGATTTTGTTTACATGAATCATACTAGTAAATAAGTCAGACACAATACTATGAGTACTAGAAGTCTACACAGTGCATACAATAAGGTTGCAGTACACACCAGCATCTAATTTAATGTTCAATTCAAATTTTTAGTATTATAATGATAGGATTTACAAGTTTGTTACGAAGCCTGCCATCATTTTTCTTGACTGTGAGCCCAACTATGTTTACACAATTGTGTTTCACAAATCCTGAATGTGCCAAACTTCTGGGCCTTCACTGTTAGACAAAAGACAAAACATGAGCTGACTCATCACTTCATAGAGCAGTGATTTTCCGCATAGGAGTCACCAGTCCAGCTGCGTACCTTTGCAGACAACAGCAGATTTATATTGAGGGAACAAGCATGCAGCAGATGGAAAAAGTGATAGACCATAAGACTGATATAAATATACAAATGTGTATACATGAGAAATCAGCATGAAATCTAGTTATTGGTTCGTTCATTCTCTACACTATGCTGCTCAGGATCATTGGGGTTTGGAGTATTTCCCACTTGCCACCAAGCAAAAAGTTGCAATCGGCAATTAAACTTAATTACATGTTTTTAAATTGGGTGGGAGCTGGAGTACCCACACAGGCACAACCCGAGCATCCAACCGCCACACACAAAGGCTCCACCCTAGATTGGAACCGGAAACCAAAACAGTACTTTAAGTACAAATAGGCTAAAAGCAAACTATTCAGTATCTACACCAGGGCTACTTGATTACATATTCAGCAAGACTTTCAGTAGTATGTAATACTACTATACTGTAGCACGACTGTATACAGCTATGAGATGCAATCAAACTGAACTTTGGAAAGTGGAAGCCCTTTCCAAGGATCCCTCAGGATGTTGGCATGGAATGTCTGATGTTTCTCAACATAGTACCTCCTTAAATTTTAGTCTTTAAATAAAGACACACTAATTACAAATTAAACACATTGGTTTTACATTTGAATGTGATGATAAAAAAAAACATTTGAGTCTAGGTGGGGTTAAATCTACAGTTTTCATTGTCAGTTTTACCTTTTGGGATGGAGGAAGACAGTTTATGTCACGCTAATGCTACTATTTTGAGACACAACAAGATGTTGAATTATGTGTTAAATATCCAGCTGTGACATATTCAAGAGACTAATGAATTGTAAAGCACATTGTTCCAGAGGGGTGATGGAATTCAGCAGGATCTATTTCATGTATCTTTACTACTTGAAGAAGCCTCTGACTGAACCCACTCTGTTGTTTCCTCATTGTGCTGTGTAGACGGTGTGAAGAATTTCCCATTATTCATCATGTCCATTATGTTCAGCATCTTTTGCAGCATTGTTGGTACAATCAGCTCCAGATCATTGCACAGCACCGAGCCAGAGGTTCTGGTTCTTGATTCTTTAAAGATCATATGAACAAAAACGCATTGCCTACAGTTAGATGTCTGTGTCTATATTTTACTTTGCTGTGACATATTCAAGTTGATAAACACATTAGGGTTCATATGTTCCTGCAGGAAAGACTTGGTCATCATGAAACATTTCAGCACTAAATTCAGCATGAGCTTCTCAGTTAAACAACCGGACTTAAGTCTCATTAAGCTGAAACCAGAAGAGATTCTTTTATCAAACTGCATCAGCTCGGTTCCTCCATTTGACTCCTCTCCTCCCATCTGAATAAAACACCCATGCTTCAATGTCATTTTAATGCCATGTAACAGAGCATGTAGACATTGTTTCGTTTCAGCATTCAGCTTTTTTATCTTTGTTTATTAACGCTTTCCACGTCACAAACAAGACGGCGGGGGAGCAAGGAGACAAGTGAGATGAAACTCCTGTGTGTGCAGCATGTTCTGGTAGCAAAGCTGCTGAGGTGTTGGCCAGATTTGTAAATATTTCCCTTCACCACCTGCAAAGCATCACCACTTTTTCATTATTCACGAAGACATGGCAACTAAAAATCTTTAGATTGATCAGATCTAATCTCCACTGATTTTATGTTTGTTTCTTGGGTGTCATTGAGGACTTCTTTTCTTATAGCAGTTTGACCAAGATGAGCTGATTTAAACTTTTCTCTGACAGCTGATGTATGTGTTTAAATAACTATAAAACAAAATTATGGTTGTAACCATAAAATGCATTTGTAAAGTCAAACAATGAACCTGGTTGATGCATAACAGTACTACCAGTACATAACTTGTGGTTATAGCATTGGCCTAAAAAGGAAGAGAATAAACGTTGACTGGAAACCATATCAGGGGACGACCTTTTAGCTGGTTAAGATATTAACAGCAGTCAGCTTAGCTGTCATCAAGGTAAACAAAAGAGACACTGAGGGATCTGAGCTGAGTTTATTTTTCATTATTTTTGGGTTGCAGCATATCTTAATTTTATGTTGTGTTGTTTAGTAATTTCCACGTTGTTATAATAGGTGGAAAAAGAGGAAAGAAACTAACGAAAACCCTTAATTAAGTAGGTGCTTCCTGCAAATCTGCAGTTCAAATCTCAGACAATGTTGCTCTTTTACAGCCTTTCTTGTGAGTGTGTAACAGTAATTGATACAGAACCAGCATTTTAATCTTTTCTTACTCCACATCCAAAAACCCACATGTTTGTAGACGTTCACAACTATCAACCCCTGCTAGCTCTGATCCCATAACAGAACATGAAACTGCAGTTTCACCATACAGGCTCAACAATAGTTTACATACTTAGTTTCCTCTTCATTAGTCCTTACAGAGAAGCATCTTTAGCTTAGAATTATCAGCTCATCAACATTTAACATCTCCATTCATGCTTCTATTGATTTCCACTTGCAGCGTCTCACACCATTAACTGATAGTAACCTTGCTGGATTTGGGAAAATCTTGGAGTAAATTTTTAAAAAGTTAGACTGTTAAGTGGGCAGGTGTTTATCTGAAAGAAGATGGAAATGCATTTTATTAGAGCAACATGCTTGTAGGAATGGATTTGTGCACATAGACAGAAAAATGCTCCCTTGCTCATAGATGCAGGACTTTTGTAAATTATGCATGCTTGATTTAAAGTGCATAACTTTAAAGACCTATTAAATACGATATATTACAAATCTGAGATTTCTGTGTGACTGAACTAATTACAGCAGCTGGTGTCATGGAGGTTGTGGCGGTTACATCTGTGTCACTTAGCGGGACGAAGCACAGAGCTAATTACACTAGGACAGCAGATTACGCTACTTTAAATGGACTGTCGCTCTTTCTAAGACCATCGGATAAAATCAAACGAAGGCCCTTCGGCTAAGCCGCTAGACCATTCTGTGGTCTAAGCATCTTCAGGATGGGACTATAAAAAAATTTACTAAAGCCCTCAAGGAAAATGTGCCAATCATCTGACAGATTATTAATCAATTTTAAAATTGAATTAAAATTAGCTGAGAAAATTTGGAAAAAAAATCTAAACATTTATCATTCTTTGTCATCATATGTTAACACTGTCTTCGTGTCAAACAGGGACATTACTTGTAAGATTTGACATGAAAGACTTGAGTAAGATTTAGGGTCTCACAAACAAAAGAGAGCTGTGGGAATGAAGGTGATAAGAGGCTTAACATTGGCTGAGTGAATCTACTGCCACAGGAGACGGAATAGAAACGGAAGAGGGAGGTGGATATTGTGGTGGTGCAGGGAATCCATGTTACACTTCACTCTGATAAGCATCGGTTCTCAAAAAGAGATTTTCCCAGAGCACACATTTCCCGGGTACAACTAATGTAGTTAATCTACATTCTGCTACTTTTTGGTGAGAGAAAATAAAAGTGTAGTTAAAGTGTAAAAATCTCCTAAAGTTTAGTAATGCTGCTATCTGACATGGATCCTCCCCTACACAAAAGAATTGTCTCAAAATGTTTTGCAACATTTATATGTACAAATGTACACATTAGATGTTTTGGGTAAGACTAGTGCTTTGAGTTCAAATGATGCAACCACATTTAGCTAACCATCTCTCTGACATTAGCTGGTAGCTTATCGGGATGCAAAGTAGTCCATGACAGCAATCTTTGGTTTGAGAAATCCTGTTACTGAGGGGAACATATGTGCATGGCGGCCTGACTTTAATTTATTTTGATTTATGGCTTTGGGGGCAAGAGCACATAACCCACCCTCTTCTCACCCACTGTGCAGGAGTCTGGTTCTCACAGAAAACTTGCAGCCTGATTGTTCCACTCCACACCCAGTTTCTGACACAACAGCAGGGGACGGTTGATAAGATTTCTGGTGGACACAAATTGTTGACCGTTTTTTTTAAAGATAACAACCTAGTCTTGGTCAGTAGTTGTCACACCCGTCAGCTGACAAGAGAAACTGAAACCACTCCACCCTCAGAGGTGAGATGGGTATCCTCTGGCATGCCTGAGACCCAGATAAGAAACATGAAATTCAATCAATCTTCTTATCATCTGTCACTACTTGGCCAGATGAGCCACAAGCTCACCACCCTTTTAAAAAGGTGCAATTACAGTTACCAGGCAGAAAACTTCAGCTTCATAAAGCTGAAGCTCCAGCTGTGACAGGACACCTCTGATTGCCATGGAAATCATGGCAGATTGATTAGGTCTGGCCTGGGTGGGGAGAGTTAATCATTGAGGAATATCAATGTATCCAACCTGTTATAAAGAGCCCAGTTCATTACTCAGCTTCGCCTTTCTTTATAGTTAATGAACTCTCAGTAAAAACTCCTGTTGTGACTCTTTAAATACCTCCGTCAGTGTTAAAACTAATACCGGGGGAGTCATGTTGTTTACAACATGACGAGGTCAGCAGTGGAGTGATTCATTACACGAGGAGAAGAAAACCAACGAACCAGCTGAGACATCAACGCCTCTCATTCAGTGATTGAATGAAATAGTGTTGTTTCCCTGCAGATTTAATTATGGACCAATGTGATTCCAATAAGAACAATTTAATTTTGAGGTAATGTGAAGTGAGAGGAGCTATATTTGGTGTCCAAGCAGACTGAAGAAGAACACACAAAGCATCAACACATATAAACACAGCTCTTCAGCTGGTTGCTAAATCTAATGTCAGTCTTTCTAAAATACATGTAGATGTATTAAATTAAAACAAAACAGGCTGCACCACACGAGTTAGTTTATATTAATTATATTGACATTAACACACTGTAATTGTCAGTTTGTAATACTGTTAATGAGACAACAATTAGCATGACAGCGCTAACTAAGTGGCAAACATGTTAATTTATTTTCATGTTCAAACAGTTTTATAGTTTTGGATTTACTGAATTTCTTAGAGCAAAAACATTTTGTTACCTAAAGATTTGCCCTTTTCTCAGTGATGCGCCCCCAGTCGACAACTAATCCGGCATCCATGTTGCATCCTACCTGTACTGGGAGTTCTCTCCAACCAGTAAAAGCCCGGATTTTGGATGCCTGTCAATCAAAAGGACACGCCTCTAATTATGCCAAATTTTAAGATTAAATAACACCCAAACGGATGAGTTAGAAAAAAATTCACCCCCCTCACAGTTGTCATGAAGGTAAACTTCACCTATTAATCTTAAAATGGATTTTTGTACCAGTGTTTTCGTAAGTGCAATTTTTAGCATAGGCTTCACATTTCACCGCCGTAGGTTATTGCTTAGTCTGAAGCTTTAAATGTTCATGAGTGTTGCCTGTCCACGCTCCTCTGTGGGAGAGGATCTGCCTTTTACTGGCACCCACTCTGTGATTTCAGATGGGCTAAGCTTGCCGGGGGGCAGGTTAATGGCAGTATCCACTACCAGGGGTGATGTCACAAAGGGAAAGAGCTCAGACTTACCCATTTGAGCACACCTTCACTTAAAAAGGGAAGTAAGCAAGTGAGAGAGGAGACAGAATTTTTAAGTTGTTGGGCCTCATACACAGGCAATGAGGACACATATGACTGTTAGAAAATCTTTAGAAAGTGAACTTTGCATAATATGGGACCTTTAAAGGAATATCACTGTTCCCTATCCTGCAGTTTGCATCTGTGATGGACATGGGAATGAGTGATGCAACCCGGTCCTGTGCAGCATCAAACTGACTCAATATTCCCGTCATATTTGTTAATAACATAAATATTAAAATCCTCCTCGTAACTGGGACTGCATTTGATCCCTCTATCCTACTTCACCGTACCAAATCTCATGAAGCAGACACGCAAATAAAATATCTGAAGATAGAAAGTGCGGCCTCTGCGTGAACCCATGCCACTGCTTCTTTTCTTTGGCTTGGGAATTCAGTTCAGGCTGACACGGCTGAAAGGCTTTTAGGTGAATCACAGACAGTATCTGATTTGAATTTCAATAAGCACACAGAGGGCAGAGCGTCTAGACAACACAGCTATCCTGTGTGAGTATTTTTAAAAAAAAGGCTTTTGACAAGTGTATCAGCCTAAAACATGAATGAGAAATAAGGAAGTGAAAACAATTAGATTATATTTTAAAGTGAAGTCAAATCTACTGTTCAATTTTTTTAAAATCCTTTCTACCCTTCTGGCTTTTGCTTTGAATTGTAAAACCTCCATTAATAACTTAAAGCAGCATATTTTGCTTGACTTTCTGATTTTAAGATGTGAATTCTCAAAATATTCTATAGCACTTCATCTACTGCATAATGAAATGCAGCCCAGCAACTTGGAATCTACTGGTCGCCATAGATTTTCCCCATCAGCTAGTGTGCAAACATAAAGCACTGGGGGCTACAGCCCAATCCCACCATAATCCCTCATGCCCAAACAAGACCAAAGACAGATTTCACAGGCTTGTGCATCACAATACCCAGGCTGGAGGGGGACACGGCTCTTTGTGGAGCAGATTTGTGTCTGGATATGTGTGCGTCATGGATGTTGTGCAACTGTGTAGCTCAGGGTTCAAAGTTAATGTGAAAGAGAAAATGATAAAGTACTTTCACCGTCTTCAAAGTCTAATTCAGATTTCTCCTGTTGGCATTCCAGCTGTCCACAGCTGTTCTCTCTCTCAGATGCAGGCAGTGAGGTGAAAGGGCAGTCATCACCTCCTTTACACAGGCTGAACAGGGAACGCCATCACATAAACACTGTCAGCCATTTATGGCAAAAGTCGCTGCTGCGACTGACAGTATAGTTTAGACCTTGCACTGAGCTTAATATGTACCATCTTAATTAATTTTATTTTTATTTTTGACTGTGGTGCAAATTAGGAAATGTTTTTTATTGTTTGGCAACAAATCAAATCAAATTTTTATAATCAAAACAAATATTTATTTTATTTATATAGCACTTTTCATACATGTAATGCTGTACATAATAAAAAACAAATTATACATATTAAAAACAAATTTTAAAAGCCTTCACCCATCGAAGAACAAAAAGTAAAAAGGCTCAATCGTACACAAACTCACACCCATACAAACCAAGCACATGCACCCCCCCCCCCCACACACACACACACACACACACACACACCTGCCCATACCCCAATCTGTCCGACTTGAGCCCTCATCTATAATCACTGCCTTATATAATCTACTAATCTATAATCTACTTTTCTCTTTTTTTTATTTAAGTGTGGGGGAGCTTCAAAGTAGTATGTGATCAGACAAAGAGCACTCTAGTATCATCTTGACCTAATGTATGCCCTCGTAACCTCTCAGTACAATATGGAGGAAACAAATAAACAAAGCTTTCCTTAGAAAAAACTAACAACATTCAAATCTGGAGAATTGTGTGTTCATTTTCAATTCTTTCTAACTCTGTTTTCAGGAAAAGAGACAGCCCTGATGCCTATAATTTAGACTCTGCATTAATATGTTGTTCATATATCAGATAAAATAAGCTCTGTGTCACAAGATCATTCATTACAAACATGCAAAACAGGAGACAGCTTCAACTTAAAGGCAAAATCATCACTCATTTGCACATATCAGAGGTTGTTCTGAAATGGAAATTGGTGCAAACTTTCAGATTGTGAAAACCTAAAAGATTTACATGATGCCAGAAAAAAATAATGATTGTGTTAGTTTCGGAAAAACTGTTTATTGCGGCCACCTGTTGGCTGCAAGACTGGAAATATGTGTAATGAAAGAATAAGTGTCTTATTTTTGGTAAACTAACATTTTAAGTATGATCCAAGAAACAACTCAAAAATCAAGTTTTCATTTTTACAAATCTGTAACCTTGTCCAGATTTTCAGTCCTAAAATGAAAATCTAATCAGGTGTATTCAGGTGATGAAGCATAATCTCTTCCTGTTACACCTCACTACGGCAGAGATTTCTCTCTGAGCCCCCATAGCACTGAGGATTAATGAAGCAGCTTCTCTTCTGTGCATTGAAGAAAACAGGAGTACGCTTCTTTAGCTCCTCGCAGCACCCCCCTCCTCTTCCTCCCCCACTCTCCCCTTGCAGGTGGCCCCGTTCTCTACTTTGAGCAGGGCTGCAGGAAGAATTCACATGTAAATAGGCCACTCGCTCTCAATAGACCAGAGAAAGAAAAATGAATCCCATCACGGTAACCTTGTATAATAACCATGTGTGTTTATTGCAATCTTCTCTTTTTACATAGACAATGGATAAATCTAACACTCAGTAGGTAAAAAGAACCCCTGGAGATGGGTTTGTGGGAAAGTGCAGTGGTTGTGGTGAAGTTAGATGCAAACATAACTGTATCACAACCATGTAAGAGAAAAGCCTCATGGTATGCATTACAAATCATGGCTGCTTCTATTACAAGCTCCTTTTTTTTCTTCATTGTACCAAATGTACCTTTCTCCACCTTCGAAGGCAGATATCAGATTTCACATCAGACTTTGTAAGCCTGAACTTGGGAATGTGCTGTGGAATCTGAGCGTTCTCGTTGTATACCCCAGGGTTTGGGGTCAAAACAGGCATTTTACACACCGTGACACGTATGCAAACCCTCATATACATGCCCTTGTGTTGAATTTTTATTTATTTAAACATAATTTCATAGCAAGCTATCTTAATTTCATCTCAGTTATGTAGGAAGAATTTAAGCTCCATTCAATCTGGCCTAAGGGTGTTATTATCACAGCAAACAAGATTTACACAATCTAGAAAATAATGAATTATTGTGTTTTTCCAATCAAATTAAACGTTTGAAATGTATGAAGAGTAAAATCATACAAGTCAAGGCTCTTAAAATCAGATCATAAGATAATGGGGTTGGAGCTTGATTTACTCCTGCTTGCGTAAAAATCGGTAAAAACTGCGAAGTGCATCAGAAATAGAGTAAAATGGACCCTTTTAAGACTCGCTGTCAGTTTCTGGTTACTTAAACCTTTTTCAGACTGTTGCTTTGCTCCAATAAAATCCAGGTTTTATCACTGCGATAGCATCACCCCTTAAGTATCTTAAATACAATGTCTGTACAGAAAATTCTATTCTTTAAAAAGTGTAATAGTATCCAACAGAGTTGGTTGAAAACAGCCAGAATGGCTAACATTTTACACATAGTCCACAGCATCATGACAGCTGACATACCGTAAATAAACCAAAACATTTCTAAGTATATATGTTAGGGCAAGGATGGTAGTCCAATTAAATGGTCAAATAAAATGCATGTAACCGCAGTCATAGATTCCACAGTCATGTTTATTCTGATAGCAAGGTTAATAAAAAGACAAATTAATAGCAAAAGTATTTTAATTTAGCAACTTGCCACTTTAGGTATCATTTTTAGGTTGTTTTTAGACTGAAGTCTGCACAGGGCAAATGAGAACACGTTTTTTAAGTCAAGCAGACCTCTCATCCTCCATAGTGTCCTGTCACAACTCCACTTGCAGCTCAGTCATGGACCTTAACACAGCCGCATCTCCCCGCAAATCAGCACCAAAATCTTCAGGTGGATAACACCACACCTGCATGGATTTATCACCACCTAACAAAGGACCACAGTTTTTAAGACTCAAAGGCTGCGTGTTTGAGATGGTGGTCAGGAGCACCACAAGAGACTGTACTTCCACCTTTATACAGCTCTATACAACTTTCATCTGCAAAATATGATGGATTCTTTAAAATAAAAATGTTTTATTCTTTGAAGTTAAGAAAAATTGCACTGTTTCAGCCAACTTTTGCAAAGTTTATGCTTACAAGAACTCAGGTTTTAGATTTAGTTTAATTGCAAACTATGCTTCCGGTTCAACTAAATGCATATTATAAGTTCAGCAAGGAATTTCCCCTCATGTCTGCCATCATTATCTAGCCTTTGGGCCTTTTTTTCTAGATGCTTTATGAACTCACCTCTTTTTTCTTCAGTCCTCACAACCCAGACTCTTGTCTGCTACTTATTAAGCCAGCCAGTCTCATCTTTTAAACTTTCCTCTGTTCTGTCATTTCCACCTTACCAGCCTTACCTTCGCCACCTAGGGTGACTGTGGCTTAGGAGGAAGAGCAGTTGTCTTTCAACCGGAAGGTTGAAGGATCGATTCCAGGCTTTCCC
>JBAMHW010000006.1:5577593-5593130 GCA_037177495.1 Rhadinocentrus ornatus | reverse complement strand
TGGACAGTTTGATTTCACAGAAGTGTGATTGACTTGGAGTTACATTGTGTTGTTTAAGTGTTCCCTTTATTTTTTTTGAGCAGTGTGTATAACAGAATAATTTCTGACTACTATTAGAAGTATAATGTCTAAATGTTTCCTCTTGACCCCTTTCAGCTCATGTTTTCTGTACGCAGAGAAGCATGTTATGTGACAATTACAGAATCTAACTGGACACGACCTGCTGTTTTGACAATAGCCTCACACAAGCAGGAACTGCTAGTATTGTCACCACACGTCAGGGCTGAATATTTGGCTGCTTTTCAACAATTTTGATGCTACATTTAAATTTGACAGCTTTGTGAAGAGAAAAAAATAAATTTTAACTGATTTTAATGATGAGAGGGAATAATAGAAGTAAAAGAAGGAGGGTAGTTTAACATAAAACCTTGACAAACACTGAAAATGCTTTTCTTTGGGAATAGGAGCTTGGGAAAGCAGTGAGAGTTTCCTCATATGTTGTAACCAAAGTTTACAAAACACATTTGTTTTTCAGATGTAAGTTTGCTGTTCCAGCTGTGCAGAGCTCTCTTTCCAGCCTGCTTCAGGCTGTCTTGCTGCAACAACTCACCTCCCATGTGAGTGAAACTCCCTTCAGACAGACATAAACATGTCAGTAACTAATAATAATCTAAGCCCATCTCTTGCAAGTACAAGTGCTTTAACTTTGTTTTAGACACAAGCCCTGTTATGTCGCATTGCAGCTGTTTTAGCTTCTTTGCTACTCTAATGGGTCAAACTTAAAAGTTTTTGTTGTTATTGATGTTTTTACACCCAGATACAAAGGAAAATAAAAAACAGACAGTAAAGAAATAAACTAACATGGGAAAATGATAATAATGTTAAGGTAGAATGAAAATCAAATAGAAGGTAAAGAAATGTTTGTTTGTTTGGGTGGTCTACAAACAGCAGAAAGTGTCTGCATTGTAAAGGATCATGGTCATGTTACAGTTGCTAAATGGGAGTTTTTCTGGGCATCGCTGCAAAGAAACCTGTTAGAAATGTAAGACTAGCTATCGATAAAACACAAAGAATGATACTATCACATAAGCAAGCTTCATCTGTCCATCATTCATCTATTCTACATCATATATTCCTCAGTAAATATTGTATTTGGAAGCTTTTCACATTTTTATTTCAAGCTTGTTTCCTAATTTACATAAAACTTGGGCATGTGGACGAAAATGTACAAAGACACAGAGCTGAAATTATTCCTTTTATCCAGGAAGGAGATCAAATAAAATAAACACATGGCAGCTTCAGACCCGGGTGGTCTAATGCAAAGATTGATATTCCTTTCATTTTATATTTAGCCTGCCAGTTATGCAGAGTCACAGATGACCCATTAAACACATACGTGGAGCTATTTTAGATATGTTTGGAACATGTGCCGGCTTCACGTGTTTATAATTCTTTGTGTGGTTGAAAGAGCAGCTGTCAGTGGAGCTGCATGACACCACTGTTCCTTCATGCCATCTGCCAAGCTGAAGAAAATGAGAACCTGCCAGCGCAGTCATGTCCTTCTCAGTTAAATGTGTATTTTAAATATTCTTTTCATTATTTGCACTGAAATGTAAACACTTGTTAGACATACATAGGAACTGGATTAAGCTAAGAACTGAAATAAAAACCTACAAATTTGAGATTAGAAAGTTCAGTTGTTGTTTTTTTTTAGTGCAACAGAAAGAATGAACAAAGTTAGCAAATTACTAACAAACAATGGATGTTAATATATTTTTAAAACCAATATAATGGGCTTTTTTTTTTTTTTATGAGATGGACACTAGATTGTCTTTAAAGCTAAAACAAACAATGTCCTCTTTACTCCAGATAACTGGTAAGCATAGCATGAACTGAATATTTAATGGACATGACACATACATTTTCAATTATTTAACCTTTTTTTTCACAGTTTAACCAAGTATGTTAATTTTGAAAAGTATGTTAAAGGAAAGCAGAGGATCATGATTTCATATTCCAGGGTTGACTTAGTTTCTCTTCCACACGCTCCAAAAAGGCAGTGAACACTCTTCTTCTTTGTTGGTGTCTCTGTGGAACAGAGTTGGAGACCATTAATAGAACTAAAGCTGTTCTTATGAGGTAAAAATAGCTTCTTCTTTTTTATGTTTTTCATTCCATAACAAAAAAAACTGAACAATTAAAACAGTTGCTAGTTGCTAGTTGTTAGTTAGCATTAAGATCTTTTATTGTGTATTTGCATCACTTTGCTTAACATCAAGCCAATAACATGTCAGGTGAAATAAAAGAGTGAAATTTATTACATTTTTAAACCAGATACTCAAATGAAAGATGTAATCATTCTTCTGTGTGATGCTCCTTTACAATTAAATATTAAGGACTGAAAATGTAGCAACTGATTGTACTTACAGATGTAATAAAATAGAAACAAAGCCGTTGGTTCTGGAAGTGTTTTGACTGCTTCGTGTGCTGCTTGACGTTTTATCTGAACAGTCTTTTTATTTTTGAAGGTCACCACTTCATGTGCTTTAGTTTTTTTGGAGATAACATTTCTACAATTTCCAGCATCTGCTTAAGAAGTTATGAATAACAATGTTGACCCATCAACTACTGACAGTGTAGGAGGCAGATTTTAGAGGCCATGGCAGTGGAGGAAGGATAAGCTTAGGATCCCATGTTGGCTCTGCTGGTTTAAAGGTATCCATCCGTGTCTTAGTGTCCCTGGAGCTAAAGTCATCCTCAGATCTGGTGGTTTGTATAAGAAAAGACATATCTTCATTAGTCTATGCATATGTGGATGCAGTCATAATGAGAATAATGATGCTTACATGTGTCTAAGTGCTGTAGTTTAAAAGTCTCTCTCATATGTCGTCATCATATCCAGAAGGTCTTCATTAAGCTGAAAGAGTTCAGTCTTTAGCCGTATATTTTTGGATATATCACCATCTTGTGTTTAAATCAAATATTACAACGTGGAAGACCCTGCTTAGCCTAACCTAAAGTCGCTTTGCGAGTTTCAGACAAGGTACATGTGCAGAGGAGGTGTTATGAACATGTATTTTTTGCTTCTTTTTTTTTTGATGATGTGTTACTTTAAAGTCTGTGACTTGAGATACCAATTCCGAGAGGGAAAAACAGGATATCAAAAATATTTTTTAATAAATAACTTTAAAAGGAAGGTTTTATGTATAGTTCTAGAACTAAAATGGTATACTTTTTAACATGATCAATTTAATGTCCTCCAGTGCCCTCACAGTGTGATGTCTATATGACCACTAGGTGGCAGCAGATTCCACAACCCTACAGCTGGGAGCCCTTAGCAGCAGCTGACCATCACAGGTATGAAATGATCCTTGATTTATTTTTATCAGGAGGTGATCGTTTTTCTTTTTCATCGGTAACTTAGTAAAGTTGAGGCTGAAGTTAATTTTGGTGACAATTTATGGTGTAAACTGTCCAACTTTATAAGGGCTCACAGCATACAGTGAGTTTCAAGAGGTGTTTCCAGATCTGGTCTGCAGAGATAATGCATGTTCCAGATTCCTGTCGCTATCACTTTGTAAGAGGAAGCTGTTTACTGTCTACCTGCTGTATAAAACATTTTACTGACTGGACATCCTAGAAAGTTACAGAAATGAAGAGGTTTGGCTTTCTATGTGCATATTAATACAAAGTATAAATGCAGTATACTATTTATTTCTAGTTTGTCTTTATTTCAAGTCTGTGTACAGTTTGTGGAAGGGTTGTGGTTAATAAATTGTCATTGAGATTCATAATTGATCTTACTATATACATGCGCTGTATCTTTTCTAATTATACAATGATGTAGCTCTTGATTTCACAGTTTGGTTTCTCTTAGATGTGGCACATGTGTAAAACAAAAGGTGTTTTGTGTGATATTAACAGTTCTGTGTCAGCTGTTAGCAGTATTATCTTTATATCATGAGAGACATGATTAACATATGATTATGTTAAGTTTAGAAAACAGCAGTTCCTTCCTCTGAGGCAATTACAGTTTAATTTGATGCTAATTTCTATAGCCAAAAACATCAAATTAAAAAATGTTTTGCTTCTTTATTTCTTCATATCTTCTTTGTCTTTTGTCATGGTCCTAATGTACTTTGAGGTGAAGGTGTTAAAACAGTGGAATCAAATGTCAGAGTTGTGACTTGTAAGAAGCAGACAGTAAGCAGAGGAGACCCTGTGGTGTAAACACTGATCTGTATGCAGCACTTAAACAGACAAGTCACTTTGTTGGTACCGGCCCGGACAGCTGACACAAGAGAACAAAGACAACAGGAAACCTGAGCTGAAACCAAACAGCGCCTCATAAGGACCTGACCTTGCTGCCACCTTCAGAGGCTCCGCTCAACCTCGAGGCCCCTCAGACCTGTGTCGGAAGTCTCCATCCCTTGTACCCAGTGACATTTACAGGTACTGTGCAATCAGTGGCTTGAAAGAAACAATTACAGGAGCCAATTAGTCATAACACGCTGAGAAGCTGTCAATCCTGCCTCACAGTAAGCTCAGAAATGTCACTTGGAGCCTAACTGTATGAAGAGAAGAAGAAGCAGAAACAAGCAAGTTATGCCCATACAGCAGGAGAATACGGAAAAACCTGAATCTGAGACTGAACAAAATCTGTGTGTGAGCACTTCTATCTGTTTTTATTGTTATTTGAGCTCTGTGGCTAAAGATAAAAGAATTTGATCATATTTAATCTCTTGTCGCTGGCTATGCCTTCAGATCGAACTCGCTTCTTTCCTTATTCGCTTTACTTTTCTCTGGCTTCATAGGGGGAGATGTTGAAAATGCGTATAAAATTACTGTTGCAGTTTTTTTCCATCCAGTAAGCATTTAAAACTTAAGATTAACCTCAAACTTTAATGCTTCTGCACATTATTATTCTTTAGTTTTCTAAATGAGGCCTCCAGTTTAAACCATGACTAGTTGTAGGACAGTTAAGGCCAAGCTGTCAGTGGTCAGTGTGGTTTGGATGTATGGTTGGAGGCTGGAGGTCAGGGTTGAAGCAAGAATAGCTCCTTTCATGACCCTTAACTGCTCTAAAATCCCAGTTTTTTAATTTACCTACTTAATACAACTTAAACCCCGCACTATAAGATGAACCAAATACACAGAAAATGTAAATATAATTTTCATTTAATCACTTCTCTTATCAGAATAGTGGCTAACTGATAGCTGATCTCATGGTACCTTCCTGGCAAAGGCAGTAATCCACCACCGCAGTGTGCTTGCAACCAAAATAAGCACTTTCACCCTTTGCTGAACCTCGGGTGGGCTGTAAATCAGACTTGAGTCTTTTAGGGTCTTTTTCTTCTCGTTTTTTTATCAGCAATCCAAATAAATCTGAATCTTTACGTAGCTCTGTCTATAACTGATTCATTTGTTTGGCTCATTTGAGTGCTTGTTTTCTTTTGTTCTTACTTGAAGAGTTAAGTTGTGCAATCAGTTTTCCTGTCGGTGGTGGAGGTTAAAGTAATTATATACGTGCGCCATTTAGCTGATATCACAGTTCCCAGGGGGCACTGCAGCGCTGCCATCTCTCCCACGTCTGCATAACTGATTGTAATGAGAGAAAATTGCTCAAAATTAGCTTTTGTGTAGATTAAACTATAAAAAGAGGCACTTATCTCCATTTGTTTACTATGCTCTTTACTCCCTGGATTTAACTTGTCATGTGTATGTTTTCCATCCAGGAGGCTGGGGGAGGTTTAATTCCTGGTTGTGTAAGAAGAGACTGAGAGAAAATCAGTTGCTTTTTTGTTGTTGTTGTTTTTTTAACTTGATGGCTATTCCAGGCTTTTACCAGGTTGATGGTCCAGGAGATTTATGAGGGAGGGGTTTGTTTCCCTCCTCAGCCTGGGAGTCAAACTGCAGCATGACATTCAGGCACTTCATGTTGCACAGGAAGACATACACTTTTTTTTTTTATTACCTATACTGCTTCAAAAATAGTTTTCCAGCTGTGCAACAATATAATCAATTTTAGTTAGACTGCTTAAAAGGTTACATAACCTCCCTCTCTGAGCAACAGTTAAATGAATATGCATTGGTTTTAATTGGTTAAACATTTTCAACATTTTGTGGCAGCTTTTCACATGTTCTCCATAATGAGAAACTCTGGAGTTTGGTCGCTTGTGGTTGAAAAATCTGCCCCTGATTTTTGAAATAATTACATTAAGAGAGGAAGAACTATCTATCAGCACTGACATAAAACTGGTGAAATAACACAAATTATTTCCGCATTTATGTCGCTGTTTATTAAAAGTAATTTTTTCAGATGCTTTCATAATCTGTATCGCCTCCTCTGTTTCACGTTTCCTCTCCTGAACAGATCAGCTCCTCAACCGGCAAGACAAGTAGCCTGGAAAAAGTTGTTAATGTGGTATCTGGTTTAGCCAAATGTCCCACTCTTTGGCTGCGACTAAAAAGTGGAGCATGTGCGCCATCTGTTTTAGTGTTTTAGGGTGACGACTAATGAGACATCATCGGCTGCTCAGAAGTGAAGCCCCAGGATTAGTCCATCATTCTACTCTTTCTCTTTTTTCTCTCTCTCTTTAGAAAAAGGTAAGAACAAATTTAAATGCAGAGATAAACTGACTGAATCCAGCTCAGATTATGTATTTATTTATTTATGTTTTGGCTTTTTAAGAATATTTCTTTACGCAGTTAGATGATGAAATGTCCTAGGTATGGAAAATCTAACATTTTTTTTGTTTGGACCGTTTTCTAAATGTTTAGATATAAACTTCATAATGTTTGCTTATTTTTTTCTGTTGACATGCAGCTTGAAGACATCACTTAAGGTCTTGGAAAAGTGCTAATTTTTATTTACGACCTATAGTTCAAATGAATAATAGAAAAAGAATCAACAGATAATAAAAAAAACGTAACCACTAAAAAGCTTTTTTTTTAATTTTCAAGAATATTGACTGTGAATAAAGTTAATTTAAGTGTCAGGATTTCTTCATTTTTCAGTCTTATATTAGGGCAATTTAGGTATTTAAAGGGTTTGAACAGTTAAACACAGAATGTTATGGAATCTTCTAGAAAACTTGTCAATTTAGAAAATTTTTTGTTTGTTTTTAGAGATAAAACAGCTTCCAAATTAAGAAAATTGAACAGTAATACTATATATAAAAAAGATATGTGTCTTCTGAATTAGAGCTTATATAATTTTTTCCGGGTTTTAATAGCCATGTCTCACTGCAGATGACTGCAAAGTTTGGAGGTTTGGGTCATTAGAAGGCAATGCTCCTCCTAACGCAGGGTGATGCTGCAGCCTGCAGCAGTCTGCGCGCAGCCGATGCCTCCCTGCGCCTCCAGTCAGCCGAAACTTTCTCCAGACAAGAACACGAACCGACTCAAATGAACTTAAAGTAGAAAAAACCTCAGAATTTACTGCTTTGTTTGTGTCAGGTCAAAAAACTGCGCTCCCGTTGCGCTAAAAGGATTTCTTTTTTGGGGAGTAAGAAGCTACTCGTGCTCGCGCTTTGGTTGGAAAAGACGCGCGCAGACCACTGCGGAACAATGAGATTTGGAGCTCTTTTGAATCTCCTTCTCTGCTGTGTGTGCTCATTTCCTAACGCAATGCACGCTCAGACAGGTAAGTGTACTCCTGTAATTAGTGTCCAAAGAACGCCTGCGCACTGCCCTCTGAGATTTAAGGGACACTGTGATGACAGCTGTTTTCTCTCTGAAAAGGTTACAAACCCCTTAAAATACAGATGGGAAATTAATTCTATGTATTGCTCATTTCTCCAGTGTAATACATCAGTAGCAGATCATGTGTTAAGATGCAGGTTAGTGTCTTCTCATCTCAGTTTGGGCCTTTGACTGTTGGGATGCTCTGTCGCACACTTTGAACGAGCATGGACTCTCAGACTTCTGTTGAGGTGATGAGGAGTGACCAGGTGCCTGTGAAGCTCAGACAACTCCTGTCCTCTGTTTCAGCAGCTTGTCTGCATGTCACCGTCAGGATATCAGCTTTCACTTGACCTCTCAGGTCAGGGTTGAAAACTTTTCCACACGGACGAAATGGTGGCTTGTCTTTACAGTTTGTGTTTTTTTTCCTCTCTCTCAAAACAGCACAGCATCTTTGTCCTAAATCAATACAGAAATGGTTATCAGTGTTGTTTAAGACCTTGCTCCTTATTTAATGATTCTTTTACTCAAAGTTAATTGTCAGTTTGACACATAAACATGTATCTTGTCCATAATGGTGCACATTGTTTTTGGTTTTTTGTCCATGCAGATGTAGTTTTTACTGTGTTGTAAAATCACATCTGTTTCTCTTCTCGCTTTAAGGACTTCCTTCCTTTTAGATTTTATATTATATTTAACATCGTTGTTAACATCTTTTTTTTCTGCCCCCAGGAAACTTAAACTGTTGCCATCCTGTTTTATATTTATTGACCTCAAACAGAGAAGTACGATATTTTGTCTGACTTGCTTTTATTGAGATCTGAACGGATCCGGAGAAATCAGAATCACAAATCAATTGAAAATGTATCATTGTGTTTGGAAAAATTTACAAATGATCACACTGTTGGTTTTGGCTCCAGCTCAGAAACAATATGTTTATTGTGATTTATTAAATTCAATCCACTTTCATTCATTTTGCACCGGTTAACCAGAAAAAAATCCCAACACATACATCCTATACATGGAGAAAAGCCGAACGTTTACATTTGAATAACTTGGTGAATCTGGGAAGAACCTTATTTTACCTCTTGTTAAATGTAAATGCAAATCTTTTTCTTATTTTCTGAGGGAGCCTGCTAATAAATCCACAATTTTAAGAAAGGTTGTTCCAACTTACAGTAAAAATGAAAGGTTTTTACTTTTCTTAAATTGTAAAAAATAATTCCTCACCTAATGTTACACACATAATACACTTACAACCCCTGTTACAGCTTTTAGAGGAATAAAACAAACCTTCCCAAACACATAACCTCCCTGGGGAATGAAAGAAAAAAAGCTTATTAACTAGTGTCCAACATTTAGTAAGTGATCAGTAATGTCAGGTCAATTAGCTCCTAGGACAAAGAAACAGTTTTTACACCCACCAAAAACATTTGTTGTTGAAAACAAAAAAGGATCCTGTTTGCCCTTTCTGTCCAGCCCAGTCATCTTCCAGACGATGTAGCTTATCTGTTATAGTAATATTATGATAACAGGATACTTCTCCCTGTTATTCTGTCATGTCAGATATGGAATTGGAATATTTTCCAAGTGTGTTATTCTCAGGATGATTCAGGCTCATGAAAAATGTTCACACAATCTTTTTTGCAAGACCAAAGTCAAGTCTGAAGTCTTTGCACTGAGTAATCTGCAATGTGATGCCTGTTTGGTCTGCTTGGAGGACTTCATTATAATATCCAAGGAATTTAAAATCCACACTCACCTTTTATCTGCCAGCATTTAGGAGCAGCACAAATGCTCTGTCCCTCTCCTCTGGAGGATTTCTTTGCTTTACTGAATTTAGAAAACCATGAACATGGAAATTTATTCAAATTAGTAAATATGCTCTAAGCATAACTTATCCAAGAGTTTAAAATGTGAACCAAAATCCATTTGGACCCACAGAGAAATTTAAAATACTAATACCGCAATTCAGATATACATTTTTTTTCCTTAATATAGAGAGGAGGGCCAAAATGCTGCACTTTAGTGCAGGGTCACCAACTGTCCTGCAGGTTTTAGACATTGTCCTGCTGCAACACACACGATCCATGTGACAGCTTGTTGTCAAGTTCTGAACAAGCCTCTTAATAACCCATTATTAATTTGACTTAGGACGCAAAATAACTGTGTGAGATAAGTACAGATAATCATTAATTTTAAACTTATAAAAAAATAAAATAAAAAAAACTCAATATTTTAAATAATTGAGATCTAGTACTTGCAGGTCCAGCAAACGTTCCTTACATTTCTAAATCAGCAACAGCTGTACTTTTCAAATAAACAGACCCAGTAAAACCGCATTGTTTACAGTGGGTCTGTTCCCAGTTTAACGTGATCATGACAAAGTTACAGTTAATGGAAACTGTTCAGCAAAATGTCTTGTTGTTTTTCTGAACACAGTGGAGCCAATTTAATGGGGTTAACTTTATTTTAGTACAAAAGTAGTACCGAGTTTATACCGCTGTGGCTCTAAGCTCTGTGCTAATTCAGATTTGAACCCGACTGATTAATCAGCCGCCGATTAAATCGTCCGATAATAGCGCTTTTCAAAATAATCATAATCAGCCGGATTTTTGCCGATTACTTTCCAATTTATGCTTAATTTATCATAAAACAGTAAATGTCAAGTGTTGGAATCGTGCAGAATGATAACATTGCGCTGTTCATCCACTAGATGAAGCTCTGACCCTGTTCAAACCTCAGTCCTCACCGCTGTCTAGACTACAGTACTCCAGTTTTAGTTTAACTCTCTTTGCCATGTGTCATGATAGTGAATTGCGCTTTGTTGCGTTTTTTATTTACGTTGCATTGCTGAAGTTTGCTAACCTAGCTTAAGTTGCTACCTGTTTTCTTTTTCCTCTTGCTGTGTGCTTAGCTCTCAGTGAAACCCGATCAACCCACCCAAGATCAGGCATTTAATTTTTCTGAATGCCAACCTGCACTGAGGACATTAATGCTGCTTTCTTGAGTTTGGTTCTCATTTTGTTTTGTGGATTTGTTTTCCGTTTTTTGTTCATTTGTGCAATATAAGATTTTTGTTAAAATAATAATAAACAAAAGTGAGTGGTTTTCTATCAGAATAAAAAAGGAGGCAAATATAAGGCTTTTTGTAAAAAATACTGAACACAGAAGGGTTTTCAAAACACAATTAATTAATTTTTGAGAAGTTAAGGTAAATTATGGGGCTAAAAAAGATGCTAAATTAGGAGTCGTTCGGGAGCCAAAAGAGCCGGCTCTTCTTTGGGAGCCAAGCTAAAAGAGCCTGCTCTCTGAAAAGAGCCGAACATCCCATCACTACTACCTGTCCGTTTATCTAAGCAATAATGTCGCTGTGGTTATGGTAACCTAGCAAAGCATTAGCTAACAGCTTAAAAGCCAGAAAGTAACCACAGAAATAACCAAAGTGTACAAAATATTAGAGTACAGAACTAGCAGTTATTATTCCACCAGCTGCGTGTCGAGGCGCATTTAAGGAGGAGCGATGTGAAAGCAGAGGAGAGGAAAAGTTAAAACGATGAACATTAATCAACTGTCATAATGTCCTGTCACGTGACTCAGACTATAAAGGCATCGTACTCTGTGTCCGAATGTGCACCCTACTCCCTACGTAGTGCCCCATATAGGAATCACGCCATTTTGTAGGGGTGTCCGAATGTCTAGAGAGAAAAAACAATGCATCTTGAAAAGTATTGCACATCGATGGTCTCTAGACGGGTCAATATAGACCACAATGCATTGCATGCAGAAGCTCAACAATGGCGCAAAGAGGCAGAAAAACATTTTTTTATTGAATAGATATGCAAATAAGAATAAAATATAACATAAGGAATAAAATAATATTTACAAACTATTTTGGATTGGATTTGAAATGACGTGGTTGCCGTGGTAACGGCTGGTAGTCACGGCTGGTAGTCACGGCTGGTAGTCACGTGGTCTGCGGCGAGGAAAAAATAGGCAGCTTCGTGTCCGTATTGCCAAGATAAATTCATTAGTACAGCTGGTAGCTATATTAATGCATGCTCCATAGAAAGAAAAATTCACAATGAAAATTTAAAATAAAATAGCACTTATTTTATTCATATGTATATTTTGAAATTAATCAACTGATTAATCGGTTATTGGATTTTTTTTTTCTTTCTATACTAAATATTGGCATCGCCCTAAAAAAAAATCGGTGGAGCTCCAACATAGATGCTAACATTATCTTTCATATTACAGTGACTAACCTCGCCGGTGTATTTTAAGGTGGATGTGGATGCTGCATTGGTGTCACATCTGGGGAAATAACAGCAGACAGTAGATCAGACAGAGAGAATATCATGAAAAAAAATTAGATTGTTTACAACTCTCAAATCAGTAGTCCAGGTCAAGTCTCAAATTTTTTGACTGTAAGTCTGAGTTGAGTTTCAAGACATTGGAAATGTGACTTAAGTGCAACCCGAGTCCAAGTCCCACACTCAAATCCAAGACTCCAGTCCCCATCTCTGGGTTATTGTAGACTTATATTTTAGTAGGCTTTGAAACGGTGTCATGTTGGCAATACTTCCTGAGCACTGGTTCATTTTCATGGTTTGGCTTGAGATATTCATGCATAAGCTGTATTGCAAAGTCAATTAGTCAATGTCACATTCTAAACAAAAACAATCATGCTTTTTCTTTTACTTCTGTGGTCAGCAGTAACAATATACCAGCTTTGAAATTCAGTTTGAATGTTTTTATAGAGTTGCTATCCACAAAGAAATTTTTGGCCAGAGCAGATATTTCCATAAGTATTTGATCATTGCTGCTGGCAGCCTCCGTGAACATCCAGTGTTTATATTATGCCTCTGGCTGTGCTTGCAGTGCTCCCTCCAGAGTGCGCACCAGGTGGCCACTCAGTCCTGCAGAACCCCTACCGAAGCACCACCTTCAGCTCCAGCTGGCTTCTGCAGTCAGCCCTGCAGGACTTCATCTGCGACCACTCCCTCACTCCAGGCTGGTACCAGTTTCAGATTTTTGACAAGCCGGCCAGTATGCCCACAGAGTGCGTGGAGGTAAACAATCCTCTTCTTGTAAAGATGTTTTGAAAGACATTGAGGTCTCGTGTTTGTACCATGGGGATGATAAACTTTCAAGTGTATTTGGTCAATTTTAATCTACTGAGAAATCATTGGAATGTTTATTTGTTTTTGTTTTATTTTAAAATTATGCCTATGCAAACATTATTTTTCTATTCATTAAAATGTAACAAACAAAAATACAGATGACACTTTACATGAGTAATGAATTTTGCACAAAGCCAAACTTGCATCAAGTTTGTAATCTGCACTTTAACTCTCATTGTTTAAGTTTTTGCCACCTAAAACAGCGCAAAAGCTCTAATACCATAAAAATAATATATTAAAAATATATTATTCATTTTGAAAATTTTAAATAAACAGAAAAAACTAATACAGCAAATAATTATTTAAACATTTTGCTTTTATCTGGATGTCAGGAATCATCATGTCATAAAGCACAGTCAAAATAACAAAAACGTAAATGGAAAACATTTCATTACTAAATACATCTTTTTCAGTGAGGTAATTTTCTGTTTAGATTCATGTGGTCCAGTAGCGTTAAGTACAACAGATGTCTTGGTAGAGTTCTCTTTAATTACACATACACAGATCAGTCTGAAATCTCCGTCTGTGACCTCATGCAGAGAAACTCTGAGGTTCCCTGTCTGTCATCACTGAATGTTTCTCCATGCGTCAGAAACTAAAGCAAGGATGTATGTGACTGGACAGTCGGAGTCGTTTGCATGTAGATATTTATGAAGGAGAGAGCAAGGGGAGCTGGAATGTGTCTCATTTCCTGCGGGCGGCCTGCTGTGAGCCTGAAGGATCCGTCTGAAGTGCTTCTGGCTTTCCAGGGCATTGCTGCTCTCCCCTGGTGATCGATAACCACACGGAGTGGGCGGAGGAAGGAAGGGGAGATTGCTGTTAACATCAGTTAAATAATGAGGGGAAGTTTTTATGATGGTAGTGAATGAAAATCTTCTCTTTTGCAATTTTAAAGGAATTTTGTATTGTGTGAAGGGATTTTACACTTTCATGGTTTGAATTTCTTTTGAAAAGGTCTCTAAGTATACCTGGGCCCACAAGGTGTTTTAAGGAATGGTGAAATGTTGTTTAAAATCAGTTTTTATTGAGCTTGTTTTTACAAAATCAAATAGTTCCCATCATTCAGCATAAAAATGTGTGTAATGCCTTTGCAGTGTAAGAAAGTTCTCCTGTCTGCTTCATGCAGGTGAACCACTGCGGGACTCAGGCTCCAGTGTGGCTGTCTCTGGGTGAGGGCGAGTCCCTGCCGGGACCGATGGATGTCAAGCAGCTGACGGCCTGTGCTGCCTGGCAGACCTTCCAGAGCAGCAGCAAAGACTGCTGCATGTTCCGCATCCCAGTAAGCGTCCGGAACTGTGGAGATTTCTATGTTTACCTGCTTCAGCCCACAAAGGGATGTATGGGATACTGTGCACAAGGTAGGTCAAATCAAAAGTTTAGTCCATGTTAGGAAGGTAAAGTTTATTTATTGTCTTTTTTAAGGAATATTCACAAACGTTACACAAAATTAGTAAAATGGAGAAATGCCATAAAATCCAAAAAGGATACAATAAAACACGATAAAACACAGGTGGTTAAAAAATAGAAATAAAAAAGAAATGCAAAAAGTCTGTTAAAACAGAAAAATTCCAAACAGCTTCTTTAGACTCTACAAAGTCAACTAAACATAGCTTAACCCTCCCCCACACACTCAAAGTGGAAGTTAAATTAAATGTGTAATGAACATAACGTCTGATGAAGGCAGCAATTCTGTGTGATCAGTATCAACGATGAGGCTGATCAATTAAACCAGGTTACATCCTGACTGTGAGATGGGAAAATACCAAATAGGCTTCAATAATAAGTCTTAATGGATCCATCCTTTATTACAGCTGGACCACATGGGCTGTTTTTATTCTTGGTATAAATTTGAGTGCAAAGATATTAGATGTTCCACAATAAAATAACATGTTTTCAGTAAAAACCTATAAGTGTGTTATAATGTCAGATATGTGAAGCTTTCATCAGTGATTATGATAAAAACTAAATATGATGCAAATCTTTTAACAGAGAAACACTTAAACTCTATTAGATAATTCTAATTGTCACTATTTTTTTTAGAAGAAAATACAGTGATGATTATCCGACTAATTTAGTTTTCCTCAGTATTGCAAAAGTTCTAGATTTTGATGTTTGTTAGATGTTTTATTGCGAAGCACCATAACTGTTATCTTACGTTCTCCTAAAATCCATATCCATCGTGTACTTTAATTTGTTGTTCTGAAATTATTTTGAAGAATCTTTTTAAATGTAAGCCTAAACACTGGCTGTGTCCGAATGTCCACCCTACTCCCTAACCCCTCGTTCACTACATAGGGCTGCGCTATATAGCACGGTACATAGTGCACTCATTTTCTTGGGGATTCGGACATGAAGCTGCCTTTTTTTCCCTCACCGCAGACCTCGTGACTATCAGCCGTCACCACAGCAACAACAACGCGCGTCATTCCAAATCCAATCCAAAGTTGTGTGTAAATATTTTTATTTTTATTCCTTATGTTCTATTTTATACTTTGTTTCATATCTATTTAAAAAAATATATATTTCCGCCTCCTTGCGCCATTTTGAGCTTCTGCCCGCAATGCATTGTGGTGAATCTCCCCCAGTGCAATATACCAATAGACATTCATAGAGATATTTTGTAGATATATTTATTCGTATTTAATTACTTTTCTAAATCTGTGCAATA
>JBAMHW010000006.1:5532278-5554740 GCA_037177495.1 Rhadinocentrus ornatus | reverse complement strand
AGGTGATGCACCAGGTTAGAAGGGGGCACACACAAGGTGATGGGGAGCGTCCAGGTGAATGGGTGATGCAGCAGGTTGTTGGGGGGGGGACACAGATGGTGAGGGGGTGCGTCCAGGTGAGTGGGTGATGCAGTTATGTGACTGTTAGTACGATGGTTATATGATTGTGTTGTCCATGTAGAAAGACCTGCAGCTATAATATTTATAATTAGTTTACTCTAAGGCAGTGCATATTGAATAATTAATTAAGCTAAATTATTAGACACTAACAGAAACATAGTTTTTTAAATAAATAAATTTTTTGTCCTAATTTTTTTTTTATTATTATTGTTAAAAGCATTAACTTTTATACAACCTTAGAGGAAGTGAGCATATTTCAAAGTCACAGTACTAGTTAATTTGATCATTTCTGATGCTGGACCTCAGTGTAGATGTTTCTTGGAATCTCACATATTAATACGGAAGTAATAAAGTCCTGTCACATAGTTAAAAGTGCCTAATATCCTTTTGTTTCCAAGGTAACAAAAGCTCCCCAGGCAAAGCAGTGGTCTCACCAGCGACAGTACCACAGGTTACACTGAAGTCCAAGCCTTCGGCCCCATCGCCCTGCAGCACAGGGCCGTGCCACCCTGGGGTTCAGTGCTTTGAGAGCATCCATGTCTCAGCAGGCTTTGTCTGTGGACCCTGTCCTCCTGGTTTCCATGGAAGTGGACAAACATGCACGACAATTGGTGAGTTATGACAACTAATGACACTGATAGTTCAGTGGTTAAAATTAAAAAGAGGAGAAATAAATAGTGCAACGAAGGAAGAGGAGGGTGTTTGCTTCTAATGTTCACTCTTCTGATGGTCTTAATAATAAAAGAAGTCTGATCTAAATGATGTGTTTTCACTTTTTTCTGTTTTTTATAAAAAATATTTAAAGGTTCTAATATATTTGGTGACTCAAGAGTTTAATATTGACCATCAAGGCTGTTTGTTTTATATTTTTAAGTCATATCCTCTAACTTCCAATGTCTTTCAGGTCAGGGGGCAGTCGACAGTGGAGCTGATGGTCACATTCACAACCTCAAGTTTAATTCAAGCGTAGACAGGATTTCTTCCTCCTCTTCTGAATCATCTCCCACCTCATCCAGACAACTCCCTGACAGGAGTTCCAGACCAGAGACGACCATTTCCAGTTTTAGGAAAGTTTCCTTCTCAGACAGAACAACCACAACAAGCTTTCAGAATCCGACTACAACCAGAGCGTTTGCTCCCACTGTCAACACAGGTACACCCGACCTCTCTGCTGGAGTCAGATGGAGGTCTCCGGCACACCATGTGACCTGTGCTGATGATCCCTGCTTCCCTGGTGTTCCCTGTGAGCCCACCATCACAGGGTCCTTCAGGTGTGGACGCTGTTTATACGGTTACACTGGGGATGGAGTCATATGTAAAGGTAGGTCTTTTACTCTAAAGTTAGAGAAAAATAGGAACAGTGAAGCTGGAAAAAGCATCAAGCTGTATAACCTTTACATGTCATGAAATCTTAATTTAACACAATGTTTTACTATGTGACATTTAGTAGATCTGTTAAGATTATAAATAATGTTCAGATCCGTGTTTTTGTTAAGCTAGAATTGCATAAAAAGAGGAAAAACATCCGATTTTTTTTTTTTAGAAACAACTTTTCATATCAGGAGACATGTCCTATCACATACTCTGACATGTTAGACCACCAGCAGATGAAGGTGGTGGGGATGAGTCATGCCAGGTGTTACTTTTATGTTTTGTTGATAGTTTATTTCTCACCTCACGTGTTCCCACACAGATTTAGATGTATAATACTAATTAAAGAATTAACCTTTTCTAAAGTTCATAAAGAGGATCAAAACAAGCTCATTCTCAAATCTGATTGGATCAGAGCTAAAATAAAAAGAAATGCAATAACTATTTAGATAAACAATATAGCGAGAAATTAAAAAATTAAACAAAAAATCATAGAATAGAGATACAAATAAATTACACAAATATATATATATATATAGTATCATATAATATAGATTAATATTACTAATCTATAATGTATTTAAAAAAAGAGAAAAAAGTTATGTGCAATATTTTAAAATAAAAATATTTTATTGCATGAAATATATGCTGTTTTATTTTTCTTTCAATTTCAACTTTAATAATTCCTTTTATTTTTTGCCATATTTCCACATCCATCCATTTATTTATGTCTGTGTTTCTTCAGTTGTTTTTTTTATTTTTAAATAGAATTATTCATATTTTTGTCTTATTTCTGTCATTCCATAAGAAGTCACATGTTTCACATTGGCATTCAGGCTGATTATTACCTAATTATTCTGAAATTATATTGCTGCAGTTTTCTAAAGTATTTAAACCAAAACAGCACCATCGAAACAGAAAATAAACAAACATTTTACTCCCTGTTTGCCCTGAAGCTATTTATGAAATTAGTTTAAAATTGTTTTCTTTATTAATTATTTTGCAATCAAATTAATTGACTAATATTTTCAGCTGTGTCATATAACAAGTAACACCATCATTTTTATTGTGGCTGGAGGGATAATTAATTTCAAGGTTGCTTTTTTTTTAGGTTTTCAGTGTAGCGTTTTGTGTTTGCAGCTTTTAGAAGACCATATTTTAACAAATAAAAAGCTGAAATCAAAGCGCTTCTTCCGTTCTGGATATAAATGTTACGCTACATCGCAGCATTTACCACTTGTCTCTTATAGTAACAGACTGCTGCTCATTAAAACGTCTTCTTCCCGGACCTGAAATTAATCCCAATACCGCTAAATAATGTGTTTTTATCTCAGCGGTGTGTAGGTATCAGTGTAGCAGGAACATGGAGTGCACTCTGCCCAACACCTGCACCTGTAAAGAGGGATACACGGGATACAACTGTTATATAGGTGACAGCTGTGATGCTCTTTGTTTATTTGTGCTATAAATAAACATCAACTCATCATCCCTTAAAAATTTAGCTAATTTTTCTCTTGATTCGGTTTAACTTTCATTTCTCCCTCCAGCTGTGTGTCGTCCTGACTGTAAGAACCAGGGGAAGTGTGTGAAGCCTAATGTGTGTGAGTGTCCTGCCGGTTACAGTGGGCCCAGCTGTGAGGAAGGTAAGCTGAACTCATACTCAGACCATTCAAAGCTGCTGATGAACGCACTGCACAAATTATCTGCGAGTCTCTTGGTGTTTTGCAGCGAGCTGCGAGCCACCTTGTCAGCATGGAGGCACCTGTTTGGCCAGAAATCTCTGCACCTGCCCCTATGGATACGTGGGACCCAGATGTGAAATCAGTGAGTTTTTTATTTACTACTTTAAACTGATGTGACTGATTTTTAAAAATTTGGACAAGTTGAAGGAAAAGTTGTTCAACTGTGTGACATGATTTCCTCAGAACAAGGTAATAATCAGTCAGCTGTGAAGGTGCGGAGAGCCTAATCAAACTTTTGCTCAAAAATGGGGGCAAAAAAAATGTAATTTCAACATTTAAGTTGTGACGTGCAGCATCCAATCATCTTTGATAGAACTTTGACCTAATTCACAAACTTTACTTGACACATGTGCATGACAACTTCTGGCCTTTACAATCATTTATGAAAAAGTCATTTGAGACTTTTCTGTTCATGTTATGAAGCACTTGAATAATTTAACATGTCAGACCTTTAGAGTAAAAGAATTTGTTCCAGATCTAAGTAAATGATGACCTGCTCTGTTCCTACCTGTTTAGAAGTGTTTAACATCTTAAGCTTAAAGAAGTTTCTAAGTCGGATTGACTCTATGTTTTGTTGAACTATTCTAAAATACTCATCTACAATTGTGTGAAAACGAGAGTACACTCTTTCCAATTCTTAGGCTTTACTTATTAGGAAACCATTTTGAAAAATATTGTGGAATTTAACCAGGTCCAAACAAGGGACAAGGTCAAAACAATCTCAGACACATATTACATATTACCACATAACATTTTTTTGTTTAACAAAAATGAAGCCAAAATGCAGAAGCAGTGTGTAAAAATCTAAGTATACCCTGACTGATTCCGTAGGACAGAAGAGGTTAAGTAGCAGCTGGGTGCTGCTAGTCAAATGTACTTGATTAACTGATCATTATCATGTGCGAGCACCGCTACAGAATAAAGCTTCTTCTCTCTAGAAAGAACATGACAGCACAGCTTTAGTTTGCAGAGTTGTGTCTCAGCAAACCATGGTGCTTTTGGACGGACCAGACCAAAGTTAAGATGTTTGGTCAAAATGCAGAGCAAAGCACAATCACATCATAGCAGTTGTTCAGCCTGGTGGTGGAGGCCTGATGGTTTGGGCTTGTTTTGCAGCCACAGAACCAGAACATCTTGCAGGTATTGATTAGACCAGGAATTCCTCTGTGTACCAAAGTAATCCAGAGTAAAATGTCTGACAGATAAACCAGGGTACTGACTAAGAAAAGAATACATGCAAACAGAAATGAACTAAAGAAACATTACAACGAAAAGTGGAAAAATTCCTCCACACCAATCAGACAAATCAATAACGTCACTTCAGTTTATTCCAGCAAAATGTGGTTTTAGAGTCTCAGGCTGTATTTAACTAGCTTTAAAACCTGGTTAGAACCAGAGATTCTTTTTTCTTGTAACTGTGTTCATAAAAAGTGCTCTCAGTTTGACATCAGTTCAACTAAGCTGGATGTGGACAGCTAGAATAAAAAAAAAACAAAAAAACTCGTAAAGCAAAAACAAGCTATTAGACTTCAAGAAAACATCTAATCAGTAGTGTGGTTGTTGTTAACCTCTACTGAACATCATTATTAACCTGGTCAGTTCATCAGTGCTGGGTTCAGTTGGTGATGTTTCTCTATTTTGCATTTAGAAATAGTAAATACTTCTAATCATACTTAGAACTTCTCTTCATTTTTACTTGGTGTTAAAAATGCTGATTTCTCTCTCAGTGGTGTGTAACAGGCACTGTGAAAATGGAGGCGAGTGTGTTTCTCCGGATGTCTGTAGATGCAAGCCTGGCTGGTACGGACCAACATGTAACTCAGGTACCTGTTGCAGACTGTACATCCAGACTGCAGCTGCAGAAACACAAGTCAATTCCACATGATGTACATTTATTTCGTGTTTTCTGAGATCATAAAACATGCAGCTTTTTCTCTGCTATATGATGTACACTGAACAGCTTTGTGTATCTGATGTCGCACACAGCTCTCTGTAACCCCGTCTGTCTGAACGGAGGAACATGTGTAAAGCCCAGCATCTGTGCCTGTCCCAGTGGCTTCTATGGCTCTCAGTGTCAGATTGGTAAGTGGTTAAAAACTGTTTGCTGGTCATCAGTTATGTTTGGATTTTACTTTTTACTATGGTTTAAGTACATTTTTGAATATCTCTAATTCCATGGAGTTTGCATTCTTGCTAACGCTGCATAAAAAATCTATTTTTGCCCATAAACTCAGCTGTTTGCAGCCCTCCTTGTAAGAATGGAGGTCAGTGTATGAGAAACAACGTATGCTCCTGCCTTGAAGGCTACACAGGGAAAAGGTGTCAAAGGAGTAAGTTACCTCACAGGCTGTGTTCTTTCTTAGAAAAATGGTAAAAAAATGTGGCATTTAATGTGTAAACTAATTTGTTGCAGGTGTGTGTGAGCCGATGTGCATGAACAGAGGCAAATGTGTGGGACCAAACACGTGCTCTTGTGCATCGGGATGGAGGGGAAAGAGGTGTAACATACGTAAGTAATTCAATGCTCAATTTATACTGATAAATAATATAGCAGGCAATTAAAACTTAAAAGGTTTCAGCAAAAATCACACATTTAATTTGTATGCAAGTCTATTACACGGAGGAAAATGTCAGCGATTCTGCTGTCTGGCTGTTTCAAAATGGATTTTCTTTAAGGACCCCTATGGCCCCTCCTGCAGGGGGTGAGCCCACGGGAGGGGAGGCCCATGTCATCCTTTCGGGCTGAGCCTGACTGGGCCCCATGGGCAGAGGCCCGGCCACCGAGTGCTCGCCTCCGTGCCTCTCCTTCAGGGGGGCCCCGGTGACAGCAAGGGAAACTCTGGTCCTTGCTTTTTCATCATCATAGGGGTGATTTTGAAAAATGAAACGCATGGGAGGAAATTGCCTTCTGCTCTAACTAACCTGACTTAAATTAAATTAATCCAACAGGCTATGAAGTTCTTTGCAATGACATATTAATTTGAGTCAGGTGAGATAGAGCAGAGACGTTGAAACCTGCTGGATTGCAGCCCTTGTGGGACCGAGCTGAATAGCCCTGCTCTATAGGCAACTCCTAACCACTTAGGACACCTCTGGAGGTTACTTAAATGTTTGGAGAAGTAGGAGTGATTCTTAGACTTGTGAAAATTGATAAATAGCTTAGGACTAAATTCCACAATTTCTCAGCACTTAGGACTAAAATGGCTGAGAAGCTTGATAAATACGACTCCTGGTCCACCGTTCTACTACTTGGATTCCTCCTGAATACGAAGTTCAACAATCAGCTGTAGCCTCCTTTCCAAAAACCTTGATAACTTTCCAAGGATTTCTTCTCATCCTCCCAGGATAGGAGGACGAGGTGTGTGATTAGTTGGAGCACATTCTCCAGATTTCTTTTTTGACAGCGTTGACCTCCACCCCAGTCCGCTAATATGATCAATTGTTTATATAATGCCTACTCCATCCATTTAACATGAACATACACATTTCCTAAGTGAGAAAACTTGGGCTGATTCTATGAGTTGATAACCTGCGTTATGTCACATTACAAGATCTAGAATGTTCAGGTAAGTTTAGCCAGATTACCAGAAGATACTCTGAATATGTTGAACCAACTTCACAGTACAGGCTCCTGTTCTTAAGTCAATAGTTACAATTTATAAATGTAAAAAAAAATAAAGTGTAATTGCTCCTTGTAATTTCCCATATTTCAAGTAGACATATTCACACTGCTAACCAGCAGCTCAAAGCCCAAACATATTTATAAGAAATGTCAGGTGTGAGGAAACTTATCACTGAAGAAAATATCTCTGCCGTCATTGCAGCCGTCTGTCTGCAAAAGTGTAAGAATGGCGGCGAGTGTGTCGGACCGAGCACCTGCCACTGCCCCGTCGGCTGGGAAGGCCTCCAGTGTCAAACACGTGAGTCTATAAATTTCCACCTGCAGCTGCTTTAAGTTGTGGAAA
This sequence comes from Rhadinocentrus ornatus, assembly GCA_037177495.1. Classification (NCBI taxonomy): domain Eukaryota; kingdom Metazoa; phylum Chordata; class Actinopteri; order Atheriniformes; family Melanotaeniidae; genus Rhadinocentrus; species Rhadinocentrus ornatus. The sequence goes on along the minus strand of JBAMHW010000006.1, from coordinate 5,547,542 downwards.
CTTTTAACTCTGTTTATTTAACTGTTTTTACTTTTAAAAGTTTGTCAGAGAAAAACCAAAAAGTCAAGATGGTGCATTTTTTTTAGGTCTGCAAGTGTTTTAATTAAGACATGAGTGTTAATGATGCTTTGTTTTATTTCCATCTTTTCACTTTGCCTTTCTCCTCAGCGATCTGCAGACAGGGATGTCTGAACGGAGGACGGTGCGTGCTGCCCGACCACTGCCACTGCCGGAAAGGCTACAAGGGCGTCACCTGTGCAATAAAGGTGAATAATGGGGTCCTGGTTCATAAACAGAACCAGGCTCTGAGGAAGAAACACTGAACAGCAGTCATGATTCATAAAGGATTTAAGTGCATTCACCACTCTGGTTACAGCAGCAACTGTACAATGAGAAATCTGACTTTATTCAATCAATCTTTGCACTTTCCAGGCATCACAAGCATGATGGGACAAAAAGGAGAATTTGGATGACAGCAAAAGTTACAAAATGAGAAAAGCACCAAAAATGTGGTAAAAAAGTGCGAGTGTGTGTGATGGTGGATATTAGCTTATATGTGTGGTTCTGTGCACACTTAACTCTGACATATTGCACTTGTGTTTTCGTCCCTGTGTATCACTACCTCATCTGTTAGACGCCAGCAGTGCTTTATACACATATCGACACTGTCCAGCAGAAGCGTGTTTCTTCCAAATCACTGGTATTTGTCGCCCCTTTGCACCCGGCTCTGGTTTTTACTGATTTTCTTTTAACTAATGAAACATTACCAGGAACCAAATCTTACAACTCTCTGGACTCCAACCTTTACCAAACTAAAATATGTGCTTATTTTATTTGCATCTTTATTTGTAAAGATGGTGCACATCAGTAAGTTGACCAAAGACACTGCTGCCAGTTTTCTATAGAAACATGTTCCTTTTATGCTCTCATGAAAATATATGCAACTGTTATTCATTTACTGACACCATATATGGATCAAAGTAATGACCATTTGTACTTTTTTGTTTTCTAAATAAGAAAAATTTGAACCACTGATGTACAAGTTACATGTGACAAAATAAAGCCAGCATACTGCTTCCTTTATTTAGATTTTTTATGAGCTTTAATTACACGTACAATACATAACGCACTTCATTTAATGGTAAATTACAGTACTGTATGCATCATTTAATTATAACAATAAGGGTTGTATGAAAAAAATATATATCACATAGTTTAAACTAAAAAAAAATTAAAAATTCTCATAGCCTTGTTTGCTAGTGAGAGTTTTTCCTCTCCTCGCAGTGCGGTCCGGAGAAAAGAGGACGACAGCGGCATTTGTTGGGAGAAATGCACTTCCCTCCATTCAGGCAGGGATGACTGCACACAGCTACAAGACAAAACAAACAAAAACAACAGCATTAGTCTTCTGCTAAACCTGGGAAAGGGGAAGTGAGTTTGAAGAGATTGTAAAGTCTAACTTTTCTGTTGGATACAGTTTACAAGGATCAGGGGACATTATAAACAGAACTAAACTTAGTATAATAAGCAGAAAATAAAAAGGCGAGACGGAACGAGTCACGCTTGTATAGAGCATGGATGCATGTAAAAGCATGCGGTCTTTGGGACCAGACTGAACTCACCGATGTGGCAGGCACCACCCAGCCATCCCTCTGGACAGCTGCAGATTCCTGGAGCCACACAGATCCCCCCGTTCCTGCAGCCTTGGGGACAAATTGCTGCTCGGGAGTCAAAACATTGAGAGATTATCTCAGCATGCCAAGTTTCAGCCATAAGTTACACATTTAGAGGAGGAAGAGATGCAGCAGAAGCACTGGGGGAATGAGTTGATCTTCTAGTCTACTGGGACACACAGTAAAAGAAGATAACAGCTAACAGTTGCTTCTAGCGCTTCTAGAGACATAATTTAATGTACGTGTATGTCGGTGTGATCATGTGTATGCGTGTGTTGTATGTTGTGTATACGTGTGATTTGTAGGTTTGTGATCTGGGGAAGTTGATGGGTAAAAATATTTTCCTTTTTTTTTGGTTTATTATGTTTTAAATGTAAAGCACTTTATTTAATTTTTTTTGGGGGGGGGGGATGAAAAGTTCTTATTAATAAAAATTGATTGATTGAGACAGACTGATTTAGGCCTCTCAACTTCCCCTTAAACTCACCCATCATCAGACTATTTCTTGGTTAATTCATCTATTAATAAAAAGCTGGATTGTAAAAACAATTTGTGCAGGAGCACAAGGAGTTAAATGCTGAGATATTTGTTCTGGCCAGGACGCCACTTTCCCATTCTCATATTACAGCCTCCAGTCAAGAAAAAACCCAACACATAACCCCTTAGAAAGTAGAGCTTCATGCAGATTAAACAAATAAGACATATTGTGATAAATTGTGAGCCTTTAAGGTGATTGAATGTGGACTTTTTCCCTTTAGACATCTCCAAGATCTCGGTTAACACCTGTTTACAGTCTGTATGCAAAGCTAAGCTATTGTAACTGGTTATAGAACATTTCCTTTCTTCTTTGTAATTTCTATAGCTGGGTGTGGAATTATGTTTAGAAGAAAGAAACCTATATGCCACTTTTAATTAACAAGTATGCTGATTATTGGTCGAGCAGCTTGGAAACATCTACTTATATCTGCTGAAAGCTGCAGCTGATGAAAAGTGTCCAGCTGGAGAAAGCAGCTCCATATGGCGACTTTGACCTTGGGTGTTAATTAGGTGATCAGATACGGCCATAAACGCACCATTTTGGCATTTTGATCCGGCCCAGCTTGAAGGGCAGATGCACTTGGCCACTCCGTTAACAGCGGTGCATTCCCCTCCGTTCCAACACCCCCCATCACAAGTCACTGCAAAAAGCAACACACCAATTACAGTAAGAAAATCAGAAATTTCTAAGCTTGAGTATTAAGTCATTTATTCCCCAAAAAATAAAAACAAAATGTGATCTTTTAAGTCTGTTTCCTGCCTTGTCATTTATCCTAATTTTATTTGTGAATTAAATTTATACCATTATAAGCAGCTCTGTGGAACCAGTAAACTTCACAATACATTTAGATGGTTCAGCATAAACACTGTCCTAGCCAATGTAGGACAGTCTGAAGACTTCTCTGGGGCTCATAATTTTACAACCACTGTTGCCAAATGAATCTGCTTACCTTTGTGACAGTATCTTCCTCCAAATCCAGGAGGGCATCTACATTTTCCAGGACGAAGACACACTCCACCATTTTTACATTTGGGATAACAGTTGGCTGCAAACACACCCATAACTTTGTCATTACACTAGGAGATCTCTTATATATTTTAAACTTTTTAAATGATCAGTAGATAAATAATTAATTGTTATATATACATAAATATGTACATGGAAATAAAACTAAAATCCATATTTTAATGGGGGAAAAAGGAGTACATAAGCTGTCTTCATAAAATTGTGTTTAAAACACATGTTCATTTGAAAATAAAGACTAAGAAAAAAGTTCTGTAACATCACCATATTGGCAGGTTTCTCCTTCATATCCTTTCGTGCAGAAACAAGTATTGTTGCGGATGCAGACTCCTGCATGTTCGCACGATGGGTCGCACTGCGCTTTGGGGTCGAAAACGAACCCCATGGCGACGCCTCGGGGTGCGTCCGAACCTCCGGAGCAGAAACCCACGAGAGCGACCAAGGAGGCAAAGATGAAAACTGTTGACCCGCGACGTGGATGCCCCATAGTTGGTTTTGTCTTTGGGATAGAGAAGAGAAAAAAGCGCAGCGGTGGACGGAGATAAGGGAGAAAGTTTCCCACAAAGTACTAACTTCTCCGCGACGCCGCCGCGCTGCACACAGGGAATCTACAACCAGGGTTGGGGAGCCGGGGGCAGGACACGGGGCGTGGCAGTGAAGGCGTCCTGACTGGAGGGGGGCCTGCAAGGGACTTGCTGCTTGGTGGTAAGTAATGATAATGCTCACGGATGTAGACAATAGATGGAGTAAACCATGAAGTTGTGCAGAAGTTAACTTTAGCTGTTAGCTGGCTATCCCGTAGCTTCGATATGCTAATCAAGCTAACCTTTTCCGCTTTGTTTATTTACTAGGTTATTAAGTTTGGTTGTAATGAAACTATATGCATGTATATTTAATGTATGAGGACAAGGAGTATAGCTGGGTTGTGTACTGACTTTTAATTCTAGTATGTATTTCAAACCAAGTATTACACCAGACCAGGGGTCACCATCTCTTGTCCTTGAGGGCTGCAACACACCTTACTCAGATCCATGGGTCATTAAGGGGCCATCCCCAACCGCGGTGAAATCAGTTTTAGTTTGGATATTCGACGGATATTCGCACTGGAGCCGAGAGCTGTTTATTTTTTATTTAGTTTATTATTAGGAGCCCCATTAGCTGCAGCAAGCAGCTGCTATTCTTCCCGGGGACCCTTTTTTTTTTTTTTTTTTTTTAACAGTTTCAAAACATTTAGATTTATATCCATAGTAATTTACAGTGTTCATATTCCATCATATGTTTTAGGGACCATCAACAAATGACAGGCTTTCTGTTAAATGTATATTTTCAAAAAGGACGTTAAGGAATGTTTTCATTGAACTGTCCATATGATCCAGTGTCTCCAAAAGAAAAGATTAATTCTGACGTAAACAGAGAGAAATATGTTTTTACACAGATTGTCAAATCTTTAGGATCGCTTCATTTTTAGTAGAAATTTAACAATTTCTTATGAGAAAAAGAAACGTATTTGTTAATAGCTTCTAAAGCAGGTGACCCAGTCACTTCAAACCACAGCTGATTTGAAGTATATGTTCATCTCAACAAGACAAGAGTCTTTCTTTTTAATTCTCCCTCTTGTAATATTTTATATTAATACTTTTATGAAATATAATCAATATTTGCTATTGGGAGCTGATTTTTTTCAATAGCTTCTAAACGAGGTGACCCAGTCACTTCAAAAGAAAGCTGAATTAAAGCAGATGATCATCTTATCAAGACACAAATTTTTAAAGAGTTTTAATGGTTTATAGTGAAAACCTTGAAGGAAAACTACAAGCAGACTGTGACGGGCAGAAGAAGGATCTGTATGTGGAGCTGCTTTGTTATGATTCTCAACTACACTTCAGACAGATGTACGTTCATGGAGAGCGCACGTGGAAAAGCCATTTCCTTCTAGTTGGTGAGAAAAAAAAGCCGGACATATACGAAATGTGGGGTTAAATGAAGGTCTGCTGTAATGACAATAACACGAGCAAATGAAAGGTGGATGTGGACGTCTGCTCTAATGGGCCAAAAAAAAGTCATTTTCCATATAATTTATTTTCTTTTTCTCAAACTTCTGCCAGCTTTATGTGTAAGAACAGTAGATTGTAGTCTGCTGTCCTTGTCGATGGAAACGTTGGTGGAAACCAGGGAATTTGTAAAAACTTGCTCATAAAAGTTTTAATGCTTACTTGAGTTTTATTCCACTTTTTAAAAGGTTAACCTGCATCAGAGGAGATTGAAACTTTTTTTTTTGTTGCAAATAAGTAGGAAAAATTGAGACAGTGGAACTGAGATTGATAACAAAATCAGACAAAAAAAAATGTTATTATATTTGTTCATGCATTTCTTTCCTTTTTACTGATCCCTGTAGCTTTTCTGTTTATTACAGCCCCTGCTACAGATAACCCATCCTGTACCACCACCTTCATACAGCTGTGCAGCCAGGAATATTATCACGAGTCTCAGTTTTAGCAATATTTAAAAAGTTGACTTAAAATTAGCTTGACACATGACTTGGTTACTCTACATGTATGTATGCATGCGCAGTAATATGCTGACTACTACAGATAATGTAAATAAGACAATACTCTGATGGCAGGGTTGAATTCCTTTCCCTGTTTACACATTACAGAGCATAATCCAATTAACTAACACCCACTTTGCATCTCTTGAATCAAATGCAATGTTTGCGTTCTTCCAAAGTCTTAACCATATCTACATCCTTTAAAACGTAGGCTTGTTAGTGATCCAGACCCTCTAACAAGCTGGTTTGGATTGATTCCAGTTTTTAATGCAGGACTATCAGCGTAAGCAAAATATCCAAGAGACCTAGTGAAACCTGATAGTTCTTACATATTTTTCTTTACATGTATTCCAGCAGAGTTCTGGTTCAGACTACTGACCTGGATCCCAGAGAGGAAGTGAGCTGGTGTTTAATGATCACAACAGATGTGAACATACCAGGATACACAGGAGACATTGTGTGCTTGTAGCACCAGGAAGGGAGTGTATGTGTGGAGTTAGGCCACCGACACACAATACATCTACATGCATGCATTTAAAATTCTTTGCTCTTAAATCTATTTGCATAAACGTGTCAGTTTTTTTATTTGCCATTAAACAATAACTATGAATCTAAACATCATCTTCCATATAGTTAAAGTTCTTCTGCAAAAGCGATTTAAACTGTATAAAATGTTGTAGGCTACATTAAAAAAAACCTTATCTTGTCTTTCCATTTTGCAAATTAATAAAAGTGACTTTATTATCATGCTAGAAATGATCAGAATTAGTTTGGCCACATAAAAAAATACATTTTAGGTGATTTATAAGCTTGATTCGGTGTAAGTGAACCCTACTGACCGTGTAACCTTTGAGCTACATAACCATTCTTTCATCAGATGGAATAAAATGAAAGATGCTAATATTTTTATATTAATCTTTACTATTAGATCAGAACAGAAGTATTCTGAGTGGACAGTGACAAATGTGTCAGGAATTGAAAGTGAAATATAAATATTGTCCATACATGTGCAAGGGGGGGAAATGGGCCCTTTTGTCCATGTTTTTTTTTGCGTGTCTTGTGTTGGTGTGGGTCAAAATAACCAATAAAACAAAATAATAATAATTTAGATCCCCCTCCGGCCCAGACTGCCCTCCTAGAGCAAAGCAGCTAGAGATGGTAGTCTAAAAACCAAGGGCGAAATAAAACAGCTGCTAGTCCGGTGAGTAGGTTTTGCAGCAGTATCTGCTGTGCACGGCATATTATTTCAAAAGGACCGAAGAAGTGAAGTGAGCATCCTGTGTGTGTGTGCATGTCTGACTCTGGACACACCTCTCATAAGTTTAGCTTTAGCCCCACAGTGTGGTGCAGGGAAGAGTATGTCTTCTTTTTGTTTCTAAATTACTACTTAGTTATGATGTCGCACCCTGTTTGAATTCTTGCTTGTGTTCTTACTCTCAGATGTAAGTCACTTTGGAAAAAAGCATCTGTCAAATGACTGTAGAATAGAATAGAATAGAATAGAATAGAATAGAATAGAATAGAATATGTGAAGAGCCCAGTGCTAAAAGTGCCCAGGTTACTCTTTTGTCAGTTTCAAGTTGTCTTTCCTTGATGCATATGTGCACCAATGTTTACCGAGCAGCCAACGTTTTCCTTGGAAAAGGGGACTTTGTCCTATTTTAGAGCAGTAGGTTTGGCTAGGATCCTCAATTGTTAAGCCTAAAATCACTAAAGTCCTGTAAACAAGACATGCTATTTATATCAAATAAGTAATGTCTCAGTGAAAGGTACAAAATTGGTGTGTTTGCTGGGCATTCATACTATTATGGTACTTTTTCTTTATTATTCACCTGCTATATTGTAACTGTAAACACAATTGCCCCCAACTATATAAGTCCAGCTATATGTGTAGGACTGATGTTATGGGTAAAACAATTTACAGTTTTACTCTGTGGGTTAGGGTATGCTACTCGGGTAGGCTACTCGGGGGGGTTAGGGTATGCTACTTGGGTAGGCTACTCGGGGGGTTAGGGTATACTACTCAGGTAGGCTACTCTGTGGGTTAGGGTATGCTACTCGGGTAGGCTACTCGGGGGGTTAGGGTATACTACTCGGGTAGGCTACTCGGGGGGGTTAGGGTATACTACTCGGGTAGGCTACTCGGGGGGGTTAGGGTATACTACTCGGGTAGGCTACTCTGTGGGTTAGGGTATACTACTCGGGTAGGCTACTCGGGGGGGTTAGGGTAGGCTACTCTGTGGGTTAGAGTAGGCCTGTGTTTTATTTCTCTGAACTTGTAAAACACTTCTTTTCTACACTTATATAAATGTGTTTTTTGAAATCAGATTTTTTACGGGAAGAGATATCTGTATAACATAACATCTGAACTAAGTGTGAACAACCAGTGTTCTATCAATGAAGCTTTAAGTTAGGCTTTAACCATAATACTACATTGTATTTCCAGAATGACTGTGTTAAGCCTGGTACACACACAAGGATTTTCGTGCTGTTTTTGTCCCGATTTTGCCTCTTCCCGACCAAGGACGGCAAAGGCCCGATTATCGTGGGTCTTATAAGATTTTCCTTTACAATTATCATTTGGTCGGAGGTGTGTTACGAGCAGATTTGTCCCCATAATTGGCTCAGAAACGGGTCGTAGCCGACAATTGGATATATTGAACATGTTCAATATTTACGACCCAATATTTTCATATGAGTGAGAACAGCCGAGGTGGGCCAGAATGTAGCCAATCAGAGAGCGAGCTGGCTGGGGAACAAGGAAGGATATAAAGTCTGTGTTCACGCTGTCTCCAGTCTGTTTTTTTTTTGTTTTTTTTCCAGTTTTGGCTTTTTCTATTAACAATAGTCCCAAGAGCACAATCATTCCCTCGTCATTTATATCCTCTTCCATGCTAGGTGTTGTGTTTTCTGGTTGTTGCTATGGTTCTTCTTCATTTTTTTGCTGGTTGTAGCTATGGTTCTTCTTCTATGTTTTTCTCAGATCACGTTTGGTCATGTGAGATGTCCGGAGGACTAGATTGTAGAACAGTTTTGGGACAGCATCATTATGTATGTGTTGTTCTGTGATTAGATTATCACCAAACACAGTATGATCAAAACTGTTTAGTGTCTGATTTTTTTATCTGTACGTGTGAGGTCTCAACCAGATAAAAAATCTCATAAGATTAAAAAAAATCCTGTTTGAACCAGGTCTTAGGAGAGAAAGATATATTGATGGATGCAGGTGTCAAGTGCAGCTGGAACTGGTCTTGGCTCAAATTAGAAGACAAACTCAGTGAAAGGACAAGAGCTGTGATTAGTGTCAGATGTGCTAGAAACTTTATTATACATTCATCCTGGCCTGTAACTCTGCTCTCAAAGTGCACCAGATTGATGCTTTTAGATATAAATTGTCCAACATTTTCTTCTGGGGGTGCATGCCCCTGGACCCCCCTAGAGGGGATGTATCCTTCTCACCTTTTTCACTCCTGACCCGTTTTCATGTCTGTGTCAGGCACCTTTAAATTTCTACTCAGATGGACAGAGCCCACCACAGTCTCCTCACCAACCACCTCCACAGAAGGTGTTCAACGTACCCATCAGGTAAAACATGGACAACCTTTGCTTTGCACTGCCTTCTAACAAAGATATGAGGTGTGGACAATGATTTGGTATGTTGTTATTCCATGTTACATTCTTTATGAATATGGATTGCTGCAATTTAACTCAGTTCAATTGTAAGGTCAGTTTCTGTTTGGTGTTTTAAAATTAGTTCTCCTCTTTAACTTTGAGCACCTGCCCCTCCAAAGGTCTTTGCACGGCCCTGCTATCGTCCATAATAGAAGCTTAAAAGGTCAATTACATCACCATAATAGGTTTTAACATTTATAAATATAGTCACTAATAAAAAGACCCAGGCCGCTGCTACTGATGTGGAGTGGGGGGCCCTTTGGGTGTCAATAAAAATGGTCTACCCCCCAGCTGCCCCTTAGAAATAATGAAAAGGAAGTGTCCACTACTTTCGCTTAAGGCTGTTGTTCCTAAAGGAGTTTGTGAACCACTGCCTTAAGGTGTCAGTTTTATAAATGATTCTGATAAACGCCTTCAGTGAGATGAAGCATCGCCCCACCCCCATTAATTATAAATGCAGCTGGATTTTTTTTCTTAAATATGTGCATTTGCACTTGTTGGATATAATGTTTGACTTGTGCACATTAAGTTGTTTAGAGATTTTAGAAGCAATTTCAAGTCTGTTATCAGATTTTCAATCTTATTACAACCGTGAGTGCAGAATTTATCTGGAGGAACGCTCTTTGGGGAGTCGCGTTCTTACCCGTCAGACATTCTTTGAGACGAGACTTAAATAAGCCTGGCTGTTAGCCTGGCCTGGAGCCAGCACTAGTTACCATGGTAACTCAGACTCATTTTAAGCCACACTTATGGAACTGAACTCTCACTTTGATGAGCCAGATTTATAGAAATAAGCAAGACTTTCCCTTCATCCTGCAACATGGGGGCCCCCTCAGGCTGCTCGTTATGTTAATGCTTCTGCACTAACTCTTATTTACTGAACAATACTCAAACAACTGACCTATAAATCGATCTACTGATAGGTTTGGCAAACAAAACAAACAGATAAGGATTATTTTAACCTTGCAGATTGGGGAGTCATTATGGAAATTGTATATAGTCAAAAAGTTAATATATTCATAAAATGCTCCTAGAGGATAGGTGGTTTGATGGAGGAGCTATGAACAAGGATAGACCGCTGTAAGTCTTGTTTGCATGTGTAAAACATCTGAAACAAGGCAGGATGGAGGATGCTTTATGTTGTTTACACCTAATTTTGCCTCATCTGAATGTTTGTGTTGACAACCAATTTACAGGTGTACCTTCTAAAGTGGCCAATCAATGTAGTTGGTTTGTTTAGACCCGTTTCTCAAATGGGGGTACACGTACCTCCTTGAGTACTTGGAGACACTCCAGGGAAACATGAGAAAGTAAAAAAAAAGAGGAATAACTTTCTTACTTAGTAGATCTGACTTCAGTTTGTAATACAAGGTAACTGAGTACATGTGGCCAGGATTACTACACAGATGTGGAAATGTATACGCATGTACATTCAAAATAACTTGTAAAGCTTTAAAGGTCCCTCTGATCATAATGTGAAATACTTTATATTTTATTCTGTTGATCCATCCACATATAAAGTAAATTTTTTAATTTATAAATAAAATTTTAAAAAATAGACATAAAACAAGTAAATAAATGTTTATATAGATGAAAATAATGAACAGAAATATAATGTATATAATAGAATATAAAATATATTTAATGATTTTTTTTTAAAAAAAAGATGAAATTATCAATTTTATATTGTTTAAAAAAAATCATAAATTTATAAAATAATGTTATATCTTTGTAAAGATATATATATATATATAAATATATATAGAAAAAAATGTAAATACATATTTTTGTACATTTTATGTCATGTAAATGTGTAACTGAGGCAAAAATGTTGAAAATGCACTTATTAAAGGTTCTTAATGTTTTCTGAAAGGATAGTTGTAAATGTTAACATCTTGGTAATGTACTTGTACTACTTTGCACTAAAACACAGGGAGAAGCCGGAATTTTAATTATTTATAGCTTATTATTTTATGTTACTGGTCTGGCCCACTTGAACCACTGGTTTAGACTGATGTTATTGGTCTCCTCATGTCTTTCACCTCCTCTGTTTCTATCTCTGGTGGGAGAGACTGAGATGAAAGGAGTAGTTAAGGATGTGCAAATTTGGATATGTTTTGTCACTTTCCTGGCATTTTATGATTAAAAATAAATCACGATTTAAATGACCTAGAGAATGTAACTTAGGTATATTTGTTCTCCAGGTGAATAGTAAATGGTGAACCCAGTTAAGTAACTCATAATAAAATCAACACTGCATAAAGATTCCAATTTAAGAGAAAATCACCTGTTTTCCATTTTGTCCTAAATATTAAACAAAAATATTTTTTTAAAAATTAGCAAATTTATAAAAATCTAACATTTTTTTGTGTTTTATGACAGCTATGTGCCCCACCTGGTGTTTACCAAGGAAACAACAAGTATGCTGGGAAGAAACTTCGAATGAATGACTTTATTTTCAGCTTCATGCATGAAAACCACAAAACCACTGTAGATGTTAAAAATGATTCACATCTACGCTATCGTCATGTTAAGAGGAGCTGGATTTACAGAGCAGAAATGGTAGGAAATGTTGCAGCGTACCTACATGATCACAAATTAACTTAAATAACAAAGTCCGCAAAACTATTAATGAGAAATTGTTTTGTTATGAACATCTACCGCATGACAACACTGCATGTGCTACTGAAAAACTAAGACACTTTAGAACATTTGAACACATCCAAATTAATATTAGTGTGATTAAAGTGTCTAAAGAAATAATAATAATAATAGCTTCCATAGTCAGAAATAGGAATCAGCTCATGGTTAAAGTTACACAGTGCAGAGTGAATTTTAAACAGCAAACACGATATTGCAAGTGATACCAAACCCACAAAAATAGGAAAACCTCATTAAAGGAATGAAAGTTGCTCCAAAGACCAAAAATTATCTACATACATAACCAAAAAAAAAAAAAGAAAGAAGGAAAAAACAGCACATTTGCATTTACACATTTCTGTATTCTTAGCCCATTGTACTTCCTTTGAAATGAACACAATTATTCCTTTTACAAAGTGACTTAAATGGCAACAATTGCTTTAATTATTTAATAAAATATCTATTTAAAAGTTTTTAAAGTAGTCACATCTGCCTCAATAAAATACGGGAAAAACAAAAACTAGCCAATAAGATGGGAGAGCAGTCATGTATATTGCAGCAAAAGACATCGATTTGTTACAGAAAATAAAAATGAAATAAGTTGATGGGAACTGCTCAGTGGTTTTATTTCCAAAAATCCACATCTGTGTCAAACCTTACGAACAGTTCAGGTAAGAGGTGGTTTAGGACAGGAGGGTTTAGCCGATGCAGCATTCCCGCTCTTCTAAAACACTCTTATTACTCTGTTTGTAGGGATCAGGATAAAGTGCATCAAAACTACTTCTTCCAGTATTTTACTCAGGTATGAGCGTTAACTAGAAGAATATATTTATTCTGTTTGCAGCACGATGGGAAAAGGACTTCAAACCACGACTGATTTGACAGTCATCAGAGACAAAATGTCTCTTCTAAACATATTTGAAATGAAAAATAATGAAGTGGTTGTGAATTTCAGACCAGATGAACCACAAATTTAAGAGAAACACGATTCCACTGTCACCATGTAACGATATATCGTGCTTTCACGTGTCCGTCTGCAGAAAACCTACGTCCCAGAGGAGTCTCGGCTTCCCTTATTTGTAGATCTGCACATGCCCGTGCAGTGAGGTGGTGTTTCCTCCGCAGTCCACATACTGATACATCTCTTGAGAAACCTGCTCCGCGTGACCGAAGTATGTTGTTGTCACAGTCACCCTGAAAGGCAAACAAAATGCTAAACATTAACAAGGAACAAGGCTATTAAAGGAGCCCTAGCTCTGATAACAAATCCTGCAGATGCTGGGAGTTCTTGATGGTGACGATGATGATGAGGACATCCAGCCCTTTATTGGGCCAGACAATCTAAACATGTTAAATGTTTAGATTTACATGTTATCACATGACAACGTTTTCCATCTACCATTAGTACCACTCTTGTGCTGACTATGATTCATATTAAAGCTTGTACCTATATTTGTCTGGTATATTTACCTAAATATGAATAAAATATGCACATGGCATGTTTCAGTAAAAGCTTTATCTTTCTCAATATTAGTCTGTTTTACTGTTTATCTGTGCAGGATTTAAAACCATCCAGTCAATTAGCTAAAAATACTTAAAAACTGATAGGAAATTGGTTTTAATGTAGGAAAGGGAACCGACAGAAATAAAACACTGCTCTCTTTTTATAAGCTACAAACACTTTTTCCCCGTTTTCGTTTATCCTGGAAGTGGAAAATCACAAGATTCTCCCCCTGTGATTTAATGATCTGGCGGCGTGGCGTGGCGCACATGCACTCGGAGTAAAGGAGGGATTACACACAGCTGCAAAAAAGTAGTTGCTAACTACAACATGACAAGTGAAACCAGTGTTCAGTGTCATAGTTGGGACAAATTTTGGAAAAACATCTGGAATACTTTGACTGATGCATGTACGACAGTGACTTCTGTTTTTATCTAAGAACAAATGACACGATCGATCCGATTAGTAACCTATCTGCTACATCAGAACTGGTTCACATGAGAAGTTTCCATCTGACTTGATGTGCATCGAGTAGTTGCCCAACGAGGAAGAAAACAGTTTGTGCTAAATTAATAGTTAACCTTATATTATGCACAAACTCAAAATTGTTTGATTAGTAATGGATTACTACAATATTAGCACAATTACATTGATGTCATAATGCCTTATAAATTCATATGGATGTTTAAACGCTGTGGATGGGATCAGCTGGGATCGGTATAGAGAATGTTCTCCGATGTCACCAGGCACAGAACTGTGGGATGTATTTGCCATTTAGGGGAAATCTGCTTTCTGTTAACGTTGGTTCTGCAGTGACTCCTGTCTTTTTTAACTGTATTATCTTTCATTTCTGAAGAGAATTTCATCTTTTTCATTTGTTCACCGAGTTGTGTCCTCAGCTGCAGCAGCTTTGTGATCAGCGCAAATTAACCAGCGTGCTTTCATCTTGCAGGCAGTGCAGTGAAACACTTCCCAAGGAACCGCGGACTTCTGCAGGTGATGTGCTTCTGGCTGACCGTGGTTTGGATACAAAGGACAGTTTGGGCTTTTTGTGAGCAGAAGAAAAGATGGCGGTAATTACAACGTGTCAGCTCGATTGACTGGATGATGAACAAACACACACAGGGCTCCAGACTGCGACTAATATGTGAGACACTGCGAGTGAATTTCTCATCTACTCACGCAACGGTGACCAAAACATTTGCATGTTTCTTTTTCTTGTAGTAGTTATGAGTGAATTTATTTTGCCGCTAACAAACTTCTGCTACCGTCTTCAGCCCAGTAGTTCACAGTAATGCGCAAATTAGCTGCTGGTTTGCCGACTCAAAATAACTTCGATACGAGAAAAAGAGACGAACACCAACGAAGAAGACGACAGTCAATGTGTGTGAGTGGGGACGAACAACCACTGGGACTGATTGGCTTATATGTTTATAGAGACGGGTCTTAAGGGAATTTATTATTCCTCAGTGTTGCCAACTTAGCGACTTTGTCGCTATATTTAGCAAGTTTTCAGACCCCTCTAGCGACTCTTTTTTTTAAAAAGCACCCAATGACAAATCTAGCGACGTATTCTGGTATATTGGAGACTTTTGGAGACTGACGTGAATAAATGTAGTTTACTCTTCCCTATGAGGAGCGGATGCTACGCAGACCCCTCCCCCGTCCA
>JBAMHW010000006.1:5517067-5532178 GCA_037177495.1 Rhadinocentrus ornatus | reverse complement strand
TAATCAATTTTTACCTTTCCCACGACATCCCTCTTTATGGCAGCCTCCATTACAACTATATGTAGAAGGCTGATTATGCTAATTAGCGACTTCTATTGACTTCAACCAGCCAATAGCTACTTTTCTTACTGAGGAGTTGGATACAGTGGCTGGAGAGGAGTATCAGTCCCTGAAGCTGTTTATTGCCAGGAACTACATGCAAGTCTAAATTATCCCCCCTGTGGGGGATGATGGTGACAAAGTTGCCGTTCTGCTACGACTACAAAGTTCAAATCAAATCATCAAATCTGATTTGATTTGACAAGTTCTATCTACTTGTTTTTTTATTAGTGCGGCCAGTAAGATGATGTTGTTGTTTTTTTATGTCAACTGCAAAAAAAAATGTGAATTGTAAACATTGTAATTTATGGATTCATTGTTCAAGTATTTATTACTAATACAGTGAAAATGAGAGCAAATGTGAATATTTGCTCTGCAAGGCGATTTCACTGTGCGCCCCTAAATTTTCCGCTTGCGCTCCTAAAAATTTAAGTTAGGGGCCGCTGTGCTCCTCGTAAAAAACGTTAGTCTGGAGGCCTGGCACAGCAATTTTAAGTTACTTTAACCATCTTAAATAAGCTTCACAAGCTTGGTCAAACATGTAAAATTATAACAAAACTGCTTCTGGCTTAGTCAGTTTAAGTAGGAGTATAACCCCCAAAGTAAAATAATAAAGTAGAACAAATATTTCTTTATCCACGCGCAACACCAGTGTTTGAAAACTAATTAGCCTGATCTTATTAACCTTATTTAAAAAATGGCACAATCTTTCTGACTCTACATGGTCACACATAAAAATTTTTAAATAATATCAGATAGTCACAACTTGTCGAGCTTTTTCACACACATGAACCACTCGTGTCGGTGACCTGCTCAAGCAGATTTCTCCAGCTTCTCCGAGCGCTCGCTGCGCAGGTTTTAGCCGCTGAATGCGTTGGCTGAGGTGGTGCGAAGAAGTTGATGGCTGATCCTTCCTCTCACTCCACTTTGAAAAGAAATGTGAGCCCCCGCGTGGCGCGTCGTTAGCACCACGTCACACAAAGTGCACAGCATAGAATTACACTAAATAGATCTGTACCTTTGGATCGGGCCCATTGTCAATATACCCCATCTAGAAATGTCTTCAATAGATACGGATACCAATATCGGATCAATGCATCCCTAATGAGAACATCACCTTCCTCCACCAGATGGATCGTTTGTTCTGTGATTCTGAGTGTTGTTCTGTTGACATTCAATCAAATCATTCCGGACCTTGTAATAAATGAATAAACTTGCTCATACTGCAGATCATCTTCATGACTGGCACGCTGTAATTTTAACTCTTATTTACAATGCAGAAGTTGAAAGCAGTCATTAAGAAGAACAGTCCAACTCTGAGCTGGACAAAACCGAGTAAACAATAAATCTGATCGGTTTTCTTTAAGCCTGAATCGACTTGTTAAATTAATTGTTAGCTATAAGTAGTACTGCTTGGTTTGAGCAATGACCCTCACAAGTTTCTAAAAAAATGAGTTGCTACAGATTTAATGTTTTTTTTAGTTTTTTTTACAGTTTTTCTTAACAGTTTGTCTTCCTATTTTATGATAAGAGAATGGATGAAATAAAGTCTACAACAGAGACAAGAGGCATTCACAATATAGTTGCAAAACCATTGAAATGCAGGGGTAGGCGTTATGGTATTTGCTTTTCTTCCTCAGTTTTACAGGAATTTCGTATAATTATACTTGATCAGAAACCAAATGTCTGGTTTTGACTATAACGAGTAAAAAAAAAAACCTAGTTAACCCCTGAATATCTGTTTTATTAGCTAAATTTACTGTTTGCATGTCAGCGTTGACCAGTAAATGAGCAACGCCACACAAGGCCCAAGCTACTTCTGCTAATCTGAACGGCAGACAGCTGTTGTGTGTGTGTGCGTGTGTGTGTGAAACTATGCAAGAGTGAAGGAAGGTGTTATGCTCAGTCATGCCTGCCATGGTAACAGAATGTATCGCAGACAGTATCTTCATGAAAGTAAAAAAAACATACTTACTGCATCATGACCACTATGTTGTGAACTTTAATTGTTGGTAAGGTGCAGTAGTCACTGTAAGAAAAAGAAGCGATTTAACGATTAAAAATGATGGCGAACAAGTCTCGTCAAATATTATTTGAAGATTTTTAACAAGATACTTACAACATGTAACTCATCTCATCAGCGATGACGGTGGGAACAGTGTAGTCCAGCTGTAAAAAACAATTCATAAAACATTTCAGGAAAAATAACAGAGGACAGACATGTTACAAATTTCTACAAATTAAATACAACCTAATTTAATTCATTTATCTTTTCATATTAAATTTGTATAACTAATGGGCAAACATGGGAATGGTAACAGTACTCTTTTTTTTCTTGCAAATCTGAAGTGTGCGTGTTGAAGAAGCATGCTCCTGTTTTTAGAGAAGTAACATTACACATCTGTCAGTAAAGTTAGGTCCTATTTGGTTGTGTGGTTAAAATAGTTGTGGCAATGAGCTGTAATGTTAAATGTGCAAGTAAACAGCCATAGCAAAGCTTGATCAGAATTTCGGCGTCGTGTTTACACTGCAAGGACTTACCGCAGGATTCCCATTGCACTGAAAAGTACTCCCCCCTGACCACGACCGTTTAGTTGCAGAGGTCAGGTCTTGCATGTATGAACATAACTGACTGAGTCTTCCCTGCATTTCATTTCAATTTTTATTTGTGTAATTTAGTAGCAAGAGCACTGAGTGCCTGGAAGTTGGATAAATGAAGTAGTGAACAAGCCAATAAAAAAGAACTTTACATGCAAACTTGTTGTGTTTTTAACATAAGTGAAAAAATTACAGCTGCATTTAGCCAAAGTGATTTTTATAGAGTGCAAGCATAGTAGTTGTCTATGGCTGACACAAGTAACTTTACAAAGGGAAAACAATATAAACATCTCTTTCTGCATTATCAGCATCATTCTGTTAAAACTAGTTCATGTTTTTATTTCCAAAACTGGATTTGAAAACGCCTATAACGAGCCTTTCGGTTTTCATCCACCCAAAAAGAAATGCATTTTCCTTTGTTAAACATTAAGGGTTGACGAGCTGTTAACTACATGAAGAGGTTACTTTACACGTGACACTTTCTGCACTATATAAAAACAATTAGGAATCTAACAGGATGGAAACCCTCTTGAGCGAGGCCATTTGTTTTTAAGATGTGAAGCAGCAAACGAGGTTGCTTGAAGTAGTTCAGAATTAATTATTTTGAGAGCATTACCGTTGAATAATAGCTCACTGAAAATGCTTAATTCTGCACAACAGCATAATTATTTATTTAAACTGATTACATAATGGTGGTAAAAGTTTAAATATTTCATCTCTGTATTTGCTCTCTCAGTCACTTTTCCAGATTTTGTGTGAATGTAACTAAAAGGGTAAATGCTGTGTTCCAAACCTTTAACTGAAGAACCCTTTATATTTAAGAATAAAAAGGTTCCTGTGGTGCCAACGAGTGAGTCATGAGTCTTATGATTGTAACCCCTACCTGCCGCTCATCCAGCGGTATGATCACCGTGCTGTTGTTCAACTTGGCCTTGCCTATCACCGTCTTGGAGAACTGAACTTGTGCCGTGATGTTGGTCACGGATATGGCGTAGTAGTTATTATTGGTGATGTTCAGTGTGTTCTGGTGAGAAAATATTTTACACACATGAGATTCTGTTAAAAGAGGGTCCATCATCAGCTTTGCAAACATGTACTAGTGTAAACTTTAGCTTTTCTTGTCATTTTGGAGCACATAAAATAATAAACAATAAGATACAATCGATATAAAAATGTTGATTACAGCTGCTATATGGCATCAAAAAATTATTCCAACAGCTTTTCTGCACATGTACCGTAATGTTGAGATAGACGATTCGCTTATCCTGATCATAGGAGACGTAGGCCGACTTTACTCCCACATAGGAAACATCAATGGAGCGAGGGAATAGGAAGAACACTGCCAGGCCAGACAGCAGCAGGCAAAGAGCTACTGATATGGTAACATAGAGCTTTCTGAAGGAGAAAGAAAAGAGAAGTGAGACCCTGAAACCAGCTGATGCCTTCAAAGCCTATCCTGCTGCTGAGCTCGCTTTGTTTCATCAGGCACAGAGCTAACCGGGTTAATCTACAAAAAGAGAACGGAGGGCAGACTTACGTCCTGCTTGGCCGGAGCCTTTGGTCGCTGTATGGAATCAGAGCCACAAGCTGGTTTTCTTGACCTGTTGAATATATTTTTTAAAGGGGAGAGGAAATAGTTTTCCTGTTAATGCTGGGAAGATAGCCAAATTTTCCATTTCTAAAGCTTTTTGTTGTAAGATCTAATTGCGTAGAAATGTTTGGCCAGTCAGGCATATTCAATCTGAATGCATCATCATCCTAATACATATTATATTAAATAAGAGTTGACCTTTATTCATTTCTAAGCAAAAACAACTCTCTTGAGAATGTCACAAACAACCACTTGACACCTGAAATTTGATTCAATAGAGCAACCATGCATGGCAAATGAGAAGAGCTTTTATTTGGGCCTAAATATCATTACGCATGTCTGACAACATTATGATCTAACTAACGTCTCACTCAGAGATCACATAAGTGATGAGCTGATGCAGGGAGACAATGGTCTAACATGTGAATGAGAAGCAGCAGGCATGGGAAGAATGGATCTACACAAACAAATGGTTCATGTCTGCACCTTTCCAAACTCTGATGCCCCCATTTCACACAGCTTTGACAGACTACCTCTGGAGGACTGAGACATGCAGGACAAATGGATACGACAGCTAGAAAATGATGTAAGATGTTTCAAATGCAAAGACACCTGCTGCAGATTGACTTGGATAAACTTTAGTCAGTCAGTCATCTTGCAGCTAATAATCATCGAAATACCTGAAAATGAGTTTAATGTTCTGGCACGTGAAAAAAAATTATTCTAGCAATTCCTTTAAGTTCTTCTAAAATAGACTTAATTTCTGCTTTTGTAAACCACAAACATATCACACTGGAAATAACAAAACTGCAACTGGTGGAAGCGAGGCATGAATGACAAGTTTTATAATAATCTGCACCTGTCGGCTGCAAATACAAGCACATTTAGCCATAAATATAGCAAGTTTTTACAGAAACTGGAGCTTCAAGGGCCCTGATCTTCATTTAGACTCTCAAGTTGAACAATAAATGGTAGAGATAACTATAAAGTTTTTACCTCGTGGGATTCTACCGGTGCCCTGGCAGGTCGGGCACGTAACACTGTCCCGTCCAGTGAATTCCACATAAGGGAACTGAGATACGTCTCCATTCTTTCCATCCTCCTCCGACTGACCGTCTTTGTACTCGCCAGCGGACGTCAGGGCATCTTGACTCTCATCTTTGTGCTTAACCAAATGTGACTGGGCCTTGCCCATGACTGCAGATATCTGTACACGACAGAAAAGATAACGTGGAGTAAAGAAGAAACTGCCACAGAAGTGCAGCACAACATGTTGACTAAAAACATGCCACACAGCCATTTGAATGTAAAAGGAAAGGAAACGTTTCCCAGGAGAAGAAGTTGCAGCTGGCGATGACAGGAGAAATCTTTTGTAACACAAAAACGCATATGATTAATTTAACCTGTATCTTTTTGTATTACCTTACATCATGTTCGAACTACCTGGTTACTTTGCGGACTTAATAGTATTAAACTGATTTGAAAATTGACTCATCACCTGTATGTTTCATTTGGAATGAAATACAAGCAGCAAGACCCTTATTTTAAATCAACTTGTTGCAGAGTCAGAACAGTTTGACTGTTATTATTCTCTGTTCAACATTGTTTTCCCTTCATGCGTATTCTGATGGCTGTGCTATTTTAAAACACACTGACACAGTGGTTTAAGAGTGTTTACAATTGACCTTTCCCATCAGACGTGTGTGAAACATGAAAATGTGAAAACTCTTAATAATATAGTTACTTTATGATATCAGTTTTAAAATCTCTTTTTTTAGACACTTTTTTTTTATTTTTTTTTACCTGTACCACCTGTAGGTGCAGTTTGTATATACTTACAAATATTCACCTAAATATTTTAGGGGAAAATTGGATAAAATATTTACTTATAGAGCTCTTTACATAGTAGTTAAAGAATCTTTGCATTCAAAGAGACGATAGAAATACAATAAAAATAATTAAAATGAGATAACATGTCATTTATATAGTTTACAAATACATTTTCTTTTTTGTGTCAATATGCAAAGTATGATTAGTAAGCTAAATATTATGCTTTCTTATATGTAAAACTACCTAAAGGTTTAGTAAAGAAAGAGCTTACATTTCTTTCAAATTCAGTAATGCTGACATATTAATGCACCAACCATATTAAAATCAATATACCATATCAAAGTACTGAATACTCTTGTTTATAATATATTTTATTGTAAATTTTGGGGGCCTATGGTCTACTTGCAGGACCTTTACGTATGATGCAGCATTTGTTTATCCATTTATTTTAACGGTTTAACGCAGGTAATTAGTTTTAAGACTTCTACTGCCAATAAAGGTAGTTTGTGTGTGTTTTTTTAATGCTTGTAAATCAGCCTATTCATCTCATGATCATTCCTGTTTATATTTTCTCCAGCTGAACCCAAACTAGACTAGGCCTGCTGTATGCTAGGCCAAAATATCTGTGGACGGTTACTTCGTTAAACTTCAGGTAATAACGACGTCTCATGTCGATCGATGTGTCGTGAACGCACCACATAAATAACGTAGAAGGGATGCATCTTTTAAGTGTGTTGTGCATCTGAACACTTTATGGAGAACACGGCCCGAGTCGCCATGGTGCTTAGCTGCTGAGAAGCTGTGGCTAGCGAGGAACACCACGTACTGGTCGGAGGAAAACGCCGAAAACGACTTAATTCTCACTTAAAAAAAAGCCGTATTTGGCCTTCAGTGTTTTTACTACAAAGTGAGATTGACTATTATCCTAGTCAAAAAAAACAAAACAAGAACACGTTCATGCCACATTTAATTAAATCGCACGAGCAAACCTTTGCTGTCTAGAGCAAGGTACGCTGGAAAAATACGCCATAAAAACATTTTATTCCTAACCATCACAGAGCCAAGCAAATATCTTTATTAGCTAAGGTCTTACCGATGTTGTTTTTGTTTGTTTTTTATCCTGTCGTGTCTGCCATCCGCTATATAATCGCTGTTTATTGTTCGCACGCACGTTCCGGCGCAGAATAAATTTGGGAACACCTCCTCTGCTCCTGATTGGTCAGTGTTGTGCTTGCACGCATCTGATTGGTCCGCTGCAAGCAGCACTCCACTGTGGAATCATGAGACACAGATTAAGATGGACATTTTTCCTAAGGTATAAATACTTAAAACAATTCACTCTATTAACAAATATGTCATATAATCAAATTAAATCACATGTTACTGTCCCATTTTTAGTTAGTGGAACACTTGGGTCAGTTTGTGTTTTTCTTAAAGTGCTAAATAAATACCTTAATTCTTAAAACAACAACAAAAGAGAATTGAGAAAGTATTTAGACCATTAATATAGCTAAAGGTGTCAAATAAAACTCTGATGGATAACATGAAAATATTGCTTAAGTAAAGATAATCAAGCTGAAATGAATGTACATGGAGTTAGAAACCCAAGAGTGTCAAAAGTGTTGTTCAAAAAAATTATGTTAGATCATCATCACTGAACCCTTGAATAATAAATTAGGCAAATGTACACAGCAATCGAGCAGCAGTTAGTCCAAAAAAGAAGACTTTAGACCTGTGACCTGTGTGATATCCCTGGAAAACTAAAGTGACGTGTGGCACAGTTTAACATATTTTTACAAGAAGAAAAGCTCTGAAGCAGCTTCTCCCCCCCTTTACCGCCTAGCTTGTGCTAACTTCTCCTGAAGTTTAGATTACTTTCTCATTTCTCCTGAACAGTGCATGCCAATTAGCCATTAATTCTCACCCTGCAAGTTTCTAGGACTTGTTCCTCCAGTCTTCTTAAAAGGAACATATTTTCAGAGACTGTAGGTGTTGCTTTGCAAATTCAAAATGTCTTATGTTTAAAAGCATCACCACAGTACTGGAAAAACCTCTAACAAAGACATTTTTTTGTGCTAAGAATATTGAATAAATAAAACTAAAAATATCCATAAGCAAATGCATTGTTATTAAAAGCAAAACTAAGTATTATTTGTTTTTGTGTAATGTAATTTGTTTAGTTGATGTAGACAGATGGCGTTCCATCCAAGATAGAAAATGATCTAATGCAACACACTACAGCATATCACCTGCAAGACCCTTTAAATTAAATGGAAACACCATTAGAAAATAAGTTCACAGTCACAGCTGATTGATAAAATATATTCTTAGATGTTTTTTAGCATATACACATGTTTGCATACACATTTTGTTTATATGACCGTTGGAGCTCTTACCTTACCCCAGTGGTTCCCAAACTCTTTTTGCAGGGCCCCCTTTTCATTGACAACAATAATGTCAAGCCCCCCTTGATCCCAGTACCACATGCAGCCCAAAGCTTAAAAAGAAATGTACAAAGAAATGTACCACGAAATAGTCTTTAGTTTATTTGCTGCTTCTTTGTTAACTACAGTGAAAACCATGCCAGTGGCAGAAGGAATGATCAGCTAATCTGCTATAGTGGGAGATTTTTTAAACCAGGAAACTCTGCAAACTACTTCAGGTGAGTTGAGCTTTCAATAAGACAGATGCTGTAAAACAGCTCCGCTATAGATGATAGGTGAGTAGTTTATTTCTAAAGTAATCAACAGTCTTTTCTTTGTGTATAGGATGATGAGTCTCCGAGTAGCGTTATTACTTGTTTGGCTTTATACCGTCAGATGCTGATATTTTGAAACATACATCACACTGTGGTCTGTCTTCATTACCCACCATTGACCATTACCATTACTTGACCATTACCTGGTCATGCTTGGGGAAGCAAGATATGTCTCATCATTTCTCCTCTTGTTTTTTTTTTTGGTAGTTGAAATCTTTGTTCTTGATTCATCATTGTTTGCCCATTGTTACTTTCACAAATTTGTCCATGTTTTGCTGGCAGTTTAAAACTATGTCATAAAAACCACTACAGCTGAACACCTGACCCCTTTACCTAATCTTAAAATGAACCTAACCCAATCCTGTCTATACATCCAGCTATTTTCTATACCGCTTTTTTCAATTAAGGTTGGTGGAGGAGCTGGAGCCTATTCCAGCGGTGACCAGGCGAGAAGCAAGACATCCTGGACAGGTCACCAGTCCATTGCAGGGCCGAATTCTGTCCCTGACCCTCAAACCAAGTATTACCCTAAACATAATTTTGTCTCCACAAGATTTCCCCTTACGTTTTTGTGCAGTCAGATTTTTGTCTACCTCATGTAAAAAACTAAACAAAATACTATAAACTTACTAAAATTACTTAAGCAAAAAACCCAAAAAGCTTTATTTTGAAATGGGGCAGTTTTGGTCTGTATTGAGTTCAGTAGGAAGAACATTTCTTGTGTTAGCTCTTTTTATGGAAAATACCATTTGACTGAAGGCAGTTTTCCTGCATAATTATTAAGTTTCTAGTTTACAGAGGTGAGGATGCTCCTTATCACAGTGAACCTGAGAAGCCTGGACATATAAGCACTTATGGGATAAGACTGACATTTGGGATAATTTTTTATTAATGTCAAAACTGAGCATATTCATAGTTTTCAGGATATAATAGTCACATGATCTTATGAGCTTGTTTTCTAATATTTTAACTGCAAAACTGTAAAATTTCTCAAGGTGACTGAGTACACCTGCAACCATGAAGTAACACAGTAGCTGAGGTCTGAGAAAAATGATCCAGTCCATTTGTTTTTGCTATATCAAATGTTAAACAGTTTCCCATCAAAACTGTCTATAAATTCAAAGTTAATTTATTTATAAAAAGTGAGGGTACGATAATATAAATTCAGTGGATAACGATTTGATATTCCATTTTACTAAAAAACATTTTTTAAAAAGCAAATGTGAGCATATTCTTTCTGGAGGGTGTTTAACAAATTATTACTGTATTGATGCTTGACCAATGTTTTAAATTTGGATGAATGCTCCTGGCTTGTCGAACACATCAATGCAGATTAATATATTGTTACATCGCTATTATGATGGCACTCATTTGTTGTACTAGTCGATGAGCTGATTATTGAAATGCTTATTTTAAAATATTAAACATTTTCACTTAATAGCACAGGTACATATTCAGTATAATGTAGGACTGGACTCTACCTTAACCTCGACATGACCAGTTGGTTCTCTCCCTCCATTTCTGATTAGCTACAGCCTATAATTAATGCTGTGGAGCAAGAAGCACACCAGCGAATTAAACACATAAAGTTAAATGAAATGACCATCAGTTTGAGTATATAACAGATGTCTAGATATAGGTGACATTTAACTGATCTATTTCCACCACAGATGAATCATGGATCATTTAAAATTACTCAACTTTTAATGTGACATTAAATGACAAGTTCCAGTTCACAATAACTGACTGTGGACACATTGAAAAAAAGCTATAATCACAACCACTTCAAACACAAATTACCCCTAAAGTACCACAGAAATCCGCTATAAATGTGTGGTTATTAGGAGGAAACTAATATCCTAATGATAATAATACAAAGGATAATGATCCTTTGTAGCATGGCTATAAGCCTAAAAGAAAATCCGTAAGTGTAGATGTGGCTCAAAAAGAATCTGGATGGCAGTTTTGCCAGAATCCTTTTGTCACCCTACCTCCCACACTTAGTCCAGAGAACAGCCAGGACAGAGATGGACTGCCTGACGACTTTCCCTCTCTGTGATGTTGCTGCTCCAGCAGACCATACAGTACTGGATGGGTGATGCCACCACAGAGTCATAGAAGGTCCTCAGGAGTGCCCTCTTCACTCCAAAAGACTGCAGGATGTTCACCAGTGAGGGGACAGCAGACTTGTGTCTGGGAAAATCCACCACCATCTCTTTGGTTTTCCCTGCATTGATTAGGAGGTGGTTTTGCTGACACCAGTCCACAAAGTTCTGCATCAGTCCTCTGTACTCCACGTCGTCATCCTCAGGGATCAGTCCGACTATCGCAGTCATTTGACAACTTCTGCAGAATGCAGCTGTCCATGTTGTGTCTGACGTCTGCAGTGTAGAGGGTAAAGAGAAACAGGGCCAAGACTGCCCCCTGGGGGACACCAACACTGCAGGTCAGCAGGTCAAACGCACAGTCCCAGGCTCTCACAAACTGGGGCTGATTTGTGAGAAGTGCAGAATCCACTCCCAGCCCTCTCCAGTTTGGCTTTCAGGAGCACTGGCTGGATGGTGTTGAAGGCACTTCAGAAATAAAAAACATGATTCTCTAAGTAGTGCGGGGCTTCTCCAGATGAGCTAGAGCACGGTGTAGCCGGAAGATAACTGAATCTTCCACTCCGATGCCAGGTCGGTAGGCGAACTGCAGTGGATCCATGGAGGGTCCCATTTTGGAGCGGAGGTGTCGCAGGATCAGTCTCCCCAGTGTCTTCATCAAATGGGACGTGAGAGCCATCGGCCTGTAGCTGCTGAGTTCTCTGGCGTGAGATGTCTTTGGCAATGGTACCACACAGGAAGTCTTCCAGAGCTGTGGTACCACCTTCAGCTTGAGTCTCAGGTTGAAGACATCTTTGATAGAATGAAGAAGAACAGAAAAAAGAGCAATTTTAGAACAGACAGTTCAGTTCAGATGAGATCTCCACAGTGACCATTTTGGACAAGTTTTCCACCATCTGTTCTCGATGCTCTACAATTGAGAGACCTCAAATTTTAAAAGGTTAAACAAGTGCATATTTCATTTTAAACCAGTTAGCACAAAATTAATAAAATTTTTAAGGCATGCACAAGCATAATTTCATTAAAGGCATTAAAAACAGAAGCCTCGTCAGTCTACTGTTAAACAGTTGATAGTCCAAATATAGAAGAAATCCTCAGAATGAAAAACAAAAAAATGCCTCAAAGGCCATGTAAGGAAAAAATTCCAACGAGTGATGAACCAGGCTACTTTCTGCATGAGGATGGACTCAGTTCCTGGACAATCTAGTCAGCTGACAGGCACAAGTCTAAAAGCAGTTCTTTGAGAGGAAAATTTTCCATCATACCACTGCTTTAATTTTTCCCATGAAAAATATTTACTTTATGTAGCGCTGTTTGGTTTCATTAAAGAGGAGCAATAATTTACCAGGTGTTTCATATTTTAGAGAAGAGTGACTAAAAATATAAGAAATATATCCTACTAACACCATAATCCCAGTGTCTCCTCAAGCTCATAAACTGGGTTCATTGATTGGACATCCAAACGCTGTATGCAGCCACATAGACTCAGTCAGCCAGATGATGGCACTGTGCTGCCATGTGTCAATGCATGACTCCACAGCAGCAAGGCTGAGGACTCCTCGTCAACAACATGGTCGTTAAAGCCCATGAGAAAACATCAAATTTTACTGATAATAAATTAATTCTAATCTGTTTTAATCTCTGATTTCACAGCAATCACTCCAGGCAAGCTGAGGGAAATATATAAATGGCTAATATGAGTAATAATCTGTAAACTGTAAACTGACCCGTGTCCACCAGTTCTTCTTAGCACCAGATGAATCTGGTTTATTGATTGATGTGAGATACACATTTTTCTTTTTTATTGTCTGTGTTGTTTTTTTAACACACTTTCCTGTAGTTGTTCAGCTCAGCAACATTTACCAGTCATTGTTTAAAGCTGTAAGTAGCAACCATCTGGTAGCTATATTAAGAATATGTTGAAATTAAATAGCAAATGCTATTTGACACAGGTTTAACGATGTCCTACTTGGCATCACCAATAAGTTTGTCATAATGCCAATGCTATGGGACAGAAATCGGCATCAGCAGTGGCTCTGAATATCCCCTAAATAGGGATTTGCTACTTGAGAGCAAAATATGATTTTAATGATGTGCATTCACTGTATTTTCTAAATGTTCATTTTGACTCTGACTACTCCAGAGTTTCACAATAATTATGTGATAAACATACAGCGAGAGACAACATTAACTTAGGGCTGAACCTAGGGTACTTACATCAAAAATGGAGTGCAGATTTGATATGATATGAAAGTTTGGGATCAGAATACTTCCTTTTCTATTATTAACTGAGTCAGATATTACCGCTGGTCTCCTGAAATGCCAGTAGGTGGTAGTGGGTATGTCAGATCACAAGGCAGTCTGGCAGGAAACCAGCCATTGTTAAGAGCTCCGGTTGCATTGAAAGGAGGCCATAACTGTGGGTTGTTTTCTCTGTTTTCTCTGACTTGAACAAACATAGAACAGTTTTCTAGGTTTGCTAATGTTTCATCCTACTAGGTTAGAGAGATGTTTGTGCCAGGACTGAAGGATTTAACTCCTACAGTCACTCCAAGAGTGTTTCTACCCATCGGTGTGGGAAGAGTTATGTATCAGGACATAATAAAAAGATAATCTGGTCCTTGTCAGGTGTTAAGATTAGGTCAATTTATCCTCCTGCGTATGTTCTTACTGCTTCTATAGGAATTAAGAGGGGAAGCAGCGTTCAGGTGCTGCTAATCAAATGCACTTCATTAATTGATCCTCAGCAAGTATGAGCACCTCTTTTAGCAGATGTTGTGGTTGTTTGCTGGTCTGTAGCATTCAGAAGCACTTTAATACAATGCCAAAGTGGAAAGACATCAGCAAGGATCTTACTGTAAGTTACTGTAGCTGCACATCAATCTGGGAAGGGGGCCATTTTCCCCATGACTCTGAGGTGCCTATCCAGGCATCGGTAGGACCCTATGGTTTCCATGATGTGGAAAACATGGATTGAATTACAGAATTTGACATCGTAGCTTGAATAAACTCTGAAACGTGTAATATCTTTGAACTTGCTCCTTTGTGGATGTAATCTGTTATCACTTCCAATTTAAAAGTTTTTTGTGGTTCCTTAACCAAATTAACAAGCTGGATTAGAGTTGAATGCATTCTAACTGATGCAGCCCCCCCTGTTGAAATTTTATTTACCCACCACATGATTAGACACATTGCCCTGGAGGTCACTTAATACACACAAAATTCCGGGAAAAATGTGGACAATGGGATTTGGAAAAATTTTAAACACATTTAATACTGTCCTTTAAAGAGGAAGAATCTTCTTTTATCACCTCTCAGGCGGGGAAGGAGCCTGAGCTGGTGTGCGAGATTGAGCGGTTTCTGCTAGATATAGTTGGACTCACCTCAACACATGGGAGGAGTTGCTCCTGGTGATCGGCGCCGAGCAGGTGTGGGCATGCTCATTGCCCCCCGACTTGGCGTCTATAGGTTGGGGTTTACCCTGGTGGACGAAAGGGTAGCTCCCTCAGGTGGGGGGACGGTCCTGACTGTTGTTTGTGCTTATGCACCCAGCAGCAGTTCAGAGTACCCACCTTTTTTGGAGTTCTTGGAGGGGGTGTTAGAGAGCACTTCTTCCGGGAACATCCTCGTTCTGTTGTGGGACTTCAATGCCCATGTGGGCAATAAAACAGAGACCTGGGGGGCGGGATTTGGAGGAATGGCCCCCCTGATCAAAATCTAAGTGGTGTTTTGTTGTTGGACTTCTGTACTCATCATGGATTGGCCATAACGAACACCTTGTTCAGGCATAAGAGTGTCAACATGTGCACTTGGCACCAGGGCACTCAAGGCCGCAGTTCGATGATCGACTTTGTAGTGATATCGCTGGACTTGATCTGGTGAATGTGGCTGGGGAGAGGGAAGTCTGTGTTTCCCTGCTTAGGCGGCTGCCCCCGCAACCCGACTCCGGATAAGCGGCAGACAATGGATGGATGGATGAATGGATGGACGGATGAAGCAAATTACCACACAGCTGACATTGCTTCTAGTTTCAGTTACATCCCACAATGTAGTGCTGCATCGCTCTCACATGTCCAAACATGGCTGCATGGCCAACACCCCCCCCCCTGCCTCCTCCCTAAACACATACA
>JBAMHW010000006.1:5492025-5512046 GCA_037177495.1 Rhadinocentrus ornatus | reverse complement strand
CACTTGTTATTGCTTCTTGCACCCCGCTGTAATGCTTTTAATGTTTTATGTAAAGCACTTTGAATTGTCTTGTACATAAAATTTGTGCTATACAAATAAATTTGCCTTGCCTTGTTGTGGTTGGTGTATTATCTGTTTTTAGTGTATGAATGATTATTTACATGACGGACCCTAAAAAGAATAGCTGCAGGTTCTTGCTGCTGCTAATGAGGATCCTAATAAAAGAAAGAAAGAATTGTCCCCCACTCTCGGTTTAAACGTCGGCGTTAAGAACTGGCGAAAGGTTTAATCATTACTGGGATAATGCCAACTTAGTTAAACTCTGTTGCTAGATGGTCATTTGGTCCAGCCGAGTTTGACAGAAGGTGGGTAGAAATAATTCACAAGGCAGATGAGGCTGTTTTCTACTCCTGGTTCCACTATAGCAGAGAAGAAAATGCTCTCTGGAGGGCCTTTTGTCAATAGAAGCTGCATCAGCGCTTTTGTTAGTTATGTCACTACAGAGATAAATGTTGTAAAAAGTATCTCTAAAGATTGTCAAACCCACCAAAACTTGACCTGGAACGGGATCAATAAAACCAGGCACAGTGGACACAACTTCCTGTCTTTGTAAATCAATGTGCAACATCTTCTCACCATCAAACTGAAACTGTTTCTAATAAACAGACCCAGTAAAACCAGTTGTTTCCAGTGGGTCTGATGATTTATTAGCCTCAGTTTGACATTATTAGGGATGGGTCATGTTAAGTAAATGACTCATTTAAAAACATTCAGTGAATGCCCATTTAACATTTTTCATGTACAAAGGTAGTAAGAACACCAGAGTGGCTCTAGATGGATGCTAACATTAAGCTTTAATAGCACAATGACTAAAATTTTGGTATGTTTTAAGGTGGGGAATAAAATAGGGTGTGGGGATCCATTAACCTGTATTTTTATTTCACAGATGCTGCAATTTGTTGCTATTTTATTTATCTCATGTATAAAGATTTATTCCCACACATTTATAATGAAAGGTGGGGCGGCTACATGTGTGCTCGTCAGGGCTGCCATTGATTTTAATATGTGTGCCTGCAGATGCATCTGTGTTTATGTGACATTCTGTCAGTAGCTGGTTTAAATAAAGCACCTTTGATCCAGTCAGAACACACATGCATCATGTGTGTTGTAAGTATGTTGTTTCTGCACATGCTTGAACCATGTGGGGGTTACGTGAGGTAATGAGTTTCAGAGAAGACTTGAAAAATGGCGGCAGCAAAACAGAATTGGACTGTTCTAAACTGAAAGACTTAAGGATTATGTAGCATCTTCGCAGTCAAAAGATTAAAAAAAAAAGCAATCTTCATCTTTTTCTTGTAAATAAGTTCATATTGCGCAAGTCCAAAGTGCTACTATTGTATTAAATCTTTCCATCAAGTAAACACACTACCAATCGGATCACTTAATCGAGCGCCCATGTCAGCACGTCAGCTGGAGTCTCTGATTGATTTAAATCAGATTGATGAAATATTTGTCTGTGTAAACGTAGCTAATGTAACATCTGGGGAAATTAATCCCATCCAGCAGACAGGAGATCAGACAGGGAGGAGATCATGAAAAACAATGGGGAAACAGAAAATTAAAAGATTGTTTACAAGTTTGAAATTGCAAGTCCAAGCCAAGTCTGAAGTCAATTATATGCATCGTGAGTCTTCGTGATATAATCCTGCAGATGTAACATTGTCTCTTCTGTTTTATGTTTTGAAGATGCAAGAACTATTTTCTTTAAGATGCAAAGATGCTAACATGTTGTTGCTGTCACTACAGCTGCTGGTACACATAGGCAACGTTGAATGAAAAAGCTTTAGGCCGTCTGAGAGGCTAATGTGGAGTTAGTGTGGCAAATGGGATGTGGCAGTCTGCATTTAGTCTAATCTCCCTGATCTCCTTTTAATTTACTAAATTGCAGCTTGAATAGGGAACAGGCAGGGCCATGACCGAGACAAAACAACGCAACACTGATGCACAGCTGGATGGATAATTGTTGATCATGTTTAGGGTCATGCCTTCTCTTACATGCATTGATGTAACCTTGTTGTTATCATGTCTCTGTTGTAACCTGTTTTCTTTTAAAGTATCATGGAGAGAAGAGATCTAACTTCCTTAATAAGGATAAGGGATTAGAAAATCCCAGAGAAGACGGTGAGAATTTAGCTTAGAAACTTGATTTCTTGCTAAATGTATACACCTAACAATGTTTCTGCAGCAGTTTTTAAAGGATGTCATGCTAAATTCAGTGAAATATTGCTATGGGACTGAGGGATGATTACCTGTTGCTAAGGGTACAAAAACTAAAGGTGAAAATAAGTTAAGTCTGTTTCTTCCCCAGACATTTGTTCAGCAGATTATCTTTTTTAGCAGAAGGTTTCACCTCTTAAACTGTTTTATTGCATGTTTTTTTTTTGTTTTTTTTTTTTTTGTCTTTAAAGGCTGAGAATGAAGTGGTTTGAGAAGTTGAACATTTTTTTTTTATTCTTGTTTTTTTTTTTTACACAAACCATTAGACTGTATTGGGATAACATACCCTTCTTATATAGATTACATAGCAATAAAAGTTTGAAAATTATCCAAAATAACTAATTTAATTGAGTAAATAATTTAAAGTTGTATTTATACCTTCTCCTATAGCTTATTAATAGATGTTATGTTGTTTACAGTTTTGAAAACAAATGCTAAATCATAGGGTGTGTTGTATAATACACAAAATTGTCTTAGTTTTCTGCATTTTTGTGCAGAGTTGCAGTTTAATGGGACTCTGTTTAAGTCTGATAAACACATTTTAATTTGGTTTAAGTTAAAAAAGTGACTTTATGTTTATACAAGAGAGATAAAGCAGTCATAATATAAACCCCAATATATTATTAATTCTAGCCAGTTTTTACTCAAATCTCATAATAAGCCAAGTAAGAGGTGCAAACTATAAAAATGCTGATATGGAATCTTTTTTATATTTGCAGCTGTATTTTTTGTAAGAACATCTTACAAACATCTTTTAAGATATCTTTTCTTAAAACTGTAACTCTTTCAGTGTTATAGATTCAAACAGTTGTTTCTATCTCACTACATTTATCAGTTCCTCGTGGATATTTAGGCATTTTTGTCGTTATTGCTACTTAAAATGTTGATTTAGGGCAGCTTTTGTAAAAACTGGGGACAAAAGACACCTGAAAAAGCCCCTAAAAGGTATTTAAAATATTATTTATAAAAAATGTAATTCATTACAATTGAAATGATTTTATTTATTTATTTATACATTTATTGATTTTATTTTAGTATTGTATTTATTAATTTTATTTTTGATCAGCGAAGGCAAGAAAGCCAATGGAATTACTCAATTGCTCACAGTTTAATCTTAACTAAACCAATCCGTATAAACATATACTCTATATTAAATTTGAGCATTCATTTGTTTTTAGCAACCCACCTGTTTAATGTATTACATTTTATAGAACACCCAAGCCCCTCCTCTTTCATTCAGGAATTTTCTGATCTTTTATCCACCATACATATTAAATACAACAGAATTTTAAAAACTGGTGATTTTAATTTACACGTTGATAACCACTTTGAGCCCTATGCAAATGTCAGCCATTGTAACTGCAGCTCCACTTAAAACAAAAACTATAAGATCCAAATGCACACGTGAAGAAATGAAAAAATCAGAAACCTGAAAAGAAATTGCAGGAGAGCAAATGGAGGAAATCAAAATGAACTTTTCATTTAGAAATAAAAACAAACAAACAAAAAAACAGTTAAACAGGCCAGAAAACTTCTCTTTTCCAATCCTTTTTTAAAACAATAGATCTTTTAATAAACGCAGATTTTAACAAGTCCTCCATGACAACATCAGATGCTGCATGCGAGGACTTTGCAGATCACTTCAGAATTAGAATTATTGCTAATAGATCCAGCCTTTTATCTCAGCGACTTGTTTATTTTAACATACCTGAGGCTTGTTTTTACCCGAGAAAACACTGGAGAGTTTTTTTCTCCCAACAAAACCAACAACCTGCCTTTTAGATCCAATTCCCACATCACTTTTAAAAACATTTTATGGTTTTTTGAGCGTGTGCTTTTTAGACATGGTAAATTACTCCCTACCGATATGTATCCAACTTACCGTTTTAAAGTAAAATTATAGTTGTTTTTATTCAGTTACACAAGTTTCTGAATAAATACAATATTTTAGAAAAATATCAATTTGGTTTTAGGACAAACCACCGTACCGAGACGACCCTCTAAAGATTGTCAACGGCCCCAGGTGTAACTTGGACTCAAAAAAAAGGTTCAGCCCAGGTTCTACTGGATTTTAGTGCCGCCTTTGATACAATAGATCACCAGATTTATTAGATATATGTTAGAAGTGTGGTGGGCCTCTTAGTTACTGTTTTAAAATTGTTTTTATCATAATCGCAAAGGATGACAGTTCTTGTAAGTATGGATACATGCTCCTCAAAGATCCATGAAATCCAGTGTGGGGTTCCCCAAGGATCAATTCTAGGCCCAATTCTTGTTGAAACATGTTGCCTCTTGGGGACGCCATCAGGAGACGTGGCACTGATTTTCACAGCTGTGCTGATGATACACATCTTTACATCGCCGTCTCTCCTGATGATCTGGAGCCAGTTAATGTCCTTTTAATAACTGTATTTTAGATATTAACACATTGCACCAGTTTTAAAATTGCTGCATTAACTCCATGTGTGTTTCAGGTTTGATTTTAAGGTGCTTTTAGTTCTTTTAAAGTGTTTTAATGGTCGTGGGCTTTCTTATTTATCTGACCTACTTTTACATTTAGAGCCCTTGCAGACCCCATGGTCCTCTGGTAGCGGCCTTATGGTTGTTCCTAAAGTAAGAACCAAAACCTTCGATAAGACCTCTTTCTGCCACTGCAGCCCTCGTCTATGGAATTCTTTTAAAGAATCTCAAGACCTACTTTTTTTTTTAGCTTTTAACTTACCTTTATCTTACCTTGTTTAGGCCACTTCAATTTTTCTTTTATTATTTTTTTACTTTTCATGTACTTAATTATTTAAAAAACAACTGTTTTTGTAATTTTTTCAATTCTGTTTTGCATGACTTTGTTTTTATGAGCTCCTTTAGTTTAAATTTCATATTTGTCATTCTCATTTGTTCTTATTGTCATAGGTTTATTTAATTTTCTGATTTTAACATTTTTAACTCCAGTATATTCCACCATGTGGACCCTCCACGCCAAGACCATTGCCTGCTTGGACTGCAGCGTTGTCGCCGTGGGGCTGTGGTCTGGGTGGCTAGGGGCCCTGCACCGCAGCGCAAACGGCTATGTTAAGAGATCGGTGGGGAGGTTAATTGCTGGTATGGATTTTTAATTGCTGTTTTATATTTTTTTTCTCTTTGCAAACATTGTTTTGTGTGCGTTTTATTATGTAAAGCACTTTGTGCCACTTATGTATAAAAACAATTTGATTTGATTTAAAATTCTGAAAGAAGTTCATTTCAAGAGTTTTTTACCATTGAGCAGGACTTTATCGACTCCATCATGCTGATTTTATACGTCAGTTTTCATATTTTAAACATGAATTTTTGTTAGTTGACAACTTTAGTTTGTCTTCCACCACAATGTTACACCACACCACCACAATAGAAACAGTTTACTTCCACTTTGATGCGAAACTCTGGGAAAGTGTCATACACGGCCTTAGAAGGGATTTTAGATGTTAAATCTTCTTTTTCGATGCATCAATGGTGTATTGCTGCTATCTAATGTTGGACATTATCCAGGTTACATTTCCCTTGTATACAAT
Organism: Rhadinocentrus ornatus; assembly: GCA_037177495.1. Classification (NCBI taxonomy): domain Eukaryota; kingdom Metazoa; phylum Chordata; class Actinopteri; order Atheriniformes; family Melanotaeniidae; genus Rhadinocentrus; species Rhadinocentrus ornatus. The sequence continues at coordinate 5,506,221 of JBAMHW010000006.1, read as the reverse complement.
CTACATCAGGCGTTACCAGCTCCAGGCCAGTATACTGCAGGGTTTAGATGTATCTCTGTTGGAATACAACTGACTCAAGTTTAGTGCTATCAAGAGGCTTGTGCAGAACTTAACAGGAGGCTGTTGAAGATCCATTTAATTTAAATCAGGTGTTTTGCAGCAGGAAAAGATCTAAAACCAGCAAGACACTGGCCACGGTTACATTGTGTTTTTAATTTCAGAATTAAATAATTCAGATTTAAGCGTTCTTTGCGTTTACATTGAAATAGTAATTCAGAATTCAGGTTTACATGGAAAACACGTTTAATTGTCTTTATTCAATTCCGTTTTAGATCTGGGGGTTGGGAAGAGTTCTGATTGGACAGGGGGTGGACATGACCTATTTACGTCTTCTAGACATAAACAAACTCCAGTTCCTACTTGTTTTTGTTTCGTCTACAACATGGAAGACCACATAATAAGAACCATTTTCGCTCTTATTTTGATTCTAGTTTTGAAGCAGCAGCTCGACACCAGCATACTACTTGACTTTGGTCAGCTGAGGGGGAGAAGGAAGGTAGAGTACTGTACGCCCATTGTGACACGACAAGGGAACGTGCATGAAATATGGAACAGAAGAACCGGGATTATTTTAAAGCGGAATGGACGTATACACGATCAAGGAATTATTCAAATCAGATGTAAAATCAGAATAACCAGCCCCATACTTTGGATTTAAATTTAATTTGGAATGATCATTTTCAGTTTTGTTCATGCATTAAAAGATTTATTGCATAAAATCCACAGATTAATCTCTGCATTTCTGCGTAAATTTTGAAAGCCCTATTAAAAAGTAGGGGGTGCACGGTGGTGTGGTGGTTAGCACCGTAGCATCACAGCAAGAAGGTCGCTGGTTTGAGCCTTGGCTGGGGGAGGTTCCAATGTGGGGGGCTGGTGGCCTTTCTGTGTGGAGTTTGCATGTTCTCCCTGTGTATGCCCTTCCACCGTCCAAAGACATGCATGTTAGGTTAATTGGTGACTCTAAATTCTACCTAGGAATGAGTGTGTGCGTGAATGGTTGTTTGTCTCTATCTCTGCGATGGACTGGTGACCTGTCCAGGGTGTACCCTGCCTCTCACCTGAAACACTTCTGGGATAGGCTCCAGCTTACCCCGCGACCCCTCATGGAATAAGCGGTACAGATAATGATGATGATGATCATTTTCATTCGGAACTCAGTGTTTACAAGGTCATTTTAAAGAAGATTACATTTTTATTCTGATTGAAATGGGAATTAAAACTCTCATATAATTGCATCCACTGTCTCAAGAGGTCTGGAGTTGATGTTTTGCCTGGTCAAAAGTCTCCTGGAAGTACTCTTGATTTATATGTATATCGGGTAATGTGCAGGACTGCTGCAATTTGTCAAAGTTGCATTAAAGTCATGCTGATTGGACAAAATTGCAAGGATGCAGAATTCACAAATATCAGCTGAATATGTGATAATATTTTCAGCTGTTAACATTGCAAAATACTGGAGGAACTGCATTTTAGATATTAATATATTGTACTTTTCACAGATATAAAAACACAGAACCTTAAGTCATTCAGCTTGTTAGCTAAAGACCATTATTTCTCATTAGGTTATACTAAAGTAAACTAATTTGGAACATCCGACTGCAGGTCAAGAATCTGTCCAGCTGTGGTTTGTTAATATGGGGTACAGGGGCGCCACCCCTAGCCAAAAGGCCACCTCCTTTAAACATAAACTAATTAGATAATCAAAATGATAATATTGATTAAAATAGATGACCCGTACAGTGTACCTGCTTGTATCTAAGTAGGTAGTCTGTCAGCATTTCTTGAGAATTGGTTGCAGTTAGTTAATAACTTGCTGTATAAATATTTAGCCTAAGTTGCCATAGTGGGGGTTGCTGGCCAATTGGGCGTGTATGTGAGACCTAAAACATTTGGCAGTCAGGTGACCTGAGGCTGCTCTCTCATTGGTCAAGTTTTTCCCAGAACACACCTCTACTCATCTGGCTAATCAACATTGTTTAGGTTCTTTATTTATCCAATGGAATTGATTACATATTTTTCAGTCAACATCACCTCTAGTATACGCATGTCCTGTGCGCCAAAGAATTGATTTTACATTATTTTTTGGCTAGTGTACAAAGCTTTGAATGGTTCTAGTATGAAATCTACATCTTGATCTGATGACACCAAATGAGCCACTGAGACTTCTACGATCATTTATGTCAAGGTTGCTTTCCATCCCGAAAGTTAAAATTAAACATCAATGTTCAGATTTCAGGCTCCTAATATCTGGAACAAACTACCAGAAACCTGAAGTCTGATTAATAATAAAGTCAGTTTTTTTTTTATTATTTGTCTCTTCTTTCAGTTAAGGTACAGACTTTTTCTTTTTAAATATATTTTCTTGCATATTTACACTGATGGTGACGATGATGATTATGTATTTTACGTCTCTATTTTAGCTTTTTCTGTTTTTATTTATTTTTTAATTCTGTTTAATTGTTTCAATTCTCTTTAGTTCTTTTTATATTTCTTTGTTGTGCTTTATGTTTTATGTAAACCCCTTTGAGTTGTCTTGTGCATGAAGTGTGCCACACAAATAACCTTAAAGTGCCTAGCAATCACCTGTTTAGTGCGAAAACAGCGCTGAATGGATGATAAACAAACTGATTCGAGCAGACAAACCTGAGGAGATTATAGCAGGTGCAGAAGAAATGATAGATAATTTTATCTATTCTTTAAGAAAAACCTTTTAACGCAAAGTTTACTTGGAGAAATAAGGAAGATTAATGAGTTTTTCCCGGACCTAGCCGATTTATAAAATCCCACAGCAGAAAAGTGATCGAGAATGGAGTTAGACCTGAGGCTTTATAATCATAATGAGAATCAGAATAACCTTTATCATCATACTGCATGGCACTATGAAAATATGTAATACATTTTTTTAAGTAATAATGATGAAGATTTTAAAGGATACCAAACAAGTCTCCCACCACTGAATCTGGCATTTCTTGGAATCAGCTTCTACATTTTTTCCACACCCAACTGCCGCCTTTGTTTTTACAGTTGCCTCCACCTCTTAAGTCATTTTGACAGATGCCAGCTTTGGGAGGATAACCTGAGTGGAAAATATAGGATTACCGGAACTGGTTAAAGGGAAATTGTGGCAGTTTTTCAACCAGGTTGTAATCCTCATACTCACGGCTCTTTTAACTAAGAATTAAAAGAAATCCAACTGACAGGAAAACATTGTTTGTGATGGCAATTAGTGCTACCCTGTAAAAAGCTTCTTTTTTTTTGTGTGTGAAATTAGTGTGTTTGTTTCGAGTCAGAATGAAAGCAAACAGAGAACTTTACTCCCCTGGATTAGTTTATTTGTGTTGCTTTAGCAGAACAGTGATGGGGGAAGGGAATGTGTTTATCAGGGTGGGGCGTTTCCTGAATCAAAAGAGGTGCAGAAAGCCGAGTTGAAATAACCCACTCAGAAGAGCCTGGTGGAAAATTATTAAAATCTCAGAATATTTTCTTAAATTGTCCTGAGGTGTGTCCTCACTGCCAGTTGAAAAATAAATAAGAAGTTATTGAGCCAAACCTTATTAGTCTATTACAGATGTAGCGTATTAGGGCTGTGCTTGTTTGCTAGCGCTGTCTTTTTAATCTTTTGCAAGAGCAGAGATGCAAATGCTGTATATTCACAAACCTTATAACCTTGTGGTTGAGCGTGGGGGCCGAGGGCTGCCACCGCTCTCTTATTTTTGTTTTAAGTCTCGGCTAAGAAGCATAGCCATGGCGCATTGAGGAGTTAATGAGCTTTACATACAGACACAAACATGCATGCACACGCAAACGTGCATAAACGACACACACAGGAAAAGTATATACTCTCAATAAAACACCCACCCACACTCACACACACATATGCATGCACATTCTTGCCTGTCAAATCATATTAGCATCAGGTCAGGCTGATTTTTTTTTAGCTGGTTGCCATGGCAGCAGGGAGAAGGTCTATGGGTCGCTCTGACAGGCGTCTCTAACAACAGGGATGCAGCAGTTGGATTGGTGTAACTAGTTGAGATTACTCCCAATTGCTGTGGGGTAGTTAGTAAAAAGGTGATATTAAAACTGAAGTGCTAATTATATATATATATATATATATATATATATATCTCCATTACCAACAGTATAAAACCCAGAGTAAAATTTCTCTATTATAATTTCTCACTGATGTTTATTAGTGATCTAATTTCCCCCCCATTTTGTTAATAAATGTTATATTAAATTGGATTTATCAACATAGTTGACGTGATCATCCCCTATTAATAAACTCACAGCAAGGGTTTGTTTATTTTGGCCTCAGTCAAAGCAGATATTATCCTGTATTTACAGCTCAGGCATCCTCCTGTCTTATATTATATATATATATATATATTTATATATATATATATTTATATATATATATATTATATTATATTAATTTGGCAGATTTTAGGACTTTAACTACTTAGGCCAAATTGCACAGACTGTTACTGTTACAGAGAAAATCAGGATGCCAATTTTTTTTTATTGTTTTATTTTTCATTCTGCTTGTGAATAAACTGCAGCGTGCCAAGACTGTCATACCCTGGAAGAACAAGTTGTTTCTTCTAAGGTGAGCATAAGCAGACTTAGAAAAGAAAATCTTCTCAGTCAAGCACAATAAGAATTGTGTGTCACCTTGTGTTGCTACTGCACTTTCTGCAAACAAAAACTTCACAAGCCGCAGGTAGCTTTAAGGTCCTGGTGAAAACATCCTCCAGTTTTATTTTGCATCTAGCTCACAGTTAACACTGTTGGGCCACGGCAGGCTAGAGCTTTCTTTGAGCCGGTGTATACCATATAGAAGCAAAGCTACCCTTATGGTTAAAAAATGTGAGTGCAGAGATTATCAATCAGGGTAGAAATAAGAAATTACACACTTATAGATGTCAATATACTTGGCCATCAACAGCAAACAAACAGAAGATGCGCAGGTATTCACATCAGGTACCAATAACACCAAACAAAAAAGCACCAAGTCAAATATTCAGCTAAATTCAGCTTTATTTGTGCACCAGTTCACGACAACATCATCTTAAGACACTTTTATAGATACAGTCCAATTCAATGCCTTCCATTTCTGATCTAATTAAAACTAATCCAAATATATGATCCACATCAGTGTTCATGTAAACCAGTTCATAAAAATGCAGAGCTAAGGAAGCCAACAAGTGCACTGAATCTTCTCTTCGATCCAGTCCCCTGTCTTCAGCATGCACAGGGCAACTGTGGCAAAGAAAAAAACTCCCTTTTAGCAGAAACAACCTCCAACAGAACCAAAGCCAGTAAAGAACAGCCATCTGCCTCGACTGGTTTGGGGTGGAGGGGACAGGATAGAGGGGTCAACAAGCACCGTAACTAAGCCAGGATTACCTGCTGAGGAAGAAAAAGAGAGGCAAAAATGAGTAACATCAATGTCATATGTGTAAACATGCAGAATAAAGAGTAAAGTGATGAAAGTGGAGAGAAGTGTTCAGTGCATCATGGGGCATCTCCCAGGGAGTCTATAGGAGCATGTCTATAAGAGATGGTCATTCAAGGCTCGTTCAAGTCAGTCCTAACTGTAAGCTTTATCAAAGAGGAAAAATTTGAGCTAATCTCAAAAGCACAAAGGGTGCCTGCTTCCTAAACACAAACTGTGAGATCCTAGGAGTTACAAGACAACCTGCAGCCTGCACCCTGCATCCATTTTCCAAACCTGCTTCATCCACATGAGGGTTCACCAGGGAACAGGAGCTTATCTCGGCTTCTATCAGGCAAGAGCCAGAGTGCACCCTGGGCAAGTCTACAGTCCATCACAGGGCCAACACAAGACAAATAATAATGCACACTTAAGCTCACTCTAAGAGGATTTAGACACCACCAATTAACCCTTTCATCCAACAAGTTTTAAACAACAGTGCCACCTATTTCACATCCAATATTTTACTTTCACAAACATGCACACTGATGCCTTTTATTAATATTATGCATTTATTATTTGTATCTATTCTATTATATTTATAATATAATATTTTATCATATTTATTTTATAGAAATATTCTCTACAAATATAAGTATATAATTTTCTTTCCGTTTTTCACTTACACAAACTTGGCAATAATGTGACGTGTAATGTGAGTACATATATTATATAATTTATTTATTCATTCTTCAGTGATTGGCAGTGTTTTGGATGACTCCCCAGTGAACAGAGATAATTTACATATAGCTTCTAAATAGGTGTCCCCTGTGGTGACCCCTGTGCATGAAAGGGTTCTTTTCACATGCATGTTTTTGAGGAACCCGGAGAAACAAAAAACAAAATACAAACTCCACATAGAACACAATGCTGACCACCACACCACCACCACGGTGCAACCTAAATCCAGTCATGTATATCAGTTGTAGTCCAGTTAGAGTTGTTTATATACACAGTTTAAGATAGAACCCTCCACATAGAAGCAATAGTCAAACAGACTTGTGTGGGTTGGCCTGGCGAGAAGGCAGGGATTTGGCTTTTGTGTCAGGTTTTATTTATTTATTTGTTTTTTCTCTATTTTGAGTGGCTTGCCAGAGTGGCCACTAAAAAATGTTCCTATCTGACCTCGTTCTGTCTGGGACTGCTTTTTGGTCGCTTCTGATAATGACACTGACCCATATTTGCTGTGACTATCTGTGAAAGAGCTCATTTAGAACACAAACAAGTGTGTTTATTTGCAAAATAATTTTTCATTCAGATAAGTTAGAAACCAGTTCAGATGATGAACAAGAAGAAGAAGCAAAGCACATTTATTAAAAGTGTGATTAAGATCAAATACTGCAGCAGGACTTTGTTCATTCTGATTAATTGTTTTTGGTTGTAGTGAAGCAGCCACAGTGACTGTGATCAAAAGTGAGGACGTGTTGGCTTAATAAGACCTCTCATCTACTTTACTGCATCATTTCCATCACCTTGATTATGTAAGCATCATTTACCTGCCATGAAAACAACTTGTAATTTTAGATGAGATGGCTTGATGCATTTAAGCACATAACTTCATAACAGATCTTGGGGTAAATAAATTTGTAAACAATTAAATTTAAATTAATGATGAGATAAATATTGCAATGGCTACAGCTTGTAATGTCAGAAGGTAGGTAACTGTTTAGATTGATTAGATGTGCTTTGTGACTTTTAGAGGCAGTAGTAAATATGCGTTTTACACACCCTTTTAAGCAGTTTCAGAAAGTGTAGATTGCAAATGCACGATGTGTGAGTGTATATTTGAAGCAAAAATCAGGGTGTATCACTCGTGCACATCTTTTGATCTTTAATCAGAAGCCTGAGGAGTACAGTTGGGATGTAGTGACTCCATGCATGCAGACATTAAAACACCCAGATATCTCTGGTAAATATATGAATGCTTCTAAAACAAAATTAAATTTACTTCAGAGATGATGACAAGCTTTTGTAATAGATAGCTTGCTGAGGAAATTTTAGAGAAATTGTCTACAACCCCAATTTTAAAAAAGTTGGCAGGCTAATATTTGCACATCTCAGCCATTTAATTTAAATTAAAAATACCTTATCAGATGTTTAAACTAAGACATTTAATATTTCATGGAAAATATTAACTCATTTTAAGTTTGATGGTGGTAACACATCTCTAAGACAGAACGGCAGAAAAAGTAATTGGTGTAGAAAAACTGGAGGAGTACTGGCCAACTAATTAGGTTGCTTGGCAGCAGATCTTTAACATGATTGGGTGTAAAAGGAGCATTTCAGAGAGGCAGAGTCTCTTAAATGTAAACATGGGCAAAGGTTCACTACTTTATGTCAAAAAACTTTGGAACAATTTCAGAATAATTTCTTTCAATGAAAAATTTAGAAGGTTTTTAGAAACAAACTGTTAAAAATAATGGACAAACTGGCGATAACTTTGTGCACATAATTACATATTTATTTTATTTTTTCTTTAAAAAGGTTAAACGAACATGAGAAACTGGAGAAATACCAAGGGTTCAAGGAAGAGCTGAAGAGAGCAACAGTAGTACCGTGTCCCCCAACACTGGAGAAGTGGCTCCAACGTATGCCTGGGGAAAGAAAAGTTCAATCCTAGGAACAGCTACGAAACTGAACAGGACCTTCAAGCCTCTCAGGCCTTCAGTGGAGGACCCAAGCTCGAGATAAACAGCCATCCACCCCGATCTGGGGAGATGGGTCATGATCAACCCATGACTGCTGGGATATGATGCAGCTCCATGTTTTGCTTTGATGTGGTGGAAACAGAAGTTGTACTGCATTAACCAACAGATGAAGGAGTTTACTTCTCTGTTGTTTGTCATAACAAATATTATAAACCATGTTACACGTCTCCACTCAGAAAGTTACAGGGGACAAGATGCATTAATAATTTTTTTGTAATCTCATTACAGCCAACTGAATCATAATTAAATCGCAATGTGCCTGAAGATTCTCACCTCTAGTTAGAAACACACATTCACCTAACCTGGGTGTTTTTGGTCTTTGGAAAGAAACCAGCATGTGGTCATCCCATCTCTTATTGTCCTGCAAATTATGCTGGAAAACACAATTCTTTCAGAATGGTAAGGTTTCTGCTGTCAGTGTTTTCCTCGTATCCTGTCTAATAACCATGTTTGCTGTCTGTAAAGCCAATGCAATTATTCCTGTTCTGTAATTTTTCTAGTATTTATCCAACACTAAAAGTGATTCTCTCATATATTCCAATTAACATTTTATTGCATTATTTTCTAGGTCAAGGTAAAACATTAACAAAGCAAAAATAATGAATACAAAAAATACAAGGAAAAAGTTGCTTTAACTACTTAGCATCACTGATGAAATACCTGGTGAGTGATTGGCGGAGAAAAGATCAATGCTTGGGAACTTATCTGACATACTTTCTTACTACCCGCGGGATATCGGCCCATTAAACGTGGTGCAGCCTTCGTGCATTCATGTGCCAGTGGTTTTTGCTGCAGCTGATTTGGTGGTTGACCTAAACTCCTGTTGACCTCGGGGTTGCAGAATAAAAAGCCTGACACATTTTACTATAGTGTGAGTGAGTTTACAGCTCTGGCTGATCTAGCAGAAATATTTGCCTTTGAGAATTTCACTTTCAAGAATATTTCTGTTCCAAATCATGCTGCCAGGAGGGCGAGGAGAAAGGAAACACAAGAAGCAGAAAACATGAACCTCAGGAGCATTACTTCTTTCCCAATAATAGTACAGAAACTCTTGCATCACATCAAATCAGCAGTGTGCTGTGCAGCTTTGTGTCAAACAGACCTGGAACTGTGCAAATACTCAGATATGAAGATGCATTTTACAGATTTGTGGCCTAATCTTTGAGTCTCCCTTTTATATTTTACTAACCTGGAGTAAATTAACTTGTTTTGTTAACACAATTTTTTTAATATATATAAATGTCACAAAATGAATGATTACATTAATATGCAGCTTTGTCTCCAGAGAACTAAATGCACATCAAGGAGTTTTAATCAGTTGATTAAATTAATGATTCTCATAGTGGAGGGTGGGAATTAAATCTGGGTGGAATGTTACTTTTAATCAGTGGTAAGCTAAATAAAGTAGCAGCCTTTTACATAGTGAAAACCGAGATGCTAATGGACCGTGTTCCTGTGTGTCATCACACCGATTGACTTTGACCGGTGAGCATTTGATGAGGTTGAGCAGAAGCGGTCACCGCATGAATAGAATAAATCCTCATCATATGGATCTCTTGTCTCTAGGGGTCTTTGTCTTTCTGTTTTTGCCCCCGTTTTATAGCAGGCAAGACAAGACTTGCATCAAAACCATTTTTATTAGGACTAAATGTTGACAGTGTCCTTATCTCAGGGTTCCCGCAGGGTCTTAAAAAGTCCTCAAAGTCTTAAATTTGCAACTATGCATTTAATACCTTAAAAAGTCCTTAAATTGGACCATATCCTTACATTTTATATGGTAGGTCTGAAATTATGTCGGCCTAAAGTTGTACGCTGTGTTGCATTAAAATGTGTCGGGATAATGTCCGAACTGCAAAGTACAAAGAAGTTGTGTAATTTTCTCCCATTCCAACCTGACCATTTTATTGAAATTAGGAACCATATATCGCTGACTTTGTAGGGAGAAAAGATTGGGGAACATTTGGCCCAACACACATGAACCCTTTATTTTTGCGCGAAAGAAAGCTGGCTGACAGTGACTTGAGAATTAAGTGGTTTTGGTGAGTAAAATGGGAAAGTGTAAATGTAACTTTACACGGCTGGACAAAGGGTTATTCTCGGCCTGGTTGACACTGGTGGAGAACCAATTCAAAGCTCGGTGCAAGAAGAACATCGAACTGGGAACGATGAGGTTCGAGGGTTTGGAGTCACATGAGCAATCAGCGAAGCATATTGCCGCCTTATGTTTATTTATTTATTTTTTTTAATGTGTTTATATCTGGACCGTCAGGTATGTGTACCTCGCAGACACCATCTAGCAGTTTGACAAGTTCAGCAGCAACATCGACTAAAGTTGATCTCCGCACGACGTTTGGCTGTATCCCAACCCTGAGTGCTGAAGTACTATGGACATTAAACACCGTTACCAAACACATGCTGCACAAGACCAACGACAGAGTCGCAGAACATAGCCCAGTTTGGCTTAGCAGTTCATATCAACACCAAATTAATCTCTGGAGTGAACCACATACCCTTCCTCCTGATGTTGGACGACCACAAAAACCAAGCAGTTGGATGTCAACGTTCGTTTCTCATGGGACATCACAGAACTTGCTGGCCATTATCAAACTAACTTATCTATTTTTTATATTCTTATTCTTATTCTTATTCTTATTCTTATTCTTATTCTTATTCTTATTCTTATTCTTATTCTTATTCTTATTCCTGTTTCTAGTGCAGCTTTTCCCCAAGTTTACAGCCTTGGGAGGGCTGGCTTAATAACATACAGGCCTAATACCCTGAATATAAACATCAACATTAAAATCAGTACTGCTGAATTATTCATGAACTCTGAAACAGGTAACCTACCCATTACAGCATTACTGTGTTAACATGACACATGTGGTAATGACTAAATCATATGACAGCTTGCTGTGAAGTTACGTCGCAAATTCCAAACTTCATTGCTGACAAATTTTTCATAAATGACTGAAATGCGGTGGAAAAAAAAATCTCAAAACATATAAAAAGTTACTTGTTAAATGTCCTGATTAATTATAATATAATATAATTAGTAAATATAATTAGATTATAGTCAGTCGCTGCACTCAGAAAACGTGGTAACGTTAACAAAACCTAGAAAGAATAGTGGATTCATTTTAAGCTGTAATACGACTTCGAAATTAAAATGATGGTAGATTGAGCCTGTTCAGCTGTGCTGAGCACGGCTTTATCAACCTAACTTTATCAACCTAACACCACAGTGAGAGAAATACTCCGGTTGCTCCTCGATGAAGTGTTTCACTTCCTGGTAGAGTTTCGAGAAACCCGCCTTGTAATCCTACCCTCTGTTGGGATCAGGATAATTCTGTTTTTTTGGATCAAAGTTATCCAGATTCTGCTCAAAAGTTTTGAACAACCCAAACTGAGGGTTTATCTGGATAACAACCAGGATAGGATTACGTGATCTAAGTGGATTTCCTAATCCAGATTTCTGTTTTGAACAACTCGTTTTCAAGATTTGATCCTGTCCGATAACTGAAATCCGATAGCGTTTGAACAACCAGCCCACAAGGATGCAAAATAATCAATTATTTATTTATTTTCCACTGTTTCCATTTTTTTTAATTTTATATAAACTTTATATGTTCAGATGGTTTAAGGGAACTTTATGTTTAACCTCTTCCTCACAAGAGCTCCATGTACAGGGCACAGCATGAGACGCGTGCAATACAGATCTTTGAATACACTAGGAAACACCGATGCTAACATGCAGCATACCAAAATCACAGGGAGAAACTCAGCTAAAAGACTCTACCAAGCATTATCATCCACACAAAACACAATTCAAACCCCAAAAGATTTTATGAGCAGTCTGGACATCCCTTCAGTGTTGTACAGACAAATAGAAACTAGCTGTCCATTTATTATTTATACTTGTTTTATACACTTCAGGGTCACAGAGTAATAACCAGTTACTTAAAATCCTGAAGATGATACTTCGAAATCAGCGACTAGCATCAAGGGGTTGTGGTGGACAAGAAGAAGAGTTTTTTGGTCCTGGTAGTTTCCATGGAGATTAAGGAGGTTTTATAGTTAAGGATTTTACTCATTTTATGATAAACTACCTTGTGTTTCACTTTTTTCTGGATCCTCGTGGTGTTTTTTAGGGGAACTTTGAGGCTATGTTTCAAATCTGATAGAGGTGCCGATTATCAACATTGGCTGATGGTTTCTTGGGATAATTTTCTGCATAACACCTCTATTAAAACATCTGTAAAACTGCTGAGGTTCCTTCTGTTTTAGTACAATTGCTCATCAGATATTACTTTTCTAATTACAAGATGATTGGGCAGTTACTGTTTTTTTTTATTTTAATTTTTTTTTTTTTACTGAGATTTAAGTGATTTTCTTTTAGGAGGAGACAACCATTTTTTTCTGTGTTCCAAGTTATTTTACTATTTACTCTGACACAGTAACAGGTATTTCTGACACATCTGTTGTAATCTTATATTTCTCGTCTTTCTTTTGAGACCGAAATTATACATACAGCTCTTGTAGTTGTGTAATTTCAGACAGGAGGCAGAAAAAATAGGCTTCGTAAAGAAGAGGTTAATACATGTTAATACTTGACTCTGTGTTGTGATCTAGACTATATTTGAATATGTGAGTGATAAATAAAAAAAAAATGGGGGCAATCTCTGTTGTTTGTCAATGGTAACTAAACATTATGTTTAACACGTCCCGACATCCTCCAAGTATTATCAGTAGTATGAAGCTGTGAGGTCCATGTGGTGAAGGTGTATCGCTTGTTCTCTTTGCAGGTTGAAGCTCACAGCAAGCAAGTTGTGGGTGAATGATGACAACCACAACTTGAAGGTGTAATTCCATTTCTTTATTAATTTATTTACAAGATAACAGTAAAAACAATTTACAAACATAACAAAATCGGCTTGTAAAATGGGACACCCCAGAAGCCATAGCTGGGGGGAATTCAACAAATAAATGTTGACTGACAGTTTTTGTGACTGGGTTAAAAGTGTTGTGATTTAGCATCATTAAACATTACAAATGTTTAGATGAAAATATTAATCTTAATAATTACCTAAAATGATGAATTATTAATCATTAATAATTAGGATTTCTAGGGGCACCACCACACAGATAGCTTTAATACTAATCTAATGGCTGTGTGGACACCATTAGAGTACTAAATTAATTAACTGACTATATTAATTAATTCAAGCTAGTCAAATCGAATCAGTTATCAGTCAGTCTGTCTCAGGATACTCTCTAAAATTTTCTAAATTCGAAGGGACCCATAACATGATTCAAAGGAGAAGCATTTACAAAACCAGACCAGTTTAGGATAAATATAAAATATTTATTACTAGTCTAATCATGCATAAATGTCAGAGGAAAATATTTACAAAGGTTCAAAGAAAAAAATTACTCCAACATTGTGAAATGCAAATATGATGTTCAAACCAGAATCTTATTTCAAGACCATGTGATGTGTCAGAATGAATGAAATGTTTTCAAGAACTGAACAAACGTTAATTAACCTGTGGTGTTAATTAAAATAATGTTTAGGGAAAACTGAAAAGGATTTTTAAATCCTTAAAAAGAAAAATAGACTAATTCGTTTAAAGCTGGAAGTTTAACTGAAAAGCCAAAATTACTTCACTAAGAACCAGTCTGGACGGCACACACCGACCATTCCTTGTCAGACAAAGAGGCGACTTACAACCGTTGTGGTGACACTCGGCTCACCACAGAAGGCTGGAGGGTGGTTCGGCCCGATTCGCAGCTTCCAGTGAGCACGGAGGTTTGTCCTACGGATGGTTCGTAGGTTCGTACAAGGTTCGTACAGGCTCGGTCTGCCGGTGTATCTGAAGATTTGGATCAGGAAGTGCTGCTGGTGCGGTTCCATTCCGCAGTTTTATATATATA
>JBAMHW010000006.1:5479947-5491925 GCA_037177495.1 Rhadinocentrus ornatus | reverse complement strand
TTTACCAAAGTCTAATCACAGTCCCATCCAAATGAAAGCGTTCTCGTAGCTTAGAATTAGATGTTTATAAATACATACACATGCACACAACTGGAGGCTGCGATGTTGCATCGCCATCTTTGAATACAGTTGCCGCAAGGGGACAAACTTGTTAGCCTTGTGCGTTTTAACTGCGAGTTCCCGCTGTTTCAGGGGGAGGGGGAGGGCACGGGGGTGGTGTAAACAAGCCAAAACGACTGTGGATGACTCAGCTTGCCAGCTTACATTGAAATGGAGGACCATCTATACTCTTTGCATGCGCGAAAGAGAAAAAAATAGCCAAGAAAAGAAAAAGAAATAATAGCCGGGAGAAAATAAGAGTGTACATCGTTGGAGCATTTACCAGATGAAGGCAGCTGATGGAGAGGAACATCAAAGCTAATGCGGAGGTTGTAGCTTTCTGCTGGATAGGTGAGTTAATGCAATCTAACAGTGAAGTTTATTTTGGGTTTTATGTTAGAAACAGGGCAGGGTGGTCCAGCAACTACTTTATCCTCCCGTTTAAGTCGAATTATTTACTGTTACTTGCTATAAAAAAACAGCAGAAACGGCTAATTTGTTAGTTAGCCTACAGTAGAAAAGCTACCTTGCAACAGTTTTCAGTTGTTACTCTTCACAGAAGTCGTACCAGTAGGCGACCGTGCGCTTCTTTCAGACGTATTTTTCGGAGAGCTTTCCCTCATGTTTCCTATTTTATTTCATCTGATTTGTCAACGGGATGGGGGTAGCTATCCTCCTTCTAGTCAGACAAAATAGACCAAAGTAAAACCAGTTTCTCTGCATAATTTAATCATCAGAACCGCAGCATTCTAACTCAAAAATATCTCTCATAATTATTTTCTATCAATACGCTGCCACCTCCCTGGATAAATCAGCTGAAATACATGTTATTAAACACAGAGTTATCAGATGATCTCTGAGTCTGCAAGTCACAAAACATTTTTTCATATGATAACATTAGCTATTAGCAGTAGCTTGGTACTAAATACATGGAGGGCACGCTTTTAACATATTGGCATAAAAAAATAATAATTATGTATCGTTCTGTTCCTCATCACCTGACGGGACACTCGAACTTCACATTTATGAATCTCCGCGGCTTCCGTAGTTGTAATAACGCTCTTAAACAGTGAGGCTCCAGTAGAGCACTGTTCGGTTGCTTGTACTATATTAGTGCACCACTAGATGGGAGTAATTCTTACATACTGGGGCTTTAATGGCCAGATGTCTTGTTCAGAGACCTAAAAAGAGAGTTGTCTTATCAGCTTGAAGAAAAACAGTTTTTGTGGCTGTAGAAGATTAAAGTTCAGAAAATTCCCAGCTTTTGAACGAAGTACTCCCCCAGTTCAGTTGGAAACTTGACCTTTGTTGTTCTGTGGAGCTGGAAACCAAGTCGTAAATTTGAGTCCTGGGTTTTTTATTTTACCAGTCAGGACCCCCACCTTTGGGAAGAAAGGGTCTCAATTGTCTGCGAGGAGAAAAATCCTTCAAATGTCTAATTCAGTCAGGATATTAAACAAAAGTTCAATTTTTTTTCTTGCCAAGGTTGGAAACCGCTACAAAAGCTTTATGAAATCAGAGAAAATAATCACTGATGAAGTCATCAGTGTGATATTAGTTGGTATCACACCAGGCTCGAACAGTGAGGTGTGGATTTTAAACAGATGTGGAAAGTTACAAGCCTGGAAGGGTATGAAGAAAACAAGATAGATGCAGTGTTGTTATAGCTTGGAGCTAAAGGAGGAGGTAAATGTTTGGATTTCATAACTTCTTGTGGTTGTGGTGTTGCAGTGTGTGGGTTGATGGTTAGTTAAAAAAAAAATATATATATATATAACATAACAGGATTTGTGGCTGTCAGTATGATCTACACCTACTGAATCATAATGAATGTTATGACATCTGTGATTCATAGTTAAATGGATAATTATTTTTAAAATGTTTTGCAGTCACTTATCTAACAGACTGGATTTCTTCACTACAGACATCGCTCTGTCACAGCACTACTAGTGGCTACAGACGTGTGGTCTTTTCTATTCTCTCATCAATTCTTTAACCTTTTCTTTAGCCTTTCTTCTTTTAGCTGCTCTCACTTTATGACTGTTGTCTGTAAATGAGGGTTTGACTGAGGTGTATTAAAGATGAAAGGTCTCTTCTCACACACGGATTTGAGCAAACACTCTTGCATCAGTATTCTCTTAGTTATTAAGTCTCACATGAACTGACTTGAGCTACTCTTTGTCTAGTGTATGTCTCTAGACCCTTTTAAACACCCCAGACTCCTGTCTATTAACACTTGCACTTTAAAAACCCACTCTTTGCCTTTATTTCAGAGGTTTTGCGTGGGGATTTTTCTACCTTTAGGGAAAACTTATTTTTAAACTGAATCTGTTTTTTCTGTGCTGCTTTAGCATTGTTTTTCTGGGCTTCAGGTGTTTGTTGGATAGCTTTAGCCCACTTTACACACTTCGATTTCCACTATTCTACGTTACCTCTTGATAAAGCCCTGCTTGATGATTACAGGACTATACTTGTAGCCTTTCGCAGGGGCTTGGCACCACATTGGTGTTACATTTTTTGTTTGTGTGTTTTAAATTCTACTCCATAATTTTAGCTGCAAGTTATGGTGTGTTCCAGTTGTCTTGGAATTCCGAGCAGTCGAGAATATGTGATGTCATTACCAGATAGTTGGCGTTCCAGTTGCACCAACTCAGTAAAAATGGACATCTTCAAAACAGCGAAATTCTAAGCATCTACAGATGCCGTATAAACTCAGAAAATTACAATCCTACTGTAAAAATGTGCACCATGAGCCAATATTGGTAATAATGATTAATAACCCATGCATATTGATGCAATTTTCCATAAACACACCCGCCTTAATAATGTAATTATCGATAACAACTCTCTGCTGTTTATGTTAGAAACTAAACAGACGCAAAATATAATTTTTTTTAATAAAGACAAGTAGTACTGGGTGCAGCCATCTTTAAATCTGGAATCTAGGGGTCCTCTGAAACTCACAAGTTCCCCGTTCGAAAAAAGCGATTGCTTTACTATGTCATTTTCTGCAAAAATTCCTCAGAATTCCAAGTTGGGAGGACAACTGGACTGCACAATTAGTGGCTGTCTGATTGTCTTCTTCTGCTTATTGGAGCTTGTTTAACAACTGATTACTGCCACTAAGTGGTGGGAAGTTGTATTGTAACAGAGTCTCATGGATAACAGTGGTGTGTTTTCACATTAACACTTCCAAGAAGTTTTATTACCTGGGCTTTTATTTACCAGGGTAAAGGAATTCCTGGTAATTGCATAGTTTGCATTTCAGCTTCACTTTAAAGTTCAGGAAAATCTATGCTAATCTGGCTGACAGCACTTGTTAGTACTTAGCAGGACCATCTTCTTCTGTTGTGATCCTTACACTTCCCTCAATCTTGTTTCATTTTTTTTTTTTACTTTTTCTTGAATGTATTTCTGTGTGTTTCCTACACTAAGCTCCGCCAGCTTGTTGGATATTTCTCCAGAAACTCTGTCGTTTTAAGTCGCCGACTCAAAGCCATGCTGAATGTCATCTATTGGTCCATTTGTACTCGGAAGTCGGATTTTCTGAGTTCCCAGTCAGAAGTACAACACAAACGGTCCTTGAAGTCAGATATCCGACTTGGAAATTCAGGGCAAACTCTCCAACCCTGATTTCACCCAGTAAAGATGGCTGCCCAACAAATCAACAGTTTATACCTGCATAAACGTTATCTACAATTAACAAAAACAAGTTGCACATGTGAGAAACTACATCAAAACATAGTAAAACACATTCACATTTTTTTTTACAGAATACTGGTTTACCTTTGATGTCTTTTGTTTTCTTCTGTGATTATTTCCACATACTGTTTCAATAATCTTCTGTAAAGACACAGCATGAGCAATGCCAGTTTCCTGGCATCGTACATACAAGAACGCTCTAGCTAAGATGAGACATCATTTCCAGATCCAACTTCCGAGTTAAATCGAACGCACCATATAATGCTTAAGCTTAAAACGCTTCAAGTATGTTCGACCAATCAAAGTTTCTCAGCAAGCAGCCCCGCCCCTCAAGAATTCTGGGGAATCTGAAAAGCCCCACCCCTCTACTACTTTCAGAGAAAGTTTAGGGGAATCTTCTGAGGTTTTTAATATCTCTGGTGAACAAAGCGAAGTCCTGTAATGGAAAATTGGTCCTATGCCCTTCATGCCCATAGTTGAGCATAACTGGTTCAGATTGCTCCACAGATTTTGCCCCTAAGTGGCAGCAGACTGCTATATAATATAGACATCCATTTGCCAAGCCCCAACACAGTGGTTGCAGAAGAATGTCAAGACCCTTACTCCTGTCTTGATACAAAAGTCTTGCAATGACTCCAGGTATGATTTGCAGTTAAACCTTATTCAGCTGTGCAGTTAACCTTGCAGAGCTCATTACATTTCCAGCTCAAGGAACTCATGCCCAGCACAGAATCTTTTAGCGAGACCAGCAAAGAATCGGTGGCCATTCTCCAGATGATCCCCAAAGCCGCTATACATGCATTCAGGCTCTGTCAGCTGAACAGGGACTTTTACACAATATTCACCTGCATGTTGCTCCTCTATGGATAAATAGATGTGGACATGTTTTATTGTGTGAAAGTTACATGTCAGAAACAACATAAAAAAAAAATTGTTGTAGATGTATCTTTCCTATGTGGACCAAAAACAAGACTTTATAGTATAAATCATTGGATTTTAAAGTAAGAAATAATGAGAGTAACAAAGAGAGACAGCAGATTTTGCAGTCAGTGAGTGAGAGAAAAATGAATGTGTTTAACGTCATCTAGCCGATTGTTCATGCATATTGAAGCAGATGCTGATTGTTTTCATTTGAGAGTAAAGATTTATCTTGCTACAATGGAACTCCTTTTCCCTGCTGGCATGGCAACCTCTGATATCCCACTCCTTAGAAGTCTTCTTTAAAGACTCGGTGACCTTAGGACTAATCTCATTAAGACATTACCCACCGTGTGCTCCCCTTATAACTATTTAATGTGGATTACTGATCACATACTGGGTTATTTTGATGAGGTTTGCAGAGAGATTTTGCCATGTAAACATTTGGTAATCAAATCTCAGCTTAAGTGGACCCAAAATGGATAAAGCTGAGATGGAGTGGATTCATTTATTGTTTTCTAGCCATTTGATATTGAGTGCAGTTAGCATTTGTGAGCAAGACCAGATGGATGAGGTTTAACCACTTTAAAAACAATTCTGAGTAAAACAAGGCAAGTTAGATTTCTCAGAAGTTTCTGCTTGTTTTGACGGGCAAATCCTTCTTTTGTCCTCACATCCCAGACTGATGCTGGATTCTTTTAAAATTATTACAAAGCAGTCAGGACACAATCATTAGATAAACCTGCACTTTCTACTTATCTTGGAAACTTGTGAAATGTCCTTCTATACTTCTGTTTACTCCAGGTAATGGGACATTGCAGTATTTGGAGGGTTTTTGTTTGTGTGGCTTCAGCCAGTTTGGCTTAGTGTGTTACCAGAGAGGACTTTACTGTAAAAATGTGTTTTATTATACTTAAGTCAAGAATGTTCATGTGTGTTCTGAATATGCCTGATTCTTGTCCAGATTAATTTCTTTTTGGTGCTGTCGTGCATTGAAGATTTATTCAGATTTAGACTGGTGAATGAAAAGAGATTAAATTAAGACTATATTTTATACATATTCTATGTGGGCTCAAGCAAATCTTAAAATCCTATTATTCAACCACCTATCCATTTTCATGCTGTGTAGTGGGTCATGTGGGCAACAGAGCCACATAAATAGCTTAGAAGCTATACTGCTGTGCAGTATTTGTCTCCAGCAGTCTTTAAATTGGTTTCTTAAATTAATTGTTGCAGAACAAAGCACAGTTGTATTTTAAACAACATGTATTTTAAATCTGATTTTTTGGAGGACTTTCTTCTCAGTACATCAGATTTCTCCCTCAGGACTTGTGTTTGTATCTGTCTTACAGTCATGGCAATTTGCAGTCACTGAGGCTTCACATCTTTACAACTTTGACAGCTCTTCAGACAGTGTCAGCCCTGAGCACAGGTATCTGTGCACTTCTGTTTGTGCTTTCGACAACATCATATTGAGTCGGTCTTCCTGCCGTGCACACTGTTTTGGAAAGTTTACTCGAAAGGTCAGATAGTTGAGTGTAAGCTCTGCAAAAGTAAACAGGCTAATGAACCAACATGAGCTTTGACAGGAGGAACCATGCTCTGCTAAGTACAAACCTCATTTCTAGAAAAGTTCAGAAGTTTTCTCAAATGAAATAAAAACCATGAAACCACTGTAGGATGACCTTTAAGCTCTCGGCAGGATTGCATGAGAAACCATCATGTCACTGTTATCAGTATGGGCTCATGGGCTTAAGAGTACCGGAAAACCTTTTTTGCTACACAGTTTGTTGCTGCATCAAGAATTGTAACCTGAAACTATTACACAAAGTGGAATACATGTACAGACTTTGTCCTTTTGATGTAAACTTGCCTGTTCTGTGGTCAGATGAGTCCACGTTGCAGCTGCTTTTTTGGAAAAAAAGGAATCTGGTTCTGTGTGCCAATAATGAATAAATATCAGCCATGCTGTTGTTAGTATTTAATGGACAAAACAGTCTGTGTTGGTATGGAGCTACTACGGTTTCCATGACATTGATGACTTGCATAGAGGGCTGCACAATAAAACCAACTCGAAGTTAAAATTTAGTTAAATTGATGTAAGACTCTGTGATAATCATTGCACATTTTCAGTGGATTTACTGATAAAGCAAACCGTCTTCCCCTAAGCAAAAAGAAATGCAATAACAGTGTGTGTCGGACCATTGTGTCAAAATACACACAAAACAATTGTGACTGAATGTATATTGGGGAGAATGGGTGGACCTGACTAGAAGCATGAAAAAGTAGGGGTGAGACTCAACTAAACTCAAATTATCCACACAAACTGTGGAAGGACTTACTTAATTAGCTAGTTTTAGCTATTTAAAAAGTTCTCTATTACTATATAACTGTATGCAGCACATCTATTCACCCCTTCTATGGAGCCAGGGCTAGGATAGGCACATAAAGGTAGTAACTCGAATCTCCCGTTTTTTAGTTGTAACAATTGCAGGTACAAATTAAAATACAAAAAGTACAAAAACATTCGGCCCACAGGTTAATTATGATTATTATCAGGGGCGTCTCCAGCTTTTGAGGACACCCTGGGCTTAGACCAGATGTAAATTTAAAAATTAGGGGAGCTTGATATATCTTATATACCTTGATATATCTATGCTTTAAAACAGCATGGTCCACAGTGTCAAATGCTTTTGACAGGTCAATAAAAAGTCCCAGCCCAGTACTGATTTTTATCAACAACAACAAATATATCATTGATCACTTTTGTAACAGCAGTGATTGTACTGTGTGTTTTCCTAAAACCTGATTGCAAATTTTAAAGAAGATCATTTAAATATAAGTTGATCACACACAAGAGATTCAAGAATTTCTCATTAATCTTTCCTGGCCTTCTAGAGCCTTCATTCAGAAATGAGAAGGGTACTTTGGTGTACACAGGAGGTAAATGAGATAAATACAACACCAGGTAATAAAAACTTTCAGTAAATAATCATTAGTAAAAAAATAAATAAAAATCTACATGAAAGAACAAAATAATGTTTCCTAGAACGCATTACTATTGAAGTATTTCCCATATCATTTCTGCAAATATCATTTTTTTTTAACAAGGGGTTTGCCCTGATCCGGTCCAGGGTACAAGACGGGAAAAAATATTTCAAAAGTGGTAAAGGACTGAAAAAAACCCACTGCTATAGAGCATGAGCAATCATGATTCAAAATATGATAACTTAACATGTTCTTTTGTTAAGATTTGGACTTGAATGTGCAGCCTTCATTTGTGTTGAGATGTTGCAGTTCAGTTGCATTAATGCTAACTAAGGATAGCAACTTAGGTAGCAATAGCATACCTAAACAAAGATGCTGTTTAAGTCAGAATGATTGTTCGCTATTGTAGAAACTTACATTCCAAACACTGATTATAAGACAACTCCCTCTTTCCAAGACTAATCTTCAGAAAAAGACTATTAGTGTTTCCCCTAACATTATACCCCTACCAGATCAAATTGAACTATTTTGATCAGATTTCTATGCAACAGCAATTCACAGCAGAAGTCCTTTAAGTCTCATTTGCTCAATAAATGGTTTAAACTGAGTTCTTTTATTAAAAACTAAACAGTCTGGTGTTATTTTTCTGATATGCACAAAGACTATAGGATATACATGGCATATGTCAGAGCTGATCCCTCTGTTGCGCTCTCAGAGTTTCCCGCAAGATGCGTGCACACACTGACACCTGCGCGTGTGTAACATAATCTATTGTCTTGTGCAGCGACCCCCGACAGCGATCTGCTTGTGGCAGAACAAAAAGTATACACATATTTGTGACAATACTGTATATCTTACCCTTTACTTTTCTTCTGAAAAGCTAAGGAGTTGTAACTGCTTTATTTTAGATTTTCTGTCCACTTTGCTAGCTCTATGGTTTGCCGCGCTCCGACTGCTGCTGCTCTCTACTCTGCACATGCACACACAGAGCCCCCCTGGTTATCGGCTGTGGGTTTGTGGCACTATAGAAGGAACGTATTGTTATCTGACACCCAGTAACTTCATCTGACGTTAGTGACGGGGCTAATCAGACC
Source organism: Rhadinocentrus ornatus (assembly GCA_037177495.1). Lineage (NCBI taxonomy): Eukaryota > Metazoa > Chordata > Actinopteri > Atheriniformes > Melanotaeniidae > Rhadinocentrus > Rhadinocentrus ornatus. The sequence goes on along the minus strand of JBAMHW010000006.1, from coordinate 5,483,124 downwards.
CTCCAACCCACAGTCCCGCCCTGCTCAGCCCAGCGTTGCTCTGGACGTGAGAGTGTGTGAGTATGTGTGTGTGTGTAGCCTGTGGCTGTTGAGAAATAACAGAGCTGGAGGAGCAGGCGAAGCTGGCAGCAGTTAAGTTCATACTCTTTATAGACCCCTTAATGGCCTACATAATCAGTGACATCACTACTGTATCCGGGGGCAATAAAAGAGGAAAGCACGTAATAAACACTTTAGAAAAGAGCTATCTCAAGTGTTATTACGACTTAAAAATGTCCTCTTGTTGTGTGTTTGGGTGCCAGAATAAGAGGAAAAACATTCCTGGCAGTAAATTAAAGTTTTTTTTAGGATTCCTGCTCAGAAAAAAACGAAGACAATTATTGCTGAATGTAATAACACGAAAGGACAGGACAGAGAGGATAATCAACGATTCTTGTGTTTTCAGCTTTATTTTAGGTAAGATAAATGTAATGACAAGTGATTGTTATAGAATCCAAATTAATAAAATTGTACATTATAAAGGAAAATGTTGGATATATAACGTTGCCTTCATCAGCACATTAGCAAGCGCATAAATGCTAAACTTCAGACCGCAGCACACAAAGATCGGGACGTAAATGGATGTATTTTATTATTTGAATGTGACTATTTATGACGCAGTTGTAAGCATCCAGTGATTTAAATGCTTTGAGTTTCTTTTTGCTGTACACAGACGGTGTCTCGATTAGGTACATGTAGATGTCTGGCCATTCCACCGTTGCCAGTCCCAAAAGATCTTCATACCGCTCCCGTAAGGTGGATGGATCAGCCAGCCTGCTTCCATCTAATTTTCTAAAATAGCTCACAGTCCCCTAAAGTGAGTGTCTGTACATATTCCGAGAGTTTCGAGATTGAACCACTTGCATGAAAACCCTCTATTTACTTAACTGCCACCGAAAATTGTTAGCTGCCACTTAATAACATAGCTTCTACCCTCCGCTTTTGCCTCCAGGCCAAGCTCCGCCCACCAAAAACGTCACATTGTTTGCAAACTTTGAAAGGGTCTATATCATAGCCTTGTAAAAGCCTAGAGCAGCTTTTCTGAAGCTGGAAGTCCTAAGGTAATATTAGGGGGTTTGCTAGACCATTGTTTAATAATAATAAAAAATAAATAAATAAAAAAACATTCATCAAATTTTATTAGGGCTCTTACAACTATACATTAATGCATAGAGGTTGATATATGTAATAAACGCGTTAATGTTTTTACACGATAAACAACAAAATTGTTACTCATACCATATTAAAAATCAGAATTTGGCATTATCTTGGCAAGAGAAGCTGATTTGGGCCTGTAGGTGTTTTGCTACTGTGGTAAACCAAATCCACCTCAAATTACTTTATCCTCCTTATCTATGAAGATTATGATAGTTTCAAGCATTTAGAGCACAGGTGTTGTTTCCCTGCCCCAACAGACCTGACTGAAATTAATGGGTCATTGTGAAAAACTTAACAAGAAACTGTTGGATCCATTTGATTTGAATCAGGTATGTTGGGGCAAGGAAACAACAAAAACCTGTAGGATAGCGGCCCCTGATTTAGAGAAAGGCCGCAAGACAACCCATTTGATACATCGCAGAATTAACCAGTCTGACATCACATCTGACATTCTGGTCCACACTCACTACCAGTTGGTGGAAGACTTTCCCCTCCTGAATCTCCTCAGCTACACAGAAACAAGGTGGTCCAGAACCGTATCAGTCTGAGCCATTAGCGCTGCTGCACTGGCCTGTCAGCAGCTTCAGCAGCTCTGGAAAGTTGTGGAGACTCGCAGCAGGTTGTGTCTGTAGGAAGTGCTGCTGTCTGTCGCCGGATGAGGATCAGCAGGTAAAGAATGAAATCCGGTGTTACTTTTAAATCCCACAAAGGCACAAATCTCTCCCATTGCAGGAATATTTCATCAGAAAATCTGTGAAAGAATACAAGTCTGAAAGTAGCAAATTTACACCATATAAATTTACATCCATTTATATGCGTTGGTGGGCGTGGTTTTCTTTGCCTGCGAGGCTGAGACTGCCTATTTGCATCTGGAGGGAGGCGTTGTGGGGTTTTTGAAGGTCCCATTTTATGCAAAATTCAGTATCTAAAGGTTTTACATCAGTCATATGTGTACTCATAGCCTGTGCATGAGGCCCAAAAATGAGAAAAATTCTGTCTCCTCTTTTAAATGCTTGCTCCACTTTTTAGCAAATGTGTGCTCAAACGGGTGAATCTGAGGAAATAACCACTGCCCCAGGTAGTGGATACTGTCATTGACCCGCCCCCTGGCTAGCTGAGCCTGCCCTTTAAAATCACAGGGAAGGCACCAGCGAAAGCTGGATCTTCTCCCAGAAGGGGAGGACAGGCACCACTCATGAACATCTAAATGCTCAGACACAGAGACCTGTTCTCAGTAGAGCTCACTAGAGCCGCTTTTGGATTGGCTGAAATCAGGAACAAGGCTGAATTTGGGGAAATACACTTTGAAAACAAGTTGTTGAACCTCTGATACCCATATGAAATTGTTGAAAAAATGTATAATATGGGAACTTTAAAACTTCTTCTGATGTAGAGAAGCACCAAGTACAGCTCAAGTATGGCTCTACACCACGGAAAATCAGTACACACAAACATTGGCAAACTATCAAATTCTATATTGAGATAAGGATTGAGATCAATCAGTATAGAAAATAATAATATAATAATATGTTTCACCAGGTCATTCTAGCCTACTTAAAGAGGAGTACTGTAGTTTGGAGAGGCTTAAGGTATCCCGGTTATGTGTGTATGGTTATGTCAGCAGCAAAACCCGACTTAATTCTTCTAACAACATGGCTTCCCAAGCAGTGTGTGTGCTTAATTGGCCAGCCTGCAGTCCACATGTCTCCTACTGAGCATGTATGGCTCATCGTGAAAAGGAGAATCAGACAACCTCAGAAAACTGAAGTGAAATATTGGATTTCCACCATTTTTATTCTCAGTTTGCAAATGATTAGCGTATCATTACAAGGAAAGTAAGCACAATTTTAAACATACCTTTATCCCAACTGTTTCGATAATTTCTTTCTGAAGTTGCATATCTTAAATCAAGGGGTGTTTTTTTTTGTTTTTTTGGGGGGGGGGGGGGGGGGGGGGGGGGTTCCCCCCCCTAGCAAAACC
>JBAMHW010000006.1:5468696-5479847 GCA_037177495.1 Rhadinocentrus ornatus | reverse complement strand
CCCCCCCCCCCCCCCCCCCCCCCCCTACCCCCATTAGCAGAACATGTGGGAGGACATTGCAAATAATTTCCTTCAACTGCTGTCAGGGCAACTGTTGGTCATTTAGCATTTTATAAGCACCACCAACTACCAATTCCACCTGAGTCCGAGCCCCCCTGCAGGGATTTTGCTGGCCCCAATCTCTGCTGTGCTGACCTTGTTGTGTGCTTGTAGAGAATGATCAGGAAGTCTTAAAATAAATAAATAAAAACTGTGAAAAATCTATCAAGTAGACTCACAAAACTATGGAATCTAACTAAAGCAAAAACATTTTTATTGCATTTACAGTTAATTAAATTTTTATTTTAAATTTGCCAAGAGAAACAAGCTTATTCAGCTGTCCATCGAATTGCAGCATGTTCATGGAGAGTGAGACGACACACACACTGACAGAGGTTGTATTCAATATAAATCTCATTGATTTCTTTTTTTGTTTGTTTTTCTTATTGTGTTTGCATTGCTTCAGCTCAGTGTTGTTCAACGTAACCCATCTAAGTTTAGAAAATTCCTATCCATGACCCAGAGCTCTATTCTGTGTTGCACAGGGTGAAGCATGCTGATCTCATTGTGTCACAAATGGTGCATTCAGTCCTTGTGCCATATACTGCAGCATTGTCACCATTTCTATAATGTACTCGTGTGAGGGCATGTTTTGATGAGACAAGTCAAAGTGATGTTGTACCATTGTTTCTCCTCCCTACCTTGTGAGTCATCGTCTCGAGACCCAGTTTCAAGGGAATCCTGGGCATGCTGTGCTTGGATTGACTTGAGCATTGTGACACTGTCATCGTCTTTTGCCTTGTGAGTCACACTGTCACCCACATGAAGTTCAGACATTTAATTTTATAACAAAAATACAAGAACATTTACAGTCACTACAATGTGCCTCATCTATAAAAAAAAATGTGATATTTTAATGTTTTACAGCACTATTTAAAGGTTGGATGGGTTGGGTTAAAATGTCTACAGTTAATATTTTTAGTTTATTGCTGCTTAGCAAGCCTTTTCTTACTCCAAATGAGTTGCATGCTTCTGGTTTGTCAGGAAAACATGATGTATCAACATGGAGTAAAAAATCATTGTCAGTTTTCAACATTTTATATACAACATTTCTGATGTTGAAATAACAGTGTTACCTCCCAATTGGTCTAGGGGTACTGGGACAGAACATAATCGAGTCAGACACAGGATACGATAAAATAACAAGATTTAATTAAAATTAAACGTACCAAATATAAACAAAGAAATGGGTTGTAAATGGGCTAAAATCACTTATCCTGGGTCAATTAAATTACCAGAAAAGAAAGCACTCTATAAACAACCAAACTCAATGTGTCCAACTATGGGAAATAAGTAATAATCTAAACAAAAAGAGTCCCAAAAACAAATATCTGGTATTCTAAATAACGAACAACTTAAACTCTATCAGAAGCTCAAACAAAACTTAAGCCAAAACTCAAACAGTATCTCCAACAGAAACTCAAACAGGGATGACAATTCAAACCCAGAACTCAAAATAGCCTTTAGCTGTACTTAAATAATCACTCTCAACAAAATTCCTTACTACAACACAAGATACGAATACACTCCCAAACTGCTAATTAGTCCACAGTCCAGTTGCTGGCGAAGGTTGGCCAACGAAGTCCCACTGGCAACAGTCGCCTCGATTGTTGTCACTGGTGCAGGTTTGAAGGTGGATGTCCTCTGGGATTGGTCAGCCTTCCCGGAACTGAATAGTCTGTAGCCTAGTAACGTACTAAGTAACGTACTTTACATGATCGAGGAATTATTCAGTTTGGATTTAAAATCAAAATAAACCAACCATTTCGGATTTAAATTTAAGTCAAAAGAGGCCATTTTCATTCTGAATTAGGTGTTTACAAGGTCATTTTAAAAAGGATTAAATTTTATTCTAAATTAAAAGGGAATTAAAACTCTAATGTAAACGTGGACACTGTGGCCCTAATACTTCATTGTAATATACTTATGTGTTTATATATATATATAAAAAATTGCTTTAAAATTAATTTAAAACATTGATTAAATTGTATTAACTTCATATATATATTTATATAAAATGTATTTTATTTTACAACATAGATTATGTTTCTATTATATTTTAGTTAATATCCATTTTTTTTAACTTATTTGTCTTATTTACAAATTTAATTTATTGTTAATATTACACATTTGCATATTTACTCATTTACACATCATTACAACTTACAGATCACAGTGGATCTACAAAATCATAATACATTTAATCACAGGTATCTGAAACTGAAAAATAGAGTATTTCACTTTAAGTCCAGAGTAACTTTTCAAGATCCAGAAGTTATTTTAAATGTACATACGTGTACATTTCCACATCTGTGTAGTAATCCTGACCACATGTACTGAGTCACCTCATATAACAAACTAAAGTCAGATCAATTAATTAAGAAGATATGAAAGCTAGAACAAGTTATCCCCCTCTTTTTCTTTTCTCATGCACCCCCTGGAGTGTCTCTAAGTACCCCAAGGGGTACATGCACCCACATTTGAGAAACACTCGCCTGGAGTGATGTCAACAAGTCTTAACGTGTTTATCCTTGTAATTAACTTGTTAATGTCACTATTTTTTTTGAATATCTGAGAATGAACCTGCAGCAAACCCTATTAAATACTTGCAGAGGTATGAAAACGAGCTACAATGCCAAGTTCTACCTCTCTCTCCTCCACAGCAAAGCATTTAACACAATACAGTTTTACTCCCACTCATTTACGCATCGTGCTGATTGAAGGGTTTTGGTGATCCATTCATGCTTAAATTTCCAAAGGAGAGGATTTGCTGCATTTATGACCTTTAACTGACTAAATTTGGAGTTTAGTGCATATTTAATCAAATTTACCACTTCTAAATAAGTAATATGGACATATTTAACTATTTTCTTGTATAGAGGAAACAGTTAACTGATGATAAAATTAGCAGAATGTCTGTGATTGCTGCCTTAGTTTCTGTTTCAGTCATTATTATAAAATGACTGAATAAGCAAATAAATGTATGCTGTTCACTGAACACCCTGCATGATTTAGAGGGCTCTTAACTTGATTTATGTCCCTTTCACTTGGAGGCATGCTGCTTAGGAGAAACATCTTTAAAATCAGCGGAGGAATGAAATCCATAATTTTTGCTTGTTGCTTTGCAGAATGTGAGGTAAAAAAGTAAAAAAAGAAAGACATTTTCTTTATTTGATATTTCCTCAGTTTGTTACGTGTTTGGATGAAATACCACCAACGTCACAGGTATTTTAACAAACTCAAATTCCCAGTGCTGATGTTAATCCTCTGCAGAGGTTTGGAGTAAGTGTTGTATAACATCAGTTAGAGCCTTTAACTGCCTGCTCTACTTCTTGGTAAAGCAAAAGTTTCAGTGTTTTTAATGATTCATGAGGCATCTCTTTCACTTGGTTTGGGTATGTAATACCAAAAGTAAGTGTTTCCTGTCATATTATTGTTATGTCTGTTGAACTATTGCTACTATATTATTGCTGGGCAACAAGTGATTTTTTAAAATCGCTATAAATTTTTTGCAATTAATTGTGATTGCTTGAACATTTCTTGACAAAGAAGGATGAAAATTCCAGGATTTATTTTTTGGAACAATTCAGCATAAATGAATGAATTTGTGTGAAGCTGCGTTGCTTCTAAACACAGGAAACACTATCTGATAGGATATTTTCTGCCATCAGACATAAAGCAGGATTAGAATCTCAGCACTTATATTGTGAGGGAGGAAGTGATATTTCAAGAGAAAACTAGGAAAATACGCTCCAACATGTACAAATATTCAATCTACAATTCAACATTTTCACTTAAAATTTCTGTTGTACTTTCCATAGAATTTCCCTGAAACGAGCTCAGTATGTGGGAAATGAATTTTCATCAAAGGGGGGCTTCTAGAGAAGGAAAACATGCTCGGAGGAGAGAAAGGTGCTGTGTGAAACTGCCTTTTTAGCGACAAAATGTTTTACTACAAGCTTTAGCAATATACACCACACAGCTCTTCTAGTTCCAGCAGAGTCCCGTGTCTGATTCACCACTGATGTGTAAAGTAAAGCGAGTAAACTCTGAAGCTAGCTGCTTCTTCACCCACGCTGGAGCGTATGGAGCGTAAGGAGCTGCAGTTTGCACATTGTGGGTTTTGGGATATAATCCAGGTGTCGGTGCTGGATCGTGGTAGTGCCACGGACTTGTTGCTCCGTGGAGCCCGGGTGAAGTGTATCTCTCCTCGACGAGACACAGCAGCAGAGCGGCGGGGCCCGCCATGGTTCCGAGCATGTGGTGGTTGCAACGCAGACATCTCCGGTGACATTGGAGCATTGTGGGCGCCATCAGCCAGTGGAGGAAACTCTGTTGGATCCAGAGCAAGATGTTGTTGAGGGGAGGGGGGCGGGACGAATGTCGACCCCAGGACATTCTGTTGCGGGGTCCGATCACAGTCCAAGGCTCCGGCTGAAGAGGAGTGGAGCTAACCAGAGCTTTGGGTTTAGCGCTGAGTAAGAACCAGGGGTTTTCACCTGCATTTTGACCACTGGGTATGCGGACACCGCTTACGATCCTAGATGGAGAGGCCCGGGGAACAGGGGAACAGCGGAACAGCGGATTCCTTACCAGTATAGTTTACTGTGTCAGCTAGCTGAGCAGTGTTGGCAGCGGCTTGAGTTTTGCCGACGATAATTGTGTCCAGTTCCTTTTCAGCCTCGTGTATTTTATATAGATTGGATATCCTCTTCTCTAGCTCAACTACTTTTTGGCTGAGATTTAAGCAGTTGCCGCAACTAAGTTCTGGGTTCGAATTCTCAAGGGAAGACTCCGCATATTCGAGGTAGGGTTCCGCCATTTTAGTATTTTTGGAAGATGAATGCAGTCAACCCAGATTCGATCCCGACATGTTCTTGACCCACTTTCACCTCTACCTGCTGAATAACAAAGGACACTAGAGCCAACATCTTGTACAAGTTTTATAATTTCCATTTGGAGATAAAGCATTTTTTCCATTCCATTACTAATGACGTGATAATAACGTCACGACTAATTGACTAATCGTTTTTGAAAGGCCTGACTAGTCGACTTCAAAAATCAACAAATATGCCTATGTCTAGTATAAACATATACGTATGGTATAAGTCAAAATTTTGGACACACTTTACAATTAAATCCAGTGGGACTTAATTGGAAAGTCAAAACTTATGTGCAACCCAAAAGGTTGCAGGCATTAAATGTGTCCCTGCAGCAACACACCTAATTTAAATGATTGGGTCATTAACAGACTTGACAACAAGCTGTTGGAGATCAATTTTATCTTAATTAAAACCCGCTATCACTACTATGTTGCCAAGAGACTTCTATTTTGACCCCGAAATTATGATAACACCACTTTCTGTCAAACTTTAAACCAATTACATAGCTTAAACTGACAGTAATGTCCAATCAGGAGCAACCAAAAATCAAGTTACAAGAAAATTGTATGTTTGTCTGAAAAGAACAAAAATAATAGCACTCTATGGTCGGAAGAAGACATTTTTTGTTCACGGTGATGCCAAAAAACAGCTGAGTTGTAGCTGGTTTTGTAAGGATAATAGGAAATTAAAATAAAGAAATGGCATGAATAACTGTAAATGGCAAAAATGCCTGAAAAAAAAAAGAAATATTTATTCTCAAATTCTTTTACATATCAGACCTATTAATCTGACAACTGAGTCTGTCCTGAAAAAAGGACTGTCTACATGTTAACTGGGATTAATAAAGTAATTGTAAGTGTTAATTACTTCCAATGTTAATGCGATAAAACCATGTTAGCTTGCCCAGTCCTAATTATTATCTCAACCATTGTTTCTTATATCGATCTTTGTCTAAGGAAAAGAAACATTTTCCTCCTACTCTTTTCTTAGAGGAAACATTAAAGGGTTAAAAGAAATAATACAGTCGGATATTTGATGCATTATTATTCATTCATTTACTCAAGACATTTATTTCAGAATTCCATTATTTAGATGCTGCTTTGCTCTGATTCAGTAATGATGGGCTGCAGGGACTCCTGGTGTGAATTTTCATTCATTGATCTTCTGATTATCAAACTGCAGTGTTATGCGTTATCAAACTTGTGTATGTCAATTTTATGATGCTGGAGTAAGCCATTAATCTTACAGTTAAACCTTAAGAGACAATAGTCATTAAAAAACATGTTTCACATCATACTTAAGCTTAATTTATTATAAATGCAAAATGTTTTAAAACATGACATTTGAGATTTTTACACTTTAACACAGGTTTGCTTGGAGGTAGAGACATAATGCGGCCTTGGTGCTTCTGGCGTCCTTCTTTGGCTTTATTTTATTAGTGAGAGAACCACAAAATTCTTGATAAGCAAATTACTTAGAATAATTGGAATAATTAAACATAACCTTAGTAAACTAAGAAATAATGATGAGTTGAATAACATTAGCTTAAAAACACAAAAGACAAGGGAAAAAAGTTTAGAGGTGCCCAGGGGGGAAAGTGGATTGTTGGAGCAAATTAAAGAAGAACATTCAAAGGATATTTTATATTTGATGCAGGGCTTGTATGAACTTTTTTCTACTTAGTTAGTTATTACTTATAATAGACGGCGGAGCATGCACACAGTTAAGAGAAGCAGACGGGATCAGAACACAAGAAAGTCTCCTACTGTGAGCACATTCAACTGCCTAAACAAAGCCTTCCCTGAAAAAGTATTTAAGCATAAGCTATGTTTAGAATATTATTGCTGTTTTATCTGTTGCTTTCCTGCTGAGGCTGTTATATTGCTCTTTTCATAGATGACAGCATCCTTTAACAACAACAGTATTATATCTGGCAGAACTGGTAAGTTACTGGTCTGATGCTGTCTTTATTATTTTTGTGTTTCCCTTTTACTTTAGTGTATAATTTGGGGTGTTTAGAGACTTTTGGGGGGTGCTGGAAGCTAATATTTTAAAGACATTCTTTGAGTCCTTCTAGCTTGTTTTGTAGTTTGTTCATTTTTTTTTTTTTCAATTTAATTGTGCTTTGTTTGGGTGGCAGTGCATGGTAGAGGCTTTTAGCTCAGTTTCTCCCAGCCATTTCCGTATACTGCATGCTTTTTAGCATGTGCATCAGGGATCTCCAGCTCTGGTTTTATAAGCTACTGTCCTGCAAGTTTTAGATGCTTCAGGTGTAGCTCAGGAGGACTAGCATGCCGAAGTGTCTTTGGGCAAGACACTGAACCCTGTTGTCTCCCAATGTGCTTATAGAAAGCACCTGCTGACTTTTCTCTGCACTTTATTGTACGATCAACAGAAATAATTCTCTCACACATACCTTAAAGACATTACACAGACTGTAGAGAGTCATGGTGTATACCACATATTTCTGTAAAGTTCATATTGCTGGTATGCTGAGGAACAGAAATGGGCACATGTCATGCAACCCAGCTTTTATTGGATCAAGCAGTCAGTATGCATCATCATATTTTGTGAATATATTATCTGTGTGTATGCATGCGCGTGCACACGTGTATGTGCGACCTACATTTATTATCAAAGCGTACCTGGCAGCAGGTGAAAATAAAGTACCAGATCTCACATAGGTAGGTTGTGACAAAAGGTAGAAGTATGGACAGGGCTCTCCTACCCAGCAGTGGGTACTCTTTCTCCACTCCAATCCAAAATGCAGACAGTGTCTTCAACTTAAACTGCAGCCTCATTGTTGAATCAGAGGTGACATCAATGAACTGTTCCCTACTCTGATGTGCTGAAGTCAGTAGGTGGTGTTGCACTGAAGGGGTCAAGGAACCAGTCATATTCTTTGGAATCCTGCACTGAAAAGTATTTCTGGAAATGTACCTGAAGGGCAGAGATGTGTGTTTTAATGCATGAAATCACTGTTTTCTGCAGCTTGTTGTCTTCAATTAACAACTTCAGGTTCTTAAATGAGTCCACGTTTCCATCTTTTGGTCGCTGCTGCCACATCTCAATTTTTCTGATGAATGATGTAACTTTGTCTGCCAGATGTGGAAGGTGTGTGTTTGTGCCCTGCATCTGCAAATGTAGTTAATTTTGTTTCAGAAACATGTCACTGAGGTATGCAAATTTCATGAGGAACTTGCATACCTTGCGGGCAAGATCACTTTATCCAAAAAGATGCAGATCTCATCTCGCAGTTCATGGACCCTGGAGAGCACCTTCCCACGTGACTGCCATCGGGACTTGCTGTAAAAAAGAACAGTGGTGTGATCAGAGCCCATTTCCTTGCACAGTGCTGAAAAAATCCGGGCTTTAACAGGTCGCGTTTTTATGTAGTTGACATTAGTCATTACATCATTCAGCTCGGGACTCAGCTGTTTAGATGCCAGTGCTTCACGGTGTATCATGCAGTGCGTCCACTGCACATTGGGGGAGACGCGTTTGATAAGCATTTGCAGCCCTCCTCGTTTCCCAACCATTGCTTGCCTGTCTGTGCAGATTCCCACACAGTCCTCCCATTTGAGATTGGCATCTTTCAAATAAGAGCCAATTTTAAACAGTTGTTCTGCAGTGGCTTTGCCAGGAATTTGCTTACAGAAAAGTAATTCCTCCCTCATCTCATCTCCATCTATGAATCTAACATAAGTTATCAGTAAGCAATACTTGTTACTGTCGGTAGCTTCATCCATCTGCAGAGAAAAGCAGCTGTCACGCACTTTATCATTAAGCTGCTCCTCGATGTATTTTGACATGTCATAAATGCGCCTGCCAATTGTATTTTTGGACAGAGGAATTTCTTGTAGTTTGCTGGCTGCTGTCATCAATCATGGTCAAAACCATGTCCACAGCACAAGGAAGAATTAATTCCTCCGCAATAATGTGTGTTTTTTTACACTGTGCCACTTGATAGGCAACTTTGTAAGAGAACTTTGAGCATTTGCTGGGACGGATGCAGCTTTAGTAAAGGGACACTGTTGAGCATGGCAGTTTATGAGTTTTTCCCTAAAAAAGTCAAACTGTCACAAGCGAGCACTTTAAGACAGACAACCAACTGTGGTCTCTCCTCAGTACCAACCGTTGTGCAAGTGAAGCCAAAGGCAAGATATGCTTCATCATATTTTCTAATCCTTTGCTTGGAAGTAAGTTGATTTGGAAGTATATTTGGCGATGCTTCATCTTCTGCTTTGCATTTACGTGGCAGCCCCTTCAAAAACATGTCCATTATGCTAGCAGTACCACAGCATTAAATCTTTCATTCATTCATACTGCGCCCACCCTGCAATGCCTCCGTGCCCCCCATAGGGGGCGTGCCCCACACTTTGGGAACCACTGGGTTAAGTTATCACCAAAGCTCAATATTACATGTAGACCAACATTCACACAAAACTATCAGCCACTAGTCCAGTTTTTTTTTTCTCCCCTACCCTCACCAAAAAGGCACAATATAACAGTCACAACTCAACAACTATATCTAAAGAGGTTCCTAAACTTTTACAGGCAGCATGCCACCTGTGGCAATATGTATGGAGTTGTGAAGGAAATCTTCAGACATCAACATATAACCAACAAATATTTAAAAAGCCTCAATCACATCTTTTACAACCAGACAAACACACTACACACTGTTTAAGTCAAAAAGTTAGCTTATCTGCATCTAACCTGGGCTAATAATATGTTCCTCATTGGCACAGTTTTGCAACTACTTTGACAGTTGGACAGCTGTGGACAGTATATGTGTACAAATTAGTACAACCAACCAATCTGAGTATTACAATATCCACATGTCAGTTTAATGCAGGGCATATTCTTAACCAATATTCTATCTAGGTTATACAAGGTCCAGGGCAAGGGATTTTTATGCACCTTACTGGTTTGTGCTGTGAGAGGGGCAGCAATGGTTGCAAACTGGGGCACAAACCTGCAGTACCAGCCAAATAATCCCAGGAAAGACTGTACCTCCTTCTTGGTACCAAGCAGGGGCAGTTCTGAATCGCTTTTCCAGCGGCACCTGCCAGTACCTTTTGCATAGGTCCAGAGTGGTAATGTACTTGGCTGCACCAAACTTTTCCAGCAATTCATCGATTCTTGGCATGAGATAGGCATCAAATTCGGAGACTGAATTGAGCGTTCTAAAATCGATGCAAATCCGAAGAGACCCATCCTTCTTGAAGATAATAACTATGCTCTGAGGCACAATGGTTCAGTTGAGAAATAACCTTGGTGTTTGAGACTTCGGGTCCAATGTCATCCACCACTCTGAGGTCCACCTTCGTCACCACCAGTGCCTTCACCGGTAGGTGTGTGGGACTATCCTTCCACTCCTTCAGGAGGTTGATGTGATAAGTCTGTTTCGGTTTTTTCTTGTCTAGGTGATGAACCTCAAATGTGACGGGACCCATCTTCCGGATAATGGTGAATGCCATTTTACCAGGAGCTTGCTATTGGAAGAAGGAAGTAGTAACAGGACCTTTTGGCCAGGCTGAAATTTTCTGTGACGAGCGTGTTGATCATACTGTTTTTTTTTTTACGTTGCTGGGCATCCCTCAGGTTGACCTCGGCCTCCTCCTGGAATTTCACCTGCCGCGCCCTCATTTCCAGCACAAACCGTATCACACCTCTGTCACTCGTTGTTGTGGGAGTCTCCCAGGTCTTGCGAAGCGGATCCAATGGTCTTTGAACATCCCAACCATACAGCAGTTCGAAAGAAGAGAAGACCGTGGAAGCCTGGGGAACCTCCCGATGAGCAAAAAGCAGGAATGGCATCCAGTGATCCCAGTCCTTACCAGTGTCATCCACAAACTTCTTCAACATCCTTCCCAGGATTTGGTTAAATCTTTGGACTAAACCATCAGTCTGTGGGTGCTATGGAGTAGTCTTAATTGCTAAAATGCCAAGCTTATTATGGAAGAGTTGCATTAACCTGGAGGTGAAGGTTAGTCACAATCTCATCTGGAATCCCCACCCTAGAAAACAGCTGTATCAATGCATGTACCACATTTGGAGCAGTAATGGACCGTAAAGGGAAGGCTTCTGGGAAAAAGCTGTTTTTGAATCGGTTTGTTCTGGTCTTGAGGCACCTGTAGCGCCTTCCAGAGGGCAGCAGGGTAAA
>JBAMHW010000006.1:5451233-5468189 GCA_037177495.1 Rhadinocentrus ornatus | reverse complement strand
CAACTATTTGAGTTGATCGGTTTTCATTTTTTTTGTTATCGACCCTGGAGACCCTAGACCCAAAAGGGGTCGTAACAGTTGGACCTCTGACACCCATATGAAACTGTTGAAAAAATGTATTATCTAAAGACCCACTTTTATTCTCTGGCATTTAACACCAGATGGACTTTTGTGTCTTTTTATTTATTTTTATTTTTTCACTCAATTTATTTTAACTTATTACTTGTTTTTATTGTTTTTAATTTTTAATCTTTTAATTTGACTTATTTTATCTTTTTATTTTTTTAATTATCTATTTATTTTAAATCAATATTGTTGATCATTGTTTATGTGCAGCACTTTGGAGACATGTCATTATTTTAAATGTGCTTAATAAATAAGGTAGATTGGATTGGATAATCAGTTGCACATAAAATAAACACATCACATATGTAATTACATACACATATGAGCAATGAGTTTTGTAGAAAATGTTTTCACTTGAAATTACTCTGAAGAAATAGATATACAGTGGTCCCTCGTTTATTGCGGGGGTTACGTTCTGAGAACATCCGGCGATAAATGAAATCCACGAAATGACGACCTCATAAATTTTTCACACTTCAAATGCATGTTAAGGCCCAATTATCCCTCCTTGGAGTGTCTATAGACCTTTCCCAAACTTTAATGAACACTTTCAACATTCTCACACACTTTATACGATCTCAAAAACCTACATATATTTAACAACGTGAGTTTCTTAATCCCTGCGATGGACTGGTGACCTGTCCAGGGTGTACCCTGCCTTCACCTGACACACTGCTGGGATAGGCTCCAGCTCACCCCGCGACCCCTACTGGGAACAAGCGGTACAGAAAATGGATGGATGGAGTTTCTTAATATTTACTCACCCCGTGAAATAAATTCCAGCTTCTCTGCTGGCGCTGCGTCTCCACCCTCGTCTGTAACGTCGTTCAATTAAAAAAAAGCGCAGTGGGCTGATTCCTACGGTTAATTTTTGACATTGATTGGTTGAAATAGGATTTACACATACTTAAATATACAGTGCTGCATACAAAAACAATCCACGAAACAGCGAGCCTGCAGAAGATGAACCGCGATATGGCGAGGGACCACTGTAGCGCCATAAGAAATAAATGCAACAGATTTTAACACATTTTTAAAAAAATTTAATGATCAATGTTTTTTTAGGCAATAACTAACAGGCTCTGTTAGTTCCAGATTGAATATGTGTAATAAGATTTTATTTTTATTTATTTATTTTAATAAGTTTTTAGTAAGCATTGAAGCAGTTCAGCCCTCAACTTGTTCCAGTTTTCACTTTATGGCCCACTGTGTATTTAAGTTTGACACCCCTGATCTAGAACATGGTAGAGATGATGCAGAATAACATATAAAAGTACATCACATGCTGCATTTATTGACCCTTGGGCATCTGACGATTACCCAAAGGGAATGTCAGTTAACACTAAATATTTGTATGCATTGAATCTTTCTGTTGATACAACTATAATGATCACGAATAATGATTGATCGTGATTAATTAATCTATAAGCTGTGATTAATCTGAGTATATATATATATATATATATATATATATACAGGTAAACTAGTAAACTATACACACACACACGCCATTCCCAAGACATCTGCCTATATATGAATTGTGAAAATATGCATCATACTGACAGGTCGACAGATGTGCATACATATGCATTAGAGTGTTTGTGGTGTTGGAGTGAATATTATTAATATACACTTCAACAGATTGAGTAGCAGATGCGGTTGGAGAACCATATGTACTGAGGAAAGTAAACTGGTTATGACTGTACACTGTAAAAAAATGCACTTGTTTTCTGTTATCAATGTCATTATTTTAGGCATTTCAGGTATTTTAATTGAGAAAGTCACTGAAAAACCGTTTGTGCCAAATCATATGCAGAGAGGCTGTAAACAAATCACTAAAGATGTGGAAATAACATTAGTTTATTTGAAAATAAGTCTGCAACATACTAAGAGAAGGCATTTTTACGTAGTAGTGATTAAATTTATGTAATACTATCTCTGATTCAAAAATGAATGAGATTTTCATTTGTAAACTATTGCCTTAATCTCTTATTCATGTAGTTCTGTTATTGCTTTTTATGTCTTCAGTATTATTGTCTGCTTGGTTAAAGACACACGCTATTTAAAAGTAATCCTTTCAGCTATAAAAAAATTGAAACATGCATGTATGAAGAGGTTTTGTTATTTTTCCCCCTATTTTTTTTTCAAAAACCATAATGTACAACAGAGATTCTGTCCTGCATGGATTACTGTGTTATATCTTTCTAAATGCCCATGCACCTGTATAGAGCTTCTGCAGCACAGTGTTCATAAATGTTCATGTTTATTTCCAGTATGCCCCAAAAGCTCTTTTTTTTTTTTGCTACTTAGAGTCACAGACATTTCAGTAATGAAATATCTCAAAATACAAAACTTGTAGATTATTGACAATTATTTTAAAACTCTATTTTCTAAAAAAAACTAGATAAAATACTTCTAAATTCAGTAAATTAAAGTATGCAGTAAACCAAAGGTATCCTCTGGAGATCTTAAAAATCATGGAAATATTCAGGGTTACAATATGTGTGTCAATAATCTTAAAAATTTAGCATATCTAGTAGTGCTAAAACAAGTCATTGAGTAATCAAATGGCTTGATTACAAAAAATTTGAAGAGCAAACTATTTGCTTTCAAACACTCAAATATGTTCTGCTCAATGGTCATGTCTAACTAAAACACTGTGCAGCATTACAGTTGTAGCAAGCTTTATTTGATGGTATGATGGAGGAAATAAGAGTAAACAGCTTGTAGTAAAAGAAGAAAAAATATACTTTTTGAAATATTTGCTCATTACAGTAGCAATGTGTCAATGCTACAGCATCTCAGTAGACAGCAGCTGGTTTACACATCCAGTCCACAGAGACGAATAAACACAAGGTAACATTACACGTTCGCAGTTAGCATTGATTGGTTTATTCATTGAAAGTGAAATAACAGCAGTTTACATTGTAACCAGCAGTCAGTGATTTTCCAAACGCAACATCATCTGATATCAACCTCGGTATCGTCTGTGTTTTGATTTTGGTTAAACTTTTGTGTAAAATCGCTGAAAATGTGTGTCTACATTAACAGCTCTGATTGGCAGACAAAGATGAGGACAATACTGACTGGGACTGAAATGTCTCTAAATCTATGCCCCACTTAAAAATAAGACAAAAATGTAAAGCAAAAAAGGAGACACAGTCAGGTCAAACCTTAACAAATGTTCTTTTCCAGCATCCATCTCAAGAAGCAACCATACTGATTTACATAAAAACTGTGACGTTTTTATTCTGCTCTGACTGGATGTGTACAGTATGTTCTGTATTAATCACTTATAGAGCAGTTACTCTTGTAGAATTGAAACTAAACAGTCCAAGTCTGCCTAATTGAGCTTTTCCTATAGCTCTGCTCTTCCTTAACTGCACATGAATTTTAACTAAACCATTAAGACATACTGGTATGTAAAGAAAACAAGGGCTGTGTCCGTCACTGCAAAGGCTGACCAGCTGGTTAAAGGCTGAACAGACTGGTTAAATGTAAGTCAGTCCTTTAATTGAAGTCTTAAACAAGGACAATTTGTGCTCATAACCTTTTCAGGATGGCCTTGCTTGAAGTAAGAAGCCATATAATAGTGTAAAATCCCATTGGAATTTTAATAAAGGCATGTCCTTGGCTTAATGTTGACTGTATTATGATAGAGATGAAGGTTGTGTAGTGTTAAATTGCTGTCTACATGTAATGACTTTCTAGCAGTGGCTTTTCCTTTTACCACTTAAATTCTATTAGTTGTGTATTGATTGAAGGATACTCTGTTTTTATTAGATCAATGGAAAATCTGATATGTGGGGTAGATTGGTTTGTTACCCACTAAGGTTTGCCTACCAGTGTTTTCGTTATAAATTTTAGCCTTCTAGCTTTACACATATCTGATGTGTTTTCCTCCATGTGTTCAACTCCAGGTTGCTGCTCACGGCCGACATTTCATGGAAAAAAAAGTGACATTGAAAGATGTCATCAGCTGCCACTTCAGATGCTATTGTAAAGCTGTCAAGTTATATTGAGTGACAAAGACATGAATGACCTTTTTGGTGTTTAAATAAATTGTCATGTTTTTTACAGCATGAGAGATAACAGTTTTCTATTGTGATTCAGTTTTGGTAGCACAGATTACTTTAGACATATCCTCATGTGTTATGGTATAGCAAAAGGGGGAACTTATCGTCTGCGGATTTAGGTCTGCTTCAAACAAACCATGGTCCACGTCCACGGAAAGTACGGTTTGTTTGGAGTAGTACTTCCCTTCCATTGCAGACGAAGAAGCAACCTCTTAAAAACCGAAGGTCTTGGTTTACCTGATGGGGTTTACGTGCGAGAGCAAACGGACCATCCGGTGAACCAAGGGGAGGAGTTGACATAAATTGGTTGTAGAGTAACTCTACAGAGTGTCTTGCCGTCTCTACTGTTTCGTATTAGACAGTTTCATAAGAAAACTGCATTAGTTTTGAATTGCAAAGTAAAAACAGAAACCTCAAGACTGCATAAAGTTGGTGTTGCTCCACTGTTTACATGTGGTTAACGAGCCCACTGAAGGGGAAGGATATCCTATTTTGGTTCTGGCCAATCACCAATTGATGAGCCATTTATTTTATTTTTTTTTCTACTGCATTTTTTTTTTCTTTTTTTTGGCAGTGGCTGTTTTTTGTAATACCACTGTTAACACTGTCCTGTGGTTCGGTCTACTTCAGTAAATGGGCGCGCTGTCTATTAAGTTCTCTTTTTTTGCTTTGGTAAAACAGCTTGCATGCTGCTGCTGCTACATGTGCATGGTCCTACATGTTTGTGTATAACAATTTAACAAATTTTCCAACTTGCCAGGATAATAAGACGTTCTTGTTTATCTTCTCCTCACATGTCTCACTGTGCACTGAACCGCATGGAAAAGGCATAGTTGATGCTATTTGTGCCTTGCTGGCGGCTGTAGTTTCAAGATGGCAGACTATCAGGGCGATTCCCTATGGGCTTACCCATCATATGTATGAACAAATCTAAAATTCTTGGTTTACAAGAATGTGTCCGATCAATAGCAGAGGTCATAATATACCAATGATAACACATTTATACATGCAGATATTGATTTTGGCCAGAAAACAATAAAAAATGTTACACAATGCCCCTTTAACTTGTCTCCTTGCTGTTGACTTATGTAACTTCCTGCATCTAAGCCCCTCTTAGTAGGATACATTAATGGGAAGCAGCTCACGGTTTACTTGACAGTCCTAATTAAAATCCCAAATTTATTAGATAAATGTAGGCTGCATTTTTTTAAGTGATCTGGCAACCCCCTGAGATTATCTTTGAACCCCCAGTTTGGGAAAGGCTGTTATAGACGATTCAACTTAGACGTAGACTATAATTAGCATTAGGTTTAACTTAAATGATGTCTAGATACACAAAGTCTGAACTGTTTACTTGTCGTGGAAATATATTAAAATTAGGAACTACGAGTGAATGAGCTGTAATGAGTATCTGTAACAACACCAATAATGTGTTCATATGGCTTGTTCCATTAATACCTGGAAATTTCTTTCTGTGAAGTGCACATAGAGCATTCTGCCATTCCACAACCGTCTGTAACACTCCATATAATAGACTGTATTTTGCATTTTGCACATTAAAGTATTGTTTTTCATGTTTCTACTGGAATAAGCTTTTCCAGGAAAGCTTATGATGGGAGGCACTGACCGACTTTTTAACCTCTCATTCAGGAGTCCAGATATCTTTCTCATTGAGGTACAATGAGCCAGCTCTCAAATGTATATTAAAGAAGTCAGGGAAAAATTCACAATTCTTTCTGAATGTGTATGGCACAAATATGGGACACCAGGGCCGCTGCTCCAGTGATGTTGTGCAATTAACCTTTAAGCCTTTTTTTCTTTCCTAATGAACCAAATCTCTATGCTTAGTGAAGGAAGACAAAGGGTGCTTTTCAATAAGCTAACGTATGCTTCCTTGCATCCTCCCTCCTCCTGTGACCCAGAAATCTTTACCCTCCACCAGCTTAAGAATCTTTACAATCCCACTGAGGAGTGAGAAGGCTTCTGGGGTAGTTGAGGGGGAGGAGACTCATGTATCCCAAAGTGGCATGATGAGTGAATCCTTGAACATCTGTATGTGATACACATGTTGACGACACTTTGTACCAATGCAAAGCAATAACGTATTTCTTATTTGGCAGTTTTGCATTCTCTTTATCAAAGATCACCAACTCCAGATCTAAAATTAACTTGACAACAAGCTGAGGGAGAATCTTTATATTTGAATCAGGTGTGTTGCAGCAGAGAGATATCGAAGACCTGCAGGATAGTAGTCCTTGAGGACCAGGGTCGGGGACCTCGGCTTTAAAAAGAACAAAAACAAATAAGGTCAAATGCATAAAACTGTAGTTTCACAACAGTGAACACAACAGCAGAAAATTGCACATAAACTTCATTCAGATTGTTTAAAGCAATATGTGGGTATCATTCACTTCTATAAATCTCAATCATCACTAAATTTGTGCACATGCACAAATCTTTGGTAGACAGACTCATAATTGATAATTTGCATATAAAAACATTGTTAGCACCACAATGTAACAGAAAGCCACTACAAAGATGAAGCACGAGTTTCTTAAAGGTCACACTGAGACACAACAATGAGATTCTGAATGATCAGCTGTGTAAGTGTACAGCAAAGGACCACAGAAGATTTAAATTGACTTTCACAAACAAGTAGCATCACGGCTACTACAAAACTGGTTCCTAATACAGTTCAGGAAGAAGCCAATAGCCATCTGTCACCAGTAAATTTCAGTGGACACAAACATAAATCACTTTCAAACTGAAGAGTGAGCTTTCTTTGATCTATTTGTACATTTTCATCTTTCCATTTTCTGTTAACATCAGAATTAAATAACTTTTAGCACATGTTTACTCATGATCTGATGAAGATGTGAGCATACACTTCACAATTTGCCTTTATAAATACCAGTTTGTCTGGAAAAAAAGGCAGACATATGGTTTTTGTGTGAGCACATTGTTTCAGTATTTGGCACCAGCAGCATTAAACTAAAGGTAAAAATCCCAAAACGCCAACTGAGAGCACACATGAGAATACAAAACACCAGAAATGACCGGAAATCTTCCTCCCAGGGCCGTGCAGTTGTTTGCAGTACTTTGTATCGTAGCAGGTGACTCATTGACAGATGTGGTTGAGCGGCAGGGAACACAACTGCAGGAGGAAACCTGACCATCAAAGTGGGAGGATATGAACAATAAAAAAGCAAATGGATTAAAATATCCAGGCAGACCATTAACTCAGTAATGTATGTGTAATGAAAACCTTTTAAAAACTAATTAGGCAGTAGCTCACTGGATCTCGTCTCTCCTCACTCGCCAGAAAATGAAGGATGGCCACATCCTGCAACTATTCATTCTCACTAGTAAACCAAATGTGTATGATTCCAGTTAATGTTCATGAGTTATGTTGTTAAAATCTGCAAAGCTCTGATTTGAACTTTTATCTTGTCCCTTGTGCATCAGCTGAGTATTTGTAAACTTTGGAGTTCAGCTGATTCACAACACCTGCATGCTTAGATGTTTTAAAAATATATAAATAAAACATACTTTGCTGGTTTTGATCATAACATCAATTATTTAAGTGACGTTTGATTTATAATTGGAAAAAGAGAAAATGCAATGATCATTAACTGAATAAAAGAGGAGGTAGTGGTAAATAAGAAGCCCATATGGAACTGCTTTAAGCCCACTCTGTTTAATACCCATGAAAAAGTACCTTTTACTGCATTTTGTGACCTCAATAAATATTTTCTGTGACTGTTTATGGCCTAAAATGCTACTTTAATGTTAGCATGTTTTCCCTGTGCCGAAACAAAAATCTAAAGCAAAGTATTAATTACGGAGTAGCTATTTTCTAATTGACAAACCGCTACCCAATCAAAGTGTGTAATTTCTGCTGTCGGATTCAGTGGTCGCTTAAAGGTTCAGGTTTTAAAAGACAACTCAAAACACCTATAATCCACAAACCAATGGATGACATCGCAATGGATTTGTTTTGTTTTTTTATACCCTCTATGATCACTGCATTGTAAAGTGTAAAGTCGCCTTCATGTTACATGTCACATAAGTGACTACATACAGAAAACGTACGCTAATCTACTATTGTGCAGATAATGTGTTTTCCATAGTTAGCGGCGCCTACGCCAGGTGCATCTGGGTTTGGGCTAGCATCAACACCGTCCACTAGTTTTCTAGAAGCTGTCACAATGAGACGTACATGGGATTAGGATGTCTTACAACTGATGTGGAGAAAAACTATGTTTTGAGGCATAATGGATATTCCACATAACGTTTTTGGTTTTACGTCTGTGAGGGAAAAGTTGGTTGTTGGTTGTGTGACTTTTCCAAGTTTGCCTCGGCTTGGCTTACTATGACATTTTACTCTTTCTTAGCCAATCATCATCTCCTATGTGTTTTTTTAATCCCCTAACCCCTACTCAGAAGACAGACTTTGTGTGCTTAATTATTGTAGGGCAACATGTTTTCTTGTCAGTAATGGTAACGGCATTGTAGCAATGGAAACAGAAATTACTAAGATTAGCAATTACTGCAAAAAAAATGGTAAATTATAACATCGTCGTTCCCATCTGTGCAGCCACTTAGAAATAATAAACCTTTAAGCACTTGTGGGGCCTCCTGAGACTGAAATGCAACAAAAGCATCATGAACATTCCCAAATGCAACTTAAATTTCACCTCAATACCTATTGATTTAATGCAAATTGGTAAGAGGATCATTCAATTAGCAAAATATTGATTTATTTAGAAAATCAATGCAGAAAAATTCCTGAAACAACTTTAAAAAAAAACAAAAAAAAAAAAACGTCTCACCTGACGGGAAATTGAAAGGAAAAAGCATCAAAAATAAGATTTTTGCTCTCTAGACCAAGATGTTTTCACATCACAGCTCCACCTACAGGAGCGTTTCAGGGTTTAAGGAGTGAGGAGTGTTTGGGATTCTATCATGAAGGTTTCATGTTTGTAAGTTGTTTTTTTTCTGCACAAACACTTGAAAAGACAAATAGAAAAGAAACATTAAAATCCGTCACTTAAACTTCTAATGACGGACTTGACTTCAGGGTGTCTCAACTCTTCTTCTTCAGCTTATTTCTGCAGTCAGATAGATAAAAAGCCAGCATGTTGTTATGTGCAGCTCTTTTGATGTTGGAGCTTAACTTTAGTTCTGGGATAGGTAAAAGAATTACTTGAAGTGCTCATTACCACCTTCATTCTATCATTTCCCTTTCACAGCCTCTTCACACAAGCACTATAACCTCCTTTCCATCGTGCCTGCATTTTCTCCTTTGCTGCTTTAGTGATTTAGCCACCCTCTTCCTCCCTCTTCTCACTTTCCCTCGCTCTGCATTAAGCCCTGCTCGTCTTTCTGTCTTACTGATCCTGGGAGCAGTGCTTATGGGAGCTCCTTCAAGCAGTGTGAGCCCTGCTGGTCTCCACACCTCACTATAGTGCACGTGGAGGACAATTGGGAGAGGAGGAGCGGGAGTATCCATGCACTTTGCGGGAGAGAGGAAAAAAGGCAGAGAAAGTCAGAAGTGGACATGTTGGAGATGAAGAATGAGCAAAACAAAGGGAAATGAGACGAAGAAAGAACAGAAGATGAAGGTACGAGAGGGAAATTTTAAAGGCAGGAGTAGAGAAGAACAGGGAGAAGAGCGAATGAGTGAGCGAGTTGGAGAGGAGAGAGAGTGAGAGGAAAAGAGGGAGGGAGGGAGGAGAACAACACTGCAGACACTCGCCCACTGTCACTGCTCCGCAGCCAGAGGACAGAGGCAGCCACGGCAACAGTGGGAGCGGATACGATGGAGGAGGACGGCTGTACCATCCATCTGCAGCTCAGTCCCCATCACTGACCGCATCCCTCTGGGACCATCCTGCCAAGTTGGGAACAAAACAAACAAAACAACATTACTCTTTCTGCCCTTCACAAGAACAGTTCTTGTTCTGGACCTCAACTTCTGCAGGACCACCTTTCACACACCTCGTAATTATTTCCCCCTCTCTCAAACCTCCTCACTCTTCATCTCAAACTGAAGCACGCTACTCTTCTCCTCGCCTCTCGGACTGGTTGTTTTTTTTGTCACCGCTGCTTGTGCCGACCTTCCGAGCTGAGTGGATTTACTTTCCTCCTGTGGCGGACCATGGGGCTGGGGTGGAGGGGTGCGGGAGGGACCTTCCAAAAAAGGACAGAGGAGAGCTGGTACCTTTTGGTGACATTGCTGCTGTTGTGTGGTTTCTGGAATGCTCACGCACAGACAGATGATGGGAAATCTGTCTACTTCTGGGAAACAGGTACTGCTAACCCATTAATCACAGTTTAAATATGAACCCTTGTTTTCCACATGGAGCGTTTATGAGGGGCTTGCTGAGAGGGGTTGGTGCAGATTTCTTAAGAAATGGTCATTGGATAAAATATGTGTTTTCAATTTTTTAAATAGTAAAAAACATGCCATGAATGGCGTTTTAACTGTTTAAAAAAATGTCCCAAATTAATGCGGTGATAGTAAAAGCTTTTAGGGTTTAGTCCAAAAATGATCTCCTGCTTAACTGACTTGCACTGATCAGCAACATTTCCAGATCACACACTTCGGTTGACTCATTCATTTGTTATTGGAGTTATATGACTCCATGCTGCTCAGCTTCAAAGATGCACACACTTAAAAGATGACCCAGAAATCTACAGTAGAGGCATCTCCTCCATCTGTGATCCATTTTTGAATGGTATACTGTCATCTCAGAGACTCAGGTGATGCACCATTATTGGATTGTTGCTGCTGTGTGTTACACCATGCAGATGATTGATTAGTGCTGTCTCACAATAGTGCTTTGTGAGGGAGAATTGGAGTGGTTTTATGGTATTGATATGGCATCGGGGATAGGGGGGTGCGTTTGGGAGCAGATGTGCAGAGTGATGGGTGGTTCCCGCGCTTCTTATCTCCACTCATGCTTGTTTTCTACACCGAAGTTGCATTATTATCAGAGAAGGAATCAAATAGAGTGAATTGTGTGTCAAAGTGAATTATATTGCAAGGAAGCACACACCCAATCATGCATGATTGGCACTACTTTTAGGCTTTAGAATACCG
The DNA here is from genome assembly GCA_037177495.1 of Rhadinocentrus ornatus. NCBI lineage: Eukaryota > Metazoa > Chordata > Actinopteri > Atheriniformes > Melanotaeniidae > Rhadinocentrus > Rhadinocentrus ornatus. The sequence continues at coordinate 5,456,882 of JBAMHW010000006.1, read as the reverse complement.
GTCTTGCACTAAACCATGATAATCACCATGAAAACCACTTTCAGACACAGAAAACTAACCACTTTAGTCTATTAACTATATCTAGGGATTCATTTAATTAAACAACCACCTTTTTGTTCTTTAAACTCTGGAGATGAAAATTTCTGTCTCAAACTAGCATTTTACCCCAAACAAATTTTTTCTCAGAGCCAATCCAACTTCTTATCTCTCAAGTCCTAATTCCAACACCCCCACTCCACATGTCCTGCCCCGCCTCGCTCAGCGCAATTCCCCAGTTGACGCATACCACGTCTCCTGTGGTTCTGAATCTTTAAAGAGGATGTAGCTGAGTAAGGAGATTAAAGGAGCAGGGATTTAACAACCCAGGAATGACAGCCCAGGGAACAGACTTGAAGAAGAGAAAGGCAGAGTGAGCACTGCAGGCAGAGAGAAACCGAATACCTTAACCTACATCTGCCCTACTGTAGGTCATAATGATTATGCCTCTCTCCCACACTACGCCACCTTTCTCCCACACTACACATGCTTCCCAACTGGAAAGCTCAAGGCTCTGTTCTTTGAAATGTAATCCAGTGTTGGGAGTTTGTTCACTTCTTCCCAAATAAAAGGTAGTGCATTGATTTCAGCCCTGGAGTCTTTCCTTTCTGCACCCCTTCTTTGGTTTGACAATTGCCTGCAGAGCATTAGAATCACATAGCAGAATTAGCTGCTTTGAATCCCAGCATTTTTCATCAAGATGTGATTATGTTTGTGCAAAATTTCCATGCTTCTTTTTGCCAGTGGAAGCTTGTTTAAATGAAAAAAAAGGATGATGTTTCTGCACATTTGCAGAGTGTGCAGTAGAGGGAATATTCTTGTGGCAAGCAACACTGATGTTTTGCATATTGATGAGTTTAGCTTAAATACAACCCCTGTTTTTTTAAGCTGAAGGGAATTTGGGGGTGCTGTATTGCTTTTATTGCCTTCTGTGAAAATATGATGTGTCTGATTTTAATGAAGATGCAGGTGAGCACTGTCCTTTTGCTCTTAGAATACTATTCAAATGAGTCAGATAGAGACAACAGGATCTGGCAGACGTTGTCTGTGATATGTCTGACGTTGGTAGTTGGATAGCTGACAAAAAAAAAGGTGATTACAGGCACCATGAGGATGATAGCGGTGATAATGATGTGATAATGTTCTTCCAGGGCCTTTAAAAGATAGCTGAGAGTTATTCGTCCTTTCTTATCCTCACGTCCTAACAATGGTGCTTTTTCTCTCCATCTCATTGCATATCATTTTCTTCTTTTCCATTTTCCATTTAATGAAACTGAAGATTAATTTATGATGAAATCCCAGAGAAACCTTTGCAGTTGCCGATAGTTACAACATGACACAGTGAATCTAAAAAAAAGAAAAAACACACAACCATATGCCACTGTAGTAGAGAACTGCAAAGTACCACACAGTCACACGCACACTCCTGTACAAACACACAGCAGATGCATGGGTTCCTGTCTGGTTTACTGTGGCCGTTTCATTAAAATTGGTTGTCGGAGCGACGAGGTTGCCAGGTCTGAGCTGTCAAGGCCTCAAGTTTGCCTGAGGACAAAGCAATTACAGGTGGTGGAGCAGGTGATGGCGTCTTAAGCAGACACATACTCTAGTATCTTGGTACCCACTGACTACGGCAGCTCCTTAGCACATCTCAGAGGTCTGAAAAAGTGGCTCCTGAAATTGTAACAACAAAAATGAAAAGGAGGAGGCCATGCTTGTTTGAACTGTTGATGTGCATCAACAGGTGCAGATTCATTTATGTCTCTGATCTGACCTGCGGATCTGATCACTTTTTTTATCAACGTTCACCTTCTCTGAGTGCAGACTCATAATCTTTCCAAGGATTTGGATTATCCATCTTTCAGATTACGCACAAGTCACCTCCGGCCTCTTGTCAAGCTAGTCTAATTTCATGTACTGTCTCGCTCTATTACATCACTTCTCACCACGTGCCTCTCTGATATAAGCCTGTGGCATATACAGGCTCTTTGCTCTTCTAACACATAACAAAGAATTTTTCTTTGTTTGTTTTGTTTGCTTTTTTATAAAAGTTTGGGTTAGTAGTGAAGTAGAAGTAAATGGATAAAAGTGAACTAATAGTTTCTAATCAGGCACCTAATTAGAAAAAGAAATTAAAATAATATTACACATAAAATTAAACTTAGATAAATGAATTAATATGGCTTCCAAAGACATTTTAGATAATAAAATATTTTTAAAATAAACAGATGAATAAAACACAAGAACAGAGACTTTTTAATTTAATTTTTTTTGTCATTTTTGTCTCGTGCTTTAATTTTAATATTTCATAAATGATTGTGTTTTCTGTTTTATTGTTGCTGTTTTTTTTAGATGTTTTTTGTTTTCTGAATAGTTGTTGAATAGTTGGCAGTTCTGAATAGATTTCTTTGTAACGTCTTTTTTCCCATCTTGTCGTGTTTTTCAGGAGGTTGTTGTTGGTCATGAGTTCCATTAATTGCGCTGCCTTTTACTTTATTCAGATTCAATTTATTTTACTATGTAAGGAAATTGTGAGTATTTTCTGTTTGGGAAAAAGCTGTGTAGTAGTGGTAAATTTGTAAAAAAATTACAAACAATGACTTTCTTTACAAGCAATTTTTCAATTTGCATCCGACTTTGACATGGATTGTTCCAAACGGGAAAATTGCTTGTAATGAATATCACATCTCATTGGTGGAAATTTTTTTCTTCTAGGTTTGTCTTCTAGATAAAAAGGCTACTTCTTATACTGAATTACACTGGTTTATAGTCTGTACCACCACACTCTGATGACCCTACACAGTTTATTTTATTTGCTTCATATCAGTCGACAAAAAAATAATAAAAAAAGTGTCTGATTTCCATTTTTTTAATTTCTTGAAAAATAAAATTACTGATTTGCTGTCATAGTAAATAGAAAATCAAACTTCTGGGTTTTCTGAAATGTTGTGCTTTCTGGAATAAGGTTTTCTGAATGGTAGCAGCTTTCTTTAAAAAAAGAAAAAAGAGTTTCTCGGCAAAAAAAATGCATAACTTTCTCTTCTTTTGTGCTGCCCTGTGACGGATCAGGATATAGAGACAGTGTACATGATAAAGCAGGTGTCAAAACAAATAGCTGGTTGTGTTTAGCATCTATATTATTTCAATTTAACATTAACGTTAAGTTTTTTTTTTTAGTTTAGTTTTTTTTAGATAATTTTGGAATCCATATGAAATTATTGGTGTGTGCACAGCCTTGGATCCATGTGGATTTCCAGGAAGAATTGAGCTTTACTCCCATGCACCACCACACAGTGAAGACATCTGTAGTTTCCTGCACAATGAACTCGTAGCTGTGTCACCACAACCGGCTGATGTCGCCTTTCGAGGGGCTGGGACGAGGCGAGGAGGGTTGACAGGCCATCGTTAGCGAAATACATTCCTCTCTTTACAGAAGCACTCGCAGTGAAGGATGTCACCATCACGGAGGGTTGATAGTAGCTCTCTAACAATCACCTTCTATTACAGCAGACCCACCGAAGAGGCCATTCAGGAAATTGAGGGAGAGCAGGTGTGACAGGTTCACAAGTTCAATACAGGAAAGCAAGGTCATTATGTGGCAAAGTACCTCAGCTAGACTCATTGTAAACAAGCTAGCAAAACAAGCTGAGTTCAAAGGAAACCCTCCAGATAAATACAATGTAGAATATTGATTTTTTTTTTCCAGGTGCTTTGGACTAATTAAGCAAAAGGGTCTTTCTCCAACCTTAATTTGTACCTTGAGAAATGGGCTGGATAATTTTGCCCATGCGGTAATTATGTGAAAAGACTTACAGTTTGTCCCCGTCTTGAAGGATTGATGTCCTCAGCTTGGAAGCAGTGTGTGCATATTGGTTCATGGTATTTATTTCCACCCTCAAAATCCTTTCCTTTAAATAGCTGTGTGGTAATACCTGCTTACCTGTGTTATACCAGGCAGTTTTCTTGTTGCTGAGCCAGAAAACAAAGCAAAAAAACAAAAACAAACACTGACTGAGCAGTTGGAGCTTTTCAAACAGCAGGAATGTGACTGGCATCATCCCTGAGAGAAAATCTCTTGGAGACAACGTGACCCTCCACGACCTTAATTAACATTTCACCTTAAGACAACAAGAGCCTGCTTGGTAATTGGCCAGCCACCCTTAAATCTCCTTAGCAACAGGCAACAAATTTAGGCCATGCATATAAAATTACATAATTTCCATGGGAATTTAATTTTTCATTACAGCGTGTGCCAGTGGGTTTTATTTCACTTCAGCATATTTGCTTTATTTTTGTTTTCCTTTTTAGTTAGCTTGGGGTGGAAATTGAGGCGGATCATGTCAGTTGTGTGTCTGGTCCTACAACTGTTCAAAAGAAGCATGCTGTTCGTCAAAAGTTACTTTTAGTCTCTTGAGTGAAAATGAATGCGACTCAAGCTGTGGTGGTCTGTGGTTCGCTGTCTCTGTTGCAGGATTGACAGCTCACAGTGAACATGACGTTGGTTGCTTTTAAAAGCATCAAAAACACGTCACATTTGACCCACATTGATGTGTTTTATGGCTTTGGAGATAGTACTTTACTTGCCCTTGGAAACTGCAATATATTCAGTGGAGAAAGATGCCAGAGTTTGTTTAATCTAAATGGCAGAGCTCAACATAAGACCTGGTTATTACTGATATAGGAAGGATGGCAGGATTAGAGATTACACTTCATCCAAAAAAGTTTGTTTAGAGTGACATAAGAGGATTCCTTTTGCCATATTCCACTATTTTCAAAGGGCTCACACCAAATGTTTGATGGAGTGCTGTCAGTCAGCTGTAGTGCTGTCTGCAGATGGTTGTAGTATGAGTAAGCAGATCATATTACCCAGGGATGTCTGCTTTTTGATTACCAGTCTTGAACTGGCATATCAGAGTGACATATTGCTGTAAAAGGATTAGTATTTGAGAGGAGAGTACTTTCAGTAAGTTTCCTGAGAAAGCATTCAACGTAAATATTTAGGCATCTTTATAGTTAAACCCTACATTGTTTGGTAATTAACTCCAACCGTGGCAAAAAGATATGGAATTGCCACTCTTGGAAATTATTGTTTTAGTTATTTCATTTAACAGCTGAACATTTAGGATTTCTTATTTAAACAAAAACAAACAAACAAAAAAAGTAATTTATAGTAGGAATCTAGGTGTCCCAATAAGTCAGTAAAATAGAGCTGTCACATACCTTAATGAGCTGTTTCACCCCACTGATAGACAGGAAATACGGAGAGCTAGTTGAAACATCTTTTAAGAAGGTCATTCATCTCAAAGTGGGGTGCAAGCTGGTGGTTGTTCTAAAAAAGAATGCAAACCAGCGTTTATAAGCCAGAGTTTCCTACATTTATTTGATGTTTTATTTTATTTTTTGTGCGGGTCATTGTGATGTATTTATATTTTTTTCTTTTTATTTAAATTTTCTATAAAACCGACTACTTCTCTGTCTTAGATTTTAAATACAAACCATTTAGGAAGCTTGTTAAAAGGAAACAAATTGAAAAAAGATTATTAATTTAATTTAATTTAATTTAATTTAATTTAATTTAATTTAATTTAATTTAATTTAATTTAATTTAATTTA
>JBAMHW010000006.1:5410307-5430655 GCA_037177495.1 Rhadinocentrus ornatus | reverse complement strand
AATAATAATAATAATAATAATATTAATAATAATAATAATAATAATAATAATAATAATAATAATAATAATAATAATAAATAGCACCTTGACATGGTAGTCAAACTGAAATCTGCAGCTTCTAAAATGGTCAAAGCTTTCAAACTTTTGCGCTAATATTGTGGTGGATTTAATTGATATGCAAACATACTGTTAAAAGAATGTGATAAAACATGAGATCATTTTTAGATTATACTTTGTTAGGGCCCACTAAGATGCAAAACAACAACTATTCTAGTAACTATGGATTGATTCACTGGCTTAAAAACAGAAAATTACTCTAATATGAGGATGAGCTATTGTGCAAATGGCTGCTCAGAGAAAAAACTGAGTTCATTGTTCAAACCAAGGAAAATAAAAATGTTAAGTAAATGAAATACTGTAATACGAGACAACTAGAATCTTTAAAATGTGAATTAGTAGTGAACATTTTGTTTCTGATATGTTAGATTTTAAGTAAATGAATGCATTCTGATAATTCAATCTCTACAGTAAATTACTTGACTGTAAGTTTGTTCTAAACAATTAAGGATTAAGTTTATTATAATTGTTAAGTCTTGATTACTATGGTAACAACTCAAATGTTTTTTCCAATGGGGTAATTGCAGTAAAAAAACATGATAAAAAGGCTAAAATTATGTTCCCAAGATATGTTTGTTGAACACTATAATTAACACCATAATTTATTCTTTATTCGTAGCATTCATGACAAAAGCAAAAGTGAAAAAACTGTCAGTATAAACCCATGTATACATCCACTGAATATTTTACTGACTAATTCTTTTTTTAATTATGACCAGACATTGTGAAATTTCCCTGCAAGTAAATTCATATCTAACCAGAATCTAACCAGATTCATAATTTACGTGATCCATTAAATCCTTGGCAAAGATACATGAGCCTGTAGATTAAATTGATGTTCATAGGTAATACTATCAGTTCCAGGAGTAGCAGCGGTAGCTATGTCTATGTCCAGTCAGGGTAGTGTGTTCGTTTACTAATTATAAACAAATATATTAAAACAGAAAGTCAGGAGAAAATGTCCATGACCACCGCAGAAGTTTACTCATTTCTTTATTACACATTATTGTTATTATCTGGATTATTTCTACCAACGATTTAAAGTGCATTAGCTGTCCTCAGCCTGTTCTGTCACAAGAATGGCTTTCACATTAATTAAGATTAAAATACAAATAGCCGAAAAGTATATATGAAGATACTTGAGTAAAGTCTCAAAGGCAAAAGAGTAAGTAAAAAGGGATGAAGAGCAGATTATTATTACATCTCAGTCAAACTTTTCCAGTTCCCTTGGTTCTTAATTTGAAAATTATAATGAGTCATCTTATATTATTGTCAAATTGATATCATAAGCAGAGGAAATCAAAGAGTGTGAGACCTAGAAGATATATACAACTCCTTATAATTTATTCTTCTTTATTGTCTACATTGTTAATTTAAGTGCTCTGTATTAAAAGAAGACGTGTTGAAAGCATGTCCACCCTTTTTTAATTCTACTTTTTACCTCTTAACCATTACAACTCTCCTAGGTTGCCGGCACCTTACTATTACTTATATTGTTAACATTGTCGAATTGTGATCTATGGAACATTTCCAAGCATTTATATTCCGTCCAGGAGGTTTACAATCCAGCCACAAAATGTAGTGTTTATTCAGAGACTCTTAATGGTAAATCCACAAATAGTTATGCATATTAAAAAACATTGTTTATCACATTATCATAAAAAACTAAAAGAATAAAAAAAAAAATTGCTATCGCTACTATGCTGCTAAGAGACCTCTATTTTGACACAGAAATTACGATGAAGCCACTTTCTGTCTGTTTTTCAACCAATCAGAGAGCTTAAATTGACAGTAATGTCCAATCAAGAGCAGCCAAAGATCAACAGGTGACAAAAAAAAGTTCTACGTCTAAATAAAAGAAAAATAATGGTCCCTTATGAAGATGTTTTTAATGTGCCGTGGCAACAACAATCAGCTAAGTTGGAGTTGGTTTTGTAAGGATAGTTTGCAAACAGTAGCATTAATAACTGCGAATAGCAGAAAACAGCCTGGAGGAAAAAGTGTGAATATGTAAATAGTTTCTGTTGTGTGTTTGTTTCAATGCGGAAAAAAACTTTTCTCCTGAAAGTCGAGACTTGAGAGAATAATACGCAGATGAGAAAAGGTTTGGTCAATGTTGATCTGCATTATTTCTACAAAGTACCGTTAGTAATAAATCTGTTTTGTCTTTTTTTTTTCTTGGTTGGCCTTTATCTATTGATATATTAATTTTACATAATTTTAGCCTAAACCTGGGATTAACAGGGTTGAGCTTCTAAATGCATTTTTACATAAAAAAAAACCAAACAAAACAAATGAAAACAAAAACAGGCAAATCAAAAGTAGCAAAAAAATGGCTATATGGGTTAAAGGGAGTTTGTGAAAGGGAATTTCCTCTCATTCACGTTGAGGTAGGGTTGTAAATCACCAGTTTGATCATGATACGATATTATATAAATTTATTGGATAGCAATTTGATGTTTGCTGATATCTCAAATTCCGTCACGATGCGATGTCGATGCAGTTCGATTTAGGATCCGGTGATTGGTATGAAAGGATACCACAGGTAACTGAACACGGTCATTTCCATTCATATAAAAAAAAAAAAAAGTAGAATATCATTTGCCATTTTTATACATGAGTTCATCTATGTAAATTAATCAATTAAAATCAAAAACAGGCTGGAAAACAGCATGCCAGGGGAACTCAAAATCCAGCCATTTTCAAAATAAAAGTGCATTTGATAAATGGTTATTGTATCAATTTTAGATTTTTTTTGCATCAATGTAATTGACTCTTTAAACATATGATGGATATGTTAATGTAGATCAATGTATTGTTAAACTGAGGACAGAGGCTGTTCACTGAAGGACAAGGTGACATCAGAAGTGGCAAAGAAATTTAGAAAATTCAGCCCAGTCATCAGTTCCTCTGAGCTTTATGATCATATCAATTAAATGGAATTGACTGTCTTTAAAGTCTTTAAAGCCATTTATTAATTACATATAAGAAATGTGCAACAGATCTGGGTTCTGTACTGCTAGCCCTAACAACAGACATGTAAGAGTCCTGCTGTCCGGCACCAGTCAGAACACTCAGCTATCAGTCCCTAAAGACTTAAATTTTGCAACTCCTCCCATCTCTATACACAGTTTTTTGCTGACTAATGCTGGAGTTGCAGGAATCGGGTCAGATACAGTCACAGGTTGACCTCATGCAGATGTCTACCCCCCTCCTTGTGACAACCATCCATCAGTGGCCTGTTGTATTCTGAAAAACAGAAAACAAAAAAGACCATACACTCATACAAGAAGGTACAAATTTCCTTGCACTCTGAACTCTGGTCGACCTAGAAGTTTCCCCTAATACAACATGTCACATGTTCTTTTACAGGCAACACAGCCTTAGTCAGCCTGTCTCACACATTGTTGCTGAAGCACACTAGCACACTGTTAGTAAGTATATGAGCTTATATATAAGAGAGATTTAATATGAATAATAGGATGAGAATATATAAGTGACACATCTGAATAATTCCTTGATTAGTATCCCAATAATTTATCTACATGTGTCACAGAAGATCCCCAATGCCTCTGTCATATGGGGGTAACCCCACTGGGATACTGTTAGTAAAGGGAAAAAGCCAGAGTATGACAGAGAAAGAAGGGGGTATTAAAAGCCTAAGAGAATGGAGATAATAGAATGGGTGTGAAAGAGGAAAAGAGCAGCAGAGACGGAAAAAAAATACCCACTGTGAAAATGAATGCAGCCTCTCAGGATGAAGCAGTTTACCCAAAGGAGAGCAGTAATAAGCTTTCCCACAGTGTACTCTGCTGCCAAATGCTATGATTGATCAAGTCAGAGCTTCTCTCTTTATTAACACTGATCATTTATTGCCAGCAGCAGAGATTTTTTACACAGCTTTTAGGATGAGAGGGAAGAGCACTTTTCAATTTCGTCTGAAATTTATTTCCATCTGTCGGGTTCAATTTATCCGCTGTATTGCCAGTTTACCCTGATACGTCTGTCAAAGTCTGCTTGTCAAGAGAAGCGCTGACTTTTAAGCTGCCACCATCAAACACCCTTCAAAGACACCACGTTGGCCTTTGACGCGATCCAGTTTTATAGCAAGTCAGGTTGGATCCTTTCACTGTCAATTCTGTTGTTAAATCTAGAATTTTATTTACACTGCAGATATCAAGTCAAGTAAACATCAACAGCTGTAGAATATAAGCAATGTTGTCTCCAAACAAGGTTTCCCTCCCAGAAAACAGCTTTGTTTTGCTGTGTCGGAACAGACCCTCACATTCTCTGGTATTTATGTGCTAAGTCTTGTTGAAGATTGCAGAGTCATTTTGGAATCTCAAAAAAAATAACAAGAAAAAATGTTGTTTAACATGATGCTCAAAGGCAACTGCTGAGCCTCTTTGATCCTCCACCTACTGAGGAGTCTTTGAAAGTGACTGGATGGAGGAAATATTTTCCTGTTGAGGGTCTCAGCTACAAAATACAGACATGTAGAGGATGCTGTTTGATGCATAACACACTGGCCGATGGCCGAGTCTGGATATTGGTTGCAAAATCAAACAGAAACTAATGTGGAAAATTTTTTACCTTCTTAATTGAAGGAGGATTTTGTGACATGGATTTCACAGCCTAAATAATTTTGCAGACTATTTAAAGTCTTAACTCTAAAGGACAGATGTGTTTGCTTAAGCTTATAAGTACAATGAACTGAGACTTAACACAGAAGTCAACAGCTCTTATTCGTGTAAAGACTGGCAGTCTTATACTGTGCTTTTCAGAGAATTAAGTCATTCTTTTTTCTGAGCTTAATCATTTAAACTCCCGTTTTAAGTTTTTATTTCCAGTCCATCATCAAAGAAGCCCTATTCTTCAGCTAAGAAGCCTTTCACTGGAATAAAATCATAGTGGTTTTATAACAGCCCATTTATGAGCTGCTAGCAATGTGTCATTCACCAGTTTACCATTTCTTTGTAGTAAAGGGAGCCAACTCCCATCATGGAGAACCGAATCTTCAGTAGGGGCAGGACTCTATTTTCTTAAGGCCACACTTTTTGACCAATCACATGTGAGGAAAGACGAAGATCATACCATTATATGAAAGAAAGAAGGGGCAGACTCCCAGCAGACAGGAAGTGTAGTGATACAAGTCAGTTGCATCAAGTGGTATGAAGAGAGGAATTTAAATACAAGTGTGTCAGGAAAAAGTGGAGAGATTAGTGAATCTAAAGTGTCATCATCCTCAGACTTTGGCCTTTGTTTGTTGTGGTTGTGTATTTTTTAACAAAAAAAAAAAAAAAAACATAAAAAACTAAAAAAACTTTTATGAGAAACATTGTTACCGACATACAAATCATTTAGAATTGCTAGATTTGGCTGGGGCAGTAGTGGCCTTGTGATTACAGAGGTGGGCTTGCGTCCGGAGAACATGGGTTCAAAAGCCTCCGATATATTTCATTACCAAAGTCATGACAGGCCAAACAATCGAAGAACCACACATACCGTTCTCCAATTTACAGGATCTATAAAGTAATTTGTTTAGTGGGGCCAGATCCTTCAAATTGTGATTATTTTGTAGCTGATTCCAAGCAAGAGGAGCTAATTTAATTCATCCCCCCAAATTCTGTACAGGTTTTAGAGTTAAATAATTCTTCAAATGAAGACAGTAGCGTCATAAACGTGAAGTTATCTTCGGTCTGTAAGTTTGTAGCAGACCGAGAACAGTGTTAAAGATGAGAAAATTCTAGCTTATGAGAGGAAAAAAACAACATAAAAATATCATCCAAGTGAATTATACAACGTTTAAAGGGGAGTTAAGAATTGATTAACCTTGGTGCAGTATAGTCAGCAATTTGTATAGCACATTTTATACTCTAAGGCAATGTGCTTCACAGAGAACAAGAAAAATAAATAAATAAATAAACAAAAAATACAAATAGAGATAAAAAGAGATAAAATACACATGATAAAAAGAAAATAAAAGAAAAGCTATACAGTGCACAAAATAAAACCAATAAAAATAAATTAAAGGGCGTTAAATTCATGTAGATCCAGTACACTGAAGACTATAACCATTTTCAGTCTACCCAGACTCATGGTATATCCTAAAATAGAAACTAAACAAAACATTATATTAATACAGATGGGAATCAATACATTTAATAGATTTCTGTCTTTTGATGGAACGAAACAAGCCTCAACATCTTTATAGTTCTTAGTAGCTTTTAATACCAAACAAGCAGTTTAGGCACCTGATTCTAATTCTAATAACTCTGCTTCTCCACAACTTCTTCTTTCCTAAAGCAGATCTTTTTGATTCAAACTAGCTTGTAATTTCTTGTCGTACCACATATGGGGCGGTGTGGCTCAGTGGGTAGAGTGGTCGTCTTGACCACATAATGAAGATGCACCATAGCATTATCTTATATAAACTAGAGCCAGTTATTATTTTTTTCTTTTAGTTTAACCTTTTTTTGTTTTAAATTATTTAACATGCTTTAAAAAAAAAGCATGTTGAATCATTTTCTTTTTATCTACTGTAGTGACATCTAGACCCTTTTTTTTTTTTTTTTAGCAAAGACGTGCTGTAGACCTTTTTATTCTGGATGTACTTTGATGGGGGAAATTCTACTATCCCCTCAACTATTATCTCCCCTAAAATCCAGAAATTTGAATGGTTCCTTGGTAACTTAATGCTAATCTAGTCATAGGTTTTCTTATCTCTTACAAATGACAAACCTGTATGAATCGATTGTAAGTCTCCCTACAAATACTTTCCTTTTAGCTTTGTGCTGTGGTTTTATATAATCAGTTGTGGCATCTAAAGAACAAACTGGTTGCACAGTTTTCAGTTTAACACCTCTGGACTGGTCTATTATCACTAACCTCTTAGGAGTCCCGTGCTTTTACAGATATAGATTACTCAAGAGCAGACAGTGTAAAAATATGCAACCCTTCCATTTTTATTAGCATCTGCACCGTGTCCAACATGTTAGTGAGACACATCTGGTCTGCAGCATCATTAACCCACATTTATTTATTTCCAGATTGCACCATGTTGTGGCAGCAAACGCCCTCTGTGGGATAAATGCACACAAACAAATCTGAGATACACACTCGTTCCTGCTGCTATCAGATGCTCTTATTCACATTAGCCTGTGGTCTTTCTCTATTGTTTGCTTTTTAACAGATGGAGCCATAAATTAGCAAGTGGCTAACTCACTGCTAATACTGAGTCTACATGTTAAGGGTGCTGATGCTACACCTGTGCCACCAGCTTTCATCCCCCCCTCCCTGTGGTTCATGTCACAGCAGGTCACCCACCTGGCAGCACTCCCATAACTCTCTGCCCTCCTGTCCTACTCTGGCGATTACCACTCTAATCCATATTTAATGCCTTCAACGCACGCTCTCCTCCTGTCCCGATGTTTGCCCCTGATTAAAGCTCTACTGTCTTACAATCCAGATGTTGCAACTGGATTGAGGGACAAAAAGAGACATCTACACTACATTAAATGAGTACTGGTGCAGACATTTCAGATCTAAGTCCAAAGAATCAATCAGCTCCCCAGGTGCCTTACTGAATTATATTTAAAGACAGGCGTGTAATCTGAATGTGTCATCAGACACAAAAATTCTTTCCGCTGTATCTGGCTGAAGACAAATAGGAAGGCCGGAAAAAAAAGATGTCTATGTTTACCGATGATGATGATGATTATGATGTGGCAAGCTGCAAATGCAGAGCAGGTCCAAGTGTTCTTCTTGATTGCTTTCCCAAGATGTGGAAGTGAGAGACTCTCACAAACCGATTCATCTTTGGATGGATGTTGGGGAAAGTTGTGTACATGTGTGCATAACAGATAGGATGTGCATTCATGTGTAAATTATGCAAGAAACTGCATATGCTCAGAGCTCTCATCTCCCTTCTGCTGATGAAAACGAGTCTCTGACTGTCCTCTTATATTTACCTGGAGCAGAGCAGCAGTGAAATCAAAGGGCAAAAACTAGGAGTTGTGCGTTCATTTATCTCCGCGCCTTCAAATGGAGGGTGGCGGTTTTTCCAGCTCACACTCCCTGATGCCATCATATGCGCCCGACTTTTGTGTGGTGTGGGTGTGTGTGTTTTCCTTCACCTTGCACCTCCTGCTCTACCTGATTTTTCTGGCGATGATATTCTCTCTGCAGCTTGCTGTGAGCCATCCATTAGCTCATCTCACACTGCAGCAAGAAGGAGGGATCTTAATATCATCTTGCTGTTCGTTTATGGCTTTGTTCTTTTTTGCTCGCTAATTTATGGTGGAAACTGAGGCAGTGGGTGGCTCATTTATACATAATGATATTCCCTGTGATGTCACTTCTTGTTATCTTACTGACTGAGAAGACAGGGCAGAAGTAAGGGAAATCAGATGAGACCTACATGATAAAACACATGCTCTGTACAGGTATAGCAGCCCCCAGAGCGAGCCTGTAATCTATTCAGTGGCTGCTTTTAAATAGATTTCGCTGCACTGACATAAAGCCTTGCTTCTTCTTCCCACCTAGACTGCTCTGTTGTTATCTGCTGTCCAAACTGGAAAACAAATAGTCTTTTCTTAAAATTCTGGTTAAATATTCATGAAATTCTGATTAGCTCTCCCTTTATAAATCTTCCGTGTTCAGAAATGTCTAAGGTTTACTTTGTTTTCTGTTTGTCTTGTTTAATTTCAGCTGTTTTGTATCTCGTAAGACAGTTGCTGATTTTCTATACAAATGCTGACCTTACAATTCAATTATTACCTTGCCTGTTATCGATTTGATGCACACAAACAGTCAGTACAAGCAGATCAGTCTGAATTACCTTGTAAATTTAGCCTTTTTAAAATTATGCGGCTCTAAATATAAAAAACATGCATTTGAGTCCTGAGATGTTCCTCAAAAACATAACCGTCTGCAACATTTTCTCCAGACTTCCTAAAGAAATTTTCCACTTAGCATTTCTGGTGAAATCTCTGGATAGAAACAGGGAATATTCTGGAGCATTTGCTGTTACTGTGAGTTGAAAGTTACTGCTTGATGGTCATCTTAACTTACACGTTTACTTTTTTCCACTCACTCAGATATTAGCCATGCTAGCCTTAACCAGTCTCTACTCAATTTTAAAGCTAAACTCCTGACCTTTTCAGATTTTTGCACTTTTGCGCTCCCTCAACAAAGTTTGATTTGTCATCCATCTTGCATCCTGTTTCTTCTCTGAACTCTCTCTAGCCAGTAGACATCAGTGGGATGTGGATTCTTCACATCGTATCTCTTGATCTGTCACTTTTGTTCTATATTTTCTCAGATGATGGCGTCGTGCATTTCTTTGTTAAATCAGAGATGGGATTTTTGAGTTTTCTTAAGCTATAGGCCATAATCAGCGATATTGAAACAATAAAAGGCTTGCAATATCTCAGTTGATTGTAATGAATCCAGAATGTATGACATTTCATGTTTTTTAATTGCATTACAGGAAATAAAGAACTTTATCACAATATATTAATTTTCTGAGACAGTCCTGTAGATCATTTAAAATGGATTTTGTGTTATAACCAATTGCTAGTGTGTGATGTGGTGTGGTTTAGCAAAATGCAGCTGTAAGTGCTACAGAATGACAAAAACAAATTGTTAAAAGTTTTTTTAATCAGAATTTTTTTGGGTCCCTTTAACAACATAAAACAAACAAACAAGCAATTAACTTGTATTTTTGTGTGATTTATAACCATGTAATAGGTCAGAATTATTGTAGTAAAACTACTGTGGTGGAAACAGAGCAAAAAAGAAGTCTGATTGTATACAACAGGGTTTTGAGCAATGTTTTCTTCATGAGGTGACGCAAATGTTTTCAGAAAATTTATTAAACTTGATACACAGGGTATTAAAGACCCACTCCGTAACTTTAAAACCTTAAAACTTCGGATTCAGGACTCATTTGATGGCACAGTGACACCTACTATGTGCATTTCTAAAGTTGTCGCTGCCCAGTAGTGTCTTTGCCCACACGTCAAATGCTAGCTAGCAGATGTAAACAAACCAGCCACTTTGAATTAGCATCGTGGCTGATTCAGCAAAGAAACAGACATTATCGGAGGAAGAGGGGAAACACAGGAGCCAGGGAGAGGGATAATACAAGAGCCAACATAAGACTGTTTCTTTACTGTTTGGAGAGAGGTCACAGTACACATAGGATGCAAGATGGATGCTGAATGGGGTCACTGAGAAAATGGCAAAAGTTAAGTAGTGCATCTTTTTAGGGTTAAGGTTGGAAAGTTATGTAGTGTCACTTTCGATGTATATGTTGTGCCTACTTAAAAAGCAACTACTTTTCAATCTTTGGTGTGTTTTTTAGAGGTTTGATGATTCTTTCTACATCTACATATTAGTTGATATTTTTAGTGAAGTCTGCACTCAGCCAGTCAGGTTGCATCCACTCCTCAAAACATTTTTTTTTCTAATAGCAGACTGGAAAGTGTTTGATTCACCTGACAAAAAAAATCACTTTGAGCTTCAAGTATTGTTTTTTCTTCTCTAAAGCGATAATAGTGACATTTCAAAGGAAGAGGATGTCAATGAGCAAGGCTCTCGGCAGAGTTACAGTTGCAGTTTTTTAGACTTCTTTTGATGCTCCTTTTATCCCTCATTTTTCTCATTGTAAGCTCATGTTTTGTTTAAAATCAACTAAATCTAGAGATCAAATGACCTTCTAATGGCAGCCTGCAATCAACAGAAACAAATACGCTTCGAAAACTTTATAATGCATTTAGTAGTAAATGAGCTGCATTTATTCAAGGTTTTCTGGCTTTCAAGGCCAGATATTTTTAACTAAACATCACATTCACACTGTACTTTTTACATCAATACATTGATACCATAAACACGCTCACACAGCAGTTAGCCCACTGAGATCAGTGTGGGCTTCAGCACCTTTACAAGGCACTCCAAGTGTGGACTGGGGAAACTTGAGACCAATGTGTCTACCTTTAGGCTTCTGCTTGAAACTTATGTACCCATAATTAAATGAGTGCCTCTGCAACCACAAGGTCTATTTAAATACTTTTGGAGTAACATTTGAGGGAGATTTGTTAAGATGTGTTACTGGTGAAGAGTAAATGAAGATTGCACAAAGCACAAATGAAAAATATTTCAAACTTTTCTGAAAACAAACAAACAAACAAAACAAAAAAACACTTTCCGGATGAATATGAATATCCCTTTGTAATGATGCATATGTAGCTCTATACCTCTATCTAATCATAGTGCAGTATGTGAATATTATCTCTGCATAGAACAACTCTGACGAAGTGAAGCAGAACAAAAATAGTACAGAAATTTCAGGCGAGGCCTCCAAACTGGCCATTGTGGCACAATTTGACCATCTGTTCTCAATGTCTCTCAAATGGGGAACCTTGCGGTGTGGAAGGTTAAAATAACCTTTTGACTGCAGGATGACGGCGGTACATCTTCAACCACAACTGGCCCTAAGCTGAGAAATTCACAAAACATCCAATCAGAAATAAAAATGTGTCATCCTTTCCGTTAATCTGCTTGCTTTTGTGGTGGAGAAATAGTGGTCACACATGCTTAGCAGATCACTGAGACCAATGAAGCTGAATATAAAATATCATTGTTTGGACTGCTGGAGCAGTAAAACAAGATTACATTCACACTGAAGGTCTTAATGTTCGAATCCAATGTTGTTGTTTTTTGTATGGTTGTTCACGTTACTAAAATTCAACCTCCATTACACTTCAGTGTACATGGCCCCGAAGTGACATGCACCCGCGGATGACATGATGTCACAAGCAGCATGCTTTGTTTACGAAGGTAAATATGAATGCTTGTCAGCATCTGTGTATCAGTTTCAAAATGTGCAATCAGAGCTAGTAAAAATGACAATATAACATTTTTCTGTCGTAAAAGTCTGATGAAATGCAACGTGACCATTCAGACGGAGGTCGCTTTGAAAAAGATTGTATATGTATCAGATTAAGTACCACATGTAATAGTGGTCTGGGTCTGATTTGAAAAAAATCTGATTTGTGCTGATCAGTGTAATGAAAAGAGCGGATATGGGCAAAAAAGTCAGATTTGATTCACTTTTACCTGCATTGTGAACAGAGCTCAAGATCTCACTGAAGACTGCTGGTAAGCCAAGAATAAACAGACAAATGACGACAAAGAATCAGCTCCACATCATTATTATGAACCGAACTAACAGGCCAGGCCGATCAGAAGCTTTTACCAAATTCAAGCTAAAGCTTTAAGTCTAGTTTAAATCTTCCAGTAATGAAGCCTGAGAGGAATCACCCGAGATGGGAGGGGAGTTTGTTACTTTTCTGACATGGCCTAAATGCTGGAATATCCTTCATGGCCCCACCCTGCGGCACCGAACAAATGACATTGAGAACAAGAAATGTCATTTAGAATGTAAATCCATCTCAGGACATTTTTGCATTAGATAGAACAAATTAATGAAATGATGAGGGAGGCCAAAATAGAGCCTGGATTCTGGTTTTAATTTTAATACATGTTACTTATTTGACTGCCAACATGTTTCATCTCATTTCATTGTTTGCTTGGCTGCATCTCTTTTACCTTGGTAGTAGTAGACAGTGGTTATTAACATAATCACTGTCAGTCCATTCAGCAATGGCTTACAGTAAACATACGTGTCCAAGCACATGGCCATATGGAAGAGACGGCAGCTTCCCCGTCACTCATACAGCTGAGTAACTCTGAAGGCCCTTTAGATCTGCAGCTATGCAAGAGTGCATCTGCATTTCATGTTGTTGTAGGGAGATTTATGCTTCTGCTGAAGTGTACAAAAAGTCACTTGCTGCTATTGGTTTGCCCTCTGGTCAGTTTGTTACTTCAGCTAAATTATGTCCTCGGGGAGCTGCTTAGCAGATCTTCTTTTTAAAGGAATATGATAATTCACAAAGCGCTGCAAGTCTCAGGATTTTTAAAGGTTGTAAACAGGCAAGAGTTAATTATTGACATAATTGATTTTTTTTGCACTTCAAAAATTATGTTCAGCAAATTGCAGTTCAATTCTGCTAAAAATGCTTT
Organism: Rhadinocentrus ornatus; assembly: GCA_037177495.1. Taxonomy (NCBI): domain Eukaryota; kingdom Metazoa; phylum Chordata; class Actinopteri; order Atheriniformes; family Melanotaeniidae; genus Rhadinocentrus; species Rhadinocentrus ornatus. The sequence continues at coordinate 5,417,452 of JBAMHW010000006.1, read as the reverse complement.
TTTTTTATACACATCATGCTTGATAAAATGTTAAAGACTTGACAATTTCTAAGCTGAAACAAAAAATGCCTTTCAGAAAAATCGAAGTGGAAGATCTTTACACCAAAACAGACAAGAAAAAGTCCACAGCTAAATCCATCCTGTGGCTGCCAATTAATATCCTAGCAACTGTCTCTCAGGGGCACTATAATCATCCCCATCTAGCCAATTAACAAGTGAGTAGTCGGAGGAGCTGAGACTGATTCTGGTGCCGCGCTCTGAATGGAAAGGCGTGAGATCACAGCTTCATCGCCTCCATTTGACACCCCCAGATATTTCAGTGCCACCCAGGTGGCATGTTTTTTGTTTTGTTTTGTTTTTTTTTCACCCGCTTGTGTTTATTCCTGGGTCTTGATTTGATTAGGTGTAACGCTACTTGTCAGTCAGTGATCTGTGGCCACCGTTTCCATATTAGCGGCTGCACATCTAATCATAAACAGTAAGCCTTGCTAGAGAGGTTAACCACCTCATACGCCTGCGATGTGTTGAGCTCGAGTTTTCTTAAATGAAGTAAATTGAATTGACTGGTAGAGGGCCTCCTGCTGATCACTTATGCTCACAGTGAGATTGTTGGATCTGCCTTCATCTGCCAGATTCTTTCAGGTGTGCGTTGGATCAAATCCATCGCCTCTTGGTGACGACCTTCATCCGCCTCCACAGTTTGACAGTTTTTCACCACCTCTGTAAAAGGCAGAGAGTATTGTCAATGCTCTATAGCCTGTGCTTCTTTTATCTTTCCAGGATGCCATGATGGCTGTATCGCTTCTATTTCTTAGTACACAAGCTGCATGCAGCAGCTCCTATAAATTATTCAAAGGTTTCATTCTTATAGTTGCAGAGTTGACATTGAGCTAGTTGCGTGTCATTTATTCATCTCTGGGATCCCCCGTAGAGAACGCACCTCTGTGCTGTATAAGATACTGTACAGGGACAGCATCATATACCGAACTTAGCATCAGAACAATAGTTTAATAGAACTGTACTCTATTAAAACATGCTGCATAGTAAAGATGATACTGAATAATAGCTGTGCTAGAAACCTACACTTTTCTCTTAATCAAGGCAAACAGAGTGATTCTGACAAGCATGTCCAAATCTCTCTGGTATTATGTGCTTGCACCTCCACATGCGTAGGCATTGGCACAAATTAGCACAAGCAAGAAGCTGCGGTCCTACGAGAGAGGCAGCTGTCAGTCTTCAGATCTATTTCTGGCTCTGGGAGTCTTCCTGCATCTAGAGGAGTGAGGGCGCCTGACAGATTTTATAGTAATCAATCATTTGTCCCCGTGGCTGTTTTGCAATGTGATGTGAACAATGGCAAAGAGTAGGAAAAGAAATTCATTATTTTATGAAATCAAAGGTGAAAGCTGTGTTTCCCCACTTCAAATGATTAAGACAAATAAAGCTTTAGTATATGACAAAGTATAAATAGTCACATGGACACCATGTATCCCTCCTGTCCTTTCACTTTATGTCCCTCCTGCCAACATATTGTGCAATTATAGCTCAACATCCTAACAAGTCCTCCCAGAGGAGCACCAGTCAGTGACGCTGTCAATTTGGTTGCTGAGATGGCTGAAAATGTCTCATTACGCAGCTGAGCATAAGCAGCAGATACTCAGCGAAGCCGAGTTACTCTGCGTGAAGCGTCCCGCCCAGAAAAGAGTCATTATAAAGGATGTACCCGAGGGATGAGCTGCTACCTCTACCTGACCTTAGTCTGCAGAGTGAATAAATTACACTGAGTGTTTTTTGCAGAGAGCTCAGGTGAGGAGTGTTGTAAAAGGTCCAACCCTGTCACTCAACTTTTGCACGCAAAGGCATCTGTCCACTGCCTCGGTTGATATGTCTTTAAAAATGAAGGAAGGTAAGGACTCTAAAGCTGCATACCTATCTATCTTTTTAATATTTGCAATGTAGAATTCTAAATGCAGCATCTGTTTAACCTATTTCAGTGATGCGAGGGGTTCAAACCATGTTTTAGTATGGCAGGAAGACAAATGTAAAGTTAATAAAAGACAATTCAAATTTAAAGTCAAATTTTTCTTTGCTTTACTTTGCTGGCAAGATAATGAAATTCAAAGGTTCCCCCTGATTCTCTGTTTTCATCATACACTTCAGCGGGACATGAAATAAAGTCAAGCATGAAAAGAGCTGACAGAAGGCAGTGGGTCGTTGTGGTTGTACTATCACAGTCTGTCTGCTTTGGCCTGCTGTGAACATGCGTGTGTGCATGCATGCGTTTGTATTGACTGTCAAAATGTGTGCATGTGTGCATATGAGTGCATGTTTTGACTCAAGCTTGGCTCCAATATCTGTGTTCTTGTTCCAACACCTCCCACCTCCCTACTGCTGCTGTACTGGAGTCCAAGATAGATCCGCTTTAGGGTCTGAACAGTGAGCTTGCACCTCAAAGGGTTTTGCAGCAACTGGACTAGAAGGAATACTTCTCTGAAAGCCACTAGGTTTGGATGATTGATAAAACATAAAATCATGATGTTACTTGGAATAACAAGTTGACAGGTAACAATTTCCTTTAAATGTTGCTTCCCTGGAGCTTTGAATAAAAGGACGTGGCTGAATTCATTACTTAATTATAAGAAATTATTACATTTTAAAGCCTGTCTGTCAAGAATAATGCCATAAAGCTTTGTAGGATGTGAGTTAATTCATCCTGTTTTGCCACCTTCCCACTTTTACACCCACACTGAAAACAAAAGACCAAAAAGATAAAAACATTCACATCATAATAATAAGTAGTCACATTCTTTCTATACTGTGCAAAAGTTCTGCCTATCATTTTATATTCAGCTTCCAAGCAGTCAGATTTTCTTGTAATCTTTTTTAAGATGGCCTATTGCAACTATTTCCCTGGCTTTGTGAAGGTCTTTGAACATCGGCTGCTTTTTAAGTCCAATTCTTGTACCTGACGATATATAAAGCCTCTCAGATGAGTCAAACATAATAAAGGAAATTAACTCAAGGCATGAACCAGTCTTGTCTTGGAATGGTGTGTAGTGTGTCCTCATAAAGTTTGAGTAAAATGTTCGAGTTTCGGACAAATAAATTGTAGGACAAAATTATCTACAGCAGATGAACGGTATCTGAAAGTGATGTCTAAGAAATCCAGCAAAGGCCTGATCTAGATGCATTTGGACCCCTCAGAATATAACATTTTTGCATCAGCAGAGCTAGTAGCTGAAAACCTGGTGTGCAGTCTTTCTTTAAAACATTTGAGAAGATAAGAATAATAGGTTTAAAAATATGTACAGCAGATGAAAATTTTCTGAAAGTGGTGGACTTGTGAAATAGGGACAAATCCAGCAAAGACCTGACCCAGAACCTGAGAAATGCACGGACCTAAACATCTATTGTTGGCCAAGTAAATGGTTTCCATGGTAAGATGGCTGTCAATAAAGTATTCTTAAGGAAGGGATATAGGGAGAATAGGATGAGTTATGGCACATGACACAAGAACTGGACTGAAAATCAGCGGCAACAGGTGTGATGGAGGGATGAAACCTCCTCTGAGCCTGGATCTCAACATTATTGAAGCAGTGTGGAATCAGCTGGACAGAGACCAGAACAAAAAGCAGAAACATCCAAAGAAGAGCTTTTGGAAAGTCATTCAAGAAGCCTGGAGAACTATTTCTGAAAACTACTTAAAGAATCACAAGAACTCCAGGCTGTGTTGAAGAAAAGCTCCTGATATTTGTCCATGTCTTAATAAACATTGCTCAGCAGTATACTTCATAAAGAAATGAGAGGTGAAGACTTTTGTATAGTACTTGATATTTTCTGAGGACTCTTCAGTGTCCATCATTAAAACTACTTTATATGATGACCAGACAACTAGTCAGTTTCTACTTGCCAGAAATAAGAAATCAGTTTAAAATATGCTTTGTTGGCTTACATGTAAATCAGCTTCAGAGAACACAGTGGGGTTTTGGTTGCTTTGTGTGTCAGAGGTTTGTGCACCTTATAAATTGATGTCAATTTTACACACGTTTAAATGATTACAATGAATAGTGCAATCATAGATGCAGTAACTGTTGATAAATATAACATAATTTTTATGAAACTTACTGTACAGTTAAAAACCAACATGAAGCTGGATGATCAAAGAGACTGCTGACTTATAGATCGTGTCAGATTGTCTGCATGTGTCAGGAGCCAAGCTTTTCTCCTGAAGCCATAACAGGAAACCTCACATTACACAGGCAAACCTTCACTCAGACAGCAACACTGACTCCTGGGCTACATATTGAGATTCTTATCCATCATTTGATAGCATCAAGAAAGTGCCTGATGGTACTGAAATTCATTTTACAGCATACCACCAATCCCAGACCTGCAGCCTAAGCCATAAGAACCTGTTAGTGACAGGAACAGCAACAGACGTTTCAGTAGTCCAACAGCAATCCTGCAATATATGAAATTTCCCACATAGTCTTATTATTCACTGAAGTATCAAAGTATCAGCAATGATAAACCTGGTCAAGTTTTAAAACCCTAAGGAAAGCAGTATAAGTGCTTCTTTTCAGACCTCCTTTTAATTACTTGAACCCCTTCTACAGAAGAAAAAAAAAAGCAGTGCTGCAAATCTCTACACTATTCATACAATGCTCAGTTATCTCCAGACAATCAAATGAAATGGGATTGATTTGAATGAATATGTTGAGAAGAGGTAGAGTTTGAGCAATTATTTTCTTTATTAAACTTGTTTAAAGTAACAGATTTACTACCTGGCTGTCCTTGTTTTAATAGCCTGCATGAAGAAAAACCCCAGTAAGAACAAAATTGTGTTGTGTTGCAAAGTATCTAAATTTTTGTTGTCTACCTTGGAAACAGTTGTAGTTTTACCAGCACAACACTGCAGCTCATTAGTGAAACTTAATTCTTTTTTGCAGTTTAGTTGTTTTTTTCTGAAATAGAATTATTTTGAAGAGTGTTCAAGAAAAAGTGTAAAGAGAAATAAAAGTTATTTGTTAACTTCTGCTGCACAATGATCACCGTTGTTGGGATCAGTCCAACTGTTCCACATCACTGATGTGCTTTTTCTACCTCTTATTTTGACTTTTGAGTTAGCTGATTGAATATCTGCCTTATTGCCCTTACTGATGGCCTCAACATGATAGAAAAACAACTGGTTTCCCAAAATAATAAAAATGCTCCTTAGAACTAATACTTTTAACATTTTATGTAGAGCACGCTGAAATGTGCTATAGAAATAAACTTGCCTTGACCAGAATTAACCCCAGCTTGCTGTGCTACAGGACAAAATTAAATCCAGTATAGCTTCACAAACAATTATAGTGCTAGCTTTATGCTTCATGGTTGAAGTCAGAGGCTTAAATTAGTCCTAATCAAGGAAAAAGCAGAAAGGCTGATTCATCAGAAGACCTATATTGTGGTCTTTGAACCATTTTAAGTGGTTCTTAACATTGGTGAGAGGGGGAAAGACGTTTGCCAATCTTTTCATCATATCCAGCTACAAAGAACTATAGATGAACTGTTTTAGTAGATTCTGGTTAGCCAAGGAGGCTGGTTTGCCAGGCAGTTTAGAAGCAGGGATTTCATGATACAGTGCACTTTAATACTCTTTGGTCTTTGTCATAAGGTTTCAAATCCTCTGTCCTGACCAGCTGGTCTGTCTTTAGTTTTTATTTAGGCTATAACAAAATTAATTGATAAATGCATTTCTAGAGAATTGCATCAAGTGCAGGTATATGCAGTGCACATTCATGACATTTCAATCATTGGGTCTTATTTGTGTCAAAAAACAGGCAGAACTGTAGGTTTATAAAAATATCTGTCATATCCCTGCATATGTACTACAGTCAGTTTTCATTCTGTTTCTGTGTTATTCATTTGTTGATTGAAATATCGTTTTTTTCTTACTCATACAGCTGATTGCTATGGGATTATGAGATGATTGTTATTGTATTTTTCTGTAATTCCAGGGTTTGTTGGAGCAGAAAAAACGAAAATGCTCCAGTCCTAATGCAAAGCTTGATATGAGTCGTTTGTCTGGGAATTCTTTAACCTCGTTGTTGCTGAGCGCAACCCTGACATAATGAAATTGCAGGCAGACTTTCTTAAAAGCAGCTTGTGTAAGCTTTTGCACTAACAATATTAGTCTTAAGTGAACAGTAATAATTACCATAGGTGTTATGTGCTTGTGTATATCCCATGTGAGCTCATTGTATTGCCATTTTTTATTATTTTCTCACCATTCCAGTAAGCTGGAACTGTTTTTATCAGCAATTAGTAGGGATCCAAAATTGATAATGTCTAAGGCAGCCCAATTTTAAGCTAAAAGCTAATAACAGCTGCCTTCATATGCATATCTAATTTTGCAGTAATGTACGGTTGAAGAGGATCCAGCGTTGAGGATTTTTAAAGTAGCTGATGCTTAACAGTGTTGTTACAAAGATTCTCATTGTTGTGATTTAGTGCACTTCCCCACAGCTAAATTTAAAGCTCTCATTTTAAGAGGCTGGGCTGCAGAGTATCCCCACTCTAGTATTGCTTTCCTATTGGATTGTGATGTAAAGAGTGATGCATTGTGGGAGGTGGTAATCTAATCCTTGCTGCTGGCAGTCCTGAGGGCGGGAGATCTCGCCATGTGATTGGGGAGTTTGTTTTAAGAAGGTGAAAGTGACAGAACCCACCACCCCCCCCCCCCCCCCCCAAAAAAAAACAAAAAAAAAACGTGGCACCTGCACAGAACAACACACACGGATACAAGGCGAAATGCATGCAGAGGGAAAACACACCTGTTACCATTGGTTTTTAACAAGTTCAACACGCACTGCGAACACTCTTGCACACGGCTTTGCTCCATGATGCTTGAAGTCCCTCCTGACCCCGCCCCCCACCCTTGTGCAAATTCATTCACAGATTGTTGCATCACACATTAAGAAAATCCACACGGCATCAGCTTAAACCACAAAAATACAGAAAGATTGTCCAACTACCTCATTCTCTTTGCTGGATATTGCTGGGGATTTGTAATAGCAGATGAGAATTATGTAGATTTCTGTTATAGGACTCTTAAATACAAAGGTTTGGCACAATGACATCTTTTCCAGAGTATAATTCAG
>JBAMHW010000006.1:5397434-5410281 GCA_037177495.1 Rhadinocentrus ornatus | reverse complement strand
TATCTGTCTAGTGGAGCCTGTGAGACCATGACCATATTATTATAGATTTAAAGCGACACTAAATATATTTCTGACCTTAAAACTTTTTTTAATTAATTTTGATGGCACACTGAAATTCATTATCCACATTTCTGCTGCATTCTGAGATTTGAGAAACCTCATTTTTTCTACTCCGGGGCATCATGTTACAGCTCTAAGTGCAGCTTTACCAAGCTTAATAGCACATCATCACATTACAGCAACTAGATATCAAAACACTATTTGTTTTGGACAGTCACCATGGCTGGTTCAGCAAAATAAAATGCAAGAGGACATTATCAATCAAGTTTTAAGCTGTCAGACTTTTGGTCCAGTTAAAGGAAAGAGAGAAAGTGACAGAGCAAAAAATAAACCAAGAGTCAACATCCAACTGACTTTTTCTGGATGGAGAGGGCTCAGAAGAAGCAGGATGAAGAATTAGCCTTTCTAAGCTGGTGTCAAAGTAAGAAAATGCCACTAGTTTGGCTGATATTAAACATTATTAAATGTAACAGAGTCACGTGAGCCACATTTATTTTCACATATCAATCACCATTTTCCATAGTTTTTGAAATGTAATGGAAGTAAGGGGGGATGTAAGAACATGGAATGAAAAATTCTGATGCTGTAGAGTTCAGTGTCAGTGCCAACTAAAGGCATGAAAACTCATTGTGTACCGATGTTTGTAATAAGATTTAAAGAAAACTGAACCAACTGCCAAGCATTCATAGCTGCATCATTCATGTTTCTGCAGAAAGGAGTACAGACAGAAAGCAGCCGTTTTTTTGTGATGAATTTTGTGCATTTAAATTCTACTTTGCACAGAATGTTTTTGCAGACATTGGATAAGGAAAAAGGAATGGTTTCATAAACTTGCTGTTTATATGGAAGTAAATCAGGTTTGTTGCCCTTCAATGCACTGAGCAGTAATCTTGACTTTTCAGACAGAATGTGACAAGAGTGGCTGCAACAACATCCTGTATCAGAAAATAACAATGAAGCAGGTGAACTTATTCTAGTATGCCAGCAAAACAGAACTTTGAACCAGACGTAACCTTAAGTCAACTTTAAGTGTGTGCCCATTCATGTGTGTTCTCATTTTTGCCTTTGTTTTTACATTGCAGAAGGTCATGACTATAATTTAAGTTTTTGCTGTTTGAAAATGGACTTTGGTAGAGGACATCTGGTTGGAAATCTTTACTGACATTTAAAAGGCAGGAAGTTCTTGCCGGGCATTATCTTCGCTGGGTCTGCCGGTTTCCATACTGCACCTTGCCATGGGGTTGTTTCTTGTGTTATAGCTATCTTTGAAAATCATCTGTTGCCAGAGGACACACAGTATGCAACTCTTTTTCTGCACCTCACTCTTGCCCGGAGCTGTTACCAGAGCTTGAATGAAGACATATTCTGTAGTGCTCTGACCTTTTCATTGTTATGTGTGAGTTCTCAAAAATGCAGGACACAGGAGGCAGGTGTGAAAAAGACAACATGAGCTTAAATAAAAGCTTGTGTGCACAAACAAAAAGTCAACAACTGCAACAAAAATCCACATGAAGCAATAATGATCACAAAAATCTGCAACTCAAAGTCTGGAGTAGAGGAAGATAAGGACAAGTAAACTGAAGATGTACAAGTGAAAAACTAACAGAGATAAGTAATATAATAAAAGAAGTCATCTGGCCCTTACCAGGCCTGAAACGTTGGGTAAGTAAGACCTCAAATAAACTACGATGGATGACAAGTGTCACAATATCATTTTTTATTTAACAAAAACAGAAGATTTGTTGGTTTGAAGCATTCAGGTATGTTAACACAATGCCAAGAAGGAAAAGCGTCAGGAAAGATTTTAGACAAGCGACTGTTGCCGCTCATCAGATTGTGAGGTATTATAAGGTCATTTCCTTTTTTGATTCTGCAGTGAAGAATGATTATTCACAAGTGGACCAGATTAAAGACAGCTGCCAGTCTTCCCAGCAGGTTCAGCCCAAGGTCAGATCATGTAGTGCTCAAATAAGCAAAAAAAAAAAAAATACAAGAGCTGCATACAGGCCTCAGTTAGCATGTTAAATGATGGAGTTGATGGGATTACAATTAGAAAAAGACTGAACAAATATGGCTTGTTTGGAAGAATTGTCAGGAGAAAGATTCTTGTCTAAAAAGCACATGGCAGCACGACTTAGTTTATCAGCAAACCACAAGACTTGTGAAACAATTTCCTTTGAACAGATGAAACCAAAAGGGAGATATCAGTTCATTATGTAAAGCGGTGTTTGGAGAAAAGCAAACACCGCTTTTTAGTGCAAACACCTCATACCAACTGTCAAACACGGTAGTGGAGAGATGATGACTTAGGCTACAGGACTTAAACACCTTGCAATTATTAAGCCATCAACTCCTCTGTATACCAACAGTCAAATGTGAGTTTATCTGTCTGACAGCTAAAGCTTGGTCATGCAACTAGACAACGGATCCTAAACGCTGCAGTAAATCTACAACAGAATGGCCAATAAAGGAAAGAAGAGGAGCGTTTCAATGGTCCAATCAATGTCCAGATCTCAACCTAAAATCCTCTGGTAGCACTTTAAGGGTGCATTCACACTGGCATGTTTTGGTCTGCTTCCATGGATATTACAGGTCATTTGGAGTAGTGTGGATGCTCATTTGACCAGGCCAAATAACCAAACTAGTCTGCTTTAAAACCTGTTAGATTCTCTTACAGTGTGAAAGTAAATGGACCATCCACCGAAGCAAAGAGAAGATGTAATTTTAATTAGACTGTGCTTATAAAGTGCTTTTCTAATCATATGTTGACTACTCAAATGACTTTTACACTACATGTCACATTCACCAAATCAAACTCATACACTTGTTATGCTAAGTGCTCATCTATCACACGCATTTATACCAATAGACACATCGGGGGGTCATGTGGGGTTCAGTGTCTTGCCCCAGGACATGTAGTCAGGAGAAGCCAGGAATAGACCCATTGACTTTCCCGCTGGCTAGACAACTGCTCTTCCACCTGAGTCGCCCCCAAAGTCATGTAGCGTAGCGTGCTGGATAGCTCATACTGGGCAGATTCTTGTAAAAACTAAATTACTTTTATACTTCGAAGTAAAAAGAGAAAACCCACGATTGCATAAACTCGATGTTGCTCCATTGTTGCTAAAGGGGAAAGATTTCCATTTTCGGTCCTGGCCAATCAATGAACCAGGTTTTCTTCCTCTGGCTTAATATCTTCACGGTCAGCGGGAACATCGGCCCAAATTAGCATTTGCTGTAACTTTGTGATGTTGTCCAGGCGGTCCGAGCAGTGTGACATCATGTGATCTATGTTTTGACTTGTGTTTCACCAATTTTAAGATCTGATAAAGATACCATTTTATTTTATTCTTTTAATGATAAGTCAAATTTGAGAATAAAAAAGTGTGAACTTTCTTTTAATAAGACTGTAGATGACCAACATGAAATAGTGTTATTCTCTATATGCTTCAGGACTTTTGTATAATCCCACAGGAGAATTATTATGGGAAGAAAAGAGATAATACAGTCTCACAATTGCTTCGCAGTCACACCATTCTGAAGGATGTGCTTGCAGATGTATGAATAAAAAAAGCAAAGGAGGGTAAGTGTGAGAAACTCTATCAGGCAACTGGACACAATATTTTACTATCCATTCCTACTTTTTTTCTATGCTCACGAGTGTTTGACTGATAGGTCTGCCTTAACCTCGCTACAATAGAGATGGACTGACACAATTGAACAATTTAAGCTGTAAACCACATTGTCTCTTTCCAGTGAGAGTGTCACAGTTACTATGTCAGCAGTTTTGAAAGGGACTCTTTAAGTAGCTCCACAGGAACTCATCGGCAGTGAACAAGAGCATTGTGTCTGGGTTGACAGATTCCAGTTTTTTAAAAAGTCATTTTCCAAGCTCTGTAGAAAATTCTTCTACTGGACTGGAGTGAAAGCAGAAATCTCAGTGGCAGATGCTCTAAAGATTTATTAGATAACCCCAACAGATATTTAATAAAGGCACAGAAAGCAGTTAAATAGAGCAACACTGGTTTTCCAGCACTTATTTTCCAAATCTACTCAGGTTTTCCATGGAAAGTTAAATAGCTTTATCTGCTGGGCAATATTTTTACGTACTATAAAGCGTCACGTCCACTCCAACATACGACACAAGGCTGGAAACTTCCCCAGCAGGTACTGAGTGAGAGGTCTGGCTATACCCTGGATCAGTGACCGGAATAACACAGGTTGACTGACAACCATTTACACACACGCAGATTAACCTAACAGTCATGCATCTGACCTGTGAGAATGTGCAAATGCTCTAGATTGTAATGTATAAATACACAAATAATAAGTACATGTAAGATTTTTTTGTTGTTTAAGCAGTTTTTCTTAGTTGATTGTGCCCATGGTGAAATAGTGCTGAACAGCAAAACTTAAATTAATGCAAGACTTAAACACACACACGGCTTGAAATAAAGTTTATTTTTGTCAATATAAAAGTGCTGTCTATTGTTGCTGTTTTTTAAAGTGGGTTTAGCTTAAACTACAGCTTTGAAGAACATCCCGTTTTGCGTCTTGTTGATTGCAGGATGACTAGAGTCAGGACTTCAACGTGCACAGTCAAGCTATTGTTAAGGCTTAGCTAAACTTTTTAATTGGACTACTTACCTTGTTGCAGAATACAATCACATGAGAGGAAACACTGCTGCACTGCGTTTCAGCTTGCTGGTATCAACCATTAAGCCTGCCCATGGGAAGTGTATACATAAAGGCAGATACAAACAATAGGATTATTATTAATAATGAATGTGACTATGGTATAGTGACTTTAAAAATTGTAATTTACTGGGGTGGGAGTAGATGAGTTTAAGTTTCCTCCTGCTCCTTTTAAACAGAGACATTTAATTTATTGATTTTGTTTTGTTTTAGTTTATTTTCATTGTGACATTTTTTTTAACATGACATGACATATTTTATTCCCAATATTCCCAATAAAACATAAACAACATAGACTTTGAAACCGAGTTGTTTTAGCATTTTGTGAATCTGATGGCAGCAAAACATCTCTAAAAAGTTGTTCCAGGGTGATGTTTAGCATTGTTTAGCATCCCCTCTTCTTTTAACAACTGTCTGTAAACATCTAGGAAGTGAGGAGACCAGTTGCTGGAGTTTTAGGACAGGAATGTTGTCCCATTCTGGTGTGATGCAGGATTCTGGACCTTGATTTTTGGAATCTGACTGCCTGTCAGTATTGCCGTTCTGCCTGAAACCTGGCTCAGACCCCGGACTTACTCTCAATTTGTGAGTACTCTGGATCTGGATAATCTATTTCTATCTGCTCTGGCTTCTGGACCTGGCTAAATTTACCGGATTAAGCATCTGGATCTTGTCTTGGACCTGTGTTTTCACTTTTTGGATACTGATGACTCTTTACTCCTCATCCATTACCGCTACATCAGTCATTACCTTCTGTTATCCCTCAGTTCTCCCTGCCATCTGACTAAACCTTACCCATCATTCCCTGTGCCTGCTCGCCTCCAGACTCTGGTTCGACTACTTGCCTTCTCCAGCTAAAAAATTACAATTACTGCACCATTGCTGTAGCATCCTGCATACCTGCTTCAAATTAATGAACTTCCTTATCAAGTTCTTTGAAGCCTGGTAACGAGCCATTCATTTAATTCAGGTGTGTTAAAGTGGGGTTACTTCTAAAACATGCAGGTAAGTGGGTCCTGAGAACCTGGATTGAGAAACACTGCTGTAACCTACACCTGGCTCTTCACAACCCATGTCTACATGTGAGTCCTTACAGAATTTGATGGACATTCTAATCCAATTGAAGACTTCCCTAACTTGCCTCTGTTTTTAGACTCTTCCGAGAATAACCAACCCACCAACACTACTAGCATTCTCAGTTCCTGATCATCAGCCCTGTGCAACTGTTAAACCAATTAAAACTTTATCCATTTATTCTGTTGTCACTGGCCCTTTGTGAGTCCATCTGACACAGTCTATACACCTGCATTTGTGGATTGCACAGTAAACTATGTTCACAGACAGTGATTTTATTTAAGTTTTCCTGAGCCCATGTACAGGGAGTCTACTACTGTGTAGATAATCAGCAATGTTCTTACTGTGTTTTTTTTTTTTTTTTTATCAATATTTTCGGCCATTCTTGCCTCCGTTTCATTGTGTTGCTGCTGTAACATTCAAAATTAGCTCAAATTTCCCATTAAATGGTAAGATTTATTATATATATATTTATTTTAACATCTAGTATAATCTGTTGGGAATAAAAATTTGGTTCATGAGATTTTCAAATCATTACATTAATTGTTTAATTTGCATTTTATGCAGCGTTCCAACTTGTTTGTGATTGGGGTTGTGTGTTTCTATATCTATAAACAGTATTTTTCTCTCACATCATAATAAAGTATTTTGTCATAGTCAAGTCTTTTTTTATTTGCTAGAACTGCTGCTTTAGTTTAATCAGTAAACTGCAGATCAACATTTAATCCGCTAGGGCCAGGAAACTTGTGTCAAATGTCTACAACAGGATTTTAGGAGGTGTCTTGATTATGTTAGCAGTGCAGAGCTCTCATGTATCAAGTATGATATATTTCGCATTTTAGGGTTACAAGCTAAAAAAAAACATTGGCTATATTGCTCATCCTTGGTGGAAGGAAATAAAGGTAATTTAATCTTCACCCTTAAAAAGAAATTATTTTAAAACATGCGTATGGCTTGTCAACTAAAGCCTTTATTTTGCAGCCTTTCAGAATTTAAACATTTAGATTTTATTATAAATTATCCCTTTGCTTTCATGACTAGGTAAAGACAAATAGTTACATGACAAAAAACACACACACACTGTAGTCTTGAAAGGGAAATGTGTACAAAGATCACTCTGGGTCTGACAGGAAGATACGTGCATGTGTAGCTTCTGGGCTTTATTGGTTAATGCAGTTTGACGTCGTTAATGCCAAGTTCTGGGAATACAGGCTGTGAAACCCATACTCACACCACATGACCAGGGTTAAAGATTATTGTAAACGCCTTATAATGTAATTGGATCCACAGAGTTGCTGTTGAGATGATTGTGTATTTGCCTCTTTACTCATGGATGTTTTTTGTTTTTTTCTTTCCATGTAGATATGTTGGATTCCACAGCATGACACAGGTGTTCATGTTATTCTAATGCATACTTCTGCGCTCACCAGGGGCGGAAGAGATGACATGAACTGCAGAAAAATAGATGTCAGGCAGAGATTCTGGCTCAGAAAGGCGCTCTGCCTGACAACTGGTTTTTGGCTCAGTGTTACAACATGTCATGCCTTTGTTGTTACCCCTGTTCTGGAATAACTGTAACCAGATCTATATATATTGTACTTTTCTGGGAAATACACCACCCCCTGACTAGAGGAACACCATCAACTGGGGTAAACTAACATTCCTGCTGTGTGTACTTTCCACTCATCTTCAGGTATTCTCAGTCGCAGTAAAATGCCATGAACGGTTTGTGTCTGTGCAGCTATTGTCAAACCTGCCAAAGCATTGTCTTACGGACCAGAAGGTTTAACCCACAGGCCACACTGAGCCTCTGACACTCCCTGTGTGGCACTAAAACTTCATCACTCCCATCTTCCAACCCCCCATCCTCTTTGCCAAACTATCGCACCCCTTCAGGGAAGACATCCGGAGGCCTGTCACCTTGCATTTGATTCAACGGGTACACAAAACATGCTAAGCTGCTGATTGGCCAGTGCTAGGGGGCTTGTCTTGCTTTGATCAAATATGTGGGGTAAATATCCTTATGTATACTATATCACCTCCCTGCTAAAAAACAGCATTCCTTTGTTGTTAAATGAAGAAACATTGATGCACCACAACATATAGCCATATTTATTTATACCTCAACAGTGACAGCTACATAACTGCTGTAACCCCCCCAACACACACACACACACTCCTGCTTAAAATGCAGGGTGTATGTTTTCCCCTCTGGCAGCCTTTTAAACTCCATTTTGAGGGCTTTGCTGTTATTTCTCGTGTCTCTTTGGGTTGTTCTATTTTTCAACCATTAGGTTCTTGTTTAACCCACAATAAAACATATGATTTGACAAAAAGATAATTATTAGTTTTTAATAATTATGATAGAAGCAAGGTTTTATTCCAGTGTGAAAACAAATGCAACAAAAAGATTTCCTGTTATAATATCTTTGGTATTTAATTATCCATGACCAGGCATTTTTATATAAAGAAAAATGACCCTCTCTCATTAGTGAGACTGACCACATACACATTAGGACAAACACCAGCGTTAATGGTGGTTAGACTGCATTTTCTTTAGAGAAATGTCACATTTTGAGTATAATTCCTCAGTGTAAATGCTCCAATCCCGAAATACATTAACCAACATGATTTTTTTATTTGCACCCCAATTAGCTGTCACATTGTTAGTTATTAATCATGCCGACAACCACCACGTATTGAATTTATGCAACTATCGGCTTGTAGAACAAATGCGAAACATGAATTAAGAATCAAGCAGTAGGAAAAAAAAAGTTAAAAGACAAAGACCAGCGAATAACAAATAAATCAGATTACATTAAGAAATGTGTGTTCCTGCTACTGGGCCTAGATGCACTGTTGTTTAATAGGTTCAAATAGCATTCCATCCATCCATCCATCCATTTTCTGCCGCTTATCTGGAGTCTGGTCGTGGGGGCAGCTGCCTAAGTAAGAAAACCCAGACTTTCCTCTCCCCGGCCACATTCACCAGCTCATCTGGAATGATCCCGAGGTGTTCCCAAGCCAGCCGAGAGATGTAGTCCATCCAGCGTGTCCTGGGTCTTCCTCGGGGCCTCTTTCTGGTAGGACGTGCTTCTAAACAGATGCCTGAGCCACCTCATCTGGCTCCTCTCGATGCGGAGGAGCAGCGACTCTACTCTGAGCCCCTCCCGGATCACCGAGCTTCTCACCCTATCTCTAAGGGAGAGCCGGCCACCCTGCAGAGAAAACTCATTTCGGCCACTTGTATTCGCGATCTTGTTCTTTCGGTCACTACCCACAGCTCGTGACCATAGGTGAAGGTAAATAGAGAGCTTTGCCTTTTGGCTCAGCTCCTTCTTCACCACGACAGATCGATGCAGCATCCGCATCACTGCAGACCGATCCGCCTGTCGATCTCCCACTCCATCCTTCCCTCGCGAATCGCTCCAGTGAGAGCTGAAGATCACGGCCCGATGAAGCCAACAGAACCACATCATCTGCAAAGAGCAGAGACCCAATCCTGAGGCCACGAAACCGGATCCCCTCAACACCTCGGATGTGCCTAGAAATAGATAAAATTTTCATTTCCAAAAGAAATTATCAGTCAACGTGGCCTTGTTTATTCCCCTTTAATTCAAGTTCTAAATTAAATATTCTTTAAAAAGATTTTAAATGACCTTGTAAATACCTAATTCCGATTGAAAATGACCTTTCCGAATTAAACTTAAATTTGAAGTAAATGACTGGTTTATTCAGATTTTTAATCCGAATTAAATAATTCCTCAGAATTTATACGTTCATTCTGCTTTAAATTAATTTTGGTTGTTCTGCGAATGCTCATTCCCTTGTCCTTTCACGATGACACACATATGGTACTTTGTTTCCCTTCACCTCCTTTGCCGACGAAAGTTAAGTAGTTCGCTATTGTCGAGCTGCTGCTTCCAAACTGTAATCAAAATCAAAGCTGAAAGCAGAAATTGGACTTTGTTTACTTTCGGTAGATGTAAATACGTCATGTCCACCCCATGTCCAATCAAAACCCTCCCCAACCCGCAATTTATCGTGTTTTACTTGTAAACCTCAATTCGGAATTACTATTTTCATGTAAACATGAGTTATTTAATTTTTAAAAATTCATTCTGAATGAAAAAGACATCATGTAACCGTGGCCTCTGTCTCCAATTAGTCATCTTCCAATCTTCACATAATACTGGACAGGGTTTGCTTCTATATAAACTCTGTTAGTTAGGGCAGTCAGTCTGGCCACAAAAGCATGTCAGTCCCTTGCATGTGTTAACTGGAGCTTTCAAACTTCCACAATTTCCCCAGAAAATAAAAGAGGTCTTTAAGATTTCGGTCTTTTTTTAGCAAGATGCTGCTGATGTGATGCATCATCCAGTTTTCATCAACCAAAAAATCACATTTTATAAACATGATTATATCAGTATTATAATTTTGCAATATATTATCTATATATACCTATCAAATGTTTGTATCATCAGGTGTCACTAATGTTAAACCAACAATATTCATCATGCTTAATGAATTTCTGATAGATGTTGCAGTGCTTGATGTGCAAACCTCCTATCACAAACATTTCAAACAATTGCACGTCAGATATTTAGACAACACCTCCATCTAGAGTTGGAAAACCCATGTTACATTTTCTGACTGGATCACAGTTACATGGAGGCTGCACTCACTAGGCTCTTTGTCTGAAAATGTTGTCTGCTTTGTGATAAATGGCTGAAAACATGACACCCAGGGTGTTTAGGAAACATAATGGCAACATCACCAAAGCTTTGTAAGATCACTGTTCATTATTTACAAAAAAAAATTAGTTTTTTCGCAAAATCCCAAAAGTTTTTCAGTAAACACATCTTTAATTAATAAGCAATAAAAATTAATCAGCAGTTGCCATGTGTTTGTCTTGTTTTTATCTTACACAAAGGTGGACAGTTAAAAGTGCTGCATGTAGCTGCGTTAGCCACTGATTACCTCTCTCTGGGTTCAGTGTGGAGACATGGTTGGGAGAGTGTCTTGATGTCATGGGAATCTTCTGCTGAACTGGTGTTGTGTCCTTAAACCAGCTTTCTAGTTACTGGTGAATCCCCTTCACTAGTTTTCAACCCAAAGCATCAACTTATCACCCACAGGATGTTATGCTGAGCTCAGGCAGGGGACTCAAAAGCAGGACTTCTGAGACCAGTCGTAATTAAACAGTTTATTCGATTACATCGTCTGTTACCTTTGGTCCCTGGAACTGTCAGTCCGCAGTGAACAAAACAGAATTCATCAGCTCATTGATACATCTCTCAGACATTCAGGTCCTAGCTCTGACTGAGACCTGGATCTGTCCAGAAAACACAGCTACCCCAGCCGCCCTTTCTGTCAATGCAGAACTTACCCAACCACCTCGCTCTGCTGGACAAGGAGGTGGTACGGGAATCCTTATTTCTAAAAAGTGGAACTTTACCTCTCTCCGTCCTATCACTTGAGTATCACGCAGTAAAGGTCTGTACACCCATCACTGCATACATTCTTGTCATTTACCGCCCTCCTGGAGGCAGTATTGATGATTTTGTCTCTGAAATGGACATGATTCTCTCTGACATTCCTGATGATGGCTCACCGCTAATTGTCATGGGAGACATGAACATTCACATAGGCAAACCACAGGCAACTGACCTTCTGGTTCTTATCTACTCTTTCAATCTCAAACTGGTTCAGACTCCTCCAACACACAAAGCTGGCAATACTCTTGACTTGGCACTTACCAGAAACTGCTCCACAAGCGTCTGTCCGTCACCCCACTGCACCTCTCAGATCATTTCCTGGTCAAATTCTCTGTCTTCCTTCCTCATGTCACTCAAGCAGCACCAAAAATGGCCTTTTACCACAGAAATTTGAGATCTCTCAGCCCTACGCAGCTGTCTGATGAGGTTTACTCTACCCTCCCTTCCCACACAGACTTCTCCTTACTGTCTGTTAATGAGGCCACAGGAACACTCAGCACCTCTCTTGCATCCTCTCTGGAAAAACTCTGTCCTCTGGTGTCAAATCCAGCCAGACAACATTCTCCCAGTCCGTGTCTCACTGAAGTTCTAAGGAATAACAGAGCCAGGCTCCGGGCTGCAGAAAGAAAATGGCGCAAATCAATAGACCATGCTGACTTGTCTGAGTTCCGGCAAAAACTTGTATCTTTCATATCCAGCCTAAAGGCTGCCAAGACAGACTTTTATCAGAACAAGATTTGTAATGCTCCCAACACAAGACACCTGTTCATGGCATTTAACTCTCTTCTATCTCCACCACATGCTCAGCCTCCCACTGGGTTGACTGCAGAAATGGTTGCTTCCTACTTCACTGGAAAGATTGCTACCATCAGTAACCAATTTACTGAGCTAGACCAACTCAGCCTAACTAAACAAGGCACTGGTGCCTCACTCTGCTCTTTCCGCTCTCTAAATGAGGACGGAGTCTCTAAACTTCTAGTCAACTCAAAACCCACGACCTGTCCTCTTGATCCTGTCCCTACATACATCCTGCAGAGCATTCTACCTACAATCAAATCTGCAGTAACCCATATTATTAACTCCTCTCTTAAATCTGGTATCTGTCCCTCTGCCTTCAAGCAAGCTCGGATTACCCCGCTGCTGAAGAAACCCACACTCAACCCAGCCCAGGTTGAAAAAACTACCGGCCGGTCTCACTGCTTCCGTTCATGTCTAAACTATTAGAGCGCGCTGTCTTCAGTCCGGTCTCACAGTTCCTCCAAGACAAAAATCTGTTCGATCCTTATCAGTCAGGCTATAGGCAAGGCCACTCTACTGAAACTGCTCTCCTGTCAGTTACTGATTTCCTACGGCTTGCCAGATCCTCTGGTCAGTCCTCAATCCTCATACTGCTGGATCTGTCTGCTGCCTTTGACACGGTCAACCATCGGATCCTCCTCTCCCCACTCTCGGAGCTTGGCATCTTAGGACCTGTCCTTGCGTGGTTTAGGTCCTACCTCACAGGAAGATCCTTCAAAGTA
>JBAMHW010000006.1:5387158-5397334 GCA_037177495.1 Rhadinocentrus ornatus | reverse complement strand
CAGAGCTCCACCCCCCCACGCACGCCCTCCCCCTACGATACTCTTTTTCTCTCTTTTTTTTTTGTGTGTGTGTGTGTGTGTGTGTGTGTGTGTGTGTGTGTGTGTGTGTGCGCGTGCGTTTGCAGGATTACTTAAAAATTACTGTTTCATTTCATTAAATCTGGTGCAAAGCTGGAATATGGGCAACAGTACAGACATTTTTATAAGCCTTGACTTTGGAATTAAGTCTTGGACTGTTCTTGACTGTAAAAATCAGCTATATATATATTTAAAACAGGCAGGCAAAGCTGTTGTTTTTTACATTATTGTAGCCTTTATTTAAAAGATTTAATTGAGATCAAAGCATCCTGGCCAAGATTGCAGCATTATCACATTTACCATACTTGAAGCTTCACTGAGCCCTGTCTCACGCTCCAGAACTGGCAGAAGAGAGAAGTAATACAAAGGAGGAGTAACCGGCGTCCTCCTCTGCTCATCTTCCTCAACATCCACCCCAGCAGCTACATGAGGAGTAAGAGGTTCTGCCTCATCTTTTGCACACTGGAAGCACCGCTCACACAAAGCATCAGATTCCTTCAAATGACGCACCAAAAGAAAAAGATTTGTGTTCAGCAGTCTGTTTCAGGACCTGCAATTTAAAGTGGTCAATGATCCATTGCAGATTACATTTGCAACAAACATCAAGCAGGTGGAGGGAGGGAGCATCCAAACAGCCCCAAACCGAAGTTGGATGCCATGCTGAACATGCCACAGAACAATAAAGACCCACTCTGGGCACAGGGATTACCAACTGACTCCCGGACAAGCCCCCAATTATGTTACAACCCAGCTCAGCAGGGAAAGGGAAAGGATAAAAAAAGGACTTTATTTTCTGTAGCAGTGGTCTGAACTCAAACCCAAACTGAAACAAATAGGAATAATAACTGGAAAGGAATAAACTATTTACCTAAGTTATGTCCAGGATGCCAGGGCTTTCATGTCCAGAATGTGGCAGAGCCAGCAGTTATTGGTCCAGTGGGAGGAAAACAGGTGAACCAGGTTGTAGGAGGGGAAGTGGAGTCTAGGTGGGGCCAATTACAGCCAGGCAATGAAATGTGGTAATTTGCAAGAATGAGGAAGAGATAATTGGGACCGAGGACAACTGTTGACATAAACCAAAAAATCATGCAAACTTTACATACAATTTTAATGAGAATGCAGTAATGAATCATAACATCACAAGAACACTCCCCAGATGTAAAGGATCAATCCAAATTTAATCAGAAAAGACAAGACATAAAATCCATAACATGAGCACAGATCACCTAAAACTAAAAAGAAAAATCCTGTATTGCAGATTTGCTGTTAAGAGCAGTTAAGTCCTTGTGGGTCTTGAACACTGCCTTGCATCTTTTATCTTTCTTTAAATGGAGTAAAATTCCCTACTGCAACATAAACAAACACCTGAAATCATTTTCAATGCATCCTGAAAATCTGATTGTGTGCTACTGTAATACCAAGGACCACAGACAGTAGGAAACATGATAAGGGGAGAGGAAGTCTAAAGTCTAATCAAGTTAGACCCATGAAGTGCTCGAAATGTAATGAGCAGCATCACAAAATCACCTCTTAAACCAATCGGCAGCTTCCTAAAGGAAGGAAGAAAAGTGTGAAATGAAGGGTATGAATGTAGGCATGTGTTTCATAGAGAGTAGAAGCAGGACTGGGAAATCTCACTAATATGGGATTTGAAGTGATAGTGGAAGATTACACAGTGGTTTCTAACAGATCTATGAGGTGGCAAAGCTTACAGGACTGTAACGTGTTATCAGTGTGTGTATCTTTGTATTGACAGGGTAAACAGAAAATTAAATATTGTCTGCAGGAAATGTCAACGTTAAATGTCTTGTTGTGTTCCAAGTACAGTCCAAAACCCTAAACCTAATGTATATGTTTGCCTTGTGGTCTGAAACACAGTAGTTTCACGATCCATGGTTGTAATTTAGAAGATGCTCACATGTCCTTAGGCTGCCGATTCACATGACATGAAAGAGTAAGCCACACCCACATAAATGTTTGAAAGTGTCTAACCATGTTTTCAGTAACATGTAAACCCAACAATATACATTACATCTAACTCTAAAATTGTATTTTTAATGCCCAACGTTGGAGAATTTCTGCTTAAAATCAGTCTCAGAAAGACAAGGTCAGATGGCCTGTATGTTGTGTTTTTTATTTATTTATTTGTTTATTGTGTTTTATAATAAATGGTGATTATTTAACACACAAAATTAAGGCTTTCAAAATTTGAAAAGGGTATAGGATGAAGTTAAATGCTTTTCTTATCCCAAACATTTTTGTCCCTCATAATGACTTAGATGTTGAAACTTTTACAGCATTTCATCTCGATTTTTAGCACATCATAAGTCTGGTCAGCCACGACCCCACTCTGCCTGACACCTTGAACAGCTTCTTCACACGTTTCAACTCACCAGGCAGCAGAAGTATTGTTCACCCTCCACGGCCAGAGGCACAGCATCAGCCTCTTATCGTGCAGCTGCACCAAGTGACCTCCACGCTGAGGAGGATCAACATCAACAAGGCTGCGGGTCCAGATAAGGTGTCAGGTCGGGCACTAAAATCAAGTGCAGATTAATTGAAGTTTTTCTGGACATCTTCAACTTGTGCCTGCAACTTTCCACAGTCCCTAAACAACCATTACCAGCCTCAATAATTACCATCCTGTTCCTCTCACCCCAGTCATCATGAGGTGTTTCAAGCAGATCCAACTAAAGCACATCAAGGATGCCATCCCTGCCAGGCCTGGACATCCTGCAATTTGCCTACAGGGAGAACCGTTCTACAGAAGATGCAGTCTCGATAGCACTTCACACGGCCCTGACTATCCTGCAGCATCCCAACATTTATGTTAGGATGCTGTTTGTGGACTTCAGCTCAGCCTTTAACACTGTTTCCCAGACGTGCTGGCCCTGAAACTCCACAGCCTGGGTCTGTCAGCATCGCTCTGCACCTGGATCAGTGACTTCCTCACCAACAGGCCCCAGATGGTGAAGATAGGGAAGTCAGCATCTTTACCACTGATCCTTGACACTGGAACACCACAGGGTTGTGTGTTCAGCCTGCCCTCTTTACCCTCTTCACACAAGACTGCTCTGCCATCCACCGTGGTGGGTCTCATATCCAACAATGATCAGACCCCCTAAAGAGAGGAGGTCCAGAGTCTCACAATATGGTGTTCCAAGAACAATCTGGTTCTAAACATCAGCAAGACAAGGGAGGTCAGAGTGGATTACAGAAGGTCCAGGAAGACTGAGCACGCTCCTCTCTGCATACTCGGAGAGGCAGAGGAGCGTGTAGACAGCATGTTCTTGGGCATCCACATTTCTTCTGACCTCTCCTGGACTGTGAACACTTCACACCTGGTGAAGATGGCTCAACAACGGCTCTTCTTTCTCAAGAAGTTGAAGCAGACGGGACTGTCGTCTCAGCTGTTCCTGAACTTTTACAGAGCCACAATTGAGAGCATCCTGTGTCTGACCCCCAATTTCCACCAGGTGCGTGTGTGCCACATTACATCTGTTCCGCGGTTTTGTTACGACTTCCGTGGCGTGTCAATCCACACCGGAAGAGTGTCAGGTCCAGAGCTCAAAGTGCAGTCTACCTAGCTAGATCCACGAGATCACGCAATCACAGGAGAATTAGAGAATCTTGTGATTCTCCACTTCCAGGAAGGCTGTTTCTTTAGAGTTGTTGGAATCTGTTTGTTTTATCCACAGAAAATTAAATTATGGTGCAGACCTGAATCTAATTGGGATTTTTCTAATGAATATTGCAATTTGTAGCTTTTTCAAAGTACTTTAAAGCAGTTTGTGGTGTGATGGTGCCTTTTAAATTCCAGCTTCTGTTAATAAATACAATATATTCATAACATGAGAAGGAGAATTATCACATGACATCTAAATATGAGCCGCTCTATATTTTAACAAGGACGTAAAGTTGAGTTTACTGTTATTTCAGTAAGATACAACATTATCTCAGTTGTATTACGGATTAAAATGGATCCGATCTTCTTTGGAGCTTTTATTAACACAACATGTTATCTGAGATCTGACCTTTGAGGAAGTTTAGAGCAACTTCACTCAGTTTTTATTCACTTTATCAGGACATTTCAGAAGCTGAACAGTTTTCTGTCTTTTTTTCTTTCGTTTTTGTCAGCGTTTTCGTCCTTTATGGAAGATTAGAGGTTTAGAGATTTGCTAGGTTTATATTCTCTGAACATATGACAGATGTATTCTGGGCCTTAACTGTTTTGGGATTTGTAAACAATCACAAGGGTTTTAAAATCTATTCTGTGACTGACTGGAAACCAGTGTAAAGATTTTAAAACTGGTATGATCTCTTAGATCTGGTTAAAACTCTAACCGCAG
The DNA here is from genome assembly GCA_037177495.1 of Rhadinocentrus ornatus. Classification (NCBI taxonomy): domain Eukaryota; kingdom Metazoa; phylum Chordata; class Actinopteri; order Atheriniformes; family Melanotaeniidae; genus Rhadinocentrus; species Rhadinocentrus ornatus. The sequence continues at coordinate 5,392,907 of JBAMHW010000006.1, read as the reverse complement.
CATTCTGGATGTGCTGGTCTTTCTGGGAGACTAAACTTTTAATTCTGTTGATGTTTCTGAGCTGATTAAAAGCTTCCTCTGTGACAGCTTTGATGTAGCTACTGAAAGTCAGATCTGAGTCTGTTTTAATGCCATTGTTGTCCCGTGCAATAACAGGTACGGCGTTATAAGCTGCAAGTTATTTTGCTGTGGTTCAGATCCTCATTCTGACCCATATTTGATGTTGCCAACAGCCATATTTATCACTGAAGAACATATGGGTGTTATTAGGAGTGGAGCGTGTTTTCTGTAATTTATCTTGTCATTCATCCATCCTCTGGGGCTGTTTATGAACTAACAAATAATCAGAACCTATCTGTACACATCAGCTCAACAACCTTGTCTTCCTCTTCTGTTTCTTACTTCTGGCTCATTAATTGTCATGTTTTTGTGCCTCTGCTAAACTCCAGATGCTGAGAAGCATAATTATGCTTACATGAAGGTATAGTATTTAGTTGCCAGGTGGTGATTGCCAAATTCACGCGATTAACTGATAACCAGTCAACTTTTTGGAGGTTTGCTGGTCTGGAGAGTTCAGTTGTGTGTTAACATATATACAAAGGAGGAAATACTTCAGCAAATGTTTTAGAGAAGCAACTGTTGCTGTCTGTCAATCTGGGAAGGATTGTATGGCCATTTCCAAACTGTTTTGAGTGTATAATTCTACTGTAAATTATAGCTGACAGTCTTCCCAGAACTCCACATCCCAGCAAGTTCAACCCTGCAAAAAAACAAACAAACAAAAAAAAAGCTGCATCTTGGCCTCAGTTATCATGTTAAATGTTAAAGTTTATGATGTACAATGAGAAAACGCTGAGCAAGTGTGGCTAGGTTGCTGCCTCTGTACCTGCTTCAGGAGAGCAAAATTGTGCTTTAAGCTCAGAAATTAGCAAATTTAGGCTTTGTCACCGCTGTTTGTCACATTAGAAGTATAAACAAAGAGAATTGTAGCTGTTATATAAATATCACAGTCGACAGTTCAGTCTATTTAGTATGTAACGTAGCTGGTAACAGTAGTTTATCCGTGAAGGAGGTTGTCCATTATCAGCTGTAGGTGCACCGTCATTCTTTCATTATGTAGACCTGATTAAGCTCTGGATCCACTGTGTCTTGATCGGTGCTACTTCCTGTTGTCAGAATCTGAATCAAAATAACCTTTATTGTCATTATACAGGATGTTTAAGATAACTATTTGTTCTGGACCTCATTTTGTTTTTTTTAGTAGATCCTAAAAAAAATCACCTTGGACACGTTGCGGTCAGTGGAGCTTGAACTCCTCTCATTGCCAGAGTATTGTACAGTCTAATGTGAGGTTATCTGTCGAACAGTTAAACTTGACAGAAACTAACTTATGCAACAGGACAATGTTCACAAACACAAATAAAAAATAATCGGGACATTGGTATGATTCAGTCAAAGCCAAGTCCTAAACCTGACTGAAATGCTCTGGTTAGACCTTTTAGGGAGCTGCGCATAAGCAAAAGCTGCAAACCTTAATAAACTAAAGGAACATTGTAAAGAAGAGTGGACCAAATTTCCTCCATAAGAATGTGAGAGATTAATGTCATACAGAAAATGAATACTACAAGTTATTACAGCTAAAGGTGGTTTTACAAGCAGTTAAATTGTGTTTACTTAGTTTTCCACATTATATTTACAACATGACAGCATGGCTGTATGAGAACTATTTAAAAAGAGACCAGAAATAATGGGTAATATTTCAAGCAAATACTTACCCCTGCATTCATTTTCTAGATAACTGTGTTTGAGCTGAAGCTTAATTGAGACTCTTGCATGGTGTCATGTGACCACACTGTCAAGATAAATATGATAATTGAATGATATGAATGCAAAGAGACATGCAGAAGGGTTGCAAGCTTCATTTTTATTATATTTAACATTTAACACAAAAGTCTATTTAAGTTAATAGGCCTATTAAATGATTGTACAAAAGCACTCGCTTGCTTTCATTAAGTCAGAACACAGATTCAGTATGCAGAGAGGAGCGCAGATAAAAATGGAGTGGACTGTTAAACATTGTGTGACTTGTTGAAACGTCTGCTTGGACGTGATGAATAAAGAGTCATCAAAGAAGCTCCTTCAAGCCATGCAAGCATAATTGTGGCATTACAGTTAATGAAATTTAGATCCAGTGTGAGCAGAGAGGTTTAGTCAATGTGGCTTAGTTCAGTGCTGCCCAGGGCACCTATCACACTGAAAGCAGGCTGGGGTTAACAATCTTCCATGAATGCTAAGCTGCTCAAAGTATTCCTTCAGATGCTAAGTGTTAGCCTCTGGTTGTCTTTTTTCCTCCTTGAAATTTTTACGCTTTTCTGCACTAATCTCTGATGCACCCAGATGTTGCAGCCCACCAACAAAAAAAAAAGGGTCTAATTTCTAATATTTTTTTGGGTTGTTCTCATGAAATAGCATTATGTGAATGGCAATATTTTTTCTTTCACCAGCAACAAGTCACCTCACGCACACCAAATTTGTTTTGTAGCTCTTGGCAAAGAGATGCACTGCAGAGCTTAATGTGACTTTATGCGGCAAGTTCAATGTGGTAATGCTCACTTCTCCCAAAGGCTATGCAAACATGCAATCGTTGCATTGCAGGGTTAATTCTGTGTAAAGTGTGGAGCTACACAGAGTTGAACTTGAGGAATTGTCTTTTGAAACACTGCTTGAGCGTTACAAAAAAAAAAGACTGAAGCCGAAATTTAGCAGTGCTGCTGTAGAGATGATGGATCAACTTTGAGGCTGCAGTCACATTCTCTGTATCTGGAAAATTTTCCAGCCTTTTGCTGCCCCTCTTCCAACTTTTTTTAAAAGTGTTGCTGACATCAAACATAAAATGAGCTCATATTATACATGAAATGATAAAATGTCTCAGTTTCAACATATAATATGAAATTCCCAAATCATTGAATTCTGTTGATATTTACATTTTAAAAAGCATCCTGACGTTTTTGGAATTGGGTAAAAACTATAAACAACCACACAGTCAAATCTTTTTTCAAGCTGTAATTTATTCTGACAAGCTGGCAAAAAGTGCTCTCTGTGAAAGAGGCTCAGTCCACGGAGACTTAAAGTTTACTTAATATATACATTAACTTACTTTTACCCCTCAGACTGCTTCTTATTATTACTTCACAGCATATATAGACACACTCTGACAGTGGAGTGTAGGAGTATGACAGCGTACAGCTGAGTTTCCACCAGGTCTGGAAATACTTGATAGTTTTCATAACAAAAACTTCATTTTCCACTACTTCCTCATATAAGCTGTCAAGTGATTTGAAGTCAACACACGTCTACAGACTATAAGGGGTTGGCAAAGTGGCTGGCAGACAGAAAAAAAAATCCTCAGGTAAACCCAGACCCTATCCAGAGAAAAGTTCACTTTTCAAGTCCTTGACAGAAATGCGGTGGATTTGAGAAATAATAAACAAACATAGGCAGAGAGGTAGAAACACAGTGAACCATTCATTGGCCAGACTGACCCTGGAGGGACAAAGACGCTCTTCATTAAATACACACTTGAGGCCCGGTGAGAGATCAAACTCTCACCCAGAAAGAAAGGATATTACACTCCATATACAGCACAGTTCATGGCATACATCCCCAGGAGGAGGCATGAGGTGGACACCCTATTGACCTGTTGAGGGCTCTGCGGGGCCCCGAGTATAACAAAAAAAGGCCTGAATGTTATTAAGGTTGACAGAAATTAAACTGAAGGAATTTTATCTCTTTTAGGGGACTTAAATGTTTTAATCGCTGCTTCCATCCAAAAGGAAATTTAGATGCAAATGACATCAGTAACCCTTGAAACACCTTCCTACCGTATGAAAGAGAAAACAGTGACCTGAGAAACCATACTTCCAGATCACACTTTCACACATTTACCACATGTGAAAAGTACTTGGTTGCTATATATATAATTCATCTTAAGAGATAGATTTTTTTGTTTTCTACCTCTAAATGATATTTTTTCAAGGTTAAATGCTGCTGCGTGGTCAACCCTGCAGTGTCAGTGAATGCTGCATGTTAACAAGTGACCATGCTTCCCATTCATAGTAGAAGTGAAAAGCTTTTGTGTTTCAAGAGCAAAGGCCTTTTCTTTAATTTGCTCAAATTAAAGTTGAGGTGACTTTATGCAAATTGGGATAATCTAACATGGACTCACCTCCATGCAAACATGTTTCTCTAATTATTTTCATTTATCATGCAGACAGGTTCAGTAGCTGCTCTTTCACTTTTATTTGTATGATGTTTTATTAAAGTTTTCAAGTCCTATTTGCAGACTTGTATTTACAGATAAAGTACAGGAAGCTATTGTTTCTATCCTCAGAATTAGCTCCTTTTACATGTGCCTTTAGAGTGCAGCACATTTAAACATTTTTTCCTAACTTTAAGAGGCAGCAACCTGCAGCTTAAGTAGCTGACTTCACTAAATTTAGTTGAAACTCATTTTAGCATTTTATTCTATTCTATTCTATTCTATTCTATTCTATTCTATTCTATTCTATTCCATTATATTCTATTCTACAGTCATTTGGCAGACACTTTTATCCGACTTACATTTGAGAGTTTTAGATGTGTAAATGTTATAATTGATCACTGCTAGTTGTAATAACTTGGTAAGTCTGAAGTTTTTTTACTTAGTTTCTGATGTTTGTGGTTTTGATGACTTTGTTGTTTTCCTTCATGTTTTGTGTGCATGAAATCATTTTTGTAAATGTGTGTGTATTGTTGTAAATGTTGTTTATTCTCCTGGTTATACAAAGCTGTGGTTCCCAAACCTTTTGAGCCACAACCCCCAAGATAACATACGTTGGTGTTCGTGCATTAATGCATAAAAAAAATAAAAGCATTAATTTCACAGATTAATCTGTAGCCTTAGCGTGTTAATTGAGAACTGGAATAAAAAGTCCCTAATTTATTTAAATAATTTAATTAACATGATCTGACGACCCCCTCAAATTGTATTATAAAAATATAAAAAATAATATAAAATATAAGCTCAAGCTCCCTGGAGTAGAGGACCCGAGTTTGAGAATTTTGTATAATGGAACAGATAACCAAAACTGTGATGTCCTTGAATGAGGACACCAGGTCACAGGAGGGTTTTAGTACACTGATTAAGGGGTGAACAGCCATTTATAATATGCTTTGATGCTTCTGTAAATGCTGCATCATGTTGACTGAAGATGTAGCCTCTACATGTATCAGCCGCTGTGATCAGCAACAAAGTCAAGGCAGCTTTATTTGTTTAGTATATTTCATGAACAAGACAATTCAAAGTGCTTTGCAATAACATTAAAAACATTACAGCAGGGTGCGGAAAGGGCATTAAAGAGGTTATTAATAAGATGAAATGTAAGATAAAAAGTTGCATTGTGAAGAATGAATACTTGTTCTGATAAAGAATAAATGCAGAAACCCTGGTGTGACATCAGTCCTTGAATCCTCCATGTGTTCTTTAAGTGACAAAGCTACAAACAGCCTCATCAGGAGCAGCCTGATGGCCTCAAGACTCTACAGATTTCCTGCCCTGTTTTCTATTATATTCACTCTGAATAGCCACTTACCTGAGAGGTTAAAGTGAGCTGAAATATTAAACTTGTCGATTAGTTGAGGGGGGGGGGGGGGGGGGGGGGGGGGGGGGGGGGGGGGGGGGGGGGGGGGGGGGGGGGGGGGGGGGGGGGGG
>JBAMHW010000006.1:5349576-5370961 GCA_037177495.1 Rhadinocentrus ornatus | reverse complement strand
AGTTTACGTATGTTAAGAGATAGAAGCTAAATGGAGACGCAGTATGCAGGTAGCTATCTAGCTAGTTTACGTATGTTAAGAGATAGAAGCTAAATGGAGACGCAGTATGCAGGTAGCTATCTAGCTAGTTTACGTATGTTATGGAAGCTAAATGCGAGACGTGCATTTTAAGCAGTAATACGCCTCAGAAATTACGACAATAATTACGCTTTCATGGACAAATGTTTCATCTATCTGACTGAAATCAATCTGATCTGAGATTACTGCTGACATGTTTACATGGAAAAGATAAAGTGATTTGATCAGTTGTATTTACATGATGAACAGATTTAATAAACCTTCTAAACACTGTTTCTAAAAAAAACGCTCCGTTTTGTTTTGCTGCCACCATTGTTCAAACATTCCTTGAAACTCATCACGTAACGTAACCCCCATGTGGTTCAAGCATGCCCAGAAACAACATACACCACAAAACGATCAGAATGAGTATATACATGGTTATTTTTTCCTGTTAATCCGATTGTGAAAAGGTTTAAACCATCCCTCTCGATCGTATTGAAAATTCTTTCCGGTCAGCTGACATGTTTATATGACATATTTTTATCCTGATTGAACGGTCGGATTTAAAGTGCTTTATGTAAATGTAGGTATTGACAAGGAGACTGATCGTTCAGCTGTGCGTGTTTCCCGATGGACACGAAGTTCTTAGTAAACCGGAGCAGGAAACTCCTCCAGCTGCTCTTTTAAGCAGATGTTATTATTATAGCAGATATTTGTTATGGCATCGACCACTCGTCTGATTTACAGGTGGTTGATGCGACCGTTTCTAACGTGCGCTCACTGTCTGGTGAGAGTGTAGCTCACCTGTGTGTGCATGCGGCAGACATGATGTGACATAATTATGTGTCAACATGAGAATAAGATGGATAAAACCAGGCTGTTTAGTTTTTAAAATAAATGAACAAAAATTAAACCTGTTCTAGAGCAGGGGTGGCCAACGTCGGTCTCCGAGAGCCACAATCCTGCAGGTTTACCATGTTTTCCTGCTCCAACACACCTGGTTTGGTACTGTATGCATGTAATTTTGTGGGAGTTGTGGGTGCATGCATGAAAAGGCTCCCCAAAAATCTGTGTCATTCAGGGGATATAATTACTATAGCAAAACAAGAACCTAGTGGTAAGATGGGTCATGAGACTAACAGAAATTAAACGTATGGCAAAATTAAAACAAAGAGCAAGCTCATCAGTCATGACAGAGAGGCAGAAAACCACCATCAGTTTACAAAAAGATTGCAGAGCCAGTTCCAAGAACAGCCCAATGAAACCTAAAGCATCTGCTTTGCCATCTGATGCCAGGAGATCAGTAAATTTTTTAAATGCCCATTCACCACAGCAGCCATCCTTAATGTAAGATTGTTTGCTACATTTTGTATTAGATTATGGTGCTTTTTTTTAACTTTCTACTACTCTCAAGCTTAAATTGTTCCAAAATATGAGTATACACCCTAAAAATGTTGACTAAGGTGTATTTATTCTCACCTTTTTGCACTTTTTTTATGAAAAATTGTGCTCCTAGTTTCTGTGCATATGCATTGTTTATGCATCTGGACCCTGGTTTTATGTTACATTGATGAACTGCAGCAAAATATAATGAATTCAAATTAAAATGAGACTGATTGCTTCCTCTAATGCTTTGTGATTCTTCTTTAATGGTTGTAATATTAGTTTAAAGTTATTTATTGAGGCATGGATTTGATTTATAATAAATGAAGAGCAAGCAGTAAATTTGCATGGCCTCAGCATTATTTCTCTGAAGTTGAATTGATCTGCAGTCCTTTAGTTTCAGTGTCTATCATCCCTAATAAAAGAATAATGAGTCTTGTAATCTCCAAATAATTTAATCGACAATGTTCAGACAAAGCTTCTTGTACAAAGTAATAAAATAATGCATAACTTATAAGTTTTTATGTTTCTTCAAGATGAAGGCATTTAGTGATGAGGCTGAGAGAGCGTGTACAGTATGAGCCTGCAAAAAAACTAATTATCATACACTTTTATACAGACAAGCATGTTGAGTGGTGTTTCTGGGAACGGCTGCTCCAACATGTGCGTGAGTTGTATGTGAGTTTGCATCAATTCGCACATACACTAAACTCTTATCTTTTTGGCACAGGATTCCTTCTCTCTCCATTGGGGGGGTAATCTCTCAGCACACTGCAGAGACGGAGAGGCAGACGGTGGCTCCGTGAAGTTTGCTGCTGCTGCTGCTACCAGCTTTAGCCTTCTCCCTTGTCTCATACATAAGTAGCATGATGCAAAAGGGTAGAAGATACCCTCAGGCCAGGATTCCAAATCAGCTTACCACCTCCTAAATCTTAACCTTAATCTTTATGGCAGAGTAGCTTCGATCTGACCTGAGATCTGTATCAACCTTAATAATTTCATCCAGCAGGTCTTTTGCTGAGGCTGGGTAACATCAGGTTTGGATATGCTGGAGCAGAAAGATCCCTACAGCTGTATTTCCTGCCTTGCCAGTATTTTTCCAGTAGAGTGATTATAAAGATTGTCTCTAGTGGAAACCAAGTTTTTAACCTTGTTAACATGTGCATGTGGTATTTTTCACATGCTAAATGAAACATTGTGAACAAAACAAGGGCATTTCAATGTTGAGGTGTTCTGCACCAACACTAGTTTCAAGATCATGAATTTAGGGTTTCATAATGTAAAAAATTCTACCCTAACCTCCTACGCTCCGAGGCCCCCGGTACCAGTACCGGAGGGTTAACATCCAGGTCCAAAGGTATAACATCAAGTCTGTTACGTAACTATAGATGTGTGGCATCCACAGAAAGTCCAGAATCTCAGCTTAAAGCTAATTTAAATCATTGCTATGACCACCAAACACAGTTAAGACCACAAATAATTTAAAGAGCAGGTAAACAAAGTCCACAAAAACATGTAAACACATCTTATGGGTCCCACTGTCCACAAACTGCATATAATAACATCTCTACTGAAAGCACACATCTCACAGATCCCAAACCTGTTTGTTTCATCTAACTGTGACCACAATTACCTGAACCAAAAGCAAAACAAGGCAGAAATTATACTTCATGTTTGTAAAATCATCATAAATTCTGTCTTACCTGTTTACTGTCCGAAATCCCTTTTTTTCTGCCTGGTAACATGGATTTGATTGAACGACAACAGGTGTCAGTCATTTTCCATCACAGATTTTTCCCTCCGTGGTGATTGGTGGAATTCAGAAACATATCATTAGCTGTTTGCTAACTCAGTCAAGGTCATAATATCTGAGCGTCTTGTTTAATTAAAGACTTTATTGTTATTTTGGTCTCTTAATTGTTTCTGATATATATATAAGCGTACATTAGTGATGGCTCTGTAGTTTAGCTGAAATTACTCGGTTCATTAGAACACCTTTCCATCTGTCAGAAACCAACGTTCTGTGTTTGTTACCGGTGCCATCTTGGATTCAGAGCATTGACATTATGATTCTAATCACATTCTCATTTAATCTTGCCACATACTGACACTTCTAAAGCCCTTTTTTCCATGAACAGGATCATTTTTTTTCATCCATTTGCATTGTGCACAGATGGGCTCTATAATATTCTGCTAGTTATTCTTCAGTGATGGTAATTAACTCACTGACTGCCCTGATTGTAAACGCTGCCAATAAATTGTAATTCTGTTGTGGAGGGTCTCTGTTATGAAGTAGTAACACAGCCTACATATGGCATACATTGTATTTTATGCTCTTTATTTAGAGTTTCTTCATCCTTTTGCTGGACTAGTTTGTTCAACAGTTTAAGTACTTGGTTAAGGTTGGAACAACAGAGTAAAATACAATCTATTTTTACATTTTTACAATACATTTTTGACGTTGTCATAGTTACCATCTCTGATAACTGTTCATTCAAGAGTGACACTTTTCATGGTTCAATGTTATGTCATTACTCGTGGGTTAGATTTGTTTTGCAGAGACAATGATGACAAATGGCATTCCAAAATAAAACACATACACGTTTAACCTGACAGACAGTTGCTTTATCAAGCGAAAAGTCAACAAAAAAAAAGTCTTCCACCAACCACCAAATATAGCAGCACGAGAAGTAAAAGGAAAAAATTAGATAAATAAGGTCAAGATACAATACCAGTTAATTGTTTGGACACATATTACCATTAGATTTAATGAGAAAGTGTGTCCAAACTTTTGACTGGTACTGTAATAAATTAATTTAAACACAATAGGAAACCTTTGGGAAATTAAAACAATCTCTAGGATTAAAACCAGGATAGGAACATAGTGTTTAAAAGTCCCAATGATAAATATTTCTAAAGAATAAGATAATTAAATCAAATTAATAAAAAAAAAGTGCAAGCGTCACTACTTCTTATTGAGCTTAGTGACAGCAACTGGAAGAAAGCTGTTTTTATTACGCTTTGTCCTGCACTGTGGGACTAAAAACCTCCATCTAGAGGGAAGAAGCTAAAATTCACCCTGTAGTGGATGGGAGTCATTATTAAGAATTGTTAAAGCCATCCTCTGTACCTGTTTAGTGTACAGGGAGGGTGGACAATACTGTGATCAATCAAGCGAATGGACCATCTAACTTAGTTCAGTGAGTTTTTCTCTGTCACAGAGATCTGACCGAACCATGCCACCAAGCACAAAGGGGCTATCTTCTGGATTAGAGACGGGAGCACACTGAGTGTTAGTATGTGATGAGGTTGGAATGAGGAATAAAAAAACGCAATAAATAAGCACTAGCAAAACAGTAGAGACATAAACAATGAGCTATGACACATGCTTGTGAGGTTATTTAATAAAGTGGGTGAAAACTGATCACAGAATCCTTTGCACTGAGTCTTAATCTACAGAAACCTTCTTTATGTGAACAAATGCACCAGTGGATCAAGCTTCCTTTTACATGAGAGGAGTTTATGTAGAGAGGGCAATATAGGCAAGCGGTGGAGGAGCGAGGCAAAAAGTGTTTATTTTCATAAGAATAGAACATGTATTTTTAATAAACAGATATTTGTTTTTAGGTATTAAACCAAATCCAGATGTTAAAGTCTTCATGGATACTGAAACTATCAAATTTCTCAAGTTCTCACTTTATATGCAGAGTAGAAAAACATCTTTTGAACTTGTGTGGGACCGAAACCAGTGGGAGGCTTTAGTGTCACAGGATATATAAGAAGTTGTTCTGCTTTTTGAAAAAATTGTATTTCTCTTTTTTTATATACATGGGTAAGATGAGAAAGCCTGACTGTTAAATAGAGAGCTGGAAATATGGAAAAGATAGCTTTGCATTGCAGAAAGAGAACCATCAAGGGGATACAGCTAGCATCGCTGTGAACAAAGCTCAAAGATGTGCCTATCAGTATCATTTATTGTGTATTATGTACGCAGTGGGTGCTGTTCTTTTAATCCTAAACATAAAAGAAAAACAAATGAAAAAAAGCATTTGTAAACTTTAAAGGACTTACAGACTGGAGCAATTAATTCTCTTTTTAGCGACATAGTAATAAAAACAATTTGATTCCCATGGAGGTGACAATTGCAAACATTATTGCTGTTAGGATTCTTTATAAAAATGCAGGTAAAATGGTTCTAAGTATAGGTGGAAAGGCACTAATAGGACCACTTCTTGACCGATATTAGTTTCTCCGTGCATTTCTCCACGGTATCTCCAGGTAAATCGTGGGCTGGCAGATGCAGTCAGCTACCTGTGGCGACCGCATCAAAAGACAAGGTTTTAGTGTGTGTACATGACACAGGAGTATCAAAACCTGGCAGCCCTGCTGTGACAGCAAGACTCCAGGAAGCTGGCCACAGCAACAGCATCTGGCTCTATTTCATTAAATCAGCCAAGCAGTTTGAAACACGCACCCCTATAGCTGCAGAATTTCAGTTTTTTTTATTTCTGGTTATCTTTGTTTGTTTTGTACAGGTAAAATAAACATTTCCTACACATACGAGCTGCAGAGAGGTGTTGCTAGGCATACTTTGAATATGCATGAAAAAGATGTCTCCTGCATTACAGTTTTAACCCTTTTGGGTGGCTTCAATTTTCCACCCTTTAAGGTCATTAGAAGACAAATAAGTCCTCTTCTAAACACTGCTATAAAAACGTATTTTTTTTTTGTAATTTATTTGCTTAGATCAACTTCAGCCCCAATCAGAAACTAATTATTTTAACGCTTTAAATGCCAATATAGTTACATGACGCCACTTTTGTATAAAAAAAATTAAACATAAAAACAAACAAAAAATAGTTATTTTCCATAAAATACATATTTGGGAGCTGGGGGATTTTTAAGATCAGTATTAAATGTACTAGTAAAAACATTGTTTTGATTTTGAAATGAAATCCTCATCCCCATAACAATTATTATATGGAAAATAACTAGTTTCATGTGTATTTTTTATTAAAATAGTGACATCATGTAACTAAATTGGCAATTAAAGGATCGAAATAATTTAAATGATGACATTTTTGGTAGTTTTGATTAGGAATAAAGTCGTTTGAATCATTTGAGCAAAAAAAATAATGTGAAAAAAATTTAATAATAATGGTATTAGCTGTTTTGGGGAGAGGACTTTGTTGCCCTTTAATGGCCTGAAAGGATAGCAAATCTCCAGTGTCCTGTTGACGTTTTAGATAATTTTAAATATTCAAGTTTTTCAATAGAAATACTGCACATGCACAACCAATATGATGGTAAGAAATTAATGAAAAAATTACCTGACAGGACAAAAATGTCCCTAAATGACCAATAAGGGTTGAGATGATGTAAAGTGAGAGCTTGAAAAAAGAGCAAATGAGCACATTTAACAAAATGCTGAGCTGTTTCAAAAACTCATAAATCACATGTGTGATTTGACTGTTGTAAAATAAAGGGATTACAAATAATGATTATCTTCCAGTAGAGCTCAAACCAAAGAGGAGATTTGATCTGCATTTAATTTAAACCGATGTGGGTTATGAGGCCCAGCTCTGTGTGGCCTCTCCTGCTGTTTCCCATCACTCTGTGTGGTGTTTGATAGCACCTCCATCTCCCTAGTGTGTGCGTAGCTAATAGCCCTATTTCCCCTGTAATTTGCAGCAGGTCAGACCCAAAGACAGCAGAAGCCTAGTGTCCCCCCTCTCCTCTCCATCACCTTCCAGATTACAGGTAGGTGCTTTTAGTCATGCTGATTACGAAGCGTCAGCCTCTTTCTTCCTCTTAGGTATTATTTTTTTCCCTATTTTCTTTCTTTTCTGCTCCCTTTTATTCACAGCTCTCTTGGCTTCTGTCCTCAATCGTGTTGTCTTCCTTCTCATTTCCTTTACTTTCATCTCTTAACCCTACTCTTCTATTTATTTTTCCTCTTAGCCTCCCCTCTATCCTATATTCTTTCTTCCTGTCCATTCTTGTTAGATTTCTTCCTTTTTGTTACTGCATATTTCTCAAAAAAAAATTCTATATCCCTCTCTTCTTCTACCTACCACGTCGCTCTTTTCCCCGCTTCTCATCTTCTCTGCTCTTTAATATCTCTGTTCTTTTAACTATTCCCTCTGACTTCTATTTCCTCTTCCCCTTGTTTTTATGCCACCATTTCCTCTTGTTTTTCATATCCAAACCTTATTTTCTCTAAATATCCCTTTCCTTTTCTTTTGTCCTCTCTTTGCTTTCTACTTTTTAAACATAGCCATGGTTTGTAAAAAGAAAATATAAAATAATTCTGATAAATTTCAATACTTAAAGAAACCCCAGATCTTAGTGACGTTACAAGCCCTGATTGAAGCTTTCTATTCAGATCCAACCAGGCTTGAGTGTGTTTCAAAAGCTGGGCAGTAGAGTTAGAGCTTTCATGGGACTGCAAGTAAAACTTTGTTCCCACACAAGCAGCATGTTTTCCACCTCTGCAGACAGTAAGCCGAACTCACATGAGGGATTTCTTTGCTCCATTGTCAGTTTGTTTTTACATTAGAAAAATGAGTTAGCTGGAGAGTGCACTCCAGAGAAGCAGGAAATTGTTTTTTTTCCTTCTCTTCTTTCACACCTCTGTAGGTCCTCCGTTCTGTATTCATAAATGGGTTAACGTAAAGATTTGGAAATAGAACATGGATTAATGGTGGATCATCTGACTCAGTATTTGACTTTCAGGTTATTTTATAGGAGGAATTAGACATTTTTGCATTTCAAAAGCCCAACTTCCCTTCTCCTGTACAGGTCTTAGGGAAATATGATTTGGCTCTCCTGACTATGTGCCACTTAAAGCTCTTACATGCCTTATATCAGCAGCTGGAATACAGGAAATAATGTAGCTCAGGTTGAACATGTGAAGTTTTTTTTTTTTTTTCATAAAGCCCTAATTATGTGCAGTAAAAAAAGATCAATGCCTCCTCAGTTTTCACAGGAAAAAAAGTCTTATTTTCCGAGAGTTGGACTTCATAGGTAAATCAAACCCACAGTCTCCGGTACCACAACCAATGCTGCCAATTCAGCAGCTTCAGATAACAATAAAAAAACAAAGTCTCCCCACAGAAATGTGCTGATGAAGCACATTGGTGTTTGCAGCTTCAGTACGATGATGTAAGGCCTGATATGATCTTGTCTATTCAAATACACTGCCCGTCCAAAAATAAAATCACTACCTGGATTTAACTATGCAAATAGGTAAGAGCCTCCCATTGGATAACTGCTGCATGGATGATGATGTTTCAACTGGCAACAAGTTATTTAACGTTAACTGATGCAGTTTGTAGCTTCTCATTTTTATGAAAACAACCATGTCAGAAGACACCTCTTATGCTCGTGGAAAAGATGTTAATCTGTTTCAGAAGGGTCAAATTATCGGCATCAAGCTAAGAAAACATCCATGTCAGAAGACACATCCTAAGCTAAGAAAACATCCAAGACGGGGGAGTCAAAAGTTGGTCCTTGAGGGCCAAGGTCATGCAGGTTTTGGATGTTTTCTGAAGCAGCACACTTGAATCAGATTAATGAATCAACAGGATTGAGCAGAATGACAACAAGCTGTTGAGGAAAGTCATTTAATGTGAGTCAGCTGTGTTGTAGCAGGGAAACATCTAAAACCTGCACGACCATGACCCTCGAGGGACCGGAGCTGGACATCAGTGATCTAAGTGGATGTTGAAATGACTAAAATTGGGTTAAAAATTGTTCAATGCATTATTAAAAACTGAAAAAATAATGGGGAACCATCAGGGGTCTAATTACACAGGGTCCTTGGTGAGCAGCTTTGTTATTGGGCATGCATTGTGCTTTAGCAAGTCTCGTGCATACTCAGACATGGCAACACGGTCAAAGTCATGGTTTTTGCCACAACATTTTACTCCAACTATATACAGCTGATACAATCAGAAACATCTCTCATAGGACGGGAAGTCCTTTATAACGGCCAGTAAAAGCAAACAAATGAAGTGGTTGTTATGACAACCACTAGCAAAACAAACAAACACGCTGCTGTCCACGGTGCTGAAAGAAACTTAACTGATAATCTGCATTGCTTGGAAGATAAATAAATTAATTAACACACAACCCTGACAAATTATTTTTAAGAAACATCAGGAACCTTCTGGGAAATTCTAAAATAACCTGAAACTGGACTATTTTTAGATTCTTCCTATACTTTTAGGTTAGCGTCTTTAGGAGAGCTTATTTGCTTTTGCTTTAATCCCCTCTGTAATCCAAACAATGGAAATCATCATTTTCAAAAAAGAAATGTGGTTGAAAGAAAATTTTGAATGATGATGATCAGCGATCACTGAAAATAAATTGTCAAAATATACAACAATAGAACTCATGGCAGTGTTTAATAGTGAACGCAACTATTTAATACAAAATGAAGCGATGGCTTTTTTTTCCTTTTCTCCCTAATGGTGATGTGTTGCTTCCAGGCAACATGATATGCCACAGTGTTGCATCCTGTTCCTCTTTTCTGCAACTTTCATCACTTTTTAACTCTCATATTCAAGCTCCAGATTTAATAAGTCATTCAACTTTTAGCCCCACCTACTTTAACCTGACTGGTTCAGAAAAGTTAACAGCTGGAGATTTTTATGCTAGTGGAGGTATGAATCACTGTACCTGCGTACCTCTGTCCAGCAGACCTTAAAATCCTGAAGATTTTGTATTTACTTTAGTTCCAGTCTTTTGAAGACATTGATTTTTCATTTTCGCTTTGGTTGAGTACAGGTAACAAAATTAATTTAAAACGATAAGGCACCCACAATGCTTTGAATAGGGAAATTATTATGAGCTGGCATAAAATATATAGCTATCTTAAATTATTAAGGTCTTCACTAGAAATGATGCTCCAAGGAAATAGATGCAGTTTAATGTAAAGCAGCAAAATATTCATCTCATTCAGCTTTGGGAGTTCAATGCAAAGGGAGCTGAATCATTTTTCTAGAGACTGCAGGTGTTCTTGGGAGCATTGCTTCTATTGTGCAAACATACTGTCTTCAGGTGGCAATATAAAAACTTTTTTAACCACATTTACACTCTAAAAAGTACCATTGTGCTGTAATTGATCTAAAGCACTTTATTGTAGATTAATCCCACTTAATTATTTTTTTAGTGATAAAAACCTATTTTTGTTTAATTAACTCAAAATCAACAGAGAATTGTAGAACCAACTTAAATTTGTTCAACTCAACAGTCAGACCCACTAAAATTATTTAGTTTCTTTCAAATAAATAATTGAAATAAATCAACTTAGTGGAAAGTTGACTCCAAAGATTCAAGTTGCGCAAAGACTCATGGAGATTTATATTCAGCAGGATTTGAACCTTTTATGATTGTTGCACTGTAAATTTGAGTTCTGTGCTTTACTGCCTGTGTCATGTTTACATTTAGACAATGTCGCTGTGATGTTTCATTCCGTTCGAAAGTTAAAGTCGGTACTTTGAGTGTGAAAGACAGGACAGGGAGAGACACCCACTACCACCGTTAGCGTAATAGTAGAACAAGACGGTGAACATGGTTGCTGAATGCCGTGTGCTTTGCTTAAGATCTACACGCTAAAGTATTATTTTCCTGCTATGTAGAATAAACTCACATATTAGAAAGCACAGGTAAGGAACCTTGCTTTCATTTAGTGACGTAAAATGTAAATATGAAGTTACTTCAGGAAACTTGAATCTTTTAAGTTAACTTTTTATTAAATTAAATCAGAGTTATTCAGATTCTTTGTTTGAAGAAAACTAAACGACAAGTTTACATGAAGTTAAAAATTTCAGGTTGAACAAAATGAATTATTTAAATTTGTTGCGATTACATGGACAAATATTTCATCTGTTCGATTAAAATCAGTTTAACAGAGATTCCAGCTGACGTGTTTACATGGATGTTAGATAAAGTGATGTAATTTAAGATTTAATATGATCTATTGGTTTTGACATATGCAATGCAAACTAATTCAGAAAAAGTCAATGGCAGTATCCACTACCGGGGACAGTGTTTATTTCTCTTCGTGAGGTCACACAGGAAAAGATCTCAGACTCACCTGTTTGAGCACACATTTGCAAAAAAAAGTGGAGCAAGCAAATGAGAGAGGTCATGGATTTTTTTATTTTTTGGGCCTCATACACAGTTTATGGGGACACATGATGGTTAGGAAACATTTAGAAAGTCCATTTTGACAGTCTTCCCTGAACTCATCAGGTCACCTAACCTCCATGTGTTTCAGGCATGCTCAGAAACATTCACCACAGAAACCATCAGAATGAGAGTAAACATGGTTACTTTTTTCCTGCTGAGCCCATCGTAAAAAGGTTAAAACCACCCGATCACATTTTATATTCTTACCAATCAAGGCAGATTGATGAACCTCTCTGCTGAGTGAGCAGGACAGGAAACATGATGCTGGAGAACTGTTAAAATGAATGACTAGACATTACAGAAAACACAGATTTTTACTGTATTGATTAAAATAATCTGAGAATAGCTAAAGAACCAGAATCGAGAACCGAGAAGAGAAACCTACTCTGGTCCTGTTAGATGTCTCAGAAGGTTACAAATGAACATATTAGTTATCGTTTTAACACGGCATTTTGCACATTTGACAACACTTTGCATGTGGTTTTGCATGTGTTTATGCAGTGTTTGCAGTAGCTTCAATCGTAACTAAAGATGAAATTAAAATAATAATATTTAAAGGCCTGGCTATTTCCCTTTCTCAGTTTCTGTGCATTTTGGTCAATCTCCAAGCTGCAGTCCTGACTAAAGCCTCGGAGGGGGACCAGAAAGCCTTGGAAGATTAAGTGGCACTACTTGAAAATGACACTGATACCAGCCCAAGTGAAATATGTATGCATGAAGGCATTAAGGCAGTTTATTTAGGAACTCAACACATCAAGTTTATTTATTGTGACCTAGTCCAGATGACATGTAAGAGATGCATTTTGCACAGTTGTCACAGATGCATGCTGATAGCATCTCATCTTAGCTTTTCATGTGGAAGTTCCTCAGTGGGAGTTCAAACAACCAAGTGTGTACCAGACTTTTTTATTCCAAGATGGCAGGATGAGGGAAAGTAGATGATAAATTAGACCTCATGGAATAAACATGAGCTGTAAAATTTTCTCACACCTTTGGTGTTATGTTTTTGCACCCTCCCTCTTGCCATGTCTCCTACTCCATATACAGCTCCATACTGTTATATGTTGCTATCAAGGTGCAGCAAGAGATAATCATTGCTAATTCATCATCCTGACATGCTAACAGGGAGGCGATAAAGCAAACAAAGGGAATTTTTTTTTTTAATTGGGACTCTCATCTGCTCTCTTTAGGGGTTTTAATGCCAGAAATGAAAGTAAACAAGCATTGTTTTCACCCTTTGATGTTAAAAATGTCTCACAATCTATTTTATTTCATTTTGTGCTTCCTTTTGCTGCAGCGTCCCGCCCTGTGGAAAACAAGCTCTGTGAAGGTCCAATTCCAAACAAATCCCAGCTGTGCCAAATCCAGTGTCCCATCGACTGTGAGGTGTCGCCGTGGGGCGCCTGGGGGCCGTGTACCTTTGAAAACTGCGATGATCAAGCCGGAAAGAAAGGTAAAAAGATGAATACAGTAGCATCACATCAATGGCCACATGTGTCACATCCTCAGTGTTATTGTGATCTATTAAAGCTGTGATGTTAACAGTTTTTTTCTTCTTCTATTTATTTAAATTTAACGTTGCTTCAGAGAGTAACATAAAATTTTTCATGTATGAAATCTCTAGCAGCATGGCCTTTTTAATGGAAATTTCATTTCTGGGAATTGTACTGTAGCTACATTTTAATCACGTTTTCATTACTGAAAGTAGTCTCTAATCACATCACATTAGAACAGGATGGACTGAGTGAGATTTATGGCAGCTCGAGCGCCAACCATGTGGGGAAACCATGAAGAAGTCTTCATGCTCCACTTTCATATTAATGAGTTTTCTGAACACGTCAGCCATGAAACCAAACTAAGTTAATCATTAGTGGTGGAGCGAGTTCTCAGATGAAGCCCAGAAGATATGAGCACCAAACAAAGTAGTTCAGGCTACTTCTAAAAGTTCAAAATATAAATCTTCTTAGATTCATATTTTTTTTTTTTTATTTAGTTAAAATATTGAATAATTTAACCTTTTAGAATAGGTTGAGACTTGACATCACTCAGTAGTAAAACTGCTTTTATACCCACCTGTGACAATGTTTTTCGACTTTACACTATTTATTCACTACCAGCCATTAATCAGTGTATAAAAAGGTTTTAATTTACTTAACAGACTTACTGTAGTGGCTTAAATATACAGGATAGTTGTGAAAAAAACACACACTTTCTTTAAATTAATAGGTTTTATCCCTTTACCTGCCTGCTCAGCCGTTTGGTACAGCAAACGTTTCAGTGACGGTGATGAATGTTAATAAAAATTTGTGGAAGTAAACCTGCTATTGCTAGCTCCACCACTTGGTTTGGGTATGTAAAACAAAAAATGAGTGTTTGTCATCCCATTAAAAGTTTTACTTTTTCTGCATTTAAGTTCCAGTATATAAAAAAGTATTGCCTTTGATTTAGGTGAACAACAACCTAACTGATGACATATTACACAATGTCCATATTTATTAATCAAATATGGGTGAAGGTGGCGGAGTTACTGTTACTGTTTCCTAAGGAGGGAAGGTGCTGCTGATCAAATGCATTTTAATAATTTGATCATCATCAGCTAGTTCGAGCCTAATTCAACTGTTCTTATAAACAAATTTCTTCTTAAGTACTAATTACTAACTTTTTACTAAGATCGTGGCCAGCTGATATTTTCCTACAAACACCCAGGTGTACTTATTTGAACATTTGAGCACTGACATGTTTGAACATGGATGTGTTTGGACACTGCAGGTGGAAATTTGCTTTACAAACCAGAGAAGATCACGCTGGCACTCTTTGGTCCGCCTCTATGGGTAGTCCTGTCTGTTTGGCGTAGTGTGAACAGTTATTTGAACTGCATGATATGTCGTGAATGGCGGAGGTGGTGAGGACCCAAATGCAGGCAGAATCAGGCAGGAGGCAAAATGGTGCGTGTGGCAAGGTTTATTTCCCAATAACTCAGAACAGGGAACCACACACAATGTAGCTAAACCATACACAAGATGGATAAATCACACATGACAGGGATGAACCAAACACACATGCGCATACAAGGATCTGACCAGCACAACTGAAACCACGGGACATATATACACAGGGAATAATTGGGAACAGGTGAAGTCAATCTAAATCAAACCTGGTGAACTAATGAGCCAGGAACAGAAAACACAGCACATGAGGGAAAACTTAAATAAACATGACAAAACCAAAAACCCAAACCATGATCTAACCAGAAACTAAACATCACAAAAAACTAGAAATATAACCAAAACCATGACAGAACTAAAAACACCACAAAAAACCCAGAAATAAGCCCGTGAAACATGACATGATATGGTTGAGGTGGTTTGTTCTGCTTCGGTAAAGTGCAGTGTGAAAGCAAACCAAGCTAAACAAAGGTTAAAAATTGTTGGGATTCCGCACCCAATCGAACTGAGTCCCCCGGACTATTCTGTGGTGTACCACCTCCTGCTTTGGCCATTATCCCATGTGGATGTGTGTCCTGAAGTGCTCATGGGACCAAACTGCAGGATTGCTGTATAGGTTCGGGAGTAATTAATTGTCTTTTTGTACGTTGCTTTTACATGAGTTGAATCTCGTCATATGATCATATGCCAGCTGGTACATCCGTTCAATTTACAAAGAGATTAGCATTCATTCATCACATATGAGCATTGGTTCATCTCACATAGAGTTTTCCTAACAAACTTCTTTTAAACACCTTAATGAATTTGTGAGAAGACATTTGTGAATGAGACCCAATGTTCTAAAGCACAACCATAAAGTTGTACTTGGTTACTTACTAGTACAGTACATTAGACACATAACGGCTAAAGTTTGTCATTTGTGATGACGGTTCATATTCTTTGCTGATTTCCAGGTTTCAAACTAAGAAAACGACAGATTACAAATGAGCCAACAGGAGGCCCAGGAAATTGCCCACACCTGGTGGAGGCGATACCTTGTGACGAGCCTGTTTGTTATAACTGGGAACTGGTCGGTTTGGATAAGTGTATACCTGACAATGGGAAGCTATGCGGCCCTGGAAGTCAGCTGCCACAGGACCTATGCATCAACAGCAATGGTGAGGGGAGAGAATTTAATCTTACTAATGCAGCTGAATGTCATGCTGAGCGGATGAAAAGGAGGCTTCCTAGCCCACATTTTCAGTGTTTGTTTGTCGACATTAGCAGGTAAATTTGCATGAACTTACTCAACCCCAATTGACCTTTTCAACCCACCTTAAGCTCTTGAAACCTGTTGTCCCAAATTTTCAACAAACCACCTCTGGACTTCATTTCATTTATCTAACTAATTCATTTTATCTATCTATTTTTTTTTGTCACTTATATTTATGTATACATTTTATATTATTCATTGTTTATCTTTATTCATGAATTGTTATTAATTTATTTAATATCTAATTGTGTCTTATTTTTTTCTTTTTTCCCTGTATTTATTTTGTTTTCATACAATTTTACATAAATTATGGTGTTATGGGCCAACAACTAACGTAAGAAAAAATAAAATAAATAAAAGCATTGCATGAAAACTCAGATATTTTCAAGGTCACCTGTCTGTCGACCCTCTGGCTCTCAATTGTGCAATGCTTTACGTGAGAAGATTTCCATTAGATGACTCCTGGTTGCCATTTATCAGCTTTGTGAGGAATCCTCTGCTCCTCTTCCCTCAATCCCTTCTCTCCCCCTGTAAAACCTCTCTTGTTTTAACGCTTGCTTGATTCAGTTTTGCCACCTCTCTCCCGCTGTCTGTCTCATTACAGTCTTCCTCACTGCACGCACAATTAAGTCCCACTCGCAGTAAATCAAATCAATCTGCCGTAGCCCTGAGTGTTGGAGTAGCTTTTACTCTGCTGCTCTACATTTTCTACTACCTCTCTTTATTAATATTAATCTTCATTTTTAGGGGCAGCAGTTTAGCGATATCCTGTTGCCTTTTTCTGGTGATTGCGTGGCATGGCACAGTTATTTAGGAATGTCATTCATATCTTAATGTACCCTCTAAATATTATTATTACCATCTAATGTAGTGGTTTATGCTCCTTATGTATATCACAGTTAATGCATTAGCTGCAGGTATAAGTCAGTCTGATGGATAGTCCTCCCTGTCCTGCAGGAGCAGCAGAAAGTCTTGTTTGATTGATCCACCTCACATTCAGTTCCTCATCTGATGAAAATTGATTTGTTCTGTTTGGATTTTCGATCTGCTTTGCGCCTCAGTGATTTTTCACTGCAATGTTGGCTGTATCTTTTCTTCGTGTGTGTCCCAGTCATAAAAATAAAGGCCACACAGCCAGGCCCCAGACAACAGGCAAAGGTCGATACAAATGTTATTGAAACTGGCTATTGATATTCCAAATGCTGACTGGCTGCCCACTTAGGCAGGGAACTGTTTCTTCTCTGCATACTGAGTATGGAGGTCTTCCTCTTATAGTGGGTGTTCTATTTATTCATATTGTTTCTAAGGAAGAGCCTGAGAAAGGTTGGGGGCCTCCTGTCATTTATTTTCATGCCTTGCCATTTCAGTCATGACTGGTTCACTGCATCTCCGTGAAAGTCACAGCTCACTTTGACAAAATCAGTCACAGTCTGACATTTTTAGCTTCTGTTTGGCTTAAAACTTCAGTTAAAGAAAGGTTTGCATTTTCCTGGGTGTATATATGGCTTATCTCTTGGTTCGTAACAGCACTTGAAGCCATGAAGGAAAATATGTGGGTTAATAATATTTCAATATATTTTATATCTACAAAATATATATATTGTGGCTAAAGGAAACTTATTTTCAAAAACTTACCTGTGTTTAGTTAATAAATATGTTAGCTAAAGATGTTTGCTTACGAAAGGAAAAGAAATTTGTAAGCTAAAACAATTATTTATTGCTAAAAATCAGCAGGTTTCTGTAAAATAAACGTGTTAGCCAAAGGAATACCAGAGACAGCTTTAAAAAGAAGGTAGCTGATTGAATTGTATGTTATCTAAAATAAATGTCCTAGCTACAAGGTGACGCTAGATGAAACCAGCAAGATTTTGTCTATTGTTAGCGTAGATATCGTGACATTGGACTGAATTTAGCCTTTTAGCTGCAATTTTTTTCATGGTGTGCTTAGAAACAGTCTGTAGCACACTTGATACTTGGGTCATGAATTTTATTAAACTGAGACAGACTGCAGTCAGCCAGCCGTACCCTGAGTCATCAGAATTAGTATACAGAAGCTGCACACCAGTTGATAATACATGTTGGCCAGAAGTCATGACACAGACAGATGCCAGCATCTACAGATTGTTATTAAGAATTTCTTACCTGCTAAAAACACCTGATAAGTGTAATAGCAAGCAACTCCTCAACTTCCTTATTCTTTAGTCTAAGCAGTAATCATGTAATGATATATTGTAATATGTAGTTTGTTTTCTCTCAGTTTTTCTCTGAGCACTAAAAATATGAAGCGCTAGACATCACACACGCTCAAATACAAACTTAATTAGTCAGTAATGCATAGACCCACAAATAGAAGAATAAACAAACCTTGTGTAAAACCATATCCAAAAACTTACTCTGATACATAAAATCTAAAATGTCCTGACCCATCTAAAGTTCCGTGGTGTCTACTGTAGAGTAAACCGGAGCAATAAGGCTACAGTCACCTGTTTTTCATTGATTTTGTTGAATATGAGAAAATTAATCACATATTTTTATGAATACTTTGGCATATGATTAGTTTTCATATTTTTCTAAAATGCTTAAAATATGATGCAATAAGGAGAAGAGGAATGGAAATATAGTGTGCTTTGGTCCATGCATATAGGCACCCTTAATAACCAACTTCAGATCATCCTAATGATTACAAACTTGGCTTGGTCGATGATCATTTTGTACCAAACAAGATCAACATAACAGCAGTCCTGCATTCAAGATTCTGCTGTATGTATAAATAAATCGTCTTTTAACATGTAGTGCAGATGAAAACATCTGTTGTGACTCATTTATCATCCTACATGTTGTATAGTTAACATTTTACATCTTTTTATCACCAGTTTACTGATTTAACTTGCCGAATATCAGCGATTTTAAACAGATTTTTTATACAGCTTGGACGTAATCTAGTAGTCACCAACATTGGGGTTGGGTGTCTTCCAAAGGTTGAGTTTGAGGGGTCAGAAGACGATTAATAGGAGATGAAAGAAGAGAAACAGAATTCTGCTGCACATAAAATTGTATTTGGTTGTGGTTATTTCATGTTTTCTTACTTTTTCTGTCATATGCTTAAATGTTAATTATTTATATCTCAGTTATCTAAGGCAGTGGTTCCCAACATGGGGTCTGGATCCCCCAAGGGGTCCCCCAAAGAGCACAGGGGGTCCCTGAGGCTTTAAACCATTGTGATTAATGTCCACAAATTGTCCTTATTTTAAGGTAAAAAGTAAGGCTATATGTTGTTCATTTAACTTTGGCTTTATCAAAGGACAGGACTCAACCAGAATACATTATTTATGGTAAGTATCTCACTTTTAAAAGCTTAAAACTAAGCACAGTTTCAGAACAGGGTGGAGCAGGGGGTTCATGGCATTTTAGTATTGCATGAAGGGGGTTCTTGAGGAAAAAAGTTTGGGAACCACTGATCTAATGTATGCAGAAGGCTCCCAACTCTTAATACTGAAAAAAACTCTCCCTGTCCCTCTGACAAAATGGGAGTCTATGGTTGTGCAGCAAAAGATATGCCCAACCTTACTGCAATTATTTTAATTCGTAGCACTTCTCTTAGATATAAAAGTTGTTTTACTCAAACGCCACAAGAGGTTTAGAATACAGAAGCTTCATGCAAGCACACCTCTCACCACACAGTTGTAGTATGTGTGCAAAGGTGCATTTATTATAGACAAATGTGTCATAATCATAATGACTAAAGGAAAGTCATTGTAACAGCTAATCCTAACCCCAGTATGGTCATTGCAGGGCTGTAGTTACACTCACGGCTATGGCCTGTTCAATCAGACCCAGCAGTGGTCAAGTGGAAACCAGCTTCCTCTCTACATCTTTCTAACTGCAATAGCTCAGGTATAATAATGCTTAAATGCATGATACAGCATCATATCACGCCTCAAACATTTCCCTCTAACTTATCACAAGAGACTGTAAAATATCTTCACTTGCATAATAAAGTATTGCATGAGGACACAAAATAGATTTCCTCAACTACACAGATAGGTAACAAAGAAAATTATTAATGCCTTGCTTTTAAAAGCTTATTGAGTAGCATGCAGAAGATAACAAATGAAGTCAGAATGTATAAGTAGTGCATAAAGATAATCTTCTTGTGGACCAAAATAGCTTAAATCTATTTAATGTACTATGTCTAACTGGATGTTTATTTTTTCTTCTTCTTTTTAAAGATTAGGCTTATATCAATAATTACAAAAACAGGTGGCTGTCATCATGAGAGTTGTCAATTAAACAGCACAGTGATGGGTCATCTGCAGGTTAACATGTCCCTACAGAGGGTTAACATGATACACAGAGGGGAAAAGTTTGAGAGACCACAAAACCACAAATTAAACTACATAGAATTCAGCGGCATATTATATAAACCACCATGACAAAGGGGAAATGCAGCTACAAGCCCGATTTTCAGGGAGATTTTAGCCAAAATATTTTCTATTTCACACAAGGAAGAACATGACGTGAAGCGATACAGTGCATGTGAATGTCATACAATGGCATGAAGCTCAAGAAGAGATGTGTGATGCATTCCTTCTGAAATCCCCCCAAAATGATTACTACACAAATAAGACTAGCTTAAATAACCAGCATTTGCCACTCTGTGCAGCACTCCCAATCACACAGGTCAGTAGACTTTCATGACTATGCTAGCACCAGTCATTTTGTGGAGATTACAAAAAAAGCTGCAGCAACCAATGTTACAGATGTGCTGGAACCTGTCTGCGTGGGTACTAGTTTATATCAACATTTTAGCATTGGTAGTGTGTCACACAAATATGTTTTCCTCCCACATTTGGTTGGTTGGGATCTGGGTACCCTTGAAGCAATCAAGCCCAAATGGCACTTCTAACACTTCACAAGTTGTTGATGAGAATTCAGGTGTCTCAGAAAAAAGAGAAAGAAAACAAAAACCATGCATGTTTCTAGCTGTGCGCTCAACATAATGCCATGAATTTAAACACAGCTGTTTATTTCCCTGCTGCTCCCACATTCTCCAGCTCAGGCGTGGTTTGCGATGATAATGTCATTCCTGCAATAAAGCTTTAAACCTTAGTGTCAGCTCACTCTGAGAACTCGAAAATATAATCAAGGATCTCACACTGCTTCTGATAAAGGAAATTTGTTTTTCTTGGTACCACAACAGGTTTTTTATTTTCTCCCTTAATTTTTAACACATTTTTAACAACATGTTCTCCTTCCATTGAGTATCTGATTTGATACTTAGTCTGACGGTATTGATTACAGTATTAGTTGATCCAATTAGGTAAACATAGATGGTAAATAAAAAGGAAAAACCACAACCTATGATCTGAAACAGTGAAAGAGGATGTGTAAAGGTATTTATCATTTTTCTGTTGCCACATCGAAGCTGTTCATCGCTTCATGTATAGCTTCAAAGATGAGGAATTTCTACCCGTTGAAGCTGTTCTTTCTATCTATCTATCTATCTATCTATCTATCTATCTATCTATCTATCTATCTATCTATCTAT
>JBAMHW010000006.1:5328857-5344656 GCA_037177495.1 Rhadinocentrus ornatus | reverse complement strand
CTGCTGGGATAGGCTCCAGCTCACCCCGCGACCCCTACTGGGAACAAGCGGTACAGAAAATGGATGGATGGATGTTTTTGTTGTCTGTGTTTTTATAGATTACATTTGATTACCTCAAATTCCAGAGATACATGAGGGAGAGAGTTGAGTTAAAATGCCATGAAAGGCACACATTAAGCATCAGTTTTCGTAATAATAGAGAAATATGACACAACACAATGAGTTCTTGAGCTTTGATCACATTATTGCTTTGCATGGCAGCCACATAAAGATTAATCAACTTAAGCTTCTGTGTGTAGCCTCCAGAAACAAATCCTCACATTTCTCTTCAAACTTTAAAAGTGGGAAACTGGCTCATTTACTGTTTTGTTTTATTGCTTTCTCTTCACAAATTCCATTTGGTTAGTGCAAGAAAACAATTTTCTTTGTGGTTAATTTTTCATGATTATTAGGTTGTCACAAAATGCCAGCAGCTGGCCACTTTTTATTTAACAGACTCTAAATGAGTGACCAGTTAAAAAGCCGTATACTTTCAAGGAAGGTTTTTTATTTAAAAAAAAATAGTCTATCGTGAGCTTGTAAACAAATATATAATGATTTAAGATCAGTAGGACTCAGATTCGGGAGTTTCTGGGAGGTAAAATGACCAAATGGTGAATGAGAGAAAGAGAAGGGACTTAAAACAAAATATGAGATGTAAAACAATCTTCTCACAGTGTAGTTGAACTGTTGAGACAAGCATACGTGGTTCCAGGAATGTAAAATTACATTTCCTCTAGTAACCGGGTTAGTTTGTCAGACAGGTGCATTTAATCAAACTACTTCCTGAGGTTTGTGCCATGCAAGGCAAAGATAACTGAGTAGCCGGAAACTAACAAGTCTGACTACCAATGTGGCCAAGTTTGGTATTTTTAAGTTTAAAATTATCCACTGATTTATTGTAAAACAAATTCTTAGAATTCTTAGAAACTAAAAGGTTTGGAAATAAGGAGCTCTCACAACAGGTAATAATTCTGAAAATAAAAACATTGCATAGAGTAACCTCATATTACGATCCAATTGTATTTTCTCACACTTTTAAACTGCTGCTCTTCTCTGTGGTTTCCTCAGGTGGCGCCCTGTGCCCGAACAGCAGCGCCCTCCAAGAGGTGCGGAACTGTAATGAACACACCTGTACGGTTTATCACTGGCAAACGGGGCCCTGGGGCCCTTGCATGGAAGACCCTTCAACGTCATCACTTAACACCTCTGCAGGGGTGCGTCCCAGCAGCGATGGTCAGGGTCCATGCTCCATGGGAATGCAGACTCGCAAGGTGATCTGTGTTAAGGTCAACGTTGGACAGGTGCCACCCAAGAAGTAAGCTGTTTGGCTCTTCATTTTAATCTGTGAAACCTCTTTTTATTGTCAGCGTGTTTGCCTTGATCAATGTTACCATATGTTTTAACGTATGTTAATGATTTGGATTGAATTAGGAAGGCAACATTTAGAAAAAAAAAATCCTCAATCAATTGCTTGATATTTGTTGTATAATTGTCTTGGTTACATTAGGAGTTTGTGTAGCAGCTAAAGTAAGCACCAACTTACTTAATCTATAAGTTATTTGTCAAAAGTGCTTCATTTCAATAATTGGCTCAACAAAATCTGTTTAAAGAACTGAACAGAAAACAAGCTGAAGTCCATGCGGATATCCTGTAACACTGTTTAACAAGAGCGCTCAGTGTATCCCATGCTGTATTTCCCATTTTAAATAAGTGATCCTGATTCCCACCAAATTCTTTTGCTTTTGCCTTGTTTTATTAATAAGTTACCCATTATTCTCACAAACTTAATTCATGTTGCATTCATTTGAAATAATTGTCTTAACTTAAGACGGAGCAATTTGAGTCCACCACCTGCTGGAAACTGCAGCGTCAGTTATTAAATATACACATCTGCATACAGATGTATCTGCATGTGTATACAGAAAACAGACAGGAGACGTCCTCTACACGTATATTCCAACTTGTGGATGCGTAGCCATACATTGCTCAGTATAGCTTACGTATGACACACGAAAGGAACAAAGAAGAAGCATAGCCGCACAGACCACCGCCATCTACAGCGCTGCCTCTTTTTATCTCTCTTTCTGAGAATGTTCCTTGTCATTATCTCCTCCTCCATCACCATGTGTGCTATTGTCTAAAACTAATGTCTGAACTCTCTGCTGCCCTCTAGTGTATATATTATCCCTAACAACAATGCCAATGTAAAGGACGCATATATGGACAATATTTTTTACAGAGCTATGTCCATATTGTTAGTCTCATAGCATTATTGCCTGAGTCATATTTAGGCTAAATTGTCTGTCTAACTGTACTCTCCTAATTTTGCTGATTGACTGTGTGTCATTGCAAATAAAACCTTAAAATATGACTTAGGCATATATGCTATGAGGCTAACGTTGTGTAAACAGGACAGAAATGAGGCTTTAGCTGGAATAAACAATCACAAATAATGTAGCAGCAATTATATCACAGAGTTCTGTTATTTACCACCAGCACTTAAATGTTGCTGATGTTCTTTATAGAATTAGTTTCAATGTGGTTTAGTGAATAAGTAATCAGGCCATGCTACCCGTTAGCAGCTTCAGTGGGCACTACTTCTCTGGGCTGTCCGTATTTTTGTTCAGTAATGTTTGAAAATCATACATTCGCATTAGCCTCCAGGAGCAAAACTAAAGAAATCCATCAAAGACTGATTACAGCTTAGTGCTGTTTGTTAACATGGCTGGTACAGCTAGCAGATTGAACAGGGGCTAGTTTCCATATGTGGTGAGCAGAAAAAATTGTGTGCAACAAATATTTTGAAGGCTTGAATTATACCTACAAAAAATGCATGCTTATGTACAATGTCTGTTATTGGTGAACTTCATCAGTGGGCACACTGGAGACCTTACAGAATATCTGTATTTGTACAATGTAAACTATAAACGTGGCTACAATAGAAGTTATGATAGCTGAAACATAACATGGCAGAAAAAGCAGCAGCTGCTGTGTTGTAGGTAGTTTCTAAGGGCTGTGTATCAAGAATGACTGACATCCAGTCATATTTGGCTCTACAAAACCCTCCTTACTTGTCACATATGTGGTAGTTTGTGCATGTGTTGTGTTCATTTCTAAGTAGATTCACATCCTACACTTCCAACAGATGCAGGATACTGGAAGCATGATTACAAGAGAAGAATATTTTTAGCCAAACTTCGTCTCATTAAAGAGAAGCTACATATGGAGCAACCAGGCACCGCAGGACATTTCTAATTAAACTTCTTACAGTTACACAGCATATCTGCTATCTTCTGCTTTATAAGTTGTCATGTTTTTTCAATCATGTTCAATCCATAAAAGACCATTAATCAATTAATAATCTTTTATGTTGGTGTTTCAGAAACTAAAATCCACTTGCTCTGAGCAGTAATTGTCATCAAGATCCAAGAACAGGTGTGTTCAAGTTTAAAATGAACCTCTACAGCAGCTGATTTTCCTGATTAGCTTACTTCAAACTGAGGAAACTAATCAGAGAAATCTGGAGCTGCAGTTGGAGGAATATGGGACAGCTTTAGTTTCCTTTTGATCTGTGAATTCATTTGTTGAAGAACCTCTTTGTTTCGGATCCTAGCTTGATGCGTGCAGTATAAATGTGGGGGAAAAAATACTTTTTTAGCATCTGTTTGGTTTAGCAGTTAAATAAATTACATTCTGACTAAACTCTGCCTCTATTTTATAAACAATTGTTAACTGTAGATGTCAGGATTTGATGGGACCTGCAGATGCATGTGTAGGCAGATGAAAGCAGACAAGATGGAAAAACAAGGCCAGGGTCAGAAACAGAGAGACAGATAAGAGAGACATCAGTTATGGGGAGAAAAGAGACGACAGGAGAGTTGAGTGAGTCAGAGCAAAAATTAGGAGATGCTGACAGAGCTGGTTTTGTAAGCTGAGCACACTCTGCATGAGGTTAACTCCCAATTCATATCTTCCTTTTGCAGGCAACTACAGATAAATAAATAATCTCCCTGTCCCTGAAAGCCTAATTAACCCTGCCGTTTTGGGCGCTGGTAATTTCTCATTGATGATAATGACAGTAATTAAATGGGATTGATACTTTTAGGCAATTTAATCATGAGGCAGATGAGAGGCAGGATGTTTGTGGTTAACTCTGAGGACCACACTCCATGAGGCGAATTCAGAATAGACAAGTTTACTTTAACATCTGTCAGAAAGTTTGGCTTCAACCTGGTATCAGTTATGCTCGACTGATCCACTTGACAATAAGAAGAAAAAAAGATCTGCCGGTGTCATATTTTTCTGCATTGATGCATTTCTCACTTTATTTCAACACTAGAAAACTCCCAAGTGTCATTATTACAGAGGCAAGTTGGAAACATAAATTATTTTAGGGTTGAAGGATGTTGAGTACGAGGCAAATGTGATTCATGGAGAACAGATCATAAAATAAAGATAAATCTCCGACTCCGTGTAGCTGAAGGCAGACCCAGCCAGTGCAGGTGCACTTCTTAGGGGTCAAAATCCAGGGTTTCTTTTATTGCATGTGTTTTACTAGGCGGAGATGAAACAAAAGACGAATAGAAGCCCAGGGGTTTGGAGAGGAAGGGAAGGGTTTCGAAAACCTGACATCAAGAGGTTTCAGTCAATTTTCTTCCATTGTTACCTCTGCCAAGTCGAATCGGTTATGTTTTCTGTGCACTGGTTTGTCTGTTAGCAATAGAACTAAACAATTAAAAGATGTAATTGGATTGAATTTCAGGAAAACTTTGAAATAGAATGAAGAATAAGTGATTAGATTTTGGGTGTGATTCCGATTACCGCCTGAATCCAGGAATTTTTTAAAGGATTCTTTACAGGCGCAGGGCAGGCGCAAACATCCAGGTCTTTCGTTGGTGAAAACAAAAGGTTGCTAAAGCGTAACACCATTTAATTTTCAGCGTCGATCCTCATAGACTTTTCTTTGATTTTCGTAACTATGTTAAAATGTTGCATTGTGGTTGGCTGCCATAAACCTAGTTGTTCCACAGACAACAAGAGGTTGTTCTTTGAACTACCAAAAAGTCATAAAAGCCCAGAATGATGTGATAACTGGCTAGCGGCTATCAAGCATGTCAATGCTGATCGCCCCTTTTAGAGTCCTTCGAAAGTTTCAACAGTTTATTCAGATCATTTTCGGATTGGTGAGTAAAACATTTATTATTATGGCTGTAAATGGCTGGTAAAAGTAACAAGTACAAACGTCTGTTGGTGATTTTTGCGGCATTCTCAATGTTTCTTGCTAGCAGCTCCTTCACAATGTGATGGCAGATAGACATAAGGGCAATCGTTCAGTCCTACAGCCACTAGCTTCGTCTCAAATCTTTTTCTAGCCTTGACACTGAGGTTATAAATATATCTATATATATATAACTGTATGACATTATTGATTATTTTCCATACAAAAAAAATCACCAGAAACTTAAAACTACAAGAACAAGTTGCATACTTTAACACGGACGCTGGTTTGATGCGGGTTTGGTTTCACCTGCAAGCTGTTCATGTTCACGTAACCACCAGGTTGTGACGTAGGCTTGCACATGCCCATGGAGAGATGGGGATCATTTTGCCATTAGAGCTTCTAACTCAAAACTCATGCCCACAATCATTGACAAAAGGATAAAAAATACAATGGCTTGTCTGTGGTCTGGACTATCTGAAAGCTTCTAGTCTTCTGTTTTGCTGATCAATAACTTTATATAATCAACTATAATTTACAGAAAGGGCATAAGAGCTATATGAAGCAGTGTAACTAATGAGTATCTCATCAGGCACCTTCTGAACCTCTCGGTGGTTGATTATTATTATTGGCTTCTGCTGAGTCTATTTAAAGTTGTGCATAAAGAAAATCACATTTTTTACTTTTCTAATATTTTCAACCTGCATAACACCCTATCAAAAGGGTTTTCTAAGATGTCTCCACATCATGTTTTGTTTTGCATGTAATGACTATTACAACCAAGAGTTGCTGAGATCTTTAAATGCATAAGTTTTAAAAACAGACTT
Organism: Rhadinocentrus ornatus; assembly: GCA_037177495.1. Lineage (NCBI taxonomy): Eukaryota > Metazoa > Chordata > Actinopteri > Atheriniformes > Melanotaeniidae > Rhadinocentrus > Rhadinocentrus ornatus. Next base: position 5,338,569 of record JBAMHW010000006.1, on the reverse strand, counting down.
TAAAGAAAGTGTGATCTCAGGCTGTAAAGAACACTCAGAGCAATGTCACACATATACTAATACCGCTATGTGTGCATGTGCGTTGAAAGTGCTACTGTTTATCGTTTATGTTCCTGTCCACATCTGTGGCCATATACTCTGTTACAATCCCTGTGCAGCTTCCTAGGAAAGTAACACAGATATATTTAATCCCAAAAACACTGTAGGGCTGAAAGAGACCTGCTTTGTTTACATAGCTTGCTTAGAAGGCTGATGTTTTGTGTTGTTAGCCCCAGCTGAAAAGAAATGGCTGTGGATTTAATTTCTTTTTTCCCAGAACACCAAGAATTACTTCAAAAGAGATCTAGAATTGTAACCCTATAATTTTCTCAAACAAAATGCGATGATTAGGGATTCAAACTAATCTATGACCCTTTGACCGCTGTGTCATAATAAAATTTGCATATATCTGCACTTCAAGGTCTGTTTCAATACTTTTTTGGATAAATGTAATATACTATATTACATATATACATATATGTGTTACCAGTGAAGAATGAAGGCACATAGGCACAATGGCACATAGTACAAAAAGCAACAAATTTCAGGCTTGCCTAAAAAAATAAATAAATAAAACATTTTCGGGATGAATGTGAATATCCCTTTGGAACAGTGCAGATGTATTTCTAAACCTCTATGAAATCATAAAACTATGTGTGAACATTAACTCTACAAAGGTCATCTTTAAAAAAGGTGAAGCAGGTCAAAATGAGAAAAGTTTAATTACAGACAGTTAAATCAAAGTCTCCAGTACGGCCATCTGCTCTCAACAACCCTCACTAATGGCCATTTCCCACTAGTACCCACTTGGTCCAGCCTGACACCACCCCTCCCAATTTGTAGGCGTTCCCATCAGGATTTTCCCAGGCTGAGTAGATACATTTTAGCACCTACTCCGCTGGAGTTCTGAAGGTGCTGAGCCAGACCCAAATCATGATGTGTCAAGATAGCCACTATTGGCCAGAATTTGACATCATGGTCATGTGAACGACTCCCGACCCCGCCATCTTGAAACCCCAAAATTGCGACTGTGGATGATAACATTGGCTGCAGCGGCAGGGTTTTCAAAACAATCACCATGGTCCAACACAGAGATGAAGACATATTTGTGCTTGTTGGCTGAGGGAAAAAATCCAAAGCGACCTGGACGACACAACTCATAATGAGTCAACCAGCAATTAGCAGAGTTAATGGCAGCTCACGTTGTTGTTCCGTGTGTGTTGCAAAAAAATGGCTTACTATACACGATACTTACTAGCCGCCTTGCTAAGATGACCCTGCCCACACTGAACGCAACCTTTATTGCCCTCTATTGAAAAGGGAACAATCAAAACCGGGGTTTTATGGTGTCGGCTGAATTACGTTAGGGCTAAGTTGGTACTAATGGGAAAGGGCCGTTAGAGTAAACCTTGGGCATTCAAAGGTCAATACATTACAACACAATATAATACAATACATTACAATACAATACAATACAATACATTACAATACAATACAATACAATACATTACAATACAATACAATACAATACAATACAATACAATACAATACAATACAATACAATACAATACAATACAATACAATACAAACCCAAATGCAGACTTAAGAAGGCAGACTGGTGCAGGTAAAAGGTTTTAATAAACTAACGACTTACAAAATAAAAGACTATTAAACATGGTATAAAGTCTATGAACTAAGCGTGGCATGAACACATCACTAACAGCAAACAATCAACTGGCCAAGAAGAACTGAAATCAATGGACTTAAATACATTGAAGGACAAACTAGACACAGGTAAAGTGAATGGGTAAATCAGACCAGGTGAACTAATGAACAGGAAACAGAAAGCAACATAGGACTAACATAAACCTAAATACAAGAAACCAAGAACCTAAATCAAAACCCTGACAGTAAACAAAGAATATGAAATGAGAACATAACAGTATCAAAGAACATAAACCGTCAATCATGACACAAATTAATACATTTTGCATAGGAGACTACCATATTACATCAGCCCAGTTAGCAGTTGGTGGTTAAGAGCCTTGCTCAGGGGCTTTATTGACATTCTGAGGACTTGAACCTAGGTCCTCCAGCCCCAAGTCCACCTGTCCAACCACTAGGCCACTGCTCCCCCTTTTTATAAGAGCCAATAGTGATTGATTTTTAGGGTGAAACAAAATCTCTTAGTTCAAAGTGTGCAGTTTTTGCTTCAAGTGAGGATTTCTGCTTTGAATTAAAGCATCATCCTGCAGCGTCAGAAAGGCTGGTATGTTCTGTTTATACCCATTGGGGTACAAAATCAGCTTCTGTAAGCCGTCACATTTTAAGATGCTGTATAACATTTAGGCTTACAGTATTAACAACCAAATGAACTCAAATAACTATAACAGAAGTGGATTTGGGTTATTTAGAGATGCCATATCGTCCTATCAAAAATACTATGAAATTCAGGCCAGAAGATTTCTATTTTCAGGCAGCTGAGTTTGACCATTGCTGTTCCAATCACTAAGGAGACACCTCAAGTACAAGTAGGGATGTTGGTCAATTGGTAAATTTCTAAAATGTGTTTCTTCTCTGTCCCACTTTTGTTCCCCCCTCATTAAAATACGATTTAAGTTATTTTTTTGCTTGTAATTTAATATTATCTTCTTGAAAATTACTTTCTATTTTAACTGAATCACCACAGTACTGGAATTGGCCATTGCATTGTGTAGCAGAGTGCGAAAACAGGGTAACCCTATGTCATCTGATGGGCGTAGCCACATCAGCATATTAATAGATTAGTTATTAATAGAGCTGATGGAGTGGGTTTATTTTTTCTTTCTTTGTTCCAGGTAGTGGCACAGCCTCACTTCTTCCTTCCGAGAGGATATTTTAGTTTTTGCCACAGTGCAAAACTGAATTGTATGGTGGCTTTTAGAAGGTGTAGAAAAAGCATTTTTTAGTTTCATTCAATTCAGCAGTGCACATGGAAACAAAGACATATTTGTGTTGAAAGTCTAAGATCCCAAAGGTGTTTTTGTAACAAAAAAAAAAGAAAGAAAGAAAAAAGAAAGAAAGAAATCAGATTATGTGTGAAAAAGGAGGATTTCAGTTTCCAGTATGTCTGGGTATCAACTCCCTACCCTGTCTTGACAAAGAAATAATTAAACTTGTGGTCTGTGTTATAGAAAACAAGTTGTACGTGTCATCAGGACTTCAGTACTGGACTGCCTGGAGACAAAACACACAGACAGACAGAAACTAAAAATGCTGTAAAACTGGAGCCTCTGTGCAGATAGTGGTGCTGGCCGTGGTGCTGAAAAACTTTTCCCATATTTATACCAGTGGTAATTATTCTGTCAGTTTTAGATATTGACAGTTACAGTGTTTGTTTTGTTTGTTTGTTTTTAACAATCTAACACTGAAGCTATGTTTTTAGAAGTCTGGAGGCTGGTTTTCATAAAGGTCCCATATTATACTTTCTAAAGGTTTTTTAAAAGTCGGATGTGTCCTCATAGCCTGTGTATGAGGCCCAAGAATTAGAAAAATTCTGTGTCCTCTCTCACCTGCTTGTTCCACTTTTTTAGTAAATGTGTGCTCAAACTGGTGAGTCTGAGATCTTTCCCCTTGTGACATGACAAAGGGGAAAAAACATTCCCCCGACAGTGGAGACTGTCATTGACCCGTCTCCCTGGCTAGCTGAGCTTATCCCTAGAATTGCACAAAAGCTAAATATCGCAATAAAAAAAATGGTAATGGAAACACCTATATTTCGAAAATACTCTCAAATATCACTAAAAAGTTTTTACGCTGTCGTGAGGTGGTTTTTCAGATGTGTCGATATAGAAGTATATCGCAAAAGTGTAATGGAAACACTTTTCTCGCATTTATGCTTCACTGGATGTGATGTAGCAGGTCATGTGACAAGCTCATTTTAAATGAAGACAGCCCAAAAATCTTTTTACAAATAATAAAAGAAAAAATATAATCTTCATCCTTTTTTTTTTTATCATCCTTGATAGCAAACTACAGCAAAATGATTTAGAATTCTCTATTCTCCTCACGGGACGAGATTTTATAAGAGTAACAGCTAATTCGCTAAACACCATTCAATGGAAACACCACAATTGCACTTAGTCGAAATGTTAGATATATCGCTTTTATTTAGCACAAAACTGTAATGGAAACAGAGATATTGAGAAGTGTGGACAGGCACCACTCATGAACATTTTAAGGTTCAGACCCAGAAACAGACAGTTCTTAGTAGAGCTCACTAGAGCCACTTTTGGAATGGCTGAAATAAAAGACTGTCATGGATTTAGCCTCATTAAACATTACAAATGTTTGGGAAAATATTCATTTCAATAATTACCTAAAATTATGAATTATTAATCATTAATATTCAGAAATACCTCAGGGCACCACCACACAGATAGATGTAATATTAATCTAATGGCTATGTGGACACCATTAGAACACTAAATTAAATAATTTAATAAATTAATTAATTCAAGCTAGTCAAATCAAATCAGTTATCAATCAATCTGTTTCAGGACGCTCATAACGTGAATTCGAAATACGAAAGGACCCATGAAATGATTTAAAGAGAGCAGTCCCAGAACCAGACCAGTTTAGGATAAATATAAAATATTTATTACTAGTCTAATCATGCATAAATGTCAGAAGAAAATATTTACAAAGGTTCAAAGAGAAAAATTACTCCAACATTGTGAAATGCAAATATGATGTTCAAACCAGAATCTTATTTCAAGACCATGTGATGTGTCAGAATGAATGAAATGTTTTCAAGAAATAAATTAACCTGTGGTGTTAATTAGACTAATGTTGGATCAGTGGTGTCACAGACGGTGAAGATAGTGAAGTCTCTGCAAGGATGTGGTGAACTCCGAAAGAGTTCAGTTTTGTTCCAAAGTGTCCACTCCATCCCCCAGTTGGTTGACCTGTGGAGCTGGAAACCAAGTCATAAATTTGAGTACTGGGTTTTATCAGTCAGAACCCCCACTCTGGCAAGGGACTCAAATTGCCTGGAAAAGGAAAAATACTTTAAATGTCTATTTTAGCCAGGAGATTAAACAAAAGTTCCACTCTTTCTTTGCAAAAGTGGGTTTCCACTACAGGACCAAGGCAGAGTTTGGGGTAATACACTTTGAAAACAATGTTTTTAAACCTTTGACACCCATATGAAGTTGTTAAAAAAATTTATAATATGGGACCCTTAATGGTACTGTGAATGGCAGGGGTCCAGGTTTCATTACACCGCGGCATAAAAACTCCCCGGGTGTAGAACATTGCTCCTTTGTAGCATTGAATACTAAAAAGTTCAAACACACAGATGCAGGAAATGAAATAATTTGACAACCTGATGAGAAAATGACTATAATGGCTTACGGTGACTTACACTGTCACCAAGATGGGTCCTATTAAATTGATTGCCAATTGCTTTTTCCAACTACACATTTATCTCCTCCAAAGGGACCTGCCAATCAGCACTTTACTAAGCAAGTTTTGAAGTCAACATGAGTTAATTTACAGAGCAGGAAAATACCAATATATGTTGGCATAACACTTTGTGGGAAATTTTCTTGATCTTCTCTGGATCATCTCCAACTGTTTTCTTAAACATTGTAATAAGTTCACTGGACTCCAACGGCCTCCACAGTCACCAGATCTCAATCCAGTAAAGCAGCTTTGGGATGTGGTGGAACGGCAGATTCTCATCATTGATGCAGCCAATAAATCTGCAGCAACTGTGTGATGCTGTCATGTTAATATGGAGCAAAATCCCTGAGAAATGTTTCCAACATCTTGTTCAATCTATAAAACACATATCTAAGGCAGTTCTGACCTGCTACTAGCAGTGTACCTAATAAAGTGACCAGTTCATATTTATAAAGAAAGTCACAGTTACTTACTAAGAAAATAAAACACTTCTGAAAAGTGGTGGAAACCAGTGGCCATTTTTATGCTCATTAAATTACAGAAATCCATTGGTCCTTTAACTGTTTATGTTGTCCCATCCTCTATCAGTCATAATATTTTAATTTGTCACCCGACTAGTTGTATAGACACCTGACGTCTACCACATCTATCAGTGTGATACCTCACATGTTGTTTCTGGGCCTCTAGGAGAAAAATCAGCACTGAAGTGAAGATCTTCTTTCATACATTCTTGACCAAAGCTTTACTCTCCTGACCATCTGTTTAATCATGACTCAGTATGTTTTCCTCTCTTTTTTTCTGCACTCACATCTTCATCTGCCACAATCCAGCTGGCAGGTCGTCTTGATCAGAGCACTCATGGGATCCCAGTATAACAAACAAACAGGACCAGCCTGCACCCTGCTTATGCAGATGTGACCCATCTCATTCACAGACGGGTCCGAGCTGTCTCCCTCCCACAGCTTCAGGCAGTGAACCTCACAGAGTGCATGTCTCTCTCACACACATACACACTGGCATAAACACTGCCTTTCAAAGCCCAACAGAAATGTGCAACACAACAGAGTCAAACATTTTTGTGCCTCGGGCTTGGGCTGCTATCATCATATTGAGAAAGATATTGTGGTGTGAGGCAAAAACAACAACGTCTGCTTATTGATTCTGACAGTCTGTGTGCCGACTGCTACCAAATGTGTGTTTGTTCAATCACACTGATGCTGTGGAATCTGTGAAAAGAAGAGCGAATGATCCCTGGTTATGATGTTCAACAGTAGCATTATTATACCCAGCCAGCCTTGCACCTGCCTGTTTTTCTAATTTGTTTCCTGTTTTTGACTGACATAGTTAAATCTCTTGAGAGAGCAGGCCGAAAGACACCAGCAAAAGGGACCTTGAAGAACTGTTGCTGTTTTATGTTAAATTAAACAAATGATGTTCTTGTTTTATGATCCGTAATTTTGATAATGAAATTAATTAGGCCTTATCTTCTCCCACCATACTTGTTTTATGTGTGTGTGCACTTAAAACTACTGACAGTTCTTTGCTTTGAATCTTTTCTCGTCATCCTGCTCAACCAACTTCTTATTGAATAGATTACTCGCTGTGTTAATAGCAGCAAGCAACACACCAGCATTAGCCCGGCTGCTCATTTTAATGTCACGCTTTGGGACACGCTTCCAGCGCCACGTTGTGTACGCCTTCCTCTCACAAATCATGACATTTAAAGATCATTACAACGCTGTGATGCTGACTGGAACCAGCAAGTTAGTTAAAACCAGAGGCCATTTCTGGATTTACTGGAGTGTAGTGAATTCCTCCAGTTGGAAGTGAGATGGCATCAAAGAAGAAAAATATGCGATAAGAAACGGTTTTATTTGGATAAAATATCCCAACTGCATTAGATTGTACAACAAAATCCCTGCAAAAGTAATTATATGTGAAATTCAGACAAAAATGTAAAACAAATAACATTAAAAGGACAAAATGTATATGTAATAAAAACTGCTTAAAGACAACATTACAAGTCACTTTCACACCCCCATGAATGATCTTCCAGTGAGGCGTTCTGCTCTAAAGATTCTGGCTGGTATTGTTTTCTGCAAGCGAACAGTGCTTCCTTTTTTTCTTTTTCTTTTTGCAAAAAAATGGTTTGCAACTGAATTTTAATCATCTAAATTTGGATAATACCCATCATTAGCCTGGCTGGATTATAATTAGACTAAAATGTGAACAAAAATAATGCAGAGGGAAACCTACAATGATTCAGCTCATTACCCCTAATGTAAAACACACTGCTTGGTTCCAGAGGGTAAAGCTGGCAAGATTTTATAGAGAAAGACCATCCAATAAGCTCACCCGTTTGTACCTAGATTAGATACCATCTCTTTTCTGATTTATACAGATGTGTGACTTCTTAATTTTGCATTCCTTGGATAAAGGTGTGAATTTACCAGTGTCAGGATTCACAGCCAAAACAAAACCCCAAAATTATCCACCAAGCATCACATGTTGTCTTTCCCACCTTTAGAATAACAATTTTACATTACTGTTATGGGATAATTTCTCAAATTATACTGTATGCTGTGTGTATTTTATTGATGTAACTAAACTAAGAGTTATTGTTCTCCTTAAAAGCCATGTAGACCAACAGTATAAAGATCTGTGACTTATTGAAATCAGGTGGAGATAATAAAATGTCTTAATCTAAGATAGTAGAATAAAAAATAAAATGTATACAAGAAGGAATAATATAAAAATCTATTCAAATAAACATAAAATCTGTTCAAAATAATGGGGATAAATCCTTCTCGTTGCATGGCTTCAGGTGTGTTTCAACACAATGCCAAGAAGCAAAGACATTAGACTGGGAAGGAGTTAAAGGCCATTTGGAGTCATACAGCGAGAAAGATTTTTCACCAGGTGAAAACATTCAAGAAAGCTGCCAGTCCTGCCAGGAATGGACATGCCAGTACACATTTAGCACAAGATCAGCTCATGTGATGCTCTTAGAAAATTAAAAAATCCAGGAGATTCATTTTAGACTCTCCAAACCTCAGCTAGCATGTTAAACGTTAACGTTCCTGACTCTATAAGTAGAAAAAGACTGAACAAGTGTGCCTTGTTTGGAAGAAAAAAAACACCTTTTCTCTACAAAGAACATGGCAGCACACTTATTCAAGCAGCATCTGAACAAACCACAAAATCTCTTGTACAATGTCTTTTAGACAGACTCAACTAAAGTGGAGATGTTTGGTTGTAATGTAGAGCGGCATGTTGGGAGAAAACCAAACGCCTCATTTCAACAGTAAAGCACAGTGGTGGAAGGATTATAATTTGGGCTTGTTTTGCAGCCACAAGGTCTGAACACCCTGCAGCTATTGAGTGAACTGAACCATGAAGTATTGTAGAGTCAAATGTGGGGCCATGTGTCTTACAACTAAAGTTTGGCTGAATCCGGGTGCATGCAACAGGACAGTGCGTCTGATGGAATCACGAGAGAGGGTTTAATAAAATGAAGAGACATTTTCTGTCTGGAACTTGAGAAAGAAGAAAAAGAAACAACATTTCTCTTTGTCTGTCAAAACCCATGCAGATGGGCAGAACATCGGGATTTTTGCTCAGGAAACTGCTCCCAAAAGACAATGAGAACTTTTTAGCAAAGGTAAGACATGTTTTCTGAATGTTTTACAATCGTTATGCATAAAGTCTTCTTCTGCCTCTGGTTCTGTGGATCTTGGTCATAGCGAGATGAAACTTCCAGCTGTGGAATCTGTGAGATGTGAGCTTTAACTAGAGGAGCCGTTTGTCTGTGCTGTAGGTGGACACGAGGAGAAATCATCTGTTTACATATTTTTCGTACTACGTGTACCTGGTCTTTAAATTGTTTGTTGTCTTAACTGTGTTTGTTGGTCATAGAAATGGTTTTACTGAGCTGTTAGCTGCGATTCTGGACTTTCTGTGGATACCACACAAGTTTATAGTGACATTTACGCACCTGATGTTACACCCGGAAACGAGATGTTAACCCCTAAGGTCCCAGTAGCGGAGCGTGCAGGTGCAGAGGTGAGGCTAAACAGTCAAGCTAAGAATGCAAAGTTAGAGAATTAAAAAGCCATAAATCTGGATAATGAAGCACTAAAGGTGGATGGATTGAAGTTATTGTGCATATTGTGAACATTTCTCTCTCCTCACCATCTAGAAGCTGTGAGATTGTAATCCTGCTTTCTGT
>JBAMHW010000006.1:5312735-5328757 GCA_037177495.1 Rhadinocentrus ornatus | reverse complement strand
TCTATATCTCTGTGTGTTCTTTTCGAGAGAGGAGATGTTCTCTTCTTTAGAATACACGAAAATATGTTGTATATATATATATATATATATATATATATATATATATATATATATAGTGTTTTAGTGTTTTTACTGTAGATCACTGACAAACGTCTGTTTTTAAGCTGCTTGTTCTACTTGAATCTAAATGTTAGTTCTCATATTCTTTTAAGATTTCAGATAAGTAATGCATTTACTTTCTATCAGACACTATATTTCAGTAGTTATAGGACTATAAGAAGGTCAAAGGTTTTATTTCTTCTATCAAGGTTTGGCTTTTTAATTTGCAACTGTTTGATGTGCATATATGCTGTAATCCATTATGTTGTGTTTCTGTCCTTGTTTTATGTTGTCAGATGTTGTCCATGTATTATGCTATTGTATTTTACTGTTTTTAAGTTCACCTGTCTGGAGAGCAAAGGTAGAAATTAGCCATTGGCACTAATTTTGGTTGAAATGAATATGCCTGGTCCCTATTCTTAATTACCGTAAAAATATAAATATTTCTGATTTTCTGCTATTTACAGACAGTACATAAGACGCAATCAACATGATTATCTGCCGTAATTGTTTATATACAATACTCTACACAGAAATAGAATACATACAATCTACACAGAGGTTCAAGTATCAGCGTAATGTCAACAAGTAGAAGAAGAATTGTGATGTGTAAAGATTTGCACAGGGCAGTGTTTGTACACTTGGACCAGGCTGCGATTCTTTCTAGGAGAGCACGGTTGCATGGCTTGTTTGAGAGATCATTGTAAAGGTAAAATAGCTGCTTCCATGTGTGCAGTGCTCTGTGGAGCCTGCTGCAGAAAAGAAGCAGAAGAAGGTGGTGTCCAGGGTGTGAAGCGTTAGCACCAACTTTCTCTGCATACTTTCTGGTTCTTGATGAGTTTAAGTCCCAGAGGAATGACTGGGGTGCCCTGAGGACTTCAATTCAGCTGTCCTTACTGTTTGTGTGGATCCTTGCTGTTGAGAAAGGAACTTTTAAATAAATAAAATGAAAGTTATTAGACTTCAGTTTATGCAGGTTTGCTGTTGTGTTCTATTTTTTAAACTATTGGATTATATTGAGATATTTATGCAGTTTAATGTTTGCCATGATTCTGCTTTCCTTCTCCTGATAAAGAGCTTAAAACGAACTGATAAAATCCGGCCTCTTCTGCTGTTGAAGTGTCCTCATGCGATACAACTGTTCATTCACTTCTTTATGGACATAAGCATAGGATGAAAATGTAAACGCATCATCCCGCTGTTGCATCCAGCAGCTGCTTATTTTCTCTGGACCATTCACTTTTATGAAGACAGCAGAGGATTTGTTCTGCTCGAGAGGGATTTAGCTCTGTCTATTGGTATTAAAAGTAAATCTGTCCTTGTGTTGCTTGTACATTATTACATTCCGCCTGTGAGAATCCCTATCATTTCCCTGCTAACGAGTGTGGAACGCCCAGAGGAGAACACTCATCCATTGCAATATTAACCCTGACCCAGATGATATCAGATTCAGCCTTAGGATGAGGAGGCGGTGCAGTAACATTCGGCCTTTGGAGCAAGAAGGCAATGTTGTAGAGATGAGATTACCAGATAACTTTCAGCAGGTCTATCCCGACCTATTTATCTTGGTCCTGCAGTATGCACAGGGGACGTAAAGTGCTTAAATGATGGAAGATTAACCGTGACCTTTGCCTGGAAAAACCTCAGCTTGACCCTGTATTCTCTAGCTCTCAAAGGATTATTACTCACTGAAAGCTGAATCCATTTAAACAAGGGAGTTTATATCCTGAGGCTGGTCTGCTACTTTGCTGGCTTGGCCCTAAGGAGCTCTATATTACTGTTGACTCAGAGAGAAAAATAATTATAATCACTTATGGATTTGTTTATATTTCTGGGAAGCCTGCTCTGCTGTGATGGCGGATGTGACCACTTATGTTCCATATATTTCATGTCCTGTTAGTCAGCCAGTGTACATCAGTCATAAAAGACTAAATATGTGATCATGGAGCTTTCATCGCCTCAGCCTGTGCCTAGTAATTTTATTGTATATTCAAGTAGTCATCTTAATGAGACCCTGCATCTCTACAGATTTTTATTTGTCACCATATTAACCTTCTAAAACCTGAGGTCCAACAGATGGTGCCAAAATTATCATTTTGGAGACCTCACCTGAACTGTCTGCACTAAAACTGCTCTAAGTTAGTTCTGCTTCACTTTTTCAGAGTTTTCCTTTGCAGAGATAATAGTCACATATTGTGTGTTGTTTGCCATTATTATTTATTCCCCACCAGTTTACACATTTAAACACCTTAAATCTCACAACTGTCCTCTTTACTAGGAATCCAAAAGTATTTTAATAGACTTTGTGGTTGCAGATATATTTCATTAGGGGCATAAAATTTTCAACCAGAGGCCTAAAACAGAAGTATAGTTTTACAAACCAAGAAAAAAATTTATCCATCATCAATACCGCTTCGTCCATTAAGGGCCGGTAATGAGAAGCTGGAGCCTAACCCAGCATTTAGCAGGTGAGAGGCAGGGTACACCCTGGACAGGGCCAACACAGAGAAAGACAAACAACCATTCTTGGTCACTTTCACACCTAGGGAGAATTTGTAGCGACCAATTAACCTGACATGTATGTCAGTGGGAGGAAGGCAGAGCTGGAAGGGACCCACATAAACACGGGAAGAACATGCAAACTTCACATAGAAAGGCCACTGTTCGAACCTCCCCCGAGCCGAGGCTCAAACCAGCAACCTTCTTTCTTTTGAGGCTGCAGTGCTAACCACCACACCGTGCAGCCCCCAAGAAAAAAAAAATCATCTGATACGTTTTGTTGTTGTTTAACTAAGGTTGTATTATACACATTATAGGACCTGAAAAGCACCAGATGACTTTATTTCTCACTATGTCTTCATATGTTACATGAACACATGGACATGCCTATCATCTAATGGGAAATTAACATGAAGGATCATGACTGAGAAGACTTTTTTTTATGAATTGTGATACTGATGGAGGGAGAAGAAAGAGAGGAAGGGGGAAAAGTCCTATTTCTCCTTTTCTACTCATTGCATGTATTTATCTATTTTTTTCTTTATTTGTTTGTTTATTAGCTTGTCCTTTCCTGTTTTTACTTTCCAGCATATTTAGGGGGGGAGATGAAAAAGACTATGTAAAGATGTAAAATGTCCATGATTATTTAATGTCTGAACAAATCCATTTCTCCAGGTTCTGCTGCTGCATTATCTCTCAGCTCTTGGATCTGATGTTGTTAAGTTCTGCAGCAGTCTTGCTGTTTTATGTTATTATTTTCATTTGTTCATAAATTGATAAAATAAGTTGTTTTTTTGTTTGTTTGTTTTTCTAGGTGTCCAGATGGCCCTCGCCCAAACTCCATGCGACCATGTCAGCTTCTCTGCAAGAAAGATTGCATCGTCACACCATTCAGCGACTGGACAGAGTGTTCGGTTACTTGTGATGCAGGTATATTCAGAAAAGTCATGCTGGCAAAAAGAAATGTTGCTTCGATTTGGTAGAAAGGGAATAATAATTATAGGCAGGAGTGCTTGCGATACTTAAATAGCAAAGTTAATCTTCTTTAACTCTGTTATAACAGTAAACACAGCAACTAGTTTAAATTGGGAATATTGATCAGCTGCACCCTTCACACTGAGCCTGATACGTCGGCGGTCACACGAACACATTCAGTCACGACTCGTTACAGATGATCAACAAGACAGATTGACATGTAAGACCACCTTTGAGCTGATCTCTTCTACGGTTCCCAACGCGCCCTTGACTACACGTGTCATCAAGCTCGTGGCGTTGTTGTTTTAATGTGGTGAAAGAAAAACATTTTTCAGCTGAAGGGTCACCTTTGTCATGTGGCCGCTGCCCAAGCTGTTGAGCGGTGGCGAAAAACATTAAATTGATTTACGACAGAAAATCATTACCATCCACATTATGATGACCTCTCTGTGTGACGGGGAGGCATAAGTCTCTGAGGGTGTTGCATCAGCGGCTGTGCAGTTTAATTTGATACTGTTGATGTTTTCACCTTGTACAGAGAATTGCACGATACTCGCGTACAAAGGTTTAGGGCCATCCAGAGGCGTGTTTCATCTTAATGAACTACTTAAGGGCATCTCCACACATGTAAATACCATAAATTCAACCTGAGTCAACACCAAGGTCTCATTGTTGGTTTGATATCCAGAGTAATCAGATGTACATGTTGTCAACTATACTGTAACTGTCCAAATAGATTTGGCCGTCTCAGCAGAGCAGACTAGCTTATTACTTTGACATTTTTCTCATCCTTTCCCATACAGGCTTCAAAAGTTAGTAATTGTTTCTGTCTGTTCAGCTGGTAACGCCATGAAGAAAAAGCAATCAAGGAAACGTCTTATCATCCAGATGCCTTCCAACGGAGGACAGGAGTGCCCAGAGGTGCTCGAGGAGGAGAGGGAATGTGAGATCCCCAAAACCTGTCCAGGTTTCAGGTAACAGTGCAGCACTAATCCCAGATTTCTACAATCAGATTTCAATTTCTGGTTTATTGTGTGGTTATGACACATGGCAAAACATTTATTTTATTTATTTTATTTTTAGCCTTAATAATCTCTTTCTCACTCTCATAACGTTTCTTTTCCAAAAAGCATGAAGATCTTACTGTAAGAATCTCAAAGCTATCTGGAACAGCCCAGTGCAATCAGAACATCCAAATTCCAGGATGAGCACTTATTTTTTCCACACCTGGTTTCTGTGATTTTACACATTTTTTGAGTCTAAGATTATTTACTAGAAGACAAGTTACCACATGTTATTGCTTTAAAGGGTTGGGGGAAAAAAGTCCAACAGAGTGGTTTATGTTTCTAAAACACAATTAATACAAAACTTTAACTGATGCATACAATTGCTCAAAATCCTTAAAAATAAATCAGTTTCAGAGTTTTAGGATTTTATACTCTTACAGTTTTATGCATTTTAATGTTAAGAAACATTTTTCTTTAGTCTACTGCAACATCTCTTACCATCACTATCTAAAAGACTGTTTTAAGTTGCTGTCTTTTTAAGGCAGTGTTATTAAGACACTGAAAACCCCCTAAACCTAAAATATCCACTCTAAGTAGTTTTCCCCTTTTGCTTGTGAAGCGTATTTTAGCACAAACAGGAAATGCTGCTGCAAAGTGTTTTTGTCATTACGATGTCCATTACTGGAGATTTTATAAGACATGGGAAACATTGTGTATATACAAAAAGAAATGAGGCAGTTCATGGTTCTGCAAGTGAATTGTGATGTGAATTTTGTCATCTGAACCAGTCTGCAAGGATCTTCCAGGTCATCTGCTGCTGATCACGTACATCTCAAATATTATGAAGCCATAACATCCAAAGTGTGCATGCGTCTGAATAAATCTCATCTGGAGAAAAATAATGCATAGTAGCCCAATCAGATCAGGGACTGGAGTCCCAATCTTTACTTCAAAAGCCGTTTTATCTCCTCTTACTTTTATACCATTTCTCTGTGGATTCGGCCTCGGTATCTTCAGTCTGCTCATGTAATCCAAGCCTCATCGGAGGTTAGGGTTCTGCATGAGCCTGGCAGCTGCTGCTTTACTACTACTTCTGTCTGGCAGCATGTTGGAGTTGGTGCAACATTGCAAAAAGAATAAAAAAATTGATCACACATATTTATGCTGTGCAAGAATGAATGCATATAAAGTGGTCTTTTATCACCCAAAATAAGTCGTTTCTACATTTGATTCGGTATGTAGAAATAACTTGGACCTGTTTCTGGTGCAGATGGGGGCTGGGTTGCAGCTTATAATTGAACATGAGCCACAAATTTATCTTGGATGCTGTCCAGGTGCAGAGTGAATGTAAAAATCATAATTAAAATCTTCATAATTGGAGACAAAAGCATGGATTAATTAAGTAGTACAGTAAAAATGTAAATAGAATTAAATATATATACGTATATATATATATATATATATATATTTATATATGTGTGTGTGTGTGTGTGTGTGTGTGTGTGTGCGTGCGTGCGTGCGTGTGTGTTTGTGTATATATTAGCAGTGACCTGACTGTACATATCTCATCTTTTCTAGGTGGAAAACCCACAAATGGAGAAAGTGCCAATTAGTCCCATGGCTTCTCAGAAAAGACTCCCCTGGTGCACAAGAGACCTGCGGACCAGGACTTCAAACCAGAGGTGCAGAAACAAATCTCCCCACATCATGTTTTCCCTTTTTTATATCTTCTCTGAACCATTCCTAATCATCAGAAATGAGATTTTTGCTCATCTCGTTGCATCTGGAGCCCGGCCACGAGGCAGCTGACGGATGTGCCAAGGTTTACAGAAAAGGCCAATTTACTTAGAGAAGCATTAAATCCTCCTACTTACAAGATGTGGCAACACTGAGGATGACACTTCAGGGGGCGTTTTTCTTCTTTTGAGGTTATTTTTGTTTTTATTCTATGAAATCGTGGAGATTTTTGGGAGGAAATGTTTTTCCACCTCGTGGTGTGCCTCTTGAGACTTCTTTGACAGAGTTGTTTTACTGCTGGCTTTTTTTCGCCTCAGGCTTGAATCATGCAATATTAATCAAATGTCTCGTGGAATTTAGTAGAAGTTTCTGCACCTTTCCAATAACACACGGCAGCCCAGTCCCATGTTCATACAGGCTTCATGCATAAGTGACAAATACTTTAAAGATTAAGCTGTAACTTATAGTCCTGTAAGGCTTTCATAAAAATCCAATTTCATGGGGTCACGCAGAATGATCAGTTTCATTGTGTTCCACCTCCTATGGAAAGCTATTATTAGTGCTAATATTTCATGCTTCTTTTTCGCTAGCTTGCATTAAGGAAGAAGAATCAGCTTATTCCAGGTCCACTTCAGACATTGGGATCCTGTGCAGCCTCTAAGAGATTTGATACCATGTGACAAGTGAAGTCCAGACCACTCCCCCTGCCCTTGTTTTCACACCTCTGTCACTTCTAAACAGTAGAAATCATGTTGTCATTGACTAAGACCAAATGAGACACACTGTCCTCTCTGCTCTGTGCTTTCTGACAGGATTTTGTGTTGTTTATCTGCACAGAGGCTTTCCTTAGAGCGGAAAAACACTGTAGTGGCTCCATTAAACACACGGAGCTGAGCGCTTGGACCTCTTTTCCCCTCAAACACATACACACAATAAGAAATGACCTCACACACCATCAGGCAGAGGCTTTCCAAACCAACTGCAGTGCCCATGGGAGTTAAAAAAAATAAATTACTCAGAGATTGATTTCTCCATGAAAGTACAGCTCTGCAGAATGTCTGCGAAACAAGAAAATGAAATACTGCAGCAACATAAGTAATACCATTCAAATTGTGTCTGCTTCTTTCATGATTTATATTAAACCCTCCATGAAATCTAAATTGTACAGTTCAGTTACATGTTTTAATTTAAAGCAGACGCATTATGTTTGTTTTTTCACAAGTTGTCTTATTTTTCTGTTTCAATGAAAGGTCTCAAATACCAGAGGGACATATTAACACAACACCCTGGTGGTAACAGTTCTGTTTATACTGAACTTGAATAGCAGTTTTAATCTTAATTACTTTCTTTTCACTTATCTGAAGTTCAACCACGGACAGCTTAGTACTGATCTCTCTTGTTAAGGCTCCAGTAATTATCCAATGAACTGGTTCATGTTAGTGAAATAGCACAAAGAAAACTGGTTGCAAGTTATTCCTCTCTTCTGTCCCCCCATGCATGATTAGGGCCGAATAGATTCGCTAGCATGACAACTTGGAATAAATACTTTTATATTGGATTGGATGCCACTAAATTTAATTAATTTTGATTTTACTTAGTTAGACTTAAACTTGTTTACTTTATAAAGTTTTCTGTGACTCCTGAATTGAATTGAATTGAATTGGCTTATTAATTCTGCATAAAAATAACCAACAAGAAAGGTTTTCAAATAATTTTTGAATGGAAAAATTTGATGAAAACACTTTCAGAAGTTGGATTTCTTTATCAAGAATTGAAATAAAATCTGTTTGCATCATCATCCAGAACAGTAGCTTGCTGATAAGCATTTAGCTTTATTAATTTATTATTTTATCAATTGAAACATTTGACAAATTTTGTGTTATTATATTTAGTTAATTTCTTTATTAAATAAACAGAACTTTTTAATTGTTGACTAGAATTTTGCTGGTGATAGTCAAACAGAAAAATTTTAAACGGAGTGATTCTAACTTTGACTGCAACATTATTTCGAGATATGTGTTGAGAAAAAGAAAGGGGCATCGAAGAATTTTAATCTTTGCTCCGGTTATGACATATGAGCCATTTTGTCATTTTTGAATTGTAAAGAAGACAACAAGATGGAGCTCTAAATCTTTTAAAATAAAAAACATAAAAAAAAATATTTAATAAAGAATGAGTGAAAGTGTCATTTGCAGAATTGTCTGTATTTCAGTATACAAGTTTTTTCCACATAACTTAATACATTTTTATATTTTTCCTACTGTTTCGAACAGCCTTGTTATTTTCAGCTATCACCTTGTTAAAACAACGATTTACTTACTCTTCCAGCTGTGTCCTGTCGCCAGCTGGACGGGACACTGGCAGACATTAACGAGTGCCTGAAATTCATCAAGGCCATGCCCACCATCACTCAGCGCTGTCAGCTCCCCTGCCAGGACGACTGCCAGCTGACCAACTGGTCCAAGTTCTCATCCTGCACAGCTGACTGCGTGGGGGTCCGCACCAGAAAGAGGGCATTGATTGGTGAGAATGACAGCTCTAACAACGCACTGTTGTGAACCCTACCAAAACAAGCTTATTTGCTCTGCAGAAGTTAGTCTTACTGAGGTACCTCACAGTTTGATGGGCAGTGTTGGTGGGTTTAAAAGGGCTAAAGTGCTGAAGTGAAGGGCAGGGCCATAAATCTATTCAGATAGTTCTGTCCACCTAAATGTTCCAGTGGGATTAAAGCAACAAATCTGAATGAACTCCCCAGCCTTTGTTATCCATCAGTGTTACCAGAGAGTTGTCCTGTGCATCACATCGTCATAAAAGCAATATGACACCAGTGGTGCAGTGCATTATGGCACCTCAGGAGATTACCGGAGCAGGGAAAGTCCACTTTAAGCTTTAAATGAGTAAATATGGAAGGTTTTTATTTGTTGCTGGTGTGAAAGTGTAAAAGAGCAGAAAGGTCACCGACGGCATAACGTAGAATTAAAGTTCTTTTGAGTATTAATACACAATAAAAGATGTTGTTTTTAACAAGAGTCCTGCAGCTACATTTAGGAAAAGGTTTTCAGCTGCACATCAGACAACAGGCAGTTACTTTTTTCTTTAATAAAAAAACAGTTTTTTTTCTTATAATGGAGCATTTTAAAGCATATAATATAGTCTTCTTTGCTTCTTTTAAGATTGTGAATTTCACAGACAAATTACAGGTTGCTGCTGGGACACTATTAAACAGCAGCTCTGATGCAGGTGCAGAAAAACCTTGGAAAGCTCGGAGAAATAATTTTTAAGAACTAAATAAATGATAAAACACGGCGGGTTATATATATATCAGGTATTCCGAATGAAAATTCCTCTAAGCATCTCCTCATTTGCATGTGAAACAGTTCCTAATGATAGACTGAGGAAAAAAGAAGTTTCTCTGCAAGTAATTTCAGAAAAAATTGCTTTCTGCTTGATACAATTTTACCAGATCAATCAATAATCATGTATTCCAAACTGCAGAAACAGCTCTTTTTTCTTTATTAAAACATCAAAATCAGTATTTACAGTAATACTGACCCATTTGAGCCTAAACAAGATCCACTGATCTGTCAGTACAGATACCCCTCTCTGAAAATGACTTTTCTCATCTCAATCCATCTTCATTCCTCAGGGAGAAGCAAGAAGAAAGACAAGTGCAAGAACACACAGATGTACCCTCTGAGTGAGACACAGTACTGCCCCTGCGACAAGTACAATGCCCAGCCAGTGGGGAAGTGGTCGGACTGCATCCTGCCTGAGGAAGGCAGAGCGGAAAGCGTCACGGGGATGAAGGTCAAAGGAGACATCAAAGAGTGTGGACAGGGCTACCGCTACCAGGCCATGGCATGCTACGACCAGGACAACAGGCTGGTGGAGACCTCACGCTGCAACAGTCATGGTGAGTTGATTTTTATCTATATGAAACCATTTTTGAGCATTTTACCTGAAATCCGTATTTTCTCTGATTGGAACAGTAATTCCCAGCTGATTAAATGGATCTCTGAGAAGCTCTGCACTAGACTGCTAATGAGCCATTAATTTGAATCAGGTGTGTTGCACCAGGGAGACATCTAAGACCTGCAGGATAGTGTGCCTTGAAGACCAGGGTTGGGAATCACTGGATTAGAAGATTGATATTAAATAGTCTGATTCTAAAAATTTGCATACCAGATTCCGCATCTTCATAGAGTACCTTTTATGACATTTTCTCCTGAAAACATGAAATGACCTCCCAAAGAACACTTTGCAGTGTAAATCCCCCCCTTGGATAAACTAATTTACTGGCTAAAGTAACTCAACATGTTTCGGACTCACACACTGAAGTATTAACAGCTGTCAGCACTTCAGCTTCTCATTGCTCTTCTTCCATGCCAACCGAGTGCAAAGCCAACGGAAATTTTCTCCAATTTTCACCAGAGTCAATTATTTCTTTCTATGCACACATTCAGAGGGGCAAGAAGACTTTCTATAAGGATCTTTTTTTAAAGACATGGCTAGAGTTCGAACCAGAAACCAGAGTTTTGGATTTGTTTTGTAGGGCAACCGATGATACAGAAGCTAATCAGCGTTATGGTCGTAGGTTAGACCTTTTTAGTTTTTTTTAGTATATAAGGTATATGTGCTGTCTTCGCAGTTTTCCAAGTTTTCCATTTGTTTGCTCTTGTGGTAGAAATGCTATATTGACCCACATATATTTGTTATAGCCAAATGGGTCTTATCTGTGTTGCCAATTTTGACTTTCCCATTATAGAGCCAGCTGGAACCCACACAGGGAGCTCACCTTGGTTTGTCAAATGTGGGGGGCCAAAGTGGGCTTGGGATAGCATGCCCAATTTGTGCCCTTGACTTGTAAGTGAGAAGCTATGGGCAATCCCACAGGGAGCCATTTTCTAGCTCGCTTTTTACAATTATCAGCTCCTTGTACATATGCTAGCTCAAAATACAGATCCCAAAGGAGTGAGTTTCCCAATAAAATCTGAAGTCACACGTTTTCACCTCCATATTTCTATGAAATTTAAATAAGAAGCCTGAGTTGTTTTGCAGAGTCTTGCATCCGGTGATGATGCACTTACAAGATGAAGGCAGCATAGTTGGCTAACTGGATGTCAGATGCAGATCTCGATGTTAGCTACCACATGTAGATAGTTAGCCTGTTACGTGCTAATGCATGTCAGAATGTATCTTATGTATGTTTGCCATCTTAAACAGTGTAGCATCAAACAATGACAGCATTTACAAAGAATAAAATCCCTCACAAATAGTTTAAAAAAAAAATTACCCCACAATTCAGGATAACTTCATGTTTTTTTTTTTTCTTCTTGAACACATATAATGTGTTTTAAAGCAAATCTTTAACCTTGCTTTGCACACACTTTGGTTTTTACCACCCTTGAGGATGAATGCCTCTCAACAGGCTGCTTCAAAGTCATGAATTGTACTACAAGTTATAGCTAATCGGATTTTTCTCATCTCCTGTTTTGACTTTCTGTTTTCAGGTGAGACATTTACTGTACCTTAGGTTGCAGATGCAAGAGTAACTTCATCTTTTTTTCTCTTTATTTCTGTGCAATATTCATCTCAAGCGTGAAAATTTGTATGTGCACATATGAAAGCCCCTCCCATAAAGACTGTGGATGTATTTTGAATTCCGATTTTCACTTAAGTGGGCCTTTTTCTGGCACACTCCTGCCAGATGTCAGAATCATTTGTCTCCTCATTGTAGGGTCTTATCTTAGATCCAAAATACTTCAAGCAAAAATTCCCAGCTCGAAAACGCGTTGTGAAATTGCTGTGAAATAGAATGCGGGAGATGTTCAAATGAAAGCATCAGTGCCGTGCATACATAAACATGGTTTTAGTCTCCTTGTGTGAGTCACAGATTCAGTTATGCGTCAGTTAATCTGAGTGTGGGTGTGACAACAGCACTTCGTAAAGATGGGGTTGTGCTGGCGCTTTCTGTGTATTTTTACACCTGTGGGAATGTTTATGAGTGTGTGCTTGCATCCATGAATTCAGCCTCTGAAACTATTGAGTTAGGAAATAAAAGAAATGTTCCTTGAGGTAGTCGCAAAAAGAAAAAACATTCACACGCTTCAACGATTGTTCATGCAAATGCAATCATCAAATCTCTTTATTCCCCCTTTCTCTCTGTTACTCCCTCCCTCCCCATTTCAACCACCATCTTCATAATTCTGATAAAGGAGAAGACAAGATGCTCCAATGCTCCTGGCTGTGATGTCAATCAGCCTAACTGGGCCACTATCCCTTTACACCAACAGATTTATCATTAAAGTTTATCATTAGTGTTTATCATTAAAAGTTTATCATTAAAAGTGCACGTTGCTACAAGATTTGGAACATCCCTTTTTGTATTGCCTGGTTCCTCCATGAGAAGGAGCAAACGTATTTCTGCAAAAGGAAGCAAACAATGAATTTTCTTTCCATTCACATTGAGTAGCTGTTACAGCAATGTGATGACAAAAAAAGTACATCTTTAAGCCTTTGAGACATTATTTGGATATTGTTCTAAAAAGCTCTATGAAGCTTGGCTGCAGGGTTGTAGCAATCTGCAGCACAAAACAGCATCCAAATCACACATCGATTGTTGTATTAGTTCCCTGCAACCACTGCAGTCTGACACAAGGTCTAATTATTGGGTTAAGTTTAATATAATCAAGGTTAAGTGAAGACCAAGGCAACACAAGAGTTGGATGGATCCAATCAGCTGGACTCAGACTGTTATAAGCTGTTGGAAGTTATTGATCTATGTACTCGTACTTTGTCAAATTTAATGTCATAATATCCTGTTAGCCCTTTAAATGGCTTTAATGCAAGTAAATGTGTAGCTACACTTCTTATCCACATTTTGTATAACAGTTGTAATCCACCACAGAGTTGTTTTCCACCATCAGGAAGAGGAGATCACGCTGTTCTCTTTATAGAGTGAATCTATTTGTCACCGCTGCACTTCCAGACTACACTACCACAGACAAACAAAGCCGATGTCTAGCTCCAGTAACATTATCTCTTATGACACATGACATTACACACAACTGCTTAGTGAGAAATAACACATGAACCTAAAGCAAACTGACAGAATTTATCCAGTAACCTGAGTGTGTAAACTACTGTAATGTTCCCAGAGTCTGTCTTTATTAAAGGTGATTCATAGCTGAAAACTTGCCTTATAAGGTTGTAAATTTACATCAGCTGGGTCTCATTTTTGCACGTCTTAGACAATGAAAGGGGTAAAAAAGATTCAGATTGTTGTTATTTTAAAACCTGCGCCCATAAAGACACTAAATCTCAGACGCTTTAGCAACCAAACCACCTCTGAAGACATCTCAGCTGTAGATGGGCTCTGTCCCTCCAGTAGCTATGGTTCAACACAGTGGCCTAAATGTCCCTCAGCTAAACGGTCAGTGACTGGTCCATCTATGTGTCAATGTGGGCAAGATGCTGAACCCCTCATTGGCCCCCTCAAAGGCCCCCAATGTACTTAATCTATGTGTGATTGCAGAGAAAATAAAAGGGTGTTTAAGTAGTGTATTGTCCAGAAGTCATGGGCCACCCCTAATTTCTTGAAATGTTGCCATGAAAACTGGAAATATGTGCAGTTATGTAACAAAATGTGCAAACATTAATGGAGATACAGTAAACGGAGCATAACATAAATTTGAACAATTCTAGCAAGTTTTTACATCAACAACTTTATTCTTCATCACAGTCTGAGCCCCCTTAGACAAGCTATCTTGTCATTTCTTTAACCCCGTAAAGCCTGACTCAAAAAATATTATGCATATTTTTCCCATTCTTTTTTGACTCACCATATAAAGAGCAAGAACAAAACTAAACAAAAAAAACAGTCATTTGTACATACAGTATGTACAACTTATGACGGTGTGATACGTCAGAATTATTGTAGAGCAAAAGGCCTCCACCGTGGGGCAGAAAATAAATATTAGATTACAACGGGGTTTGGAGAAACGTGTATCAAACATGAAGCACGGAGCATAAAATGGTCATGCAACTTTCAGGGATAATTCTCCAATCTTCTTGAAGGACTTTCCAAAGCTCTTCTTTGGATGTTTCTGCCTTTTGTTCCGTTTTCTATCAAGAAGATCCCACACTGCTTCAATAATGTTGAGGTCTAGGCTCTGGGGAGGATTCATCCCTCCATAAAACCAGTTGCCACTGATTTTCAGTCCAGTTCTCATGTCAATTTCATACCTCAGCCTTTTCTCCCCGTTTCCCTTCCTTAAGTATGGCTTCTTGATAAATCATCCTTCCATGGAGATCATATCTGATGAGGCTTCAGTGAACAGAAAAATGGATCAACTGAAGGTACAGAAGGATTTCTTTAGGATTTCTTCTACTGAAAAAGTAGACAGTTTTTTAGTCCTGATACTTCTCTTTTCTTCCACCTGTCAAGGACACAGTGCACACCATGCTGACATATGCCAAGTTTTCAACCAAAATCTCTTTGGGAATCAACCTTGTGGTGCAAAAAATGTTCTGTCTGTCAAACGGTGTTATCTTTGGCAGATGCAACTGCAGAATAAAGTTTTGTGTCTCTATTATAAATTTGTGGTCCTATTTTTACTGATTGGTTAATCTGACTTTCATTTTCATGTTTGAATGATTAATAGGTCAGTGAAAATGGTCAGATACAAGGACTGGATTAAAAATGAGGGAAAAAATAGCCAATGGCCAAACAAAAACTTCGAAAGACCTTCAGAAAGCCTGAAAGTTGGCTAAAGACTTTTACACAGTACTGTACATTTTTATTTTTATAATGAAAAACATTGCACTGGTATTTGTGTGAATGTCACATGGGTGCTTTTTTCAAGACTGTGTTAAACAATCTGGGGTGTTGGACAGAACCTGCATAGTGAAATTAGGTGTTTCAAATATTTATGGCTGTTCATTGCAGCCATGATCTGGGCTACTTACTTGTTCTTGAGTGTTTTGGGTTGTTTTGTCCTCTCTGTGAATAAATACTTTGCCTTCAGTCCTTCTGGCTCAAGCTAACATTCAACCAATAAGAAGTACAGGAGGAGTAACAAATCAGTAAAACATTTTAATCTGCACAAAATAAATTAGAACTACAAGAAGCCCACAGGTATTTTTTTTATCTTACCAAAAACTGCATAAACATAACAACAAATTAAACAACATATTCCTTATAGCTACATAACAAAGTAATTATGTTACATTATGCATAAAAAGAAATATTGAAAACATCTTAAATATCTACTAAGTACCTTCAAACTGTTCCAGGTGAAGTATAATTGGGGGAATCTAGTAATGAATATAGCTGTGTGCCACATATTAGAGAATGCTCATATTTTTATATCTCTATGATCATAAAGGACCCATAATACTGTAACCTTTGCTGCGGCTCAATACTGGAGGAAGGCTCAGGGGGGCTCGGCCTCGTCTTGGTGGATTTGGTAAAGGAGGAGGGGAAGCAGCCACTGTAAAAATCCATAAAGGATAAAGCCTAAGGGCAAGAACTTTAGCAAGGACCTACGAACGATTTGTTGGTGCATGACGACCAACATTTGTAGTAACAGGAGGAACACACTGAGAGCTTCTTCCATATAACTGCACTTATTGTGGTGATAGGATGCTGTTAAGGTTTTAGACTAAGATCAAAAACATGAAGGGTTTCCTCTGGCTTATGGTGCC
>JBAMHW010000006.1:5287533-5305100 GCA_037177495.1 Rhadinocentrus ornatus | reverse complement strand
AGGAAGTACAAGCTAAATTCCAACCTGCTGCTGACCTTCTACCGCTCATCCATCGAGAGCCTGCTGACATACTGCATTCTATTCTACTTTTGTGTAGCACATGCCGGAAATGTAGTGGACTAGACAGAATTGGGAAGTTTCCCTTGAACTTTTGAACAGCACTGGCTCATTATATATTGAACAGATTTCAGACAGAGCACTGGTTTCTTGCTAGCTCTGTTTCTGTAAAGCTTCTGTCATATGTTCATTTATTATTTGCGTTATATCTTGTGTGATTAAGAAAAGCTTGTACTATTTGTGCTTTCTGTCTAGTTTTCTTTCTTGTCTGTTTCAGATCAGGGTTTTGTTACTTGCTGCTGTACCTGCACATTGTTATACATCATTCTCCTCTGCATATAGCTTACTCCTTGCTTTCATCACCATATCCTTTTTGTTCTGACCTCTTTTTGCCCTGTTCCTTCCTAGTTGCCAGTTCTGTACCCACCTATGTAGCGCATTCAATTCTGTTCTTTATCCTTTATCCCTTATGATAAACCATGATGGAAGGTTTACATTTAAACTTGATTATGAACTGCACTTATTCCCTGACTGGTTGAGCTCTGATACTCTATACCCAACCCAATTGAGTTTGATAATTTTGACCAAGAATGAAAGTTATATCCAAAGCAAAGGTGTGCCAAGCATAAAAGATTTCCCAAGAAGATAAAAGATGGCAGCTGCTGCCAAATGTTCTTCAACTAGATTTTAAATCAAGGGTCTGAACACTTGTGTGAATTGAATCATTCAGCTTTGCGTTTTAAAGAAACACTCCAACTTGATTTTTGCTTTGCCACTGTAACATGTCTGGCATCACAGTGCTAAGGTGAGATGGTGTTTTAGATAAATAAATAACTATACAAATAACATAAAGGCCACTGTTTCATGGCTAAGTGATCTGCATAATACTGGATCAAACTAATAAATTCTCTGGGACACAACTGCTGCTTTGGTATATATTTTTAGATTTATGTAACCAACCAAAAATTGACCCTATTTTTTGTCCCAATGGACTTAAAATCAAGAGATTCATTTAGAATAGAGAATACATTTTTAAATGATTTATAGTTCACACAGCTTATTTGGCTGGATTTTGTTTTCCATCTTGTAATGAGAAGATCTTACTGTGTAATTGTAAGATAGAAAGAAAGGCAACATTTTAAGCTTTAGTAAAGAAAACAAGAGGCCCCAAGAATCAAGAGTATTGATCTTTTTTTTAAGTCGTTGTTCTCACCATGTGAGACTGGTATCGTGCTGCTTGGATGAAAAGAGAGAATAAAGATTTTTATTTCTAAGTTCTTTTTTAAATAATATTTTTTCTTCAGAAAAATCCGAAAATGCCACATACTATGGTGTCCAGGAGTTTATTGAAGCACCACTAAAAATAGCTCAGCAGTTTTTTTCTTCTGATACATGCAGCCATGTTGCTGCTCAGAAAATACCATCACCTTTGATTTAAAGGCAAAACAAACAAGCATCTTCTGTGTTGTCGTCTCTTCAGGCTACATTGAGGAAGCATGCATCATCCCCTGTCCATCAGACTGTAAACTCAGTGAATGGTCCAACTGGTCACGTTGCAGCAAGTCCTGTGGAAGTGGGGTAAAAGTTCGTTCTAAATGGCTTCGAGAAAAACCTTACAACGGAGGCCGGCCATGCCCAAAACTGGACCACATCAACCAGGTACCGATAAGGAAGCTGAAGCTCACCAGTACTGAGCAGGAGATTAATGTAAAAACTGTATCTTAGAATCTTGAATTGTGCTACTGTATGTTTGTTTTTATTGTAAGAATTACTCATTTTCAACACCAGACAGCAATTACAAATTAACAATAAAATCCACACAGCTTTCCTTTACCTCAGGCTCATTATTGCTGCCATCATTCTTTGTTAAGCAGTAATGCTTCAGAAAGCAGAAGCTCCTATAAATGGATACCATACAGCATGTGATTCCTTATGGGTTTCTTAATTTTTAGAAATGAAGTGCTTTTCAGGCTTGTGAGTATCAGCTGTTTCAGATGAGCATGTATGGATCTATACCTTGCAGTATGCAACTGTTAGGTTCACACAAGTACCACAGGCTTTTCAGATTATGTTCTTTCAAATGTATTAATCATAGGTTCTGCACTAGATAAACAGTTGGCTTGTGCTTATTAATCCATCTGTCTCCTTTTAATCCACTGCAACAATTCCCGGATATGACTCGTTGCTACAGGCCCAGGTAAGAGCTGCTTTCCTCAGCAGTTAGTCATGTATTTACAGATGTTAAGTGTCATTAATGCCAGTGGGTCAGTTACAGATAAGCCTACGTGGTTACGATATTCTCAGAGTCTGTAAACAAAGTCCAAAGCATGCATGGGTTGCATTTATACAGAGGTTTCTCAGAGGCAGAGCTTCTCTGGAGCAGAAATAATCTTGTTGGTTGAGTTAAATTTCAGAGACCGGAGCCAGAAAATCACTGTGCATTAGGCAAAGTTTAGCTGACAAACTTGCACACCTAAGACCAAGCTTTTCACAACTTTTTTTTCCCTGATTACTATAGTTTTTAGCCATGCCATTTGAGATTTCTCTTTTAGCAAGGAAATGTAAAATACAAAGTCAGATCTGCTACATTTGATCATTTTATCTGTCCAGTTAAAAGTTGTTACTGTCATCAGGTGTATGAGGTGGTGCCTTGTCAGAGCGACTGCAACCAGTATGTGTGGGTTGCCGAGCCATGGAGTGTGTGGAAAGTCAGCAATGTGGATCTGAAGGAGAACTGCGGGGAGGGTGTCCAGACCAGAAAAGTCAGGTAATTATGAGTCTACATGTCACTTCTATATATATTTTTACATTCATTATATGCTTTACAATATGCATAAACTTTTGCGCCTTCTTTTCAGGTAGAGTAGTAGAGGTGGGAGGGGAGGTTGATTTTTAGATGAATTGCGATGCAGCGACAATTCTGGAGTGGACGATTTTGAATCAATGATCAACTGATTCTTTAACTATT
Organism: Rhadinocentrus ornatus; assembly: GCA_037177495.1. Taxonomy (NCBI): domain Eukaryota; kingdom Metazoa; phylum Chordata; class Actinopteri; order Atheriniformes; family Melanotaeniidae; genus Rhadinocentrus; species Rhadinocentrus ornatus. Next base: position 5,302,075 of record JBAMHW010000006.1, on the reverse strand, counting down.
AATTAAAAACGCAATGTTCAGGAATGAAAAAAGGCAGTACTCGAAATTGCGGAAATGCAGCTCCCAGACCGTTCGTTGCGTTTGCATAACAGATACAATGTTTGAGCGCGAAATCCGACCGGCACCCTCTGCATTAAAAGCCAGGCCGTGGAAGTACTTCAACTTCTTTGAAGCAGGAAGCAGACTTCAACCAAAACAAACAAACATGCATGTCAGACGATAGGCGGTTCTGGCTGGTAGAAATTTCTCACGAACAGATGTGGTACAACACAGTAAAGTTTTGATAGAAACATAATCAATCCAAGACCGCTAGGATCTGATGCAGCTCCTTGTTTTGCTCTGATGTCCCACATTAATATAAGAAACCATGTTCCACGTTTCCACTGAGAAAGTAATAGTATCCACAGAAAATATATCCAAAAAGGAACGCATCACTAATCATTTTCTAAGCGCATCACGGCCATCTGAATCATAATTAAATTAAATTATGATGTGCCGGAAGATTCCCATCCCTCTCCTTTCCTCTCCGTTGTGCTTCAGCTCTACCTCTGAAGCCTCTCTCTGTATAGACAGCTGTAATATATGCATTAGCAAGTAACCATGGCAACTGTACTGAGGTAAGAGTGATTGACACAGAGCTTTTTTTACATATTTTACAGATGTGATAACTGAAGTTTGGGGATTGTTTTCTCTCCTGAAAGCCATTTAGGACTGATAAGTCATCTCTGATCACCTCACACACTGCTCACCATTTTGTATCGGCTCTGATGAAATTTCATGGAAATAAAAAAAGCATTTAATTGGATTCTAGGTTAGTATATGATCCATAGTGCAAAACAAGAGTCTAAAAATGTCACCACAAAAACAGTCTTGTCTGCAAAATGACTAAGTATATACAATTATAAAGATGACCCATAGTGCCAAACAGAGCATGAACCAACTTTTAAATATCACATTTGAGCTCCTGCCAACTTCAACAATAGATCAATTGATTTTAAAAATCACTTTATCATTTTAAATACAATCTATTTAAAGCTAACTAAGCTAATTATTGGAAGTGAAAATAAAGCTGAAACCAGAGCTGACCTCATTTTGACTAGAGGCTCAAACACACATTGTTTGCCAGGTACTCAATGTTCTTGTTAATGCTCCGATCTGCTGAAACACAATGTCTGACCCTTCGTTTTTACTCCCCCTTCCCTTTGGAATTCAGCAGCCTAATAACTAAAACAGATCAAACTCAGCTAATTTCTTTTTACATAATCCCACAGGTGCATGCTCAATACTGTAGATGGTCCATCCGAGTCTGTGGAGGACTACCTGTGCGACCCAGAGGAGATGCCCCTGGGGGCCAGGGAGAGTCGGCTGCCCTGCCCGGAGGACTGCGTGCTCAGCGACTGGGGCGGCTGGAGCCGCTGTAGTCTGGTAAGAGCTGAACCCAGACCAGAAAGCAGCAGCTCAACTACCTCTTACAGAGCTGTTATGGCAAAGTCAGACTTCTGTGAAGCCTACTGAGATTTGTCTTGATATCTTTATTTTGTCACAAATATTTTCCCTGAGGCTCAGGAAACTCAAAGTTTAGCTGCCTGGTATTATTGTGAGCAGCTTGTGAAGCTTTGTCAACAGGTCATTTCTTGTTCACCATGGAGGAATAAAGAAAATATATGAACTGAGAAGCAGCAGAAAATAGTTTATATATCACCTATATTACACTGTGTGCACTGTGCATTCAGCAGGGAAGGAAGATGATTTATGATAAAGATTCAGAACTTGGGAGCAGGTTTCCTACTTGCATTTAATGACATACACCTTCATATATAAGCTAGGAATATGGTGTATAGTTTATGAACATCATCTGGCAGACAGCCAGTTACTATTAAAAAAACCAACTGTATACAGCTTGTTGAATCAGAAACAGCGACAGAGAGTTCTTTAACCACACAAAGAAGCACATCAGGTGGTTGTTGTGTGGACACAGTACACAACAGACAAACAGTGCTGCTGTCCACGGTGCTGAAGGAAACAGAACGGATTATCCATGCCGTTTGGAAGATTTTTAGAGCTCCCCCTAAAGTATCAGCTAAATCTCTTTAGGGGAGCTTCTCTGCCTTTCAGCTCCCCTTAGCTCCCCGGTAATTTGAATGCTGCCTATAAACTAATCCACTATAGCTTTTACAGGTGAACTTAACTTGACTTTCTCTAAACTTTTAATGTGCATGTACATGTTGATTAACCAACAAATAATAATCCAAAAGAGGCATCTGAACCATAAATAGAGCTCTTTTTTTTCTTTTTTTTTCTTTTTAAAAAGAATTACCTCTGAAACTACAGGCTACAGTTTAAAAGCATCTTTTTGCACAATCTTGTAGTCTGTGTCAGAAAATCCCTTCCAGCTCCACCAGTCCTGACACCTCACACTTCCATTAAAAAGCTGCTTCAACTGTTCTGGTTTCACCCACTGTTCTCCCAGCAGCTCCCTGACTATTGTTAATCATATTCCATTCTCTCCCAAAGTGCTCAACGCAACAACTACCCGCAATTTCAGTCTCAACATGGAGTCTGCAGTGGCACCAGCGGGGCCTCCCAGATGTTTTATTCATTGTGCCAGCAATGGAGTCATTCAGAAGGCTGTCATTTCCTCCTCTAACACTCTTCTCTGCAAGCTACAAGAATCTGATGGTTCACCAATCCAGCAGAATATCTGTTTCAGTCCTCCTGTCATTTCCTCCTGGAAAAATCCAATTCAAAATTTTGGAAAGGAGTGTGTGATAAATGCTACTTTAATTCCTGTTTATATATTTCCAAAAAGAAATGAAAGAAGCGTGGAATGATTTCTGAAATAAGTGAGAAAATAAAGCTACACAAAGTCACCACATTTAATTTTACAGCTCAGTTCCAGGTCAGGGATATGTCTGGATTTTGCTTTTATCACTCTCTGCAATATGCACGGCTTCATCCTTTATTCATTCTTAAGACCTTTTTTTTTTTTTGTAACGGGAAGTCTCTGTTTCAGCCCTGCACCAGAACCAAAAATCGAGAGCGGACTGCATACCCCCTTCGATCCCCCAGTGTGGGGAGAGAGTGTCCAGAGACAACCGACAAAGAACCCTGCAGTTTGAATCTCAACTGCTTCAACTACTTTTACAACATCACAGGTACCAAAAATATGGAAACGTCTTTTTTTTTTTATGTGGAAGTGGAAACCCTGCTGGCTCTTTTAACTAGGAGCTTTGTTTTTAAGGCAGCCGACGTGCAACATTGGCAACAGCTCTTCAAATATAAGTTTAAAACTGGCAAAACCCCTACAAGCACAGCCTGCATCTCAGAACAATTTCCTTACTTGTTTCAACAACATGCACAATTAATAAATAACTCATCATTGTTTATATTTTCACCTGCTATTACACTTCTTCAGATGAGGTAATTGCAGACGTTGCAAGTTTTTACTAGAGCTTGTGTAATGAAAATGTGATGTTAACAGAACTCCTTTGGGTTGTTCTCGCAGCTGATCTATGTAAAGCTGCTCTCTGATAGCATGCTTAAACAGATTTGTACGTCAATTGTTTATCACTAGCGCCCCATTTCACTGTGGCCACAAATTATGTTTGTCTTGTACAAGCATTAAAGCCCGGCCAATGCCAAGTTCAAACAAGACATTTGGCTGCTTGCCACTGTGGTTAGATGCTTTCCACAGGGTTGATTGCTAAGAACAGGAAAAAAAAACAAAAAAAAAACATTTTATTTACTTAAAATAACAAGATTTCCAAAAGCGATTTCAGCTGGCAGTCTTCCCATGCTCTCATCTGCAGGAGATTACGCCTCCATATCAACTTGCGGAAAAGGTTGCCTTTTATATTCCTGTCTTGAAACTACAGGTAAACTCATTCCAACACCTGAACAAAATGAGAGACTTTCACTGCTCTGTATTTTATCAGAATATGTTATGATGCATTTTTATTGCACTGGCTTCCATTTTTGCTGCACAAAGATACATGACATAATCCCTACTGGTGGAATCACAATGGTACGCAGGTATCCTGCCCTATATTCACTGAACAGTGTAAAAATAGGTTATTACTGTGCAAACACCCTTTTCCATTGCTGATGCAGAAAACCTCCAACCTGCTCCATCCTTCACTTTTTTCGCTCCTCTCTCTCTGTCTTTATTGTCACTCTTTCTTGTTGCACACTCCCTATTTTCGGTCCCCAGGGTGGCGCAAAGCTACTTGACATAATTTACCGAGTTGCAAACAAGCTCTGCAGCTGAAAACAGCCACTCATCTTTGTTAGCTGATGGCATGCTTTATAAGTGATACCTCAGCCTCCCTGTTGTTGCAGGATGCTTTTTTGTTGCACTAAATCTAGGATAAAATGCTGTTTTTCCCATCACCGAAATCATTATTGGGAGGGAGCAAAGTTCAGACTTGTAAGTGCTTAGAATCTGTCTGCTGATGTTTATCTGGGAAAACCCTGACCACACTTCCAAACCATTCAAAGCTGATGAAAAAAAGGATAGCGATGGCATCCAGATTTGTTGGACTTCAGATGCTTTTTTGATCTCTTTGATGAAAAATCCACCTTCAAACGAACAAGAAAATATCTATTGATGATTTTAAGGTGAACAAGAAGAAAACAAAGTTTATAGTGGAAGAGATGTACTGATGTCAAACTGGGAGTTTGGCATATACAAGGTGCACTCACCAGTCTGCTGAGTCATCGGGCAGCTATAAGCGGTTACTTTGTATGCATGTCATGTGTATCCAACTTAATATTCCCAGATACTTTGCTCTGATAGTGCAAGGATTTTGTAAGTGTCAGCAGTGTTGCAGATAATTATTTTTTGATAATGTTGTAATGTTTTTTTATGCAGTATCAAAAAATAAATTTAACAAAAGCATTATTTTAAACCAAAAAAATGCCGCTATTAAAGTAACCTGATGCAACATGGTTCGTTTGAATGTGTTCACATTTTAAAAAGCCCTAGTGTGGTTGTTTGTCACTCACTGGGATTTATACACTGTGAAGTGTACATGAGTTGTGACAGCTGAAGCTTCTGGACACCTCTGAACAACATCTCCTTGTGTTTCGACCTACTGCATAATTCTGCTTCAAGTCAAATCATGAGATGCAGGTTTCTTGTGAGGTGAATATATAAGTCTGTCCTTTTTTCCCCCAGCCTTATTCTGCAATCTGGTCCACTAGTTTTGTGGCAAAGCTCTTTGTCCCTGTTCACTCTTGCAGTGGATTTTAATGGTTAACTACGTATATGGATGTGAGTTAAACAAAAATATTGCATTTTTACATACAAGCCATTTTTTAATGACAGACATTAACATGAGCATTATTTTCACTGTTGTTTATTTAGCAAAAACTGCTTTAAAGTCATTTATTTCCTGAGGTCTGGAGGCCTTAAACATGCTTTGTCAGGTTGTCAATGCAGATGCTCTCAAATGCTGCTTGTTTTTGGGTCTTACTGCCGTCAGTTTGGTTTTTATTAAGGCTTAATTAAATTGTTGTCCAACTGAACATGCTCCATTGTTTTGCCTTAAAGGGAACTTGTGAAATTTTAAAAATAATAATAGTAAATAAAAAGAAACACTTTTCCTCTGCCTCAAATTATATATTAAGATGTCTAAAGTTAATATCAACTCAAAAATTCTGAAAACACAACCATGCCACTTAGTTTTAGTGGACTTTTCACATTTGTAGCTAAGTCCAGCATTCTCATTTTTATCTTTATTATACAAGCAACAGTCTTTAATGTTTAAATACTTAAATACAGAGAGATGGGGCTTCGGTGATGCACAGTGTTTATGGAGCCAATATGTTGCAGAAATTACTTATATTAGTATTGACTGGAGTATAAACCTGCCAGCTGGCTGTTACACTCTGTAGTGTGATGCTTTAACAACCTGGACCAGTTCAACATGACTCATGATGCCAATGTGCCGGAAAGATGGATCAGTCCCAACCCTCTGTGATAAAACTGCAGATGAGGGGAAATGTAAGTTTTCGGGTATAATACTGAAAGTCGAGTATTTCTTTCTGACATTGGTGGGTGTAAGTCTGAGCTGGAATTGCTGTTCATGCTAATATGAGCCTTCAGGATATGTACTGTATGCTCTGGCATACACTGCTGTACTTAAAAAAGGGCAAACGCAGCATAAGAGAGGGAAAGTGTGGAGTGGATTACAACCTAAAACAGGTCATTGTGAACAAAGGCATAAATTCAAGGTGGTTATAGGAGCTGTTGTACTGCGTCTCTGTGCTGTTTTAATCAAAGCCAGTCACAGAGGTGTCATTGAGACTTCAGGAAATTTTGTTTACTTATAAAAAAATGACCAGAATATGTCTTCTTTTAAACGATTCTGGGATTGAAAGGTGTTCCTTATTAACATTGATCAGAACAAAAAGTTGTTCAAATCTGGCAATTGAGCAAGAACACCGACAACAAGAGAAAGACATTTTCTTCTTGTTCATGTTTCACCTCTTCTGGTCTCTGCTGTATCATATCATCCAATTTCTGTCTTATTTGAGCAAGTGGACCTCTTCTGTGATCATTAAACATCGCTAATCAGACTAAAAATGGTTGTTTTAGGAATCAGAAACTGTTAGCATTTATTTATTTATTATGCCTCAAATTTGGCAAGTTGGCAAAGTTGGCAAGTTTGATAATGGTTAATTTAGTCTTTTTCATAATTATAGTTATAGGAAATAGGTGAGAAACAGATGAAGGTATGGCTTCAGAGAATCACTAAACGTTTGATAGTGCAACTTTGAGTCCAGGAACTGCAGGCGAGTCCTCCCATAAGCTCTTGCATTTCATTAATGTTTTTATCTTGGTTTAACCCGTTGTTGCTAGATTTCTCATGAGTGGGACATGACAAATAAATATTATTTTACTCAGTCTCCCATCCAAGTACCGACACAAGTTATAAACTGTTAGAAAGCTAAGATTCTTGAGATCTGAATGATGTATACCATTTCAAGCTACAACTATGGCTGTAGATTCAGTAAATACTTATTCCTGACCAATCACTAATGCAATATTTTTTGAATTCATACTGTACTCTAGTAGCAGATGATACATTACAACAAAAACAGTCCAGTCCAGTAAAATAGTTGGTCCACAACAAGTCTTTTATCCATAAAAGAACTATTTTAGGTGAAAATTAAAGAATTTTAAGGGGTTAAATCTTATTTGATAGGCAAGTTTTTAAATGTCTCCATTAGGAATTTCTCCCCTTCTACATCCCCGATATCATGTGATGTACTTCAAGGGTCCATTTTGGGTCACCCTTGTTTTCAGTAAACTTGCTGCCTCTGGGGTCAAATTTTAGGAAGTACAACATTTCAGATGACATCCAAATTTACTTGCACTACAGCCTCTGTTTAAGTGTCTAAGAGAAGTAAAAGACTGGTCAACATAGAATTTATTTTTTTTTTGCCTAAATGAAAACAAAACCAAGGTTACTGTATTTGGCCAACGTTCCACTTTAAAACATGCACTTAACCACTACACTTGGCCATCTCGCCTCTCACTGTCACTAGAGAAGGGCGTGGGTTCAGTTGTCAAGTCAGGTTTTTGTCAGTTAAAATATATTGCTGAAGCTAAATCCTATCTTCCTATTAAAGACCTGGAAAACCTTCTCCATGCCTTCATTACCTGTAGACTAAACTAACATAATTCTTTATACTTACGTTTTGAGCATTCATCTCTGCATCGTCTGCAGTTATTTCCGAATGCTGCTGTATGTCTTTTAACAGGTCATAGAAGGCGTGCTCTTTTAAAAAATTTCTCTGAGTTACAGAGAAGAGTTGACAGAGGTCAAAGAAATCTGCTAAAGCTCCCGTTTTAGCAACTATGCACCGACTACCAGTCTGTTTTGGCGTTGATTTTAAGATTATTTAACTTACTTTTAAAGTTTAAATGGCACAGCACAGAGTTTTTTTTTTTATAGAATATGCTCAATTTTTTTAAAATCCAAAAGATTACTGAATTCATTAAGTCAGATGGTTTTAGTTAAACCAGGGTCACGTTTAAAGCAGAAAGGAGAAGGCTTCTTTGGTGGCAGCCCCTTGACTCTGAAACAACCTGCCACACAACAGTCACACTGCAGAGTTGTTGAAGTATTTAAATCTTGCCTGAAAACTCAGGCTTTTTTTTTTTTTTTTACCTTGGCTTTTAATTCAGTTCAGAGTTCAGTTTGTGTGCCTTTGGGTTGTCATATTTTTTTTTTTATTTTTTTTTTTTTATTGTGAAGCTCTTTGTTTTAACCTGTTTAAGTCATTTTATTGTCCTTATCCTTATATTGTCTATATTTTATTTGGTTTGGCCTTGTCTTTTTGCATCAGTTTGTAAAGCACTTGGGTCAATCTTGTTATATTACATGTGCCATAAAAAATTTGACATTAATATTGACATTATGTTTTGTGTTATCCATTTGCACTCTGAAGCATTGTTTTGAAGGTTGTCCAGGATTTGGTTGATTCTGAGCGAGAAATGCAGCTGTACACACCATAGAATCCATCTTGTAGTGTCTATCAGCAGTTATGTTATGAACACCAGTGTCTCAGGATTACAATTTAAAATAGTCCCATAATGCTTTTACAAGTTCAGCATATTTATTCTGTGCAGAAAATATCATCAGAAACCTAGGTTTTTTTTAATGTTTTCAAAAAGTCTTATCTGTTTTTACTGTAGCTGAGGATAAGTCTAAAAACTAGCATCTCTACTTTTACATTCATGAGGGCATTTCTTGATTGTATACCACTGCAATTTTTCGCCTGCTGCCTCCAAGCTGGATGTTGTTAAAGCACAATGTAAAGGGGAAAAAAAGAAGAAAGAAAAAAACTGCAGTAATTGCAAAATGGTCAATGCAACATTTTTGTAAAACCACTTGAATTAAAGCATAATGTTTATACTTCAGTCACAGCTTGATTGCTCCATTCATATTCCATTGTTGTGGCGTACAAAGGTAAAGACGTGTGAACATTGTGAGTAGTTGGGTTACGACTCCTTTACCTGCAACTCTTGTTGCTCTCAGGCTGGTAAAATCCATAGCAACAGCTGACTGTATGCCAATAAATCTTTTCTCTGTGTGGTAAAGCTGAATCATTGATGCTGTAAAATGCATGGTGTTTACAATTGCTCATATTCACTTGCATGTATTACTGTATCAACTGCAAGTATGTTTGACTAACACAGTTATTACAATATATTTTTCTAACCCTTGCAGCTGTTTATAAGGTCAAATAGAGCTGAACTCTCGAAGATGAATATTTCTGTAGAAACAATAGATCAAATAATGTAGATGATAAGATATTTTGAAATTGTATGTATTGCATATGTATGTAAGATGTGTTTTTTTACACTGGGACTCAGTTACACACAAAAAAGAACAATGGCAACAAAGACAAAGCAGACTATTGTCATTGTATTTACTAAGACAAATGTATCTTGAAGGGGTCATGGCATGGTTTTCTGACTTATCTGCAGTGTTAACACAATGTATTATCACCTTGAACATCATCCGAAGCTCAAAGAAAGAGGGACATGCTTATTTTAGTGTTTTTCATGCAAAAAATAAATAAACAAATAAATATTTATCAAGTGCTCTCCACCTCTTAATTGTGAGAATTACTATTACGTACATGTTATCCAACGCGCAACCGTTTTAAAAGTGTGAATGTAGACATTGCAAGGCACGACCACTGACTATTGCGGGGTGTGACTCTATGGTTATTTAGCATGTACTGTGAGGATAGTTTAAACAAGTCAAAGCCATGAAAAAATGCAATGCAGGAGTCAACAGTTAATAGGTTCCACATCCCAAGCGGAGATGAGCAAGTGCTAGCAGTTAGCCAACAGGACGGGGTCTTATTAAGCAGGCACTAGCCACCATCAACCAGGACAGGGTCAGTAAAGCATACAGGCCCCAATAGTCAGTAGCATTCAGGCCAATTGCTGGCTATGATTTGCCCCTTACATGTCATGTCCAGGTAGACTCCTCCCATTTCTGAGGTGCTAACATATGATACCCATTAACCTAGCCTTTAATCTAGCCTCTCTCCACAGCCTGTTTCCCGTACTAGCATCCCATTTCATGTTGAGCAACAATTTGGGCAATGTAACTGTAGCTGCATTGAGTGAAAACACCATTATGTTGGGTTGGTAAATTCACTCTTTGTGACTGGAAATGAACCATGTCCTGGATGAAAGCTGTCATGTGTTCAACTCCATCTGGGATCAGAAACTCATTTTTTGTCCCTCTGCTGTCAAGAATGATCCCCTATAGGAAGGGTCTTCAGTCTTCAGATAAGAGCACTGTGCGGGTGATAGAATGTTTTTAATTCCAGATGATTTACATCCACCATCATCTAGAGCAGGGGTGGCCAACGTCGGTCCTCGAGAGCCACAATCCTGCAGGTTTTCCAAATTTCCTTGCTCCAACCTTGATCCTAGCATTAGCTTTTGACAGTGACTGGGGACATTTTCACTTAGTGCTAAGGAACAACATGTTGATACATTTGTTCACTGGGCACAGAAAGTATCCATTTGATGCATCTACAACTTCTCAGAAATACTAAGCAACCATAGTTTGCATTTACCAACCACTACACACATAGAAGCCATTAGCAATTTAGCCTCGAGTAAGAAATATGTGGGCACTATTACTATCTTGAACTGATTGTGGGATGCTTCAGCTGGCACTTTACCAAAGTTCCCACATCTGCACCTATAAATATGGGAATATACAGAAAAAAATAACCAAAGGAAGGTATAATCAATGAAGTTGCATAATTGCAGACAATAAGCATATTTCACAAACATCCTGCTGTAATCTTTCTTGTGGTGTTGTACACAGAGTGTAAAAGTATTCTGTTTGTTTGCAAGCTGCAGTAACTGTCTATGGGTAGTGTACATTTTTTACTATCAAATGAAGCCAAACTTTAGCTCTTCTGAGGAAACTACTACACATTGCTTAGTATAGGATTCAAAGTTGCAGGCTTTTTTCAGCCTCACACCCATAAGGGCCCCCTGCAGTGTATATTGTTATTGTTGTAACTCTATTTCTTTTTTCTTTTTTTCTTTTTTAACATGAACAGCCAAATGAAGTCTGAATGTGCTTTGTTTTTCCTTAGACTGGAGCACTTGTCAGCTGAGTCCCAACGCTGTGTGTGGGAGCGGCATCAAGACCCGGATGCTCGACTGTGTTCGCAGCGACGGCAAATCTGTTGATATAAAATTCTGCGAGGAGGTGAGACCTGGAGGAATTCATCAAGCGTAGCTCCTCTTTTTGTTTCTTGAGCATTTTCTTTGACAAACAAATTTCTCTTGATGACTTAATTACATTGCTCATTACAATATTTTATCATAGCCATCCTGGGTAGGATATGCTTGCAGCAACATGAAATATTCACAACTATTCCCATGCAGAGAGTTGTTTTTGCTTCAGGGTTAGCATTTTATTCATTCATAATGTGTCTCAGCTTTCTGTAATTGTAGCCGACAGGCTGTGGCAGAGTCACCCCCGAAGCTTTTTAACCCTTGGCCCTCTTCATCATCTGGCTCATTTGCAACAATGCATAGTGTCATAAAGCCTTTCACAGCTTTGATATTTCAACTCTTCTGGTCTGATGCTGCTCATCTGTCTGCCCTTTGCCAGAGCAAAGACTTCTGGGAAGTTGAGCTGCTCCATGGAATATTAGAATGAGCTTAGCACCAATCATCTGCCATGTTGATGATGAGTCATGAAATATCTTTTTCAATTTGAACATGTGCTGTAGATGGATTTGGAGAAGAAGTGGCAGATGAACGCCTCCTGTGTGGTCGAGTGTCCTGTCAACTGTCAGCTGTCGGAGTGGTCGGCGTGGTCAGAGTGTTCCCAAACGTGTGGACTAGAGGGTAGGTTCACAATTTAGGTCATGAATTGTGTTGTTTTGTAGCCTGAGAGTTGCTGGTTTGATCCTCAGCCTGTCGTGCTCATGTCAAGGTGTCCCTGAGCAAAACACCAAACCCCAAGTTGCTCCTTGTGGTTAGCGCCTTGCTTGGCAGCTTCCACCATCAGTGTGTGAATGTGTGTGTGAAGGGGTGAATGTAATGTATAATTTAAAGCGCTTTGGGTATCATTCCAGGTACAGTAAAGCGCTATATAAATACAGACCATTTACCATTTGTTCCAAAAACATCTTACAGTGCTAACATTTGTGCAGTGGTGCAAAATCATGCACGCTCAGCAAATCATTCTTGATGACTACAACAGTCTTAATCAAACACTTCCTGCTCCTGCTGGAGGAATTTGTCCTTAAAAAAAGCTAAAAAGAAGAGATGTTTATTGAATACCAGCAGAAATTTGTCCTCCTGTTGCATGGTGGTTGTTCCGGAGGTTCACACATTTGATTATGTACTATTACATCTTCCTCGGGGCTGTGAGAGCGCTTTGAAGAAGAGGAAACTGCTAAAGTTGTTAAATTTAAGAATAAGATAAAAGTTTAACAAAGGCACAGGGAGCAGGAAGGGACTTTATTTGACGTTTTTATGTGTGTAAGTGTGTGTGGGAGGTTTGGAATATGAGCTTTAACAGTTTGTGTGTGGGAAGGCTGTTGTGTGTTTCATGTGTTGAAAGGTGTTGTAGGTTGACAAAAGTGCATACTGAGGTGAATAGATTGCTGGATCGCATGAAAATAAAAGTGGAATATGCACAAATGGAGGTTTCTGAGATATTAGAGTGGGTGGTTTGAAGAAGGTAAACAGGAGGGTTGCATTTTGAAATGTGTGTAAAGGACTTCTGTGTAGTTTCACACCTAATTCATAGCATCAATTCTGCACTTAGATCAGATGGTCTGTAATGCATTTGATTTATTCAAATAGGGTTTTGTGATTGATGTGGAATAAAAAGCTAAGCAAGAAGTAGATAGGAGAGCAAAGGGGCCAACTGTTTAGAAAACCCTGCTCTGTCAAGTGAAGTGCTGTTGTGCACAGTAAGATTAATTTTGCATTCAAAATAAACACATACACATGCAGTTAATATGAGTTGTTTACAGAGGGAAAGGATGACTGCTGTGCAGTAAACCACAGCGGTCGCTGCAAGTGCAAAAACTGTTTGCATTTCACTTCAAGTACAGAAAACAACCATATTTTCTTTAAATATTTTTGGAATATGACACAAAGCAGCAAAAATATGTAGTTTAAAAACACACGAATGGCAATATTATAAAATACACTGAAGATTTCTTGTTTTTCTTCCTCCAGGTAAGATGCGGCGGCAGCGGTTGGTGGTTCAGGCCTCACAGGGCGACGGCCGACCGTGTCCATCTCTGATGGAGCAATGGAAGCCCTGCCCTGTCCGACCCTGCTACCGCTGGCAGTACGGCCCCTGGTCTGAGTGTCGGGTGGAGGTACGTCGATAAATCATTGCATTATGCCAAAATCTGGGGACCTTAAATTCCAGTAACTGCATCGATCTCTGGCAGCAACAAGAAATGTGACTATGACAGGTTCCTAAGATCAATACACAGAAAGGACTGAGCCAAAAAGTGGATTTCTCAATAATTAATGGAGTCTTTAGTATTGATGAACAACCTCATCAAATCCCTGCTCCTATAGTTATTGCAAGGGATGGACAGTGAAAATCAATCTAGTGCATCTTTAATACTAATGCATATCTGTAAACTTATACCTTTGCCAAGGTATTTGGCAGCCTTAACTCTTTGTTTTGCACGGTGTGCATTTAGGTCAGATTAATAAAGGAAAAACTTCTACTGCATTGAATTATTGCATAAGACAAAATTTTGTAAGCACTAATGCAGGTTAACAGGGAGACTCAGACATTATAATTCATTTTGATATTTTATTAATCTCAATTAAGAATGTTAAGGGTCAGTTGCTTGCAAGTTGACACATCAGAAGGTGTGAATGCTTAATTTCACAACTACAAAGAGCACAGAAATCTGATTTCATGCTGTAGAAAATACAATTAGATTTCCACACAAGGCTGAAAAGTTTCAGCTTCCAGTAAAACAGTGTTGCTGTCTCTTCTCTTTTCTTCTGTTTTTCTCTACATTAGACGTGCAAAAGCAACCTGCATTTATATTAATAACTATGTTCCGTATTTTCTTTGATTTGTGTGAAACATTCAGATCCATTATATTTCTTTTAGACTCATGCAAGCCAACTGTTAGGACCTGTTTAGAGTAGCATGTGACTATTTTATTATTGTTGGACCTTTTCTTTTTAATGTTGCAGACACAGTTTTAATCAAGTTCATAGAAAATTAATTTATACTAATTTAGACTTTTTACAAGTTAAGAAAAACTGATGTTACTAGTTAAGTTAAAAACTCTATGATAGTCTGAAGAAATAGTCAGAAAAATAATGCTTGTTGCAGATACTTAAAAAACATGAAGGCAACATTTAGAACTACAGTGATATCTTAATATTTTCATTTATTTCAGCCATCATTTTGTCCATCCATCCATTTTCTGTACCGCTTGTTCCCATTAGGGGTCGCGGGGTGAGCTGGAGCCTATCCCAGCAGTG
>JBAMHW010000006.1:5222614-5287433 GCA_037177495.1 Rhadinocentrus ornatus | reverse complement strand
TCCCCCAGCCGAGGCTCGAACCAGCGACCTTCTTGCTGTGAGGCTGCGGTGCTAACCACCACACCACCGTGCAGCCAGCCATCATTTTGTAATTAACAGAATTTGGGAAAGGTTTTATACGTCTTGAGGAGAGTTGTATGCAGGATTGTCATGCACAAATCTCCACGCCTAACTTTTCACCAGAAAAGCTGAAATGCAGATAAGCTGGTAACAGATCCAAAGGCTGTTTTTATCAGTGTTCATGTGACATGACAGGAATCACACTGCATCAATGTATTTAAGCCTTAGGCAAGGCAAGATTATTTGTATAGCACACTTCATGTACAATTCAAAGTGTTACAAGCATTACACCGGGGTGCAGAAGAAGCATTAAAAAGTACATGAATAACAAAAAAAACCAAAACATGCAGTCTTGTAAATGTGTAACCATTTATTTTGTTAAAATGAACCATGTACACTAATCCTTATCCTAACTATATACTTCTGATATCTCACCCTAATATTTGTGGTGAGAGCTCAGCACTAAAGCAAACAATCACAAGAAGCTGGATATTCTATGCACACTGCTTCCCCATGCAACTACACAGGCAGACAACTATTGCAGACAAGAGGCACTTAGTTGTTCCTCTTGTGGTCTTAATGAGCATGTAACTCCAGAGATGGAGTAAACCTGAAATAAACAGACATCTTCATAAAAACATGCATCTTGAAAATTAGATATAAATCATATAAATCAAATTTACATAAAATAAAACTGGTTAACTTAAACAAACAAGCTAGCTAACATGCTAAAGTTAGCAGGCAATCTCCTCAATACTGCAGTTATTACTGTCAAGACATAGTTTACTATCCACCATTGATCTGTCTCTTATTGATCTGATTGTAACAAAGCTGAAAGTTTCTTCTTTGTTTAAACATACAGGCACTTTTCATGTATTCATGTTTCTTTTCTCACTGGGTGACGCTATCTTTTTACACCATGTGTTTGTGCTGCTGAAATTAAAATGATTATTAATCCCTGAAGGGAAATTAAGTACTTTTCAATTTCAGTTAGTTTTCACAATGAATAGGTTATTTTTCAATGGTCTGTTTTTTTTAACGAATTATCGTGATTAGATCTAATTACAGAGGAAAATAGGTTGTATTTGGTACGGCTGTAAAATTAAAACCATGTCCTGTTTTGCCACTTGTGAAGCGTCTTTAGTGGGAAATATTTGCAGTAGCTATGACTTAATAAGGTTAATATGGTTGTTTTAAAGTGAATGATAAACAAATTAAAAAACAAAAGAATTACTCCTCCTCCTGTGAATCCCAGTTGTGTACACTGGCTATGTAAACTACTACATGGAGATGTAATAATGGCTTTTATGTACACTTAGGAATTGCAAAGAAACTGCTGAGTATTAGTGACATTGTCTGAATTAAAAAAACTTTCATGTTTGCAGTTTTAAGGTGACTTAATTAATTGTTACTGGAGCCACAATAATTAAATTATTTATTACTCTGTTATTTACAATATTTTAATGACCTAGTTTTTAAATTTACATTAGCTTTTGATTATTATTTGTTTTTGTTCTTTGTTGTAAATAATGGAAATCAGTAATCAGGGTTTTATCTATGTTAAATGTATTTTGTTAGAAGCAGCAGCGCAAAAGTCTTGAGATGACCCTCTTTTCTTTTTGTATTTCCAGGAAAACAGGAAATAAAGGCAGAACTTCATTGAAGCATGTACAAATATAACATTTAAGGCAAAAACTGAATTTGTACAATTCTAACAAGCTAGGAAGTCAGGAATAGTTCTCTAGGCTTCTTTGTGGACTTTCCAAAGCTCTTCTTTTTTTCAGATGTTAACTTTCTATTGCTCTGTTTTCTGTCAAGATACCATAGCATAGCATTTTATTTCTAAAGCACTTTAACAAAAGGTAAAGAAAAAAATTTTAAATTTAAAATTAAAAAATAGAAAAAAACCAAAACCATGCAAATTAAGAACTAGGATAAAAATGCAAATAAGGCTATAATTTACCACATAGGAGCTATAAGAATAACATACATACAGTGTAAAGATTAAAAGACAGATGCTAATTCGCACTTGCTTGAAAGCCAGAGTAAAATTGTGTTTTTAAACGAGACTAAAAAACAAGTGAAATAGCCTGTCTGACTGATTAAATCAGTATGATTAAATCTTTTTTTTTTTAATAACTATAATCGGTGGAGTTTTTGCCGATTAAACTCTTAATTTAGAGTTGACACTCTTAATTGATCATAAAACAGTAAATGTCAAGTGTCGGAATCGTGCCGAATGATTTCGTTGCGCCGTTTGTCCACTAGATGGAGCTCTGACTCCGTTCAAGCCTCAGTCCTTACCGTTGTCATGACTACTGCAGCAGCTAGAGCCAGGCAGCGCTACAGTAATACGACAGGTACATTTATAACGACGTAGAGAAATTAAACTCAACATGTCTTCAGTTTCAGTAAAACTCTGTTTTCCATTTGTGATTATAGTGACTTGTGCTTCGTTGTGTCGGTCATGCTTGTCATTTACGTTGCATTGCTAACGTTGTGTGCTAACCTAGCTCAAGTTACTCCTGTCCGTTTGTTAGCAAAAATTTCGCTGTGGTCATGGCAACCTAGCATAGCGTTAGCTAACAGCTTAAAAAACAGAAATAACGTAAGTATACAAAAAATTTAAGAGTACAGAATTAGCGAGGTTGAGACGGGCAAAGTTAAAATAATGAATATTGTCTTGTCTCTTGCAACTGTCATAATGTCCTGTCACTTTTAGTTTTACTTTGTCAGAAAATCCTATAACGTAACTCAGGCTGTAACAGTTACTGTTGTTTTGGAGTAACATTAAATGCCTGGCTATTTGTGACCATTATATTTTTAAAGTGCAACTCTGTCAAAGATTACATATTATGACATCTGAGAAAAGAGTCTCTGGTTTTTAGTTTCATAACTTAATGACACTGCTTCAGTACTGCTGAGTTACAGGCTCTGTGGAGGCCTGTCCATGTCTGATAGAGTTCCACTGTGATATTTTGCTTTCCAGTCATGCTTTTATTGCACTGGCAGTGTGTTTGGGATCAAAAAAAGCCTTTGCTAACCAGGTGCTTTCCAGATGATGTTGCATGGTGAATCAAAATCTAACTGTAGTTTTCTGTGTTCATTATTCCATCACTAAGACTGCTAACACCGCTTTGTGAAACGCAGCCCCAAAATCATAACAGAGCTTCCACTCATGTTCTGGAAATGGCTGTAGACTGTAAATAAAATTTGCACCTGTCCCACACATAGTAATGACAATATAAACTATAAGCTTTTTATATGACTTAATTTCTACATTAAATCTGTTGCAACAGATTTTCCAGTTTGCTCACTGCAACCTCATCACAAATGGCCTCTTGTCTAAGGGTGGCTTGCAAGAAGCCATTCTTAAGGAAGAGAAACATGGAGAACAGGGTGAGATATATCACATGACACAAGAATTGGACTGAAAGTCAGGAGCAACAGGGTGATGGAGGGATGAATCCTCCCAGAGCGCAGACTTCAACTTTAATGAAGCAGTGTGGGATCATCTGGATAGAGAACAGAACAAAATGCAGAAACACCCAAAGAAAAGCTTTGGAAAGTCCCGAATGATGTCTGGAGAACTATTCCTGAAGACTACTTAAAGGTGCAGCTTGGAACAAAATCAAAGTCAATGACAGAAAATTTCAATATATTATAAAAAACAGTTTTTATTTGTATTTTATTCGTATTGTCACTTTAGTAAAATAATTAATGTTTTTCTTCTCTTTGAATGAGACATTTATATCTACTTGCTGTAGGTCAACATACATGGCAGTTGCCATATTTGTACCACCATTTTTGCTACAGTGTCTCTGAATGGACAAACAACTCTGTGTGAAATGAGAAACCTTTGAACTTTTAAACTGCAGCACTGGTTTTGTTTGATGGGTTCTGGAGCACCGTTTGGGATCAGTAACACTCTATAAGAACTATATAAGATGACATTACACATTGACACAGTGTTAAAGTATTTACCTGTAGTGCAGTCATCCTTACTAGATGTTAATAATTCTGAAACAATGGACCTTTAAAGACGTTTCAAGAAGGGTGTGTTGAAGAATATAGCTGCTCTGACCAAATATTTGCTTCAAGCTCCTTAACATTGTTTAACCTTTGCTCGTTCTTCATGTTTTCACATTTTTAAGTGAATTACTGCACCTATTTTCTGTTCTACTGGAACTATATAAAGAAATAAGGACCAAACTCAAACTTTTGCACATTGCTGTAAGTAAAATTAAAAAATCTGGTTTTAAAACATATACTTGGTATATGCCACAACTTCTATTTACTGGTATTAATCTGCTTAAAAGTGGCTACAGGTACCCTGCTGTAATTCATCAATGTTGTAACTCATCATTGTTCTTTGTCTTTGTCAGAATGTGGTGTGTGGACACGGCACACGCTACAGGAACCTTTCCTGTTTCGTGTCGGACAGCTCGAGTGATGGTGATGGCAGCATGGTGGACGAGGAGCTCTGCAACAGCCTAGAGATGGAGGTCAAAGGGGACAAGCAGATCAGACTGAGAGAGGCCTGCATCCTTCCATGTCCAGGTAATAACACTGTTTTTTAAAATGACTGGAAGTGGAAGTAACACTTCTGGATGTTTGTAGCTAGAGGGTTTACAACATTTTTCCTGACAGTAGAGGGCAAGCAGGTGATTATTTATGATTAGAAGGGTGGGTTTAGAGAAGCTGCAGAAGGCTCTTTCTGCATCTCTTTAATTTAATACCTTCTTTGCATCCAGGCTTAAAGACAGTACAGTAGGGCTGCACAATATATCGAAAATTTACCTTCATGGCAACACTAGTCTTTCCAATATACATATTGCAACAACTGTCTAAACTGCAATAAGTCGTAGTAGCTATTTGCATATTTTAAGGAAGTATTGTGATGCTGCTGCAAACGCTGCTGAGCCGTCATGCTCTGTGTGCGTCAGTGGCGAATCAAATGAACTGTTACTGTCCCGGATACCTGCTCTATATGCAAACGGCTGCCACACTGGAGCACATGGAGTGAGCATTTTGATGGCAGAAGGTAACAAGAGGACCGAGGAAAATGTAGAAGAAGAAGCAGAACTCGTGGCTAAACAAAACGGCACATTGGCTATTTTGAACTGCAAGACATGTCGAAAACCTATGGGAAACACCAGAGGACACATGTTTAATCTCCACAGCCACCTACGGTACAACTACAAGAAGCTATAGACAAATCCCCTTGACGTATTGTGTGTTGTGGCGCCACCTTTACCATAATTACCTCATATCTGCTGACAAGGTGTGCAAATCTGGATTGACTAGACAGTGGTCCGCCGTTCTGATGAGGACATCTTATCTGGCGTTATTAAAGTTATTCTGTTTTTCAGATTAATCATCGGTCCATTTATGTCTAAAACTCTGCTTCATCTGACAGAAATGGCTTTTGACAATAAACACTGGAATATAAAACAAATCTCCTTATAATTTATCAAAAGTTGGTAAAGAAACATCTTTAACCTTTTACAAAGGCTGTCAAGTTTCTATTTTATTTCTAGTCTTTAAGCTAAAGGACACCATAGTACATGATTGTGTTGCTGACCAAATAATTTTTTATTAAGAAGAAGAATTACAAGAATCTAGCATTAGCTAAAACACGCTACTAGCATTATTTGAGCAGAAGCTATAAAGTTCAGCAGACGTATGTGCATGAGAGTTAAGCTCCATGTTAGGAAACATCAAAGCAGCAGCTTTATTAACTTTATTTATCGCAGGTCTTATCGTCATCGCATAACAGTTTTATCGCATATCGCATCTTTTACTGATATCGTGCACCCCTTCAGTACAGTATATTCTCATTCAGAAGTTACTCTCATAACACAGCATAGTCATTTTTATACATTATCTACATCCTAAAAGTTTGCAGAGATACACCTCAGGGAATGTTGTGAGAATTCAAATTTCCACATCAATCACTCCAGAATGTTTCCAACCAGGTCTCTTGTAATATCTAAAAATATAAAGAAAGCAGAGTGAGACAGTATGACAATGTAGCAGTTAGTTTACTGGGAAAATTACTGCAAATGTATGTTGCTTTCAATTCACATGTTGTCATTGTCTATATGTTCAAATACATGCAGCATTGACATTAACACAACAAAACAGTCACCAAGTCGTCGGCTATTCTCAACGTGCTGCCAAACGCAAATTTCCACAGCATGCTTTTTGCATCATGTCCTGCCTTTTTTAGACAGACGCTCTACTGCAACCCCTCCCCACGCTTCCAGCTGTGTAAGCACATCCCCAGCAGCAAATCTCCAGCTGTGAAGAGCACATACAAACAGCAACAAAACAAAAAAAAATACAGTTTATGATTGTCTGCACAGTTTCCTGAAAATTCCTAGTGTTCAAATTTGGAGACTAATTCACATCTAGGTGCTGCTAATCTAATTAACTTGTTGAATTGACCATTAACAAGAGTCATCTATAAAAGCTAAAGTTTTTGCATTTTGCTGGTCCACAGCATTCAGGTGTGTATAAACTGAGTTTTTTCAGATATGCTTCTCAAGCTGGGACAGATAAGATTTAGTTACGAATACGTGAATGTGTAAAAGCAGCATTACATAAATTTCCGACCTTAAAATTCTGTGCTTCTGACTTTTTTAGATGGCACACTGCCATTCATCATGCACATTCCTGGATCCGTCTCTACCCTGCAGCATCCCAAAGCTGAGAAACTGCACTTCACAACTTTTTTTCCACCTCGAGGCATCAAGTGACAGCCGTATTTCGCTTTGCAGCACCACACATCAGCAACTGGGTTTTAACACACTCGCTGTTTTGAATGTGCACCAAGAATTATTCAGCAAAGAAACACAAAGGACATTATTGGGGGAAGCAAAGAAAGTAATAATAGGAAAGAGCAAGAATTAATATCAGACTTACTTTTACTGTTGGGTTGAAGCTTAGAGAAGAGAAAGGATGCATGATAAATGCTATCAGGGCGTGCTAAAGTCCAAATATCTGCCAGTTCAGTAGTTCCACAAGTTCAGTAGTGTCACATTAAATTCACAATAGTACATTGTTACTTAAACATACACATATGTACACAAGGCGATGAATTAGACATTCGTAATAACTTTTATTTCTGCCCAGTATAAAGATTTTATAAAGGCAAAGCTGTGCTGTTAGCATCCAGTTAGCTTAGCTTAGCATAAAGATAGGATGCCAGAGGGGGAGTAGCTATACTGGTTCTAAAAGTCCTGATGTTATAAATAAAAGGAAAAGTTAAATAATTACTCTCATTTGTTGCAAAATAGATGCTGAATTAGCTGTTAGGGGGCGCCAATGTTCATTAGGGCTGCGTTAAAGTGCAGAAGCTACGTGGAGTTTCATGTGCTTATTATCATCAAGCCAGAATAAAAAAACAAAAAATACAGCCTGACTCATGTTGCTTTGTAATGCATTCAGGCACACAAAGTTTCAGGACTAGATTCCCTCTGTCAGCGATCTCAGAGAAGTAATTGTTGCTGCCTATACATCTGAGTAGGTTTATAAAAACGTGGCACTATACCTTTGGTTTGCTAAGTTGCATCTGAACAAATCACAAAATAAACCACAGATGAGGCTGATTGCTCCAAATGCACAGCGCTCGAATTACACTGGGGCTTTAGGGGGAGCCTTATTTTCGGATGTGCACCGCGACTTCACACATCATGTTCACGCGCATTTATATTAGTGCACGTAGCGCGGTTAAAATATAGTTACTATTTTAAAAAACTACTTTATGCAGCTTGTTTAAATAGAAACAGCGACAGAGAGTTCTTTAACCACAAAAAGAAGCACATCAGGTGGTTATGTGGGCGCTCACAGCACACAACAGACAAACAATGCTGCTGTCCACAGTGCTGAAGGAAACACAACGAATCATCCGCGTCGTTTGGAAGATTTTTAGGGCTCCCCCTAAAGTATCAGCTGAATCTCTTTAGGGGAGCTCCACTGCCTTTCAGGGGAGCCAAGCTCCCCTTAGCTTCCCCATAATTCCAACCCTGCACAGCGTTATATTTGTAGAAAAAACAAACTAAAAATATCATCAACGCCTCATAGGAACTTTGAAACTGATGATTTGGGCTTGTCTGGGTACCAAACTATTGCAGAGTCAAATGTGAGGCCATCTGTTTGACAGCTAAAGCTTGACTGAAACCATGTCATGCAACAGGACGATGACCCCAATCACTGAAAAAGGTCAGCCAAGGTGTTGCCATGGTCCAAAGTCAAAGTCCAGACCACAACCGAATTAAAACGCTGCAGTGGGACTTTCAGAGAGCTGTGCAGAAACAAAAGCTGCAAACCTCAGTGAACTGTTGAAAAGAAGAGTGGGCCGAAATCCTTCCACAACCATGTGAGAGTCTACTAACATGATGTAAAAAGAAATATTACTATAAGTTATTGCTGCTGAAGGTGGTTCTACAAGCTGTTAAATCATGAGGTGGACTTAGTTTTTCACACACTAGTTTTGCATTTTGATTTATTTTTTTGTTCAATACATCACACCATGCTGTAATATGTCATGTGTTCTTTGTCTGAGGTTGTATTTACCTCCTTTTTACAGCTGATCTACTTTCTTTTTTACAACTGTACATTTGGTTTTCATCATTTTCATCGCATTTTCCCATTTTACTGTTTATGAATCAGTCACAAATACAGCTTGTCATCCCACACAGGAAAAGTGTGAAACACACTGTGGTTTTCACTAGAGCAGCAGTCAGATTATCTTTCACAGGCATCCCAGCAGCCAACACTGTTTGTGAGTCAAATCATCCAGCCAAGCCAGGAGCACTGCTGTCAGTAGCTGTTGTGTGTTTTATGTGGGACGCACAGGCTGTTTGGACCACCTGCTCTTTCAGTGAAACAGACTGAGAAGTAAATTTGAATGTAAGCTGTGACCCCTGCAAGTCAATTGACTCAACTGACAGTACAGAAAAGAAACACACATACATAAAAAATAAAAGTGAATTGGGTTACGCTCAATAATCTGTGTGGGCGAGAGAACGAAACCCTTAAGATTTAAGAGAATGAACAAAGATTACAAGTTGAGATACAAGTGTACTGAATAACAATCGGATGTGTTGTAAAAAAATAAGAAAAGATAATGTAGATTTTATGCATTTATTCCCCTCACATATGAGTGAAGTAGTTGATTAGCAGGAGAACAGATTAATTTATCATTGCTGATTACAAGCATGGCTCATGAGAAACAAGGTCCAGTGGCACAAGGCAGTTAATGAGGCATTTCATACACAAAGTCAATTGGAAGTTACCGACATGCTGTTCGAAGTGTGAACGACCAGAAATTGACATCTTTGACCTGTGCAAGAATACACGGAGGGCAAGATGTAATTAAAGCTAACCTGAGAACCAGGCAGGTCCGAGAGCGTCTGTTTAATTTAATTTGGATGAATGCGTTTGTCCCTTTAAAACACATATCAACGCGACCATGCCGGAGCCAGAATTGTTTATCCAATATGGAGCCAGATATTTGCAGTGAAGGCATTATAATTAAGATAGTTAATATATAAAAATAATAGGAAAACAGATAACAGGAAGGAAGGGTCCCAGGATCAACCCCTGAGGCACACCCTTGGTTACACTAAGATGTCATAAATGTCATGTTTACTTGTAGTGTGTGAAGTAAACAGAAACACATTTTATATTAAGAATGTCATGATTATAGATTTTTTTTGGTACAATTATTGTCAGAGAAATAATAATTTCATAATTCATTTCTCAGAACATTAAATGTGTGAAATCACATGAAGACTCCTTATAGGTCTTTAAGTTTATTTATTTCTATCTTTTGATGCCAAAAGAATAAAATGATATAGCGAAAGTTACCAAAAAGTATCTTTTCAAAGTAACATAATAATAAATAGATTGAAAATAAAACAATAATAATTATTATTACTATTATCATCTCCTTGATAATAAAAAATGCATTTTATTTGAGATTTACATTACCCTATGCTTCTTATATCCAATGATATCTACCAAACACATTTATAAACCATCAACTACTATTTTCAGACAGTTCTCCACTATAAGTCTTTGTGTTTAAATGTAGTGTTTTTTGTTTTCCAAAGATTAAAAATAAGTCAGTCAGCCATTATCTGTACCGCTTATTCCATTACGGGTCGCGGGGTAAGCTGGAGCCTATCCCAGCGTTGTTTCAGGTCAGAGGCAGAGATTAAAATCACATTGTCCAATTTACAATGAGATTAAACATTATAAGTCAAAAATCTTTCAACGTTCAACCCTAAAAAAAATTTATTTTTTCTTTTTTAGCATTACAGCATTTAAACAATTTAAGAATAAAGGCAGATTTTAATATACAAGGAATTCAGCCAAAGTCCCAAGAGGGAATAACAGGATGTGTCAAAGTGGGGCAAATCTTTATTTGTTTTCTGAAGTATACATAACAGTTAGTGAAGCAGAGCAAAATTAAATGTACCCTAAACAGGAACAAAGCTGTATGCCTTTTTGGAGGAAGGTTCCACTGAAGTGTTAACGTGCACACATGGCACATTTTCAGCATGAGTAGCCTCAGTGGGGAGCAAACCCACAAACTTGGCAGTGGTAGTCCACAGCCGACCTGCTCAGCATGACTTTTCTTCTTCTTCTTTTTTTTCAATGTGTTCAGGTTTCGGCACAATCTTTATGCTATGCAGGACATCTGTTGTGTTTAACAGGATATATGGTACAAAAAAATAAATAAATAAATATGCACAGAGACATAATTTTATTTAATTATTGCTGTCTGGTTGGCAAAGCAGCTCAAGTCTAAAATGACCAGCATCAAAATCTCCACTCAGCTCACTGCTTCTTTATGTACACATCTTTTAAGAGAATATTGATAACATGCTCATACTATTGTATATGAAAACCTTTCAGTATTAATCATAGCCTGAAATCCCTGTTTGTTTCAGCTGCCACAGGAAATGGAGATTTATTCAAAGTTTTCTCAGAAAAATATAACTCAGTGCTCTCTGTAGTGTTGTTTTCCCCTCTCTATTTCTTCACAACTTTCACATTGCTCTGCAGGTTTAGTTGAGTAATGCCACTTGAGATTGCATTTGGTAAAGTGGCCCCCTTCGTTGATGAAAGCAATCACTGAACAGCACACAGAAAAAGAAAATATTCAACCTCTCTTGTTTAAAAGAAATATTTTCTTTGAATATGAATAATGGTCATGGTTTCTGGTCTTGTTTACTGTAAATCTAAACAAGGAGCCATAGAAATTTGCATACTGATGATGCACTGCAAGCAAAATTAGCATTTCTATATTATTAGTTATGTGCAAACTTCCCTGCAAGCTGTGTAGACTTTAAAGCTATTTGGACCTTATATGTATTTTTGCATTAACCTAAAGAGACTACCATTTTTTCTGCCTAATTATTAGACTCAATTATCAACTCAGATACAATATGGCAAGAAGACATTAAACTGACATAAGAAAGTTAAAAAAAAAGATAATAATATTTATCATTATATACAATTATGTCCTTCAGTGCTAACATGTCAGAACTGTAACCTGCCTCAAGTGTCTAGAAATGCTCATAGTTAAGATTATGAAGGTTTTTCCACCAGTCTAAATTGGGCCAAGAAGTCAGATTTTTTTACAGGTCATATAATCAGCTGAAATATGGTTGACTCTTGATGGAGAGGTTTGATGACCTAAACCGAAAGCACAGAGCACCAAAAATCAAAAGTCAGAAACCAGCATTCAGTGTTGAGTATCAGTATGGCTGAGCTAGCTGGACTTTTCAGGTCAAAGATGGACTGAAGCAACTGTTGTCAGTTTCTGGAAGTTACACTCTTCAAAGTCTAAAGGATTCAAAAATTATATTTCCGATATGCAGTATTTTGCTCAGTCTCACTTTGCTGCTTGTTTAGCCATCAAAAGCCTTCATGATAGACTGATGGCCGGGCTTGTGGAGCATTCCCTAATATGCTGTCCATTTATGCCCTTCCCAACAGCACATCTGTCCACTACAAGTAAAAAAAAAAAGTATAGATATATATAGTTAATGCATTACAAGATTATTACAAATCCTTATTCTCAATGTATTGATTATAAATGTTGAAAGTATCATTTTCTTTTATAAAGGGCTAAAATGTTAAATGTAACACTCTCTGCAGAGAGTTTTGCAGGTTTTGGCTCATTTCCTGCAGCACTTACAGCATTTTCTAGAAAATGTTACGAGAAAGGTATTAAATAAAAAAGCAGTAAGTCTTGTGCACTTCAGACTACATTAGTACAAATTCAAAAGACATCGGCAGGAGCCTGTTGACCACTCTATGATTGATAAGTATTGCCTCTGCAAGAATGTCAGCTCTCATTGAAGCAAAACAATCTTTCCGACTGCATTAACACTTCAAAGGTTGGATCTGGCGAGTTGTTGTCGGGTTGTATCGATGGAGGCTTGTTTGCTGCAGGATCTGATGCAGTTCAGTAAGACAGGTGAGCTCTGCCCGACAGCTGCAGAACTCCATCCATCAGGTCACCAGCTCACTTCTCAAATCTACAGCATATTGTGAAGCTGCATCCTCCTTGCTGTGCAGCACATGTAGGAGCAAACATGAGCAATTCTTTCTGGTAAATAGGGCAAATATAAAACATTTGAAATAGAAGAAAAGACTAACCCCACAGTTTATGATCCAGCCTGATAACAGTGTATTTTCACACAGCTTAGATATGAAGCTGTTATTTTCAGTGTCAGCAGTCCCTGAAGGAGGGATTATTGTTCCTTACTTCTGCCAAAAGACAAAACATGAATACAGAGTTCTTTCAAAAGTGCTATGTGCCTGTTTTGGATCATAACTGATTGTTCACCATGCAAAAGGAAAATGTTCCCCTTTATTCAACCCACAGCTCATTTAAAAAGTACCACAGTTTTAAATTATTGTACATTTTGCTGTGTCTTTCCACTGCTGGAAATCTCATTGTGGTAATTAAAGAAAAAAATTGTAAAAAGCTGTCTGTTGGTCCCTAAGAAAGAAAAGAGAGAGGCTGCCCTAGATAACAAGTCCTTCCAACCCCTTTTGCCAAACTGCAAAAACACTGAAATATCAAACAGAAATCACAAGCACAGACTATTTTCAGTCAGGGAGCTACTGTAATAATTCAGAAGAAAATCAAAGCACTGTTTGAGGAAGACCGTTTATAGTATGGAAATTCGAGCATCTCCAAAATAACCCATGTTCTGTTTCCACCGCTGTTTGATGGGCTGCAGCCAGCGGCTGTGATCAGAACCAAAACGCCAAAGCAACAACTGTTTTCAGCATCATCATCTCATCAGCAGATAAATAAGTAAAGCATTGTTT
Organism: Rhadinocentrus ornatus; assembly: GCA_037177495.1. Classification (NCBI taxonomy): domain Eukaryota; kingdom Metazoa; phylum Chordata; class Actinopteri; order Atheriniformes; family Melanotaeniidae; genus Rhadinocentrus; species Rhadinocentrus ornatus. The sequence goes on along the minus strand of JBAMHW010000006.1, from coordinate 5,274,011 downwards.
GTCAAGACGGAAGCTGCAATGCTGTAATGTGCATGTGAGTGAAACCACGAGGTTCAGATGGAAGTGGAGGATAATGAAAATTTATTAGGAAACACCACACTGGAATGAACGTATATGTATAATAATAATGATGATCCCTTCTGAGCCTCTCTAAAGGTTACTCCAGAACAGAAGGGCTGGAAGTAAAAAGGGCGCACAAAAAGCATGAATACGCCTTTCCCCACTCATAAGTTCATGTTTGTCAGGGAAGAATGTGCAAATGTTTTGTTTTGGGTTTTTTAGAGCAGAGCAAGTCAAGCCTGATTTTGAGAATAGAGAATGTAAAATAAAACGAGAGAATTTATCCAGAACTCAACAGAGCAAGCAGTTCTTATCATTACAAATTTCTCTGTTTACACACGTGCATCACGTTAAAATGTACCAGTCACAAAGTGCACTTTAAACAATGGAGTGGGTGGGAAATCTTATCAGGCCTCTTTTATTTATTTATGGTTTTTGTTCATTGACCTCCAAATAACTGCAGCAGTGTGTTAACGATGTTCCAGGACAGCTGCTGTGGCGCTGGTAGAAGGCCCATTGTTTCTCATGTTAGGGCTGTGCGATTAATCAAATTTTAATCACAATTACGATCTGGGTTTTCAACGATCATAAAAATGTCCAATTATTTTGCTCCTTTGCAGTTTCCTCTTGTGCAGTTTTCAGTTGCAAATTGAGCACATTGGAATTGCAGCGCTACACTCTGTTGCAGACTCCTCCCACAGTCCCATCCATTTTGGTTTAATTCAACTCCAGATGAAAACACCTCTCAAGTTATGGGCTGGACACACGGGAGGCAAAGTTGCTCCTTCTCTATTAATTTTCTATGGAACTTGCACAATGAGCCGAAAATCGCTGCCCTCCTCCAGCCGAGCGACAGGCGACATATGTGCATGTGAAATATTGCGCTCGTTCACGTAGACGTGCACATGGGGGCATGAAAAATGTTCAATTTTTGTGAGTCCTGACTAAATAATCCACCAGAGAGATAACAAACGTTATAAACAAACATAACTTTTTTCTCACCAAAGACCAGCGCTCAGTTAACACAGTGAACAATCCGGGATTTAAGAAACTCATCAACACTTTGGACAAACGGCACCACTGCCATCTCGTCACTATTTTAATCGCGTGTCTCTCCCTGCCCTGTATGATGAGTGTCATGAGGGTGTTGTGAGGGACGTGGCTACAGTCCAATGTTTTGCTACCGCTACGGACCTGTGGTCAAGCTGCACCATAGAGCCGAATATGACGCAGATTTCAATGTAAAAACTAAATGTCTCCGGTCTCATTTATTCCAGATCACACCTGGCAGAACATACTAGCGGTTGCTGGTCTGAGACAAACAACAGCTACTGGAACCTGGTGGAAAGAAACTAGTCTGTATTACCAGAGACAACGCTTAAAATGCCCCCCACCCCGTGACTTACCAAGGTTCGGCGAGATCTTAGCATATATACACACACAACTGGTTTCCTGTGTCGGTGCCCCACAGCAGGTTTGTGAAAGTGCCAACACTCTAGGAGGGGATTGGTCCTTACAGCCATCTTAAACTACAAATACTTCATTAAATTGCGGTTGAATGTCAATATAATGCTAGATTAATATGTTGTAGAACTACAAAGTAATGTAATTCAGGTAATAGCTAAAAAACTGTTGTAATAGCACTAACCCAAATCGAAATCGGATCAGATCGGATCAAATCGATTCTTGAAATTTGAATCGATACCCAGCTCTAGTAGCTTCGACTGCAAGTGAAATGTTTCACATGTGAAGGGACTTTTTAAAGTTGTGCACATGCAGTTAATTAGTAAGATTTTTCAAAGACTATCTATTGTTCTATAAATCTGAAGAAAAAAGTGTGTGTGTGTGCTCATTTCTTATTTTGTGCATTCACAGTTTTAGCTGTTTCCAGACAATTTTATTCATGGTCCTTAGACATTTTTTCTAGTTTTATAGACTAAAGACTTACTGTACGTAGACTATAACAAAAGAAGGCCTCTCAGTCATGTCTTATGAGCCACTGGAAGTGTGTGGTGGTGTGTTTCGCCACAGAAACATTTCCTATTCTTTGTTCTTTGATTCTGCACCAGATGTCTGCACCAGCTGAAAGCTGTGTATAAGTATGAAGATGGTAATGAAATTGCCGTTCATTCACATACGTTCAAACTCTCTAATAAAACATGAACTGGTAGCATAAAAAACAAGAACAGAGATTTGAATGTTGCATACTTTGTTCCTTGAGCATCTTGAGCCTACAGAAACTTATAAGATTTGCAGCAGGAATTTGAATTGTGGTAATTTTAAAATGTGTTTAGATTAATCTGTCACTAGCACTTAAGACTTTTATATTAATTAATAAGTCATTTAATTAATCAGTTAACAGATCAGAACCAATAACATTTTCTCTATAAATGCTAATAATTAAACCCAAATGTATTTCTCTTACAGCGATAAAAGACTGAGAAGTAAAACGCTGCATGTGAAGCCTACTCTTCAGTCACAGTAACATGTTTTTCTCTTCTCTGCTGCAGGTGAATGCTACCTGATGGAGTGGTCAGACTGGAGCTCATGCGTCAGCATCTGTGTCAAAGGAGCCGGCATCGACTTCGGCTCGGTTCAGGTCCGCTCACGAGCCGTGTTGGCCCAGGAGCCTGAAAACCTGCTGCTCTGTCCGGACCAGATGTGGGAGTCTCAGCCTTGCACCAGTGAGAATACTTCAAAAACATGAAATCTTTCATTCCTTCAGACCAGAAGCTCTGACCAATCACTTTTCTGTCTACTTAACGTTAAAAAAAACTTGTTTTCTCCAATCCAGCAGCTTCACACTTAAATTCCTTTTCTTACCCACATCCTGCTGATACAACTGGAGAGGGGTTTTTGTGGTTGCGTGCATCAGTCTGGTCCAGGGAAGGAGGGGGAAGCCTTTGCATGAGTTGCTTGATTTAATAATTTTTTACTTTCTCATGAATAGTCTGCTTTTTTACTTATTTTTATGAATTTTTAATTTTGACATCAACTCTGTCAGAAGCAACATCTTTTTTCTGTTTTTGAAGATGAAAACTGCTGTGGTTGAGAAAGCTTGACTGGAGCTTTAAAAATAACACCGACAGATACAAAAGTTCACATTAACATCTAGTAAAGATGTTTATTTTATCCATATACAACATATACAATTGTAAAAGATTCTAAAATTATTCTGGCACACCACCTTGCTAAATTTGCTAAATTTGGTGCCAAAATCAGTTTGAAACTATATTTTTTTAGGACAAAATTGCAAAAAATTTTGGTCTTTGAAAACATTGCACAAGAAAAATACTTCCACAAGTCAACATCACTACAGCCATATGGACTCTGGATTACCTCGGAAAACCTCTTCTTTCAATACAGTCGACTGCTGCATCTGGAAATGTAAGTTGAAACTCAGAGGGGCAGAAAGGCAGTGAACACATGTTCTATAGTCAGATGAGTCCACATTTCAGCTGCATTTGGCAGAAAACTGGCTGAAAAATAAAAAATGAAAAATAAAATAATCCAGTCTGCTATGCACATACCTCAACATGTTTCAGCTACTTCCCACAGCTTCCTCAGATGGGTCACATGTTGTTGTGAAGTGTCTAAGCAGAAAGAACAACAAAGTCTAAAATCAGCCATATCCAACCACTGTGAAAGAGAGAACCACATCATGGATTATGAATAAGCTTGAGCAATCCAATCAGCAAAACAACATATACCACGGATGGATCAAGGAGGCCATAGAGATAAGGAGACCCAAGGTCCATTAACAGGATCTCACACACCTGGGATACCATCCTTCACGGGACACCAGACAGCGGGGGGCATAGTCGTCCTATTTAACCAGAAGGCAGTATAAACATCTTTGAACTATCCAGGCTGTTATTAGCATACTTCAGTGTTGATGGCACTGATATTCTTGGATACACCCTGGTAAATTGGAATGCTACCTTCAAGATTATGTCTTTTCCAAGGAGGAAAATCGTTATTCCAGCATGACAACGTCAGGCCTCACTCTGCATTACTTCCAGCAGCATGGCTTAAAGTGTGTGCTTGACTAGCCTGCCTCCAGGACCAATCTGTCTCCTATTGAAAATGTATTGAGCATCATGAGGAGGACAATCACACAACAACCACTCAACCTTTTTTTTTTTGCTCTTATACTCCTGACCAGATAAAATGGTGGTAAGGTGAAGTCAGTCCCAGATTGTTACCAGTTACAGCTTGTCAATGCATCGGAGAGCTAACACAAAAAGACACTTATATTCCAGGTCACACCTGCAGGCTTTTTCATCTCCTTTCTGTCTGAACCTGCATGTTAGACGAATCTGGGACACAGATAAAAACCAAAAGCAAGATCATGTTCTGTTTGGTGGAGGAAGGATCAGAATGGGTCCAGGTGAAGATTTTCCTGCTGGCAGATTTAGTATTTTGAGTCATTGGGCCAATCATTTACTGTTCTGATTTCTTCAGCTCCCCAGGCACATTAATCACCCATTACTGTAGGTGCAGCATAGACTGTAAATCATCAGCACCAAAGCTCAACATATACAGCACCATGGGCTCTGTCTGCTGAGGGAGTCCACTACCCATCCCCTACTCCCTCCCTGACCTCCCACTCCTCCTTCTCTGGCTACTGTATACAGCCCCACAGCAGTTTTCACTGGCCTGACCTGATTTCACAGCATCACTCAAGGCACAGGGGGGAGGAGTAGCCCTGCCAAGACCAGCAGAGGCGGTGGGGGAAGAGAGTGAAAGGCAGGGGAAGACAGAGGGCGGTGACAGAGAAAAGGAGGCTGGGGATAGAGGGAGGGATTGTTTTTGATGTGAGGCTCGCATGAGAAAAACAAAAACCAAAGCCGTGTCCCAGTTGCACACTTTTACAGTATCCTAATTCAGACCATGCTTTGTCTCTACAGCAGGATCATAATGAAAGAAGTACAAGTAAAAACAAATATTCTGGTTGGTTTTTCACTTTATTAGAATGAAAGAAAAAAAAAAGGAGCTGCTTCCAGTTGGAGGAAATTCAAAAGGTGATTTTAGGGTGATGAAAGTAAAGTCTCGATAACACTCATTTCACTATGTTTGACCTTGAGGTTGGCAGGAATAAAATATTCTGAGACTATTACAAAGCTAAAATAAGTTTAAATATTGGACTGAACCACACTAATGCCAACAAAGATGCAAAATATAATGTCACTTAACGTTTAAAGGGTTTAAAATATATCCCATGTGACGTGACTATGAATAATTAAAAAAGTTCAAACAGTTTTTTAATACAATACATACTGCTTAGGGTAGTGAATAAAAGACTTTTTTCTAATCTTTTCCTAAACAAAAACATACTTTTCATAAATGAAGTAGCACACCTTTGATCTTAGAGGCTAGTAGAAACAATTTGCTGTAGATGATAAATAATATTGAACCATCAAACTCTAGCAAAACAACTCACTTCCCATTTTAACTGGATTTACGTCAGATCTTTGGCTTTTACAACCCTCCATTCCTTGTTATTGGTTTCTGGTATGTTTGTGCAAGCTGCCCAGTCCATGAGGCAGCAAAGCATCCCTAAAATATGATTTCCACTATCATTCTTTATTCTTGATGTTCCCACCAAGAAAAGACATGTTTGGTCTGTGTTAAACATATCCCCATTCATTGAGACCAAAAGAACAACTCTCTCTCTTAATTTGTTTAGTCAGGACCGTTTTGCTCCAGTGTAAGAGAGCACCCTTTTACCAAACTCAGTACGAACTGAGGGAACGCTGAAAGTCATAAAATCCCGGGAGTGTAGGCTGCAACTGATTGTTATAAGTAGCAGGTAGGAGGATAAATATGATGGCAGCAGCTCAAGGTTGGATTTATTATAGCAGTACAAGAGTCTGCAGATAGATAGTGATGACTAGTTGACCAGAGAGTACAATGTGTTACGGTCGTTTATGAATCTTGGTGCTTCATAAAAAACAGCGTCCAACATCTGTAGTGAGCTGGCAGAGGCATTCATGTGTATGATGTCTCCGTAGTCAAGGTGGGGTAAAAACAAAAGTGGAAGAAACAAGGCTCTTCCTGGCATTGAGCATAAAACAGTACTTATTAGGAAAGAAATTTTGTGCAATCGGTATATCTCAATTTCATCTATGAAAAAGTAATGGGAGAAATTCTGCATCCAGGTGGATGCTGTGGTGGTGGAGGGGCTGAAAAAGCCTGCAGCATATCATGTTGGGGTGCAGTGGTAACAAGTATGAAGCAGATGGAAACACAGGAACTTTGCAGCTTGTATACGATGCTCAGATTGGGTGTGTGTTTGATAAGTGACATGCAGAATTTGAGGTACATAATAGAGGAAGCAGCAGAGTTTATGTATTAGCTAAATGTATGGACTATCCACAGCCAATCTGAATGGACAGAAATCTAAACTCATAAATACCATAAATCTGCGAATGTTGATCTTATACATTCATAATCACTCAATAAGTCTTCATTTATAGTTTTTGTTCAACAGTTGTTGTTTTTTTTTTTGTTGTTGTTTTGTAATTACCAAGGGAGCTACCATCTTAACACAAGGCTATAATTTACTGTGGGAATGTTGGTCCAGAGCTGCATGTGGCCTTTCTTTTTACACGCATAAAAACTGGATGAAATATTAAAAATACTTAGTCTTCAGCTGCTGTAACAGCTCTAAGCTAATTTAGCAATTTAACATGCAGAATTAGATGTTAAATTGCTAAATAACCTACACCATCCCAGTTTAGCACATAAGCATGCTAACTTTTGCAAATTAGCTATTTAAAAAAAAAGAGAGAGAGTCAAAATGAGGCTAATGGGAAGGAGTTCTGTAGTGGTTTGGACATAAAGCAGATTGCAGGACAAGCAGAAACAATCTAACTTGATCCAACAAGTTTAAGTTGATGTCAGTTTTCAACATCCAATCCATCTTAAATTTGAACCTCACCTCAGTCATGCCAGAATGAACTCATAAGATCACTGAAGTGAGAAAAAGCCCATAAAGAAATCATGAATATGAACAAAATAAGGGCTAATCCTTTCAAAGAAGATTACATTTAAACTTTAACCTGCAGGTCAGCTAAAAAGTAAATTGTAAATTAGGTAAATGGCCTTTTTCTAGCAGGAATCCAGGGTTGGTCATCTAGTCCTCCAACCAGGGACATGGTTTCCATTTGGAAAGCTTGATTATCCCTTCTCTTTGATCCCTGAAATGGGAAGTGGGAGGAATGGGAATGGCTGTGTGGTTTGGTTAAGGGTGGGGGGAATTAGACATGAGACTCAACCTATAAATGACTTTGTATTATTATTTTAGAAGGTACAGCCAGCTCTCTGCATGGCAGCTCTACCTCCACCACTGTGTAAATGTGTATGATGCGACTACTGTGGTGTAAAAGTGATGTACATTTATTTCAGCTTGGTTATAATTAGCCATTTTCTGATAATATAGTTCAAAATGATCATCTGTTAGCTTTCTAGACTCTTCTCACATTCTCTCTGCTGAGAAATGTTGCTGTCCTAGTAGAGCACCAGTCTACTCATAGAAGATGGTGGGAAGCGCTGTCTGAAGTCACTGATTCAGTGATAACTTCACACATTAGCAAGCAAAAATGTAAAGAAAAAAGAAAAGTGAAGAGTGTTAGGGATGAAGTTGCCTCAGCCACAGACTAAAAGCAGGAGATAGAGCCGCTGCATCAAGTGGAGCAGCGATACAGTCGCAAAGCCTGTGGAGAATAGATCTTCCTTTTGTTCAAGGTTAAGTTCTTCATTTACACTGCTCAACTGGCTGCACTGGTGATTGGTTACACAGGACTCCACAGAGAAATTCAGTCATTTACTGCCCTGATGGAGATATTGATAAAGTCATAATAGCATTGATAGAAAGTCATTAAGCTAAAGCTCTTACTGGAGATTAAAGCCTTGAACTGGGCATTATGTGACAGCAGACTATTATACAACCATAACTTAGCAGCTGCTTTATTAATCTGTCACTCATTTGATTAATGGTTTTCACTCCAGCTCCAACTGTGCTGCCTTTAAACATGATAATTGTTTCTCATTTTGCCTGCAGGGGGCGAATGCTATGAGTACAAGTGGTTCGGCAGCAGTACTCCAAACTCCAGCCGCCCAGATATATGGTGTCAGCGCTCAGATGGACTCAATGTCACTGGTAAGACGTACGGCTTTTACAGTGAAAATCTCTATAAACTAAAAAATAGTTTGATTTAAAACTGAAAAATAACCCCAAAGGGGTTACTTTTTTAATATATTTTTAGGATTTAAACTTCCAAAAGTAAAAGGTTCATGAAATAAACCCAGATAGCAGACATGTTTAGGCGGAATCTGGGCTAACTTTGGCATTTATGGCTCAGTTGGCAAGCGTTATGTGGGCTAGAAGTGATCAAGATGTCAGTTCCCACCCTGGATGGATTATTATGGCAAGTCGTCTGTTTGCCAGATGTGGTCCAGATGTCATTTGTTGGCCTGGACATAGATTGGGGCAAGCATTTTGTGGGCCAGAAGTGGTCCTATTACAGGAAGCCTTCCTTATGACAATTTCCATGTGGGCAACATGTGGTGGTCATATTACTGAGTTTTGGTGGTCACACTCACATTTATTCAACGCTGATAGTCAAAGCCAGATTTGGACAAAACAAAAATACACATTTGGGGTCAAACATTTTTTTTTCTATCTCGGAATAATTGTAAAATTGGCAATTATTCCCATTTGCAACAGCATGTAGCATGAATACAAAGTGATTCATGGCAAATAAATCAAACTGTTGTAGGATAATTTAAATATCTGGGTGTAGACCATCAACATCCACATGCATTAAAAGTGTACAGATTTACACACGGCCTTTTTCTTCCCTCTGTGTTGCACAGTTGTTATGCTCACAAACTCACCGAACCTGGACTAAACGGTGTCAGCGCAGGTTCACCATGACAACAAGCAGCTGATCCTGCCCATGTTGACTGGATGCTATGAGCAATGGGAAGCATAGCAGATAAAAGTCGAGTCGAGCCTTAATGTGCGATGGAAAACAGCTTTAGTCTTTTTATTGGGGTTTCGAGCCAGAAAAGATTAGAAGATACTGCCTCACAGTGTTTTGAATAATAGATAGTGCAGCTGAATTTATTCTAAAGTGAGAAACTGCAACAGATCTAAGGCTCAACAAGTCTCAAATTCCACACAATCAAAAAGTGGAAATACCTGTACAGCAGCTTGTACATTAGCTCATGTATAACTCACCCAGAAACAGTTTAAGAAACAAGGCAGACTCCAGTATATCAGTCATATTAGATTAGAGATTAATTTACAGGTTTTTCAACTTCCACGTCCAACTTATTCTTGCAGTAACACATCAGATCAGAGACACAAAGAGGATGCTTAGAAAGCATCACATGCTTTGTTTTATTTTGTTGTCCCAATCTGCAGGTGGTTGTCCTGCGATGAATCCCCCAGTGGACAACAGCTCCTGTGACCCTCCCTGTTTCATGCCAAAGTCTTTCTGCAGCGAGGTAAGCACTGTTCTGGTATGTGGCAATGAAGCTGAAAACAAAAGGGAAATCTTGCAGAGAACCACAGTCCACAATGAAAACAAAACAAAGAGAATGAAAAAGAAGAAAAATACCTGAATCTGAGGGCGCATGTCGTGTTGATGAATGGCAGCCTGTGCTCTCACGGTGACACGCCACAGCCAGAATTGAATTTGAATGCAGCAGGGAATGAAATGATGGCAGCATAAAAATGTAAAGTACATTTCTCTATAGTGTCACTCAACTCTGCTGCATAAAAATCAATAAATGCATTTACAGCAGCTGGTAAATCTCAAAGTTCATCCATTTAATAGCTTTCATTTAAAAAAATGGACCTCTTGCAACCACAGATAAAAGCAGAATGGAAATGCTCAGATGATCACAGTTTCAATCCCCACTCAAGCATGGAGAATCTGCACTCAGTCGGTTTATGTACACCAAGCTAAGACTAATGTAGTGTAATACAACAATCCAGCAGTGAATTCTTCCTCCAGGAATGTGATTATGATCAGCTCTGGAGAGCTGTGGATTCAATTTTTATGGTCCCTTTTGAGGTTTGTGAAGTTGTTTTGTGGTAGTTTACTACACAGATGAGAGTTTCTCATATTTTTTCCACCCTGTTAAGTTTAAATTTTCAGACATAACGGCAAACAACTTAATTAAAAAGATCATACAAGATCAGAAGAGAAAAAAAGAATAACACAATCTACATGTTCGAAAGGGGGTAGGATGAGGTACAAAACTTATTGAGTCCTTTTCCTAAAATCCATTGTTACATGTAATATAGATTGAATAAAGTACATAAACTATGACCATAAATGTAAGTATATGAGCAGCTATAAATATCTTCACTATACATATTTACTTAGTGAATACATATGACACTTTAAATATATTCTTTTCATATTTTCATATTATACAAATACATAAAAAATGTGAAAAACAGGTTTTGTAAATGATTATTTAGCTATAAATATATAAGGTATCTGTTCCTATTTATATCAGTATGAATACATCTGTGTATTTTTTAATACAATTACACATTTAAGAGAAATATGTTGTCAACATGCACAATATGCCTGTTATAAACAAAAATACATACAAGTATATCCCGAATACATGTTGGGGCCCCTCGTTCCCATACCTTGTGAAAAAATGTGTTTATATTTCTTTTTAAATAGACATTGTTTCAAGTCAACATCCAGTCTGTTCACTCCACTGACAGTTATGCAATTTTTTTTTCTTTGATATTGCTTTATTTTAAACTCTTGTCTTTCCCTACACTTATAACCCCATTATTGAGGTTATATCTTTTTATAATGATTATAATTTAGCTGTACTAAAAGCTGCTGCTGTCACCAAGATGACATCTAGTCACTGAAACAGATTTCCTGAAACCTTCAAGTAGTCCAAAGCTGCAGTTTGAAGTAATGTACCTGTGTTTTTAGCCTTAGGGGCATTTTTCTTTCTGCATTTCATCTGATTTCTAAAATCCTGGGTTGGTGTGCTTTTATGTGTCATTGGCTGCTTTTGTTTCTTACATGTAAGATTCAATCAAAATAAGTAGTAGAGACATAGGGCATTGTAAGGGCTTTTACACAATAAACAGAACAGATAAATCTGAATGGACAAGCAAGAAAGATAAAGCAAGTTCGATGAAATGCACTCACTGGCCTCTTTATTAGGCACACCTATAAAGTTGCTTGTCTACACAAATAGCTAATAGCTGTCACATGACAGCCACTAAATGCATTTAATAATGTAGGCATGGTGAAGACGACTTACTGAAGTTCAATCTGAGCATCAGAATGAGGAAGAAAGGGGATTTAAGTGAATTTGAATGTGGCATGGTTGTTGGTCTGAGTGTTTACTGGGATTTTCACACACAACCATCTCCAGGGTTTCCAGAGAATGGTCTGACAAGAGAAAATATCCAGTGAGCAGCAGTTGTCTAGACCAGAATGTCTTGTTGATGTCAGATGTCAGAGGAGAATGGGCAGACTAGTTGGAAATGATAGAAAGGCAACAGGAAGTCATATAAGCACTGGTTCCAACCAAGGTCTGCAGAACAGAATCTATGAACACACAACAAGTCCAACCTCGAAGCAGATGAGCTACAGCAGCAGAAGACCATACCGGCTGCCATTAAGAGGCAAACTGAGGCTACAATTCACAGTCTCACCTAAACTGGACAATAGAAGATGGAAAAACATTGCCTGGTCTGATGAGTCTCCATTTCAGCTCCACATTCAGATGGTAGGCTCAGAATTTGGTGAAAACATCGTGAAAACATGGATCCATCCTGCCTTAGATTAATGGTTTAATGTCTGTTGTTGTAATGATGTGGAGGATCTTTTCTTGACCTACTTTTGGCCCAATAGTATCAGCGTGGCCTGGTTAAACCACCACAGCCTGCCTTAGTATTGTTGCTCACCATGTCCATCCCTTTGTGAATGGTGGCTACTGATGGCTACTTCCAGCAGAATAATGCATCATGTCACAAAGCTCAGATCATCTCCACCTGCTTTCTTGAACATGACAATGAGTTCACTGGACTTAACTGGCCTCAACAGTCACCATATCTCAGTCCAGTAGAGCAGCTTTGGGATGTGGTGGAACGGGAGATTCCCATCATGGATGTGCATCCGATAAATCTACAGCAGCTGTGTGATGCTGTCAATATGGAGCAAAATTTCTAAGGAATGTTTGCAAAACCTTGTTTAATCTATCACTCCAAGAATACTAGCAAGATGACCCTAATAAAGTGGCCAGTAAGTGTAGGTAAATTATTAATAACTGTGTATAAATGCATCTAAAACACTAAGACCTTAAACAAAGAAGTAATGATTTTGCAGATTTGCTTTCATCAGTGCTTTTTTATAGGCATTTAATACTTGGTCAATAACAAAGTTTACAGATATAATCCAAAATGCAGGAACAAAGGCTTTGCCACAGACATATTCACAAGTCTAGATCACATGGAAGATGGTCTGTTGGTGAATGTTACAGGAAGCATAGATGAGGTCAGTCTCCTTTTAAAACCTTGCTAGAAATTACTTGGCAGGATGACATAGATTAACGAAATTTAAGGATATTCCTTTTATTCTGTTCTCTATTAGATATCTGTAAGAGTCCATATCTTATCCCAGCTCATGTCCTGAGCACATTTATCTAAGTCAAGGGACATATAGAGCGGAGATACAATTAGTCTGAAATAAGCTGCAGATGCTTTTGCTGTTCTTACAGGATTAAGACAAAAGTTTTATTTTCTTATAGGACTGTCAATCAGCTCACAGACAATAAGTGCAATCATTACAGACCAGCATAACACCTGGTGGAATGACTGAAAAACTATAGAAAGCTGTTCTAGTGTCTGTATGGATGTGACAAGTTCACCTTGTTTATTATAAAGTTGATTTGCCAATACAATATAGTTATAATAATAATTCCGCTCAGCTGCACCACCCCCAGGGGTTAGTGCCCCAGCAGTACAGCTAGCTTTGCTCATCCTGAAAGTGTCATAGACAAAATACGTAAGGTTTTATTTAGCTCATTTGTGTCTAAATATCTGATACATTTGGCTTAACATTTAGTTATTGAAGCAAACATGAGCTGGCTGAGTCTGAATGTTTACAGATAAATAACATTATTATTATTCCCATTGTATTATTCCCATTGTATAGTTTAAAGCCAACAGAATTCTGGTGGCTGTGAAATGACTAAAAGATGGAAATAATATGCTGGGAGGACTCAGATGTTTACCCTAAAAGTAAAATATGTGTAATGATGTCTAATGATATCGAATTATTAGCTAAATTTTTGTAAACACTCTTTTTTTTATTGCTCCTTTGATGCGATGTAGTGATTGGAAATAAGTAGTAATATCCAGCATCAGACTGATGCTGTTGTGCATTTATATGTGTTAATATTTTAAATACTGAGGACATAAAGAGGTTGAACCTGTGATCAAATAATAAAAACCTGCCAAAGAATCAATACCAACATTCAGAGCATCTCCCCAAATCAATTGTGATTCTGCGTTGCCCCCTGCAGGCTGGCATCTGCATTTGCGAGGAAGGCTTCACAGAGGTGCTGTCATCAGCTGGGCAGTTGGACCAGTGCGCTCCCATCCCGATCCTGGAGATCCCCACTGCAGGGGACAAGAGGGGGGACGTGAAGACCAGTCGTGCCATTAATCCCACGCTGCCCACCACCATCCAGCCTGGACGCGCCGGGCGAACCTGGTACCTGCAGCCTTATGGACCAGGTTAGACCTCCACACACAGCTAATCCAAATTAATACCGTTTTTTTTTTAAATGTTTTTTAATCACTTTTACAGCTGCTTTCAACAGAGTTCATAAAAGATTTAATTAGACATAACAGATATAAGCATTTTGCTGCTGTCAAGTAAAAACCTTTGATCTGTCAGAAAAACATGACTAGAGGAACTAACTGCGCCTTTATACACATTTCAGAAGCTTCTATTTTTTAATTGTCAGGCTGTAGTTATGAAATCCTCCAGATAAAAAGGAAGTCTGAAGGAACACAAGCCCCACAAGCCAGTAACATGAGCTGAGGCTTTACTGATGACAAACAGGAGAAAGTCTTCATTTCATCATAAGCAAAAAGATTCATAAACAGATTATCCCTAAAGCCCATTTTTAAATTAAAGATCTGGAGAAGTGGTTCTGTGGAAAAATCAAGTCTGGAGCTTGTGTTTAAAGACATTTTTACTGCTTCAGGGAAGGGGCGGAGCTAGAGGGGTGGCCAAGGTGGCACTGATTGGACACCCAGGTGCCACTTCAGTTGACTGATGGTCACTGGAGGACAGAAATGTCTTTCCAGACATGTATCACCAATGTCACTACACCAGTTCGAAGTAAAATTTCAAAGAAGTTTTCTAATTAATCATGATTTTAAAATATAGACATTTGGCTTCACATTTCTAGAAGTGATTTTGTCCCTGTGTTCGAACAACTACTGATGTTATGAAAGGCTAATAGCCTGATATTAGCCTGAAGCTACATAGCAGTGCTAATCTGGTTATATGGTAGCACTAGATTAGTTTTATGATAATGTGGGGAAAACATCTCATGTTTAGTTTTCAGTGAGTGTATTAAGGGACTACACATCGACTCAGTAAATCATGATTTTTACATTGGAGTTGAAAAAAACTATAAAGGTGCTCAAAGAGTAGGCCTACCTCAATATTCAAGTTACTTAGCTACATGATCCAGCTTTATTTAAACTTGAGGCTAGCAAGGTCATTAGTTGAGTTTAAAGTAAGTTACTGGATGAAAATGTGGAGAAATATATATCCTATAACCACATGTTTTTTACAGCAAGATGAAAAAATGGAGATATTTCTGAGTTTTTTGTAAAGACGAAGGACGCAGATCAGGCCAAGACACCCCCAGCCCCATGACTACATGGAGCTAGCCATGCAAGTTATTGTGGTCAGACAGAAGGATCCAGTCTACAGTAAACCAGAGCTGCTAGGAGGAGAAGCCATCGCTCCCACTACTACCACATCAGGCGCCACATACCGCCTCCAAAACAACTAACTTACCTTTCTATGGATGTATTTTAAGCTAATATTTCCACTTGGAGATCCAGATTATTAATGTAGAGATGTTTAATTTCTCCCGTCTCTTTAATGGGACCACATTTATTACCACAGTGTATGTGAATGTGTGTGTTAGAGAGAGGAACCCGATAATTTCCTTTCTTTTTCTGCCACTGCTCCTTGGTGCAAGAAAAAAGTGGAAAGACTTGAAACAACCTGAGAGCACCATATAATTCTTAAGGGGACACTAAACATTAAGCTGAATTTTTTACCTTAGAGCAGCAGAAGAAATGTATGGGGCACGTTTAATGTTCATAGTTTGTGATTAACATTAGCTTGCACATCTTTGCACTTGCAGCTGTGCATGAGAGAAAACTGACACATGAAGCACCACATGTTTATAAATGCAAGTTCTATCAATAGCAGGGATGGAGCCGACCACCTGCTCTCAGCCGCTGGTACATTAACATGTGAAAAGTGCATCTGCAGAGACTCATCGTGCATGACAGCAAAAGAAATATTTAGGATGCAAGAGTGCAGAACAGATCAAGTTCTACGTTCACCCACATTAACCCTGGGATTCCTTATCTTCCAAATGCTTGTTTGTTTCTGAAGCACACTTCTTTCTAATAATATACTCCCCTGCAGTCCAATCAAAGTTAGGGGGAAACGAGGTAATAATTAAAAATGCAGCTAGTAATTTACAGCATGATTTTGTTGCGCCAGTTAAGTTCCAATAAAATATTTATTGCCATTTGCAGCCATTTAAATGTAAGTGCAGAGTGCAAGAATATTAAAACAATTGAGAAAATACAGATAATGATTGTAGAAGACAAATAAATTACACTAAAAAACTCAAAAGTTTACTCACATGGAAAGAAATGTGCAGCCTTAGCCAGTAACATATGAAGCTTCATTGTTGTTTTAATGTCCTCTGCAGTGACTTCAGTGTAGATAGTTTTTGATTATGTAATCAATATCTGAAACAGTAAATTAGTGTTAAGTCTGGTGGTGATTGAAGGCTTTGAAAACCGGATTCTAAAACTTTACTGTAACTTTACTTAGTTACAAGCCTTATACACACTCTAAAAGTAATGAATCTGCAATGAAGTAATACTGACCCACATATCGACCTGGGGAACGTCTCACCAAATTTGCAACATGATTAAATTTTCTCTTAATAGGTTTTCGTATTAAATTAAATTTGGAATCTGTATAATTTTTATTTGCAAATCACTCCTGTGTGAGAAGTCTGACCTATTCAACCAGCAGGTTCTGGCTATTAAATAAGCTTTGTGTCCATCTGAGAAAAATCTTTTTTATGACCTGTGTTTACAGAAATACTGATAACATTTATTGCTCTTCTCTTTTGAAATATCCACTCGCTCCTCTGATGTTGGTCTGGTTTTCTTGCACTGTGCTTCCAAATAAATAACAGCAGAAAGTGATTTAGTTGGTAGCGTCATTCATATGATTGATATCTGCTAGTGCCATGTTTGCGTGTAAACAGACACTGACGAGCCTCCTCTTCCACAGATGGGAAGCTGAAGATGTGGGTGTATGGTGTAGCAGCCGGAGCCTTTGTGCTCCTCATATTCATAGTGTCTATGATATACCTAGCTTGGTGAGTTGAAGAGTTTAATCTCCCCTATTTGTCATCATCTTCATTCATAAAGCAGCCCCCCTCCCCATTGTCCAATTCCCCGCCTGCTTTGAATTAAATCGCCCCCTCCTTCACGTCTTTGCTTTTGTCTTGATATTTGGTTGTTTTGCTTCCTCCATGCGTTTCCCACGCGAGAGCAGCAGCTATTGTGCCAAGGTGCATCGTTCTCTTAAAGCCCAAGAGTCTGGCGCCAATGGGACGGCAGTCTTTGTGGGCCAGAATGCACATGAGATGATTTACACCTGTCCCGATTGCCAAGAGCTGGCTCAAAGCACCAGCAGCTAATGAGGATGTGGAGGGTTCAGCCCCCCCCCCCAACCCAGATACAGCCTCCTCAATAAGTGGTCCCTGAACCGACCCTGTGACCTCTCAAAGTGTCACAGGTCCTTCTTGACTAGCTGAGTGAAGGTGCAGGTGAGGATAAACCACCCCTGATGTGTTTCCTCACGTCTCATAGAGAGTTCCTAGAGCTCTTAGCTCATAGATCTGTTTTACCCGACTTATTCTTAAAGCTTCTGCTTCTACCTCACCCTTACTGGCCTGTGTGTGATTTACAAATTCAAACAGGCAATAACCTTTGGTGGTTCACATAAACAAGACAACACATTACCTAGACTAATACTTAAGCTCCCCCGAGTGAAAGATGAGTCATAAACATTTTTTATTCTTATGCAGAAAATGAAAACTATTCAAATAAATCAAGCCAACAAAAGGTCTATTTTTTATTTTACTATGTAAAGAGACGTGTATTATACAAACATTTAAGCACTGACATTTATTCATAGGGACTTTAACAAAAAGTGGAAAAGTAACAATGGCACAAAACTTCAATTGCAATTAAGTATCATGCATTTAATTTCTTTCCTTACCAGCGTATTTTAATATTCTTGGGGCAGCCATAAAACATGTTTTCATAATGCAAAATGTCTCCTTTCATTAGGTTATGTATATTCATTGTGTGCATTAGCATATTATTAGCATTAGCAGTGATTCAACACTTGGATGCTGGGGTATAGTTTAAACCTGCATATGTTTTAAACTTATCACATGAATAAACTGTAATATTTTTACTCATAAAAATGTAAGTAAGTAAAACTAATACAATTCTACCCCAGAAATGAACTTAAATCTCCGGTCCAGACCTCAGATAACTGGAAACACAATAGAATATTTGTAATGAAGTGCAATCTGCGGGTTAACAAGCTTCTGAAGTTAAAGTGCAGAAACATGTGATTTATGTACATGTTTATGTGCCTTACAGATGTTTTAACATCAGTTTGTTGCACTTTAAAAACACAGCTCTGCAGTTCTGTAGAAGAAGTGAGACCTAAACCAAGTTTATTAATAATAAAATCTATGTAGGAATTTTGATGCTGCAGAGATAGACATGTATATAAATATAATAAATCTGTATGCTAGTGTAAGTTAATTCTTTCTCCATGTTTCTGCACTCCAAGTCACTGAGGTTTGTTAACTTTCAGGTTGCACCAAAACAAACGGATCACTGATGATTTACAGCTTTTTTAGCACTACTGAAACACGCATTATCAATGTTTACTCTTCATTTAGGCTCATGCGTCAATAATCGTAAGAAGAGAAGAAAAATCGAATATATACCTTTTAAATAGTAGCCTGAGGGTTTTCACATTTTATATTCTTCAAAGATAAAGTAGAATTAACTATAGCCTTTAATTTTAGGGTTGTGTGAGCACAGTAGTATTTTTCAGTGTATATCTTCATTTAAATATAATAAAATATAAACTAGGCAGAGAAATAAACTTTTATACTTGAAGTAAGAGATCTTTCTATTGCAACGAAGAAAAAAGTTCTATATGTTTTAATTCTTATGGAAAATGACAAAGATGGACACTGTGGTCTGAATATAATTATTTAACTCGACACAGTGCGGCTACATCCCCACAAAAATCCATTTTTGTTGCTAATATCTTCCTGTGTGTAGATTTAAATGCTCTGTTGTGTTTACCTGTAACAGCAGAAGCAAAAACCTGAATAGTAACTGCAGGCAGGTGTGTTTATACCACAAGTTGTAATTTACAGGATCCGAAGTGTTTAAATAACATGATGCTACACTGCCCTCTTGTGACTAAAAGACAAACTACGTCTTTATTTCCTCCCACTAAACCAAATCAGTTAAATATTTACTGTTGGATTAAATTGAGTACTTCCATGTTTATACATTAAATCAACTTAATTTATTTATTTTGCACTTTTCAAACACAAGTGCATCACAGAGTGTTTCACAAAAAAATAACTAAAATGCATTAAAACAACATTGTTAATAGCAGCAGAAGTAAAAAGAATACATTAAAAAACATCAAAATAAACACAACTTTAAAAGAAAAAAGCTTGTAGTTAACTTTTTTTTAAGTTTCTGAAAGTCCAGCAAGGATTACATCACCCTTTTTTATGCTCTGAGAGGAAGTTTGGAGGAAGGTTTTGACCATTCAGAAGTATTAATTGTCCTGCCAGCAGATAAAACAATTAATAACAGACAACTAAAAATTATCTTTATTGTAATTCACAGTAGGTCACTAGAGGATGTTCCTGAAAATTGCGCACCTTTTCTTTACTTTGAGACATGAATCCTGCAGCTTTATCCCCTGGAGGCAAAGTTACAGATGTCCAGCATGTGAATGAAGTTTGCAAGCTAATTAATTAATACCTAATTTAATCCCTATGATTCTTGCAAGGCCTCAGTAGTTCAGACACTATCTGCAGTGCATACTATCAGACAGTTTTCTCTGCAGAGAATGTCTGTTTGTGTAGAAAATCTGTGCATTTCTTACTAGTATAGAGTCATTCTTTAGGTCTTATCTCCAGATTCACAGCTGTTTAGCGTTTTAATTCAATTTACTCAATTTTCTTTAATAGAGATGTAGCAATTTTTCACAATACCAATTAATATTACCTTTTTGGGTTTTGTGATCCAGTGATTAAGAAGTTTCTGTGTTTTCAAAGATTGATGTCAGTTTTTTGTGCCAAGAAACGATGAGCCACACAGGAAGAACTGTTTTTATAGGTGAATGAAGTTGGCGCTAAGAACCACATCTGGCTGGTTTGGTTCTTTGCAGGGAATTTAGAACAAAACACAGTAACATAAACTTTATCTTTTAGCACAGCTGCACCAGTTTCCGACCACTCTAAGTCTAACCAGGATGTTTTGTCGTTTTTACTTTTCAGGTAGAAAACAAACACTTGTGGACACCTGGTTATATCTAGGTGCATAAGTAAAGAAACACAACCTGCAGCTCTCTAGATCAGTTCAACTGGTGGTTTTATAAGAATTCTTGTAGAACATTTTTACTTAACAAGCTTTTCCCAGGATCTGTTTTTTTACACTGAGACATATTTTATGGAGAAAACATTTAGTTGTTTAAGTTAATAATTCAAGTCTAACATTTGCAACAAAGAGCCAACAGATTACAAGTACGAAATAAAAAAGGAGAGAAAGTTTCAGGACCGGTCGACTTCTGGTCCACGTTGGTGACAGGTTGTGTTTTATTATGTAGCAGCATTTTTTTTTTTCAAAGCACAATCTAATGCTTTCCTTCTTCAGTATAGTTTCTGACTAAATGCACGTCCATAAGAAAGTATGTAAAAAGTCAACATGCATCTAAGTTATTTCAGAACTAGCTTATTAACATCTCTGGTTGCCATATAAACAAAGAAGGAGAAAAGCAGACAGTCTGGCCTAATGAACCAAAAACAAGTAGTCCATTATATCCATTAGTTTAGGAAACACATGCTGATCTTTATGAAGGAAAAAGGTTTTTCTGGCCCATAATTCCTTACAGACAACACTGAAAGCAACACTCAATTATGTTCATGCAAACTGGGATTCATATAAACAAATGTGAGGACAGTAGGATGAGTGTGAGCAGCCTGTGATAAGAACATTTTTATTTTTTGGTTTTTAAAATTCCTATTCTTGGTAATAAAGCCATATTTCATATTGTATCTTATTGTGGTAATATGACAAATATAATGCTTGCAAATGGACGATAGACTAAAACGTTCAGAAGCTAAAAATATCAGATAAGGCATCAGAGCAAGAGATCCTTGCCTCCTTGCAACAGCATCCCTGTTGCTATAGAAACTAAGAAGCACAGCTTTCTGTGCACCAAAGGCACCGGAATAGGAAAGATGCTGTATCAGAGACTTTGATATTTCTTACTTTTCCCCGTTAAGTCTGAAAGCCTTGCTGTAGTTGGTTGTGCTGCTCTGTCTTTTCTGACCTCTTCTGCAACCACAATCAGTTGTAAATTAGTTTTTATTTACTTGTGAAAGTGGAAAACTGTGAATCCTGTTAGATGTTTGGTATTTCCAGTTTTAGTTTAACTAGCCAGTTTTCAGATCAACTTCCCTCTGCTCCACCTGCTGTCGTGACCCTTTCCTCCTGCCTTCTGTGTTTCATGATCACGCCCACATTCACCCAACACATGCAGAATGTAAAGTCACGAGTGTGGTTGTTTGAGTGCACTTTGACCAAATTTCAATCTAACTCTGCTTTAATTGTCCATGCAGCAAAAAGCCAAAGAGACCTCAGAGACAGAGGCAGCAGAACAACCGACTAAAACCTCTGACTCTCGCCTACGACGGGGACACGGACATGTAGTCCTCAGAGCTGCTTCGCCGAGCACTTCACCTGTCAGAGGACCACTTCATCACAGCATTACAGTGAGGGACATGGATGTTTGCAGCGTGAATGGACACGTCACAGAGTGGAGAAATGACAGAAAATCCTCTTAGCAGAGACACTGGTAGGGTTTAACCATTTCCAGTCCAGCTCGGATCACTCCTCTTTTCTTTTTTTTATATATTTTATTTTTCCAGAGCCTTCATGACCTCCAGCGCCTTGTTTTCTTTATTTCTTTGCCCCTGACATGTCCCACATGACCGACCTGAGACACAGGAGAGGCTCAGTGCAAAAGACAAGCCCAGCCCTCCTCCTGTCTGTGAACACGGCAGTAAAAAGCTCCAACTCTTCCCCCCACGCTTTTTCAGCTTGTCCCTAAAAATGCTGAGTAGCTCGAGGCTTTGGATGCTCTGACGGTTCGTACGTTGCCAAAAGTCACCGCAGGGAAGAGGAGGAGGAGGAGGGAGGGGAAAATCTCCATCAAAAGGTTTGGATTCCTTTTTCTCAATCCTCAGCTGGGTTTTTGACTCAAATCTCTTTTCCAGTCTTGAACAAAAGGGAGGCATCTTTTCTCTATCTTTTTTTTTTTGCCCTGCTTGATTCAGAGGCACACAGGCCTGTGTTTGTGGGATAAACTGATCCGTATGATGCTGATGGACGAGAAGCCTGCAATCAGTCATTGGTAGAAACAACTGCCTGCCTGTTTGCCCTAGCTTTGTTTCAGGCCCTACATTGCACTATATTAGTGCAGCATGATATGCACACGTGACTTCTACCTTCTATTGCCATAAAACACTGCCTCGTCCACAAAAACAGAACCATTCAGTAAAAGACGACGGGTATAAACAGCAACAGGAGAACACATTTAAAAAGCGTCACACTCGACTACAAAAGCAGGTGTGAATCTTAAGTAAATATATGTATAGATTTTATTTCTCACAGCGGAGTTTTTTGGTTGTAGTAAAGTACTTTTATGTGGTTTGTAGACTTCGTCTGGTGTTATCACGTCATTTCTGCCCAGATGCAACTACAACATCAGCAGGCGGTTGGTTTCTGGTCAACCTGCTGCTCCACAAGCTCATTTCTTTATTGTTTACCTACAACAACACACACTCTGGGGACATTAAAGTTTTACATTACCTATTAAAAACGAGATAAATTAAAGTCATTCATGTCGTGCAAATGTAATTTCTGCCTTACTTACAACAACTAACAGTCCTGTTTGTAATACTTGAATAGGAAAACACACATTACAGCACACAGACTAAAAAAATAAAAACAGTGAGTTTTCTTTTCTTTTGAGGTCATGTAGGCAAAATGTAATCAGTCCATACAACACTCTCATGTAGTTACAGTATACTAGGTGCTCAGTCACGCTACATGGAGATAAAAAAAATAAACCCAGTATACCTATACAGTATGTTAATAATAAGAGAACATGCTTCTGTTGAGTTCAGTGTAAAAGCAAACTGGTGTGGAGAATGTTTACTTCTTTTGTGGGATTTGTAAATAACAGCAATTTTTTTTATTTTATTTTTTGGGGGGGGTGGGGGGGGGCTTAAAAAAAAGTATGTGTACATTTATTTTGTATTGCACAGAAAATGTTAGTTTAAATATTTCCAAGTGGGTGTATGATATTGCAGATTGTTGTTATGATGCTGCAAGTTGTATGTTGTGACGAAAAAAAAAAAGAAAAAAGAAGCAGGAAAAGACGAAGACCAGTCGGCCGTTTTTGTACAGGTTGTTTATATGTATGGAAAGAATTTCTGAAAATAAATGCAGACACAGTTGTAAACACATGAATAAAAAGTGCTGGGGTTATTTTTTAAAAACATTTCTTCCTGGAAGACGATGGTTTCCCACCATCCTTCCAGTTTTTAATAATGCGTTGGACAGTTTTAGTAATTTCTACATCTCCTCAGACGTTTTCTCTGCTTAATGCCAATGATCTGATCCTTCTTAAACAGACTAACATATTTTCCACAAACACGGGATGAGTCTTTCCACATGATTGTCTAAGAAATGAGAAGCGTCTCATTGCATCAGTTGTGGTTAAATAACTCGTTGGAGCTGAAAGATTGAA
Source organism: Rhadinocentrus ornatus (assembly GCA_037177495.1). Classification (NCBI taxonomy): domain Eukaryota; kingdom Metazoa; phylum Chordata; class Actinopteri; order Atheriniformes; family Melanotaeniidae; genus Rhadinocentrus; species Rhadinocentrus ornatus. The sequence continues at coordinate 5,250,447 of JBAMHW010000006.1, read as the reverse complement.
ACTCAGAACTGTGCAGAGCTTGATGTTGAGCATGTCAGCTAATTACGCTCTGATTTGAGTCAGGCATGTTTGCAGCAGAGAAACTTCAAAAACCTGCAGGACGCTGGCACTCAAGGACCAGGATTGAGGATACCTGATCTGTCTAATTTTACCAGCTTTTATTTAATCGTTTTTGTCATTTTCTTGATGTGTTTTTTAAAGTTAAGATTTGAATCTAAAGTGACACCAAGATCTTTAAATTCAGTGATTTCAATAGATTCATTTTTAATGAAAAACAAAAGCTTTGTACAAACTCTAAAACCAGAAGTTTCACATCAATTTGTGTTGGAAAATGAAGGAAGAGCATTACCACAATGTACAGATGAACACCTGGGCATAACATCTGTCTGTTTATTACTTTACTAAAAGAGTCATGACAGTGAAGAAGTGAGAAAAACGTAATTTGACACTTTTAATGTTGATATTTTGCACACCGATTGAAAAAAAAATGTATTTATGCAGATTGTGGGTAACACTATCTGTCTGGAAAGAGTTTAATTTTAAAGAGAAAATCTGCAAACTGCTGGATGGGAGTTTAAAAGATGAGAGCATTTCCTGGACGTGGAGCCAAAGATGTTATCGGGTTTCCTTACTGGATCTAATCATAAGTCAGGATATCACAACCTCTGCTGCTTCTATCAGTCAGTTCAAGAGCAAACTAAGTAGTATTAAATTAGTGCCTCCTTAATGCCTGGCACTGCTTTCCTGCACAAATGAACAGATTATCTGTTTACAAAGAGTTTGCATTGTGCACATTTATTGGTTATCATTTTGTGTGACTGTTTAGAGGAATCTGGATATGATATTTTTAACTAAATAGATGACAGAGGATTCAGACATTTTTCAGGCTCTTTTGACTTAATGATGTTTACAAAAGAGAAAAGAAGGTGTTCAGAGAAGAAGCCACTGCAGTGGACTGCCACTAGATGTCAGCCCTTGATGATGTTAACATAAAAGTTGCTTCTCAAAGATCGATAATGTGAACCTCCCTCTCTGCTCTCACTTTCTCCATTCAGTTTATTTCTCTCTCTACCCTCCCCGGCTCCCTCCCTCCCTGTATAAAGCATCCCTCCACTTTTACACTCAGACGTACAAACACCTCTGTTCCCACCACAACGTTAGATAAAAGAAAAGACCCAGTTTTTCCAGCAGACACCTGAACCTTCCTGAATGAGCCTGCGAAGATTCGTCTCACCTCATTCTCGCCTCATTGTTCTCAAGTTTGGTGGCTGATAACGGCTCAGTCAGTCAGCAGGAGTTTCTTTCTTTCCTTTGTTCTTATTTTTTTACATTTGGGCTGCAATGAACAGATCAAGGACGGTTGACGTGAAGGGAGACGCTCCACAAAAAGGCATGAAGACCACATGTCTCTGGGTCGCCGCTGCCCTGCTGTCAGTCATCCCTCTGGTGAGTTAACCCTCATTTTTATTTGACCTTTTTGTATTTACACATAATTTTATATGTGGAGATTCCTATGAGTGATGTTTGCGCTCTTCTAGCAGCAGGAATACAAAGAAATGCTCACCAACAAGTTCCACGTAAACCAAGTAAAAGCAAACAGAAATGTATCATTTAAACATCATGTCTGATAGTGGGGAAATTCTTGTTTAATTCTATTTATCGCACATTTTTCTTTGTTATATTATAGTAAAAATAAAAATTTTAAGCTTATTTCTTAATATTTACCTGAACTAATCTTTCCAAATCCAAACCTGCATCTTTGGCAAATCCACCAGCTGGATACTCCTCCCTCAGCATCATCCAATCCTTTCCATTTCTCCAATTTACAGATGCGCTTCAGCAAAAGTACATCTGACAGGACGGATGAGAACAGCCTGAGCCCATTATGACAAAACAGCGCAATGCTCGCAAACTCAATGCCTTGACAGTTTGTGACAACCCAATTCCTTTAATCCCTGAAGAGACAGTAACCCTTCACCCGCTGATAAATCTGTCAACAAAGCAATCAAAGCAGAGCAGGAGCCACTCCCCTCTGCCACAAAAAAATTCCATAAACTTAATCCCCACAAACTTGACTGGCCTTAAAAAGCTCCTGCGGTGTTATCTGTGTTTAATTTGCATAGTGATGGAAAGAAGTCAATTACTATTAATTATTCTCTACAACTTAATACCCATTATCGAATTGAATTCACTGTCTTGAAAACCATAAACTCAATTTCACAGCTGACTAAGCGCACTAATCATTTCACCCCCCCTTCCACTCCTTCCTTTCCTTAGTTTTTTTTACTTTATGGAGCCCGTCCTGCATTAAAGGAAAACAACAATTCTTCGATTCCAAGAACAACAATGAGCATCATGTGTTCCCCCATTTGTCATAATACGCTGTGAAGACAAACATTCATCATTAAGTGTCTTATATGTGCGCTACAATGGCATCATGGATGTGGGAGCAGATCTCACAGCAGCATTTGACGGGAGTGTTTTTTTTTCCAGACTGAGCTGCCAAATTGCTTCGCTATGCTTTAATGGGATGATCATAATTGTTTCGTACTTGGTGCATCCTAAGCTTTTGCCTGCAGCTCCTTTAACAGATTGACAGACCCATGGGAACCTCACAAACTTATTTTGGCCGCCTTTGAACCAAGTCGTGTGTGAAATAATATGATTATGCATTTTTCCTCTGGGTAAGTTGGAAAACTGGTGGCAAGGTTTTTTCCCCCTCTTCTTTTTTTTCCTTCTTTCCTCCAAACTGCCCCCCCTCTCCCTCCCTCCTGCCTTTTATATCCCGCAGCCTGTCCGGGTACAGTATTTATCCTCCTCAGAAGTCATGGTAGTAATTGTGCCCTGGCCTCTAAAAGCAGCGCAACAGTGATACGTCTCCGTTCCATCCACATCCCTCAGGTAACACTTTCATATCTCTTGAAAAGTATAGGCCTAAACTCTTGGTAGGAGTCAAATGCCCTCAGCTGATCTATTAGCTGGACGACAGGGGACCTGACAAGGCGAGACAAGCTAAATTCACTGTAAATGACTATGACGACAACCGTATCCCAAGTGCCCAGCTTTAAAATCCTCTGGAAGACACTTCTTTAACTACCCCCATGTCTCATGGAGCATCATGGAAGATGTTTCATAAAGCAATAAACAGTGTCTAGTTGGAGTCTGAAGATGGGAGTATTTGTGATTCAGAGCATCTAGAAGTCATTAATTAGATTAAAATATGGTGGAGGTGGAGCCAGAGGCCAGAGCGGTTGAGAAGTCACAGGTTTGATCCCACAACAACCACAACATCCTTAAGCCACACTTTTAAGCTTTTCTGGTTGAGAGCATCACCTAAACATAAAAAAAGAGCTATTAAAGGAAGCAGCTGTGTTCATTTTCTGAATCTTGAAACCAGACGCTGAACAGAAAGCCCCCCCAATCAGGGTTGCAAAGTGGGAGCCCAAATCTCCCATCAGCCTGGTTGCTCTCCATTCTGATAACTGGGACTATGGCAACCAGAAATCCTTCCCAACCACCCACACACACACAGCAGCAGCGTTCAGGTAAATGAAAACTGACATACACTTTCATTCTCCAGCACAAGGTTTTGTGTAGAAGCCCACCGCAGAGTCATCTGGCTCCTCGCCGTGCTTCTATTAAAGGTGGAATTTGTTGGCCGTTCGGGGGTCCGGCCCATAGAATATCCTCCGCGCTCCCAAGGGAAGCCGAAAGGAGAGAGGGAGGGGGGTTGTTTATCTTCCTGTTTCATAGAGCGGATGACTGTGCCTTATCACAGCCTCGCCAAGAGTAGATAGCATTTAAGTTTGTCCAACAGCCCGGCTGTACGCCGCATCTGGCAATTTAAGAGTTGTTACCTAAAGGACTCGTGCACGGCGATGCTGTTTGCTCTTATCTTGTTGAGGGATTCTGCCTCGTAAGCTGAACTTGGGAATAATATTAACAGGCATTTAAATGAGGTTTTTGGGGAGGGTGCATAACCAACTGCAGGTGGAAAACTTGGCAAATGAAAAGAAATAAATAACCTGGCAGACGTGTTCACATATCTTTGAATTGTAATTCTGTTTAATGGACTGTATTTTTCACAAATTCATTTTCTGTCGTGCTGCACTTGAACACCAGAGTGATAAGACTTTGTTTACAGTATGTTGTCGCATTTTATTTAATATATATGTATATAGATAAAGGAAAGCAATTGTTAGCCTGTAGCAGTGGAGAAACAGGAAAAGTCGAGCAAAATGTTGCTTCTGTCTGAATTGTGGGATACGGAAGCAAAATATTGTAATTTCAATGGAAAACAAACCAAGTTCTCTCTTACACAAATGTAGAATTTTAGATTGATTATTATTAGTTTCTGTCTGTTTCTGTACAGACTACTAAAATAAGGATAATCAGACTAAAATGACAATTTCGAGCAAAGTAACAGGAGATATTCTGCATTTGGTCCTCCAGCAGCAGGCCGGTGTGTGAGATAAATAAACCTGTGTGTGTGCGTGTTTGTTCTCGGTAATGAGCCATGTCAGCCAGCGCGACAGTCCGACTTACTGATGTGTTTTTTAATAGTTTGTGGACAACAATGAAGCTCTGTGGTGCAGAGGAACAAGATAAATGAGAGGACGCTTGTTAGTGGGATCATCTCACTGCTGCTTCTGGTGTTTTAATAAGATGCTGACAGAAGGAAATAAAAAGAGCATCACCAGACTTATCTTGTAAGAAACAGCTAATAGATATTCACCGCGTGCAGGAATGAACAGGTAATAGTTACCTGATTAAATAACACAAGTCTTAGAGTGTTTCCATTTTTATTTCTCCTTAGTTTCCTTTCTGAATCATGCATGTGAATATGATGCATCAGTTCTGTCCCACTGCTAGTTTTTGTACTAGAGGTTCTGCCTTAATTATTTCTTATAAAAATATAAATTATTTCCTATTATTACTGTGTCCTTCTTGGAAAATTTCAATTATATTGTATTGCACAGAGATTTTCTTGTATATTTCTGTATTTCCTCCCATATATTCTCTTTTTTATTCCAAATATTGTCATAATCGGAGAGTATCAGGCATGTCAGCCAGCCCTCCCCGTTAATATTTCAGAAACGTGGATGGCAATACTGTAAAAATGCTACCATTCAAGAGAAGATTGGCTCTTTTTTTGGTATTAACAATTAGTTAATGATCAACACGTTGCAAATTAATTAACAATTTACATCTGATGAACTGAAATTTATTTTAAAAGTGAATCAAAATCCCTTCGAAAAACTATTAAACAAAGGCTTGTTGGTTTAGAGTGGGAGCAATGCACTAGTTTCCAATACGAGGTTGGTGACTCCAACGTGCTACAACATACATCTGACAGAGGATTTAATAGCAGCCTTTGCTATTATTTAGTAAATTATTTGATATATAAACTTTTTCTGGTCTCTTAAAGAATTTTTAAGTAAAGTAGCCTGAAATATTAATTTGTATTTTCTCATTATAAGTCAAACTAAAACGTTTGGGTACCCCTGATGACAGCAAGCAATTAAAAAAGGCAATCAAGTGCAAGATTAATTCCACCTGTAGCCATGTTGTTTGTCCTCGCCTCATATTCAATAAAGCGCACTATTGACAAACCAATATCTGTTAAGCCCAGGGTCATCAAAGTGTGACTGTTGACCTTTACGTGCCATGTTTGTTGTCCCTTCCCTCCAGTTTCTCGCTTCTCTCTCCGCAGTATCTCTTTCAGGAACATTCAAGCCTCCAACACACAGTCCCTTAGTGCCTGGCTCGTGTTTTCTTTTTTCTTTCTTTTTTTGTTTGTTTTTCTTGCAGCCGAGCAGAAGTAAATCTTGGCCCGTGAGTGTTGGTGCAGTCAGTCGGGGTGTTCCGGATGTAAACGTTGCTTTAGTCAGTACTGCCTCTGATCTGCCTAATCTCCCCGAGCTGGATTACAGGTTGGGCTCTAATCCGTGAAGTGAGGGTCTCTGTCAATGTGCCTGCAAGTGCTCTAATCAAGAAACTGTCAGGTGCTTTAGATGAAAGCTAATTGCATGTCACAGTTTGGGAACCGAACATAACGCTTGTGACAAAAGAGCACAGCTTTCACAACAGGGATTTAGGTCTGACAATGACTGGGCACACTTCACATCTGTGCTGTAAAATTTGATCATCAAGGATTAAATCCTTTCCAGAAACTGGATTCAAGTGACATTGCATCTTAAAAAGTTATCTAGAGAATGAAGTTGCAGGAAAACTTTTAAAATATATCCATATAAGGTGAATGCAGTTGAATTTAATGCTTCATAAAGAGATAAATATCCTTCCAGGATTTGTATTGTTTATACTCACATCTGTACCACAAAATGCTGTATCTATAAAAACACTACTCACACCATTAGGCTGACAGGCATTTAAACCAGCTCAAAGCTGTTTCCTAATATCCCATGATCTGGTTTCGGGACTCCACTGAGACTGAAACCCAGTTACAGAGAAGCATGAGTAATTACTGCGCTTCCAAAATGATTTTTCATTTGATGATTAGAGACTACCGCCTTTTAACAACTCAGAATAGAAACAGTCATGAGAAACAGATGAGCTCCACAATTTGGATTACCAGACAAAGAGCATTTGAAGGCAGTTTATTCATTTAGGAATCAGTCTAAAATAAATTAAACTGGCACAGGATCAGTTTTTCCTTTACAATATTTGACCTTAAAATGATGTTTTATGTTCCGTCAGCAACTCTCAAGTAAACTGCTTTATATTATACAAAAAAAAACACTTATTTTAATCAATATTACACTATTTAAACCCTAAAAATATCTGTAAACCCAGGAGAGAAGACTCGACTTTAATGTCCTAATCAGCTTTAAAGCTCCCTGGCTGACAGTCTATAACATACCATTTCTCTGAACTTTTACATCCTAAGGAGCTTTATGTTTGACCATAATGGTGCCAATAAATCCTGAACCCGACGTCTCCTTCATCTATACACTCGCTTTTGTCTTTTTATGATACATCCTCAGCAAGACAGCATGACAGTCTTTTGTTTCCAGCAGTGAAAGACAAACGGAGGCGTTCATTAATATAGTTTAACTGCTCCACTGCGAGCAGAAGCTGCTGAAATTCATACTCCTCTTCATCTTGTCACTGCAAACATTTTGCTCTCAGGGTTTTACAGATTTCCTTTTATCCTTAATAAAATTTTAAAAAAGAAAGATAATAAGGAAAACCAACCAGTGAACGTCTGGCCATGTCCAATCCCTCTGTGGATGCAGAACGCTTTGATTTGACAACTCACATGAAGAATGTTCAGGTGATTCAAGCAGGCTGAGATCACAGTGTAACAAGCAGTTTGTTCTCATCAGTTCATTCGTCACTGAGGCCTCTTCAAAACAACTGGAGGCCATCTTTTTGAGGTGCTCCACTCTGTAGTGCACAAAATGAAGACACAATTCAGAGGACCAGAACTCCTGCAACAGTATACCTTAGCGAGAGCATCGCACAAACTCTGACTTACAGCACCACAATGTCATTCAGTGCACTTTCTGAAAGAGAGGAGACCTTATTTTCACAGCATTGATCGCAAGGTGAAAGTACAATATGTAAACGCTTCGACCAGATAGATCTGCTGTCACGTTGCTCGACCGCAGTTTGGGCATCAATGTCACGGCCCTCGGTGGGGCGCGCGGGAAATCTTCCCTCTATCATCGGTGGGATTGTTAGAGGAGAGACCAAATGAGCCATCAATCATCCATTCAGGGCACATTCGGCAGGTAATAGTCTGATGGTGGATCACGTCTGCAGCCAAGACGCTCGTCATTCATCTCCACCTGTGTGTCAGAAGTACCCTTAATCTTGATTAGGACGTTTCACACATTGTGAGACCTAGTTACAGAGTTAAAAGCATTTGTTTTAGGTGTTGACGTGAAGGTGGAGGGATGACTGCATATGGTGGAAATTTATTGCCTAAATCCCCAGAACAAAAAAAAACACTAAATGTGGAAGGTTGATGCTGGACACTTCTGCAGAGGAGTCACTAAAAGGTTTTTATACCATTTTTTTTCTCTACAACATCGCTCTAAGGTTAAGGTATTGGGATGAGATTAGACCGTGATGTTTTCCACCATCTGACGTCCACATATGTTGGTATCTGTCGGGATAAATGAGGATGATTCTCACTCCTGGACTCAAACTGAGCATCGGCAATAGAAGAAATTTGCAGGGTTTGAAAATGTACGTAAATCCTTGGAAGACTGCTGTGCTCCTTTAGTGGATTAACCCTCTGAGCCCAAGGCGGTTTCTGGGGGTTTTCTTTTTGCACCCGTTACAATTTTTTCCTAACTAGAGCACTCATTGCAATATGAAGTCCTGAAGAAACAGAAGCTTCTCTGTTGCACTGAGCATGACACTTTTTTTCCTTTTTTTTTAATAGCAGGATCTCACTTGAGCAAACAATTTTTTTTCTTGGTATAAAAAAAGCCCAACATAAGATTTATAGGGAGTCTATTTGAAAATCTTGAGCTTAGAATTTATTTTGTTTATTTGTTCCATTTTTTTTTTGTTTTCGATATATGACATACCTTTAAAACTGAAGTTATGGGGTTCAGACCCCTAATCTCATTAAAATTCTTATTAGTTTGTTTTACCAGTTTCTTTATCAATTTTCCACATATCAAATATAAAGTAGTATAAAGGATTTTTCATATTTGCAACATGATTTTGCCGGCACATGGATATATTATCTGCCAGGATCTTTTATCTGGTGTTAAACCAACATGAAAGGTTTAAATCAAGAAGCTCTAAATAATCCATGAATGTTTTCTGATTTGCGTCCTGTTACAAATAACAGGTGAAAAATAAATCTGGTTACGTTTCTAAACAAGAGTAAGTTAAACATTGCAATTTTAATTAAAATTGTCAATGAGATTAGATAAGGTTTAATTAGGGACTTCAGGAGGCTTTTGTTGTTATTGTTAAAATAATTACCCTGGGGTTAATAATATCTAAATGTATTATTTGCTGCTTTCACATTTCCAGCAAATATTAAAACAGTTTTTCTCTGAAAATGACTCCTGCTGCAATCCAGTTTAAATTAACAAACTCTGTGTTGACACATTTCATCACATGCATTTCATCCTCACACTCCAGCCTCCCTTTTGCTGAAGTGTTTAGATAACTAGTAACATGGCAGATGGCGAGGAGGCCGACCTGCTGCAACTTTGATTTAGATTTATAATTATAATGCTATTCTTTCATAGTGAAAATGGATATAAAGGATGCAGAAACAGTGGACTTATAAACTACTCTCCAGCTACAATCTTTTAACCTGTTTATTCTGTGTTTTCCTCAGGCTGCCGGTGCTGATTCGCTGAGTCCAGGAGCTTCAGATTTGAGACAAAGCTCGAAATCTAAGGTGAAGACCTACTGGACTGAAAGCAGCAAATCTGTGTCCATCAGCCGACTGCTGTCCCAAACCCTCTATGGCAAGGAGAACTTCACCTCACTGGATCTGAGCTACGACCAGGCAGACCCCTACTCCAAACAGGAGCAGTGGAAATGGCTTTACAACTCTTCAACCCCTCGAGACCCTCGATCGAGGACAAAAAGAAGGCCCATTGTCAAGACCGGGAAGTTTAAAAAAATGTTTGGTTGGGGCGATTTCCACTCCAACATCAAGACGGTGAAGCTCAACCTACTCATCACTGGGAAAATCGTGGATCACGGCAACGGCACCTTCAGCGTCTACTTCCGGCACAACTCCACCGGTCAGGGCAACGTTTCCGTGGGGTTGGTTCCTCCCACGAAGGCTGTGGAGTTCCAGGTCCACCAGCAGCACCACCAGTTCCACCAGCAGCAGCAGACAGCCCTGGAGACCAAGGACACCAAGTTGTTCAACTGCAGGGTGGAGTACGAGAAGGTGGAGAAGGGCACCAGGAACTCACTGTGTGCCCACGACCCCTCACAGAGCTGCCCACAGGAGCAGACCCAGAGCCACGTGTCCTGGCTGTGCTCCAAACCCTTCAAAGTCATCTGCATCTTCATCACCTTCTACAGCACCGACTACAAGCTGGTGCAGAAGGTTTGCCCGGACTACAACTACCACAGCGACACCCCCTACCTTCCCACCGGGTGATCGCGCGAGCAGTCGAGGAGGAAGAAAAAGACACGGGGCTGCCGGGTCATGAGCAGAGTCAGATTCTCCGAATGAAAATGGAGTCAAGACATTTCTGACTTGAGATATCGACAGCCATTATTACAACTTGCATATCCTTGTCACAAGACCAATGTTGTTCCAATGAGCAGACCAAGCCCGAGGTCATTATGAGAGCATTTAGGAAAGCATTTGTAGGCTTGCAATACTCATATTATATGCATAACTGCTTACATCAGAAGGAAATTCTCAAGCCAACGAAAATATGCTGATTGTATTTATGTAAATATCATGGATTCCACACAAAGACCAGAAAAACAATTTTATTAATGTTTTCTCTAGCTAATTTACTTGTTTACGTTGATGGTGTGCTTCCGTCTCAATCATGCTTTCTGTCTTCTTCAATCAGTCTCTGGTAATCTCTGCAAACACGTAAATGTTAATGCAAAATAAGAAGAATCTGTCAGTATGCATTAGAGGGCATAATGGAAAAAGCCAACATGTTCTGCAGTGTGATTGTTAGAGTGAATATACCCCTCTCTGTTTTAGAAATCTCATCCATGTTCATGCATGAACTGAATGTGGTAAACAACTAAATAACGTCCATTTATATTTTGATGTTGCTGCAGCTGTCACAAGTAATCTTCATCAAGCTGCAACTGTTACAGGAGACAAAGAGAAATCAGAACTTCTATTTTAATTTCTGAGTTGTGTGTTGGCAGCTCGGAGGCCGTGGACCGTGCAGGGTGAATGACACCAATGGAGAGCTCCCTTTCAGATCAAACTCAATGTCGTAATAAATAAATAAAAGTTGCAGAAGACACGAAAGATGACAGAGATGTGGAGGATCATTTGCTTCTCTGAGCTTTAAAAATGATCAAACGTAACTGTGCTCCAAATCTGATCTTTTTTACTCAGATGATTTTACATTTTTAGATATTTAAATACTTCTTTTATTCCTCTGACTTACAACAAGCCCAGTTCCTGCAGCATGATGAGCAGCTGGCAGTGAGAAGTGTCAGAAGTGCCGCAGTGGCCCTACAGAAACCAAAAATAACTTCCCGGGATAATCATTCATTGGCAGAAAAAAAGAGGAAAAAAAACAAGGTCAAGGGGGTTTGGATAAAAACAAATACCAGAACTGATGAAACAGGAAAACGTGGAAGTTATCAAGACGATGATTTCCAGAAGTTCATTTAAGAGAAGCTGAAACAGATCAAACTGTGTTAAAATGTGAAAGGTGGTAAAATGTGATTTCCTGCTCCAGATGAGACAGAAGACACATTAAATAGCAGCTGCTAATCACATATCCCCACCCATCAAACATTTGCACCTCTGGTTATCAAAAAAAGAAGAAGGCAGATTTTGCATGAGACCAACTTTGCTGCTAATGATCAGGATGTTCCAATTGGCCATTAAACCTTCATTACATAGATTGGGAGCCAGTGGCTCCATGTGAAGCGTTTAGAGAAAATGAAAATGAAGAAAGTGGGAGCTCTGCAGAGTCAACACAACAGAATAGAGAATGACTAAAAGTGCCAATAGACACCCTGTAAAATGAAAAGTGCAAATGTGCACCTGAGGGCACAATCACTGCTGTCTATTTAAATTCAGTGCTCTTTCACAGTGCATGCCGTGGTATGCACATCGCTGTTAATGGCAGCCTGGACGGCATCCAATAAGCCAGCACGAGGTGAATGTTCCTGATGGAGCGGACCAAAGAACTGGTCCGCCTGTGGGATGAGTGAGCATAAAGAGGAATTTATGATGTGGAGCAACAAGGCTGGCAGATATCACTGAAAGCACCTGACTCGTAAATTGAGAGCGTGTTTCTGTCAGTGAGAAGAAGGAATGACTAATGTCTCAGATCGCTGTTTGGGCCAGTTCTTTCATCTCAATAAAGTGACTTTGATATCTCGCCACCCTTTCCCAAATGTGCCAGGGATGGTTTAAGCTTCAAAGATTTAAAGCAGCACTTCGCTGAGACAATGCAGCCTCATTATGCACATAATCTTACAAGTGTAAACAGTCTGGCACACGAGTGTTGGGAGTGAAAGTTAATGAGAGAAAGATCTGCTGCCTGACTGATGTTGTCTGAGGCTAAATGGGACATATTCTCTGCATTTTTTTTTAAATACAGTGTTATAATAACAATGATGGATGGGAAAAGAGTATCTAATTGCTTCGCTAAATGAATCGTCATGTTGTGATTTCTTTAAAATGAACCATTTGTGCAGCAGGTTCTTCTACAAGAAGAAACAACCATTTCTCTTCTATAAAATGCATGTAGAAAAACAGAGAGGAAAAAAGAGTGCCATGTAGGTTTAGGTTTAGGAATCAGTAGCCAGATCAATTCAGACCTGAACTACATTAACCCTGAAAAAGTTATTGTCATGACGCGTTTACCTGCATCACAAGTTCGAACATAATTAATCATTTTGACATGCAAAGGATTATTTGACTTTCAGGAAAAAAGCAGTAGAAGAAGAAAAAGTGACTTCTGATTATCTTATCAATTTCAGGGTTTTTAAAATAATTTTTAAAAAAATTTAAATTTTCAAAGCAATATATTTGTATCACATGGTGATTAGTCTTTTTTTGGTCCTGGTTTGTCTTGCACTGAATATACATTTTTCTAAAAACAAAGCTTTATTAAAACAAGCCTAACGTAAAGTGGAGGCGTACATTACATTGACGTACAGCTGACGTAACAGACATTCATTTAAGGATCTTTTCTGCCTGAATTTCAAAATAGTTGTTGTCATGCACACTGATAGGAACAACAGTCGGGATAATCCACCCGTCCTGATCAGAATAAAATTTCCATCTGAATAAGGGCGATCGGATGTGATGTTCAGTTTACCTGGAGCACTTTTAAGGCTAGTCGGGCTTTAATCTGAATACTAATGTCCATGTTAACATGGCTACTGACTGACTGACTGCTCTTGTACTTAAACAGCTGAACATGAATCAACCTTGTCTCAGAAGGTAAAACATGCAGAGACAAAGCAACTTAAAGACATATAATGCAGAAAACAAGATTAAATAATGGTGTGGCAGTTTCAAATGTATCAGTGTTGCTTAATTGAGGTGGGTGATATGAGATTTTTACTGCAACTACACCTCTAGATGTCAGAAATTGTTGCACACATTTCTTTTACATCACCACTAAGAAACTTTGGTAGATTTTTCCACTTGGTGGAAACAACCCGTAATTCAGCATCCATCTTGCATCCTGCCTCTTCTCTGAGGTCTGTCAAGCCAGTAAAAGTTAGTTTGATGTTGACTTTTGTCTTATCGCTTGTTCTTGCGGTAATGCCCTCTTCGGTTTCTTTGCTGAATCTGCCATGGTTCATGTTAAAAACGGCCAGTGTGTTGATACCCATTTCATGTTATGGGATGGAGGAGGTGGATATACCCAAAAGGAAATTAATAATACTGCAAAGGAACAAGTTAGAAAACAAATCTATTCTGTAAACTGGACTAGATTAGAGACCCCGATGCACCGTCTTCGCTCTGTTCCCAGATAATGATGACTAAGTATTTTGAGCGAGTTTGAAAGTTACAAATTCAGCTTTAGAGTGATTGTCAGATCTGATAATTGAAAAATCATCATGTCAAAGTCTAATTACCTGTTAAATCCAGACCCCCTTACTGGACTCATTAAATTAATGCCAATTATTACTCTTTCAAATAGATAATATAATGTTAATTTAAAGTATAAGCAGTCAGTGCGCGTTTTAAATCATTACACATTCGTTAAAAATTTTATATAATCCAGGAACATTTGACAGATATATTCATCATCGTGCTATTTAAGGAAAAATGGCCCAAAATGTGATTTTAGAGGCTAATCTGAAAATATGAAAACCAGTCCTGAAGTTAGTATGCTGGGTCCTCTATACAGGTGGCATTTTTACAACAATTTCAACTTCACATCCAATTTAAACACTACCCTCCTATAATCACATAAAATTAATCGTGCAGTATAAATCGGTTTATCAACAGTATGAGTTTGAAAACATTTTCAACGTTCATGTTCATTCGGGAGGTGCCAACCAGAGTGGATCCAGTGAAACATTTCCTCCATTTTTTTATTTCAATAGAGCTGATGTGGAACGGTGGGTGAGAACACTTTCAGGAGAGAAACTTCAACCTAAAAGCCCAAAATCCAACATGTCTACCAAGTGCATACCAATAGGTCAGATCTGTGGCAATATTTTTCATTTCTACCTCTGTCTGTTTGGTGTTTCATAAAACCAATTACAGACCCATATTATATTAATCTTGCAGTTAGGTGTGGCTGTGGTGACCCTTAAGGCCCATTTATGCTCCTTGACGTACATAAATAGGGACGTCCATTTCAAACGTTGCCATATGGTTATTAAGTCAATTCCTCCACTAGTGGGCAGTGCTGAGTTTAGAGTTCACTCCAACATCACTTTCAGACACCCGTTGGCAGCGGTAATTAATCACTATAAAGTTGTTTCCAATAGAGCTGCAACGATTAGTTGACGTTGTTGGCTATAGTCAACAATAAAAATAGTTGACAATGAATTTACCCGTCGACTATTGTCGGAAAAAAAAAAAAACTACAGAGTGAGACATCGTCTTTTTCCTCCATCTCTGCTGAGCGTTGCACATGTGCAAAGAAAAGAAAACTACAGAGTGAGACATCGTCTCCTTTTACTATCTCTGCTGAGAGATGCACATGTGCAATAAAGTCCGCCAGGGAAAAAAAAGGTGGCCGACCACGAGACAAAACGCCGGCAGAGGACGTCAAAAGTCTGCGAAAACTTAACGTTAAACTTAAAAAATAAATTAAATACATGTGAGATTTGTAAAGCGGACCTTGCGTACCACGGAAGTACGTCCACAATGGTCGAACATTTAAAGAAGAGGCACATCGGACTTACATAACAACCTCATGCAAGATTTCAAAGCTGAAGTGAAATAAGAGCCATTTAATAATTATGAGATACATAATCCGATTGGTTGACTAGTCGTTTTAATCGTCTGTGACTAATCGACTATCAGATTAATCATTAGTTGCAGCCCTAGTTTCCAACCGCCCAACATGCCCTAAACATTCACATAGACGATTCTTCAACAGTTTGCCAATTTCCAGAGCTGTTGTGTCTTCATTTTTTTCTTCCTGTTTCTCTTTTTCTTCTCTGCATGTCAGCTAATCTGCTCAGAACTGCCCCTGCCATATCCAATGGTTTTGCTCTGTTTTCTGCACCAAGCTCTATGAAAACGGACCAAATTACACACATAACCGATGCAGGAGATAGATGGAACTGTTCGTCCATCTGCATAAACATTGAGCATAAATAGGCCTTTAGACATCCCTTTAGCCGTAGGCTACGTGCTACCGTAGGCTTATGACTGGGATATACTTGCTGTTAGCAACGCGTTCGCATACGTATCATGCTGCCACGCATTCCTATCGTTCGTTTGGTACGTAGGCCATTCCAGTTAAAGTCTCGGGTGCACAAGTTGCAATATTGACTTGAGCGCTAGAGGCGCTCATAGGAACATGAGCGTGAACGTGACAGGTCAGGGGTAAACACAATGGTGGTCCCTCGGACCTTGTCTGCAACTACCGGCATCTGTATGATTTTTTTTTTTTTTAGTGCTGGGCACGTTAACGCGTGAAGAAAAACATAAAACCTTCTTAAAATGAGGATAGACAGACTTTCTTCTAAGGCATGTAGATATTTGTGGAAAATTATGTAAACAAAAAAATAAAAACAGTCTAAAAACATAGTTTCCAACCTAATGACAAGAAAAATAGATTAAAAAAAAAGTTTTTAGCCACATATTTAGAGGCATTGTGGAAGGTCCAGAGAGACACTTGTGGCTCCAGAGTCGCAGGTTGGAGACCCCAATTTAGTGTTTGTAAACCGGAATTTACTGGATTTTCTTTATATAGCCGTAGGCCTTCTTTTAAAGGAAAGAGACATTTTGCACGTAACAATGCGATTAATCGCAAATAATCGCAATATGTCAAGCGATTAATCACGATTAATTATTTTGATAGTTGCCGAGCACAATTTTTTTTTATCTGTTGCACAGTGGCAAACACTTGTGTCTTAACAGTTGGGAACAATTTGGAAGTGTTTTCAGGGTTGAAATACCATGTTACCAGCAGATTGGCCTTTTCATCATTTCAGAGATCAAGTGCTGTATACTCCGCCTAGCGGTGCCCTCCAGTACTGAACGTTTTGGCCGTGTCGTCGTTCCATCGTTCGCAGCACATATGTACAAACGTAGCGAAACATTGACATGTACACGCTTGCGTTCACAGGAAGTATATCCGAGCCCTTAAACTGCTGTGGGGTGACCCATGATGAGCTCTCCCTTCTATTTTTGTCTCTTTGCTCTTTATTTTCCATGTATAAACATGTGACAGTATCGGCATCATCAACTTGTATTTCTCTTCTTCTCTCTCAGTAGGTATCACTGGCTAAAAGTTGTGGTGCCTGTTAGTCTCTCTTTCCTGTCCCCTCAACCCCAGCCAGTCGAGACAGATGGAAGTCCTCCCTGAATCGGGTTCTACCGGAAGTTTTTTCTTCCCGTTAAGAAGTTTTTCCCTTTTCTCCTGTCGCCACCACCCCATGCATGCTCAGGATGGCGGATTGAATAAAAGAAAAGAATCAATGCTATCCATTGGTGTTTCTGAGCTAGGTAATTATTTTTATGAACTGGCTATATGAACACAGTTATTTGGACCAATGTGACTTTGTTTTAATTGGATGACACTGAATTGACCTGATTTGGATTGTAGCTGGTGCGTCCTTTCACTTCAGAGAGATTGGTTTTCACCAATTTACAAGAAAAAATACGAATAATTTTGAGGTCTGTAAACTCATTAGTGAATCTGACAGGATTTTTGTTAAACTTAAAATTTAAGAAGATTCATATGCAGATATTAGTGAATGAGGCCCTTTGTCCACTAAAATCTCACTTTCATTTACAATCCCTAATTTTCTACTGAGTTAACGCTTGGCTCTGGCACAATAAGCATGATTAAAGTAGTATTAATGTACATGTTTAGATCTCGATATTACTAAAAACATGTTTAGACAGTCATGCATGATTTTATATTACTTCGTGGTCCTCACTTTCTTGTCACATAAAGGCTGCCCAATAGAAAACAATATCTTCGGGATACATTACCATCTCATGCAGTAATTTTCTGGAGAGACTGGCCTTTTCAAAGCTTCATTTCACCAAACAACAAGAGAAACTAGAAGCTTCTTTTGTCCATTTAACAAGCTCTGTGGGTATGAATGAGAGCCACCGCATCACACCACAGCAGTGTTTGGACATCTCGGTTATCTCCGGGCCCAGATCTTCTCCCTCGGTTCAGTTGTCCTGGGCCAGAGCCATCCATGCTTGCCGTCTATCCCCTTGCTTGCCCACAATCCCTGATTAATGTGGTCTGGGCGGGAGCTGTCAGAAATGGCAGAGAGAATCATGGGATTTCTCCTTCAGAGTCCCAATGACACCCACCAGCTGCAGGAGTAAACAGATGACTAACCACTGGCCTTTTGGCAGCCTGTGGAGATTCACATGGAGGGAGGGCTGCGAACGTTGCTTTGACATTTAGGTGGATTAGAAAGTTCTTGGGTTCTGCTCTTGTTGTGTCAGATGTGCTTGGTGTGGTAATTAGTTCCGTCTTGCTTTGCTTCTGCTTGACCCCCCGACCACAGAGAAAATGTAGAGCTTAATTTTCTACTTACAGACGTTTGCTCAGATGAAATGTTTAAACGTGAAGCCCTTTCACACGGCTCATTTATAAACAAATCACATTTTGTTTTTAATGCCACAGAAGAAATAATAAGTAACTGGCTTTAGAAAAAATAAATAAATTGTCATTTGAGCTCGAGCCCTGCTGCAGAATTCATTTCAAATCTGGGGCTGAAGTTGTCCTGGGGGCACAGTTTTGTGTGAGGTATTGACATATTAAAGGCTCTATCAGACAATGGCTGCTGCTTTTTTAAATCACAAATAAATTACTCTCCTCAAAACACTATTACTCCTCTGAAAATGAAAACTCACTCATTGTGAATGTCTCATATCAGGTAAAAACTAGAGAGAATTAATTAACCTTTGTCATTTTAATTGCTTTAGTGACAGCTGTCCTTTGGTGCTGGAGCTATCCTAATGCACATACTGCAGGCTTGTCAATTACTTTCCCAGTGAATAGATTAAAACACCACAGAGGATGTAGTCATTTCATTAGTCAGACTTAACGCCCCCCCAGACATAACCAGGTGCCAACACTTCACCCCTAAATATCCAGGAAAATGAACAATACTATTAAGCCCATATGAATCGAATGAATTGTGGCAACATGAAATTAAGTTTACGCTCTATTTAATTCTGTCCCACTGCTTATTTTCCATTTAGTGTGCAGGGTTTTTTCCTGGAACGGTGGGGAAATTTAGAATATATTTTTCAAGCTTTTGACAAAATATCTCGGGCAAAAAATGGAGGGCACCTGTATGCTGCAGCTAATAGCTCTAATGGATGTTAGCATCATAGCTCTGTCACTTCTTACTGCAGTGGATAATAGCAGAGAGCAGTGACTGACTGTCCACTTCTCCCATTTTGATGTTAGCACACCTATGATCTAATGCTACTCAGCCCATCATGAATCAGAAAGAAATTATGTTGCTTTCAGATGTCTTTCAGTCAGTTGTCTGCCTCTGACACCAAATGTCTCACAGTCTACACCCTTAACCACATTACATGAAGCCAGGAGTCATTCTCACATTTCACCCAGCATGCAAAGCCTTTTCTTCATGTTCTGTGAGGATTTTCACACCCAAGCATGAGAGTCAGGAAAGCTGAGGAAATCACAGCGAATGTAAAATAAGCTTATGTTCTCAGTTTGCAGAGGTTAGAGAAGTCAAACAAGCAACCAAGCTAACAGTTAAATCAGCATTAATGATTTAGAACCCGTCATTAGCAATATAAACCTAATCAAAATTCTGATTAGGCTTCAAGAGCAAAGAAATATTTGGGGGTTTTAATGATAATTTCACTCACACCAGTTAAAAAGGTCTAAAACATAGAAGTTTAATATTAGAGACATAAAAAAAAATAGATTAATAGATGTTCTGAGCTACAAAATCACTAGCTGTTTGAGTCCGATTTTAAAATCATGTTTTAGTTTGCATTAAAAGGCTTTAATCCATCACACAACTACATTTTTCTTTGCATTGTATAAAATTTTACACAGAAATGTGACAAAAGTGGGAGAGCACAAGTCCAAAAATGTTGATGAAGACATAAGAGTTGGATGTGGTACGTTTGGCAAGAAATCATGCTAGCATAGAAGAAGACGACTTTAGGTGGCTTATTGGAGAAGAAAACCAGATTTCTTCAGCATCCAAAAAGATCAGCTGCACGAACTTTCCTCAGTGCGGGCCAACCCTTCTGCTTGGCGGGACTTGTGCATATGGCATGGGGTTCCATGTTTTTAATTTGAATCAGATAAGACTTCTGGAAAATTATCAGCAAAACATGTTTCAACTCAGTTTCTTGGCTCAGATTAGCTATTCAAACATAGTCATTAAAAATAAACCATTTATTTGTCTTTACAGCTTTTAACTTTGTCACATTCATTATACAATTAAAGCTGAGAAAACACCTGAACATTTCCTAAATGAGAGCTTCTTTTGAGGCAGGCTTCCTCCGAACAGTAACACATGATGGTCTCTACAAGTGGCATGCTGAGAGGTAACGCTGCACAAAATCTCTTTAAATAATTATATAAACTTTCCTGCAAGACAGAACACAATCCATTCTCTAAAAGCTAACAGCTCATTTTAAAATTGTGAATTTAACCTTTTAAAATAGAAGGTTCCTCAATTGGGGGACTTTGAAAACAGATGGAGAAAATGTTTTTTTTTTTAGGCCTAAACTCTCTGTACTAAAGCCGCTCTAATTTTATTCTGATTCACGTTATCCAAGTTGACCTTTGCAGAGATAATATTCACATGTTGTACTATGATTTGATAAAGGTTTGGAGCTACAGCTGGATCAGGCCACAGAGATATTCATATTCAGCTCAGGTTTGAGGCAAGCCTGAAACTTTTTCCATTAATGCTTTGTGCCACCTCCAAATATTCTTCACAAGTAACACATATAATGATTTTTACACATCTGAACAAATCTCACAAGTGTTCCCTTTACTATGACACCAAAAGTATTTAAACGGACCTTGTGGTTGCAGAGATATACTCATTTCATTATGGGTCATTTTTGAGCTGAGGCTTAAAAAAATAAGCTCAGGGCTCAAGTGGTTAAAAATAGAAAACAAAAACTGAATAATGTGTGTGTTTATAATGTACTTTCCCAGGGTATTATGATGCTTAGAAGAGAGCTAAACCTTCCCAAAAGTGTTCCACACTGTCATGCAAGAAAACCAAGATCCAGCCTTATCCCACCTAATATTGTTCAAATCTTTACCCCTCCCCTTAGTTGTGAGTCATAGTTTTTGTCATTTGTCTTTCTCGTTATTAAAACATAGCTTGTGTTCAGCATAAAAACAGGTGGTTTGACTAAAAGTTTTGCAAATGCATCGTTAAAGCTTCACATCCCTTTGCACAAATGGGTTTTATATAAGAAAACACGCCTAAATGAAAACCTAAGAATCAATAACAAGTCCATTTCTGGGACTTTATTGTAATTTTAAAGTGTTTAATAACCATGTGGAAAAATGCACCTATTACATATACACGTTTTCTTTTGAAATGGGCAGATATGTTACAAAAACTATGTACTTAGTTAAAAAAAATCTAAATTTTAGAGTTAACACATTTTGATATTCCTGCATTGCATCTACAGCCGTGTCACATCAATGCTGTCTGACAGAAACCGGGGATACGTACGAGTTTACAATCTGGCAATGAATAGTTACTACAGTAGAATTTGGACATGTGGACAAATGAACATATTCCATGTTTTTATCCCGAGCTATCACAGAAAACATTAAGTTTAAGATAACACTGAAAGTGAAACTAAACTTTGGCTCAAAGTATTTTTTCTGCTTCATAAAAACTCATTTTCCACTCAGCTGACCCAGTGGATTAAACTATTAGATATCTGATCATCAGGCATTCATTTAGTTATTTAAAGGCCATGAACTGTAACAGAAATGTGAACTTCCCTTAGCCTGCTAAAAAAAGATGTGAAGTCCCAGGGATTGACGCTTGTGCTAATTTATACAGCATTTCCAACATTATCAGGTTGTGTTCTGCATAGTGTCGGCCATTCACATCTGCACTCCTCTCACTGCTCACACCTTCTGTAATGCTGCTCAGTCCTAAAAAAGCTGCTGATACTGACAGCTCAGCTGTCAGTTAAAAAAAAAAAGGGCTGAAATCATTACTAAAAATCCAGCCAAAGGTCAGACGTATAAAACTTCTGATCAGAAATATGGTTCTCTTTTGTTAATCTCAGTCATCATGTTACTATAAACACACACACAAATCGGATTTCTAAACCATTTTTTTGTGATTAATGAACTAGGCTTTAATGTTGTAATAACATTCTTATACTAAAACATATTGTTGAAAGGGCATTTAATATTCTAATTTCTTTAAAATCTTTTAAACCTTATCCCATGTTTTGAACCACAGTACCAATTACTTTACATGCACCATCAATTTTAGCGGAATGATGATGTAAAATCTTTTATTATGTTATTACTGACCAGCAAAGATTTAATTTACATGGTGTTCCTTCTGTTTGCTGGTTTTTTGAACAGCTTTTGGAAACCTAAAGCAGTGCATGACCTGATCTCAGGCTAACTAAAGCAGAATGATCTAAATACTCAGAGGGCTCTTCCACAGCCATTACACAGAAATATGATGCACAACTGCAGCTATTTATAACCCTCACAATTAAATAGAGGACATTATGAAAACAAATTAAATAATCATTATCATAATATCATAATTAAATTGTTATTAAATTCTGTCGCCCTCATTGTTCACTTTTCACTTCATCACGAGGCTTAATTTGCTCTAAAAACGTGTACGCTTAGTCTGAAGATGAGTTTGTGTCTACAAAAAGGTGTACGCATGGTTTTTCTTACGTGTGCATCATGGATACATCTGGCCTCTAGTCTTATACAAGCCAAGTGATGTTGTGTATTATAGCTATTTATCTTTTAGTAGATGTGTGTGTGTGTTATAGTCACAACATAATCACCTGGTGAGTCTTTTTAATGGCAGAAAACTTCAAATATATATAAATGACCCAAAAACATGTGCCCAGACTGGAGTGCTGATCATGAGCTACATGAAAATAGTTTTAAGAATTCTTTTGATCAAACAAAAACCTTTTGATCAGAATGATTCTCAAAACTATAATTGGAATAGACTAAATGAAGCTAGTCACACTACTACATGAAAATGTTTGAGGACGTTTGGAAAGTCACAGAGTCACTAATTTGGTACTTTTGTTAGCAGCAGTGTGCAAGCAAAACGGTGAAGTGATAAACTGGTTTCACGTATAAAGATTTAATGGATAACATCAAAATTGCTGTTGTCTTTAAAGCACTTTTTTTTTACTGAACAAAAACATTAAAATTCAAAAGGAAAGGGATAGGAAGGAAAAGTGATATTCCCAGTTGCTTTCCAGTATATTTTCTATACTCGCTGTTTATTTTTACGCCAATATGAATTGTTGTAGCAAGAGGACAAAGTTAGAAAACTCAGGACTTGGTAGCGTATTATATGTACAGTCCAATTAGTGTGAATTGTAAATATCACATTCGGTGTGGCTTTCTGCGTCATATCACAATGGATGCAGGTGTTTCTGAATGTAGCTGTGAAGAAAACCAATGTAAACAAAACCAGTGTTTGAATGACTGTATTAACAGCTTAAACACTAACAGGCTGATGTCATTAATGTTGCATATAAGATGTCAGAGGGATGTGATGCCGATTGGTCCAACGCACCGTGCTTCAGCTACAAATAGTCAGATTCCTGCCTAAATCCGGTTGTAGCTAATAGCAACCGTTTCTATTCTCAAATGGAAAATCTGTCTTATGTTAAATTAGCACTTTTTAATATACAGTTTGATGTATGCATGTGGCATGCTGAATTTATAGCGAAACCATTAGCAGACAAGATACACTTAAAGTAAACAGGCCAACCAGTTTCAGTACTTTTTAATTTTGAACACAGTGTAAAAATGCATCTGCCACTACAAAATAGCTTGAACTTTGTCCGTTTTTGTTGGGTTTTTGTTTTTTTTTTGCTTTTTTTATCATGATTAGAATAGTATAAAATAAAGTTTTTTTGTGTATTAAGATTCTTATTTAAATTACTTGATGTTATATTTGCATTTTTCCTGATTGATTTTTTTACAATCAAGATATCTTGTAATGGGAGGGCTACTAGTGGCCATTTAAGTTTGCTCATGCTTTGGGCTGCCTCTGATTGTAACAGATAAACAAAATGTTGCTTAACACAACTGATCACGATGATGAAGAGCTGCGCATCCTGTAACAACAGCAGCTTAAAGCCACTTTTTTTTTTTGGTTGATGTATTGATGGTAAAGATGTGTTTGCTTTACAAAATGAAACATATAAGAGGATTACACGGCTCATGAATGTCGCCCGTCTCTATCCTCAGATTTATCATTTCATCCATGGTAGGCTGCCACGCCACACAAAGGCTGATGTTCTCGTGCCTGAACAACTCGGATCAAAGTTCAGATAAGGAGAGAAGATGTGTTAAACGTGTGTTTATCATCATCTGAACGAATATGTGTGTGTGTGTGTATTGATGCTAACCCCCAACAATTAGGCTGCTTCACAAGCAGATGCACCTCTGATGAAAAGTGCAACTGGTTGGAAATCTATTTTTATGATGCACAGTTCTGTCAGCGCAGGTTTACTGGAACAACCGCAGGAAGAAATGATGATTGCTGATTATCACCTTGTCAGAAACAGCACTGAAATATGGAGCTAGGGGATGCTATTTATAATAGACAAAGACGCATTAAAAGAACAAACAGATAATTTTCTCCATCGTTTGCATCCTCTTAGGAAAGGAAAGAAATCACAGAGGTATGACATTTTACCACAGCATCTGGTTGTGCATCAAAACTTCAGGGCTTTGCAGTCAGTGTTCATTTTAAGTGCCTATACAAAAAGCTGTCTACATGATGAGTAGACCTCCATTCCCTGTCATAGCCTAAATATATAGAACAGTTTTCCCTCACCGTCCTGCCTTTAAAACAGCTCGGCAGGTAAAACAATCAGGGCCAGCTTGAGTTGGGGCCGGGGCTTCGTTTGCCATTGATTTATATCTTAAACAACCTCTCCTGGTGCTTCTACTGCTAAAGGTGAGACGTGCAGCCAGTGTTTGTGACAGAGATGGACTAGGTGCGGCGGCAAGAGAGAGAAATGATGCGGTTTTTAAAAATGCATCACCATTAAATCAAAGAGTAACCTTGAACGAGCTCAGGCCGGTGCCAGCTCGGTGACACGCTCTGCCCTCGGTGCCACAGAGCACGGCGAGCAGCAGGAACACGGAGCAGCGAAGCTCTCGCACAGGCCGTATGGCGGTCCAGCTGCTCCCTGACCAAGACCACTCACGCTGACACTTTGTCCAAGATAAAACAAAATGTTGGAATCACATCGCAGTGACGGTACACGGATTCACACAGAAGTTTAACCATTAATTCACATAAAACCTCATGATCTGTTGGCAGGTTACAATAACAGCTTCTCATGCACCGTTAGTCAAGAATAATACATTAAATTAATGTAATTTATGAATCATTAAGTCTTTTTTATCGGTAGGATGAGCTAAAAAAAGCTGAGTAGGGACGTGAATGTGGATTCCAACAGATAGATAAGCATTTATTCTCAGGTGTCAGACATCTTTGTTACCTCTCAAATAAAGCCAACCCTCCACAAAATAAGAAATCTTTTTTTTTTTTTTATGGGAAACAAAATACAGAATAAATGCAAATCCAGTCATAATTTTGGACAACCCTTCAATTACCACGTACAAACCTAATCTCCATATGAGCTTGGGTATTTTCTAAAATTCAATAAAATCTTAAATCTCTTTTCATTTGTTTGAAGCTTTATCTAACAGACGCCAGTCACAGGCGTGATTTTCTGTCTTTTCTCACCCACTTATTTGTATTTTAGAAACAAAAAAAGTTTTGATTGAGGAAAATTAAAACTAATAAGTTTATAAAAGGAGAAATCAAAATTGTGAAAGATTCTACAATGAGTAGATATTTGGTGGCAGGTAAGGGTGCCAGGATTGGATAAAAAAGAAATATGGAAATCTCAGTGTGTAAAGGGCCAAGGACAGAAACCAGAGTTGGATGGCCGTGACCTTCAAGCCTTCAGGCCGGTCATGTCACCATGATTAATTCAACCACGTGGGCTCAGGAGGACTGTGGAAAACTATTTTCACTCAATGCAGTCATCTAGAAATGTAACCTGACATTGTTTTCTGACTGAGCAGAAACAGCAGCTCATAGAAAGACATTGGACACGTGTTCTGTGGTCAGATGAGTCCATGTTTCCACTGCTTTTCAGATAAAACTGGTCTGGTTCTTTGTGCCAAATATGAGAAAGACCATCCAAATTGTTTCACAAGTCATTCAGAGAAAGCCACAAATCATATGTGTGAAGGTGCCACAGATGGAGAGGTGGACGTACAAAACCTAGACATACATATTCTACCATCAAAGCAACGACTTTTCCTGCAAGGTCCTTGGTTATTTCAGCAGAAAAAAACATCAGAAGAGGCGAATTAGACAACTGGTGTTGAGTTACTGGAATCTTGGATTCAGCAGAGTGTGTTGCCTCAACTTCTAGATTTATTTGCATTTTCTATAAACAATTCAGTTGTCCAGCAAAAACTGAAAAGCTTTTCTCTGGTAAGACATTGTAGGGAGAAAAAGCAGTCGTCTTCTACCAGGAAGGTCGGTGGATCGGCTCCCGGTGTTCCGCACGTTACTTCCCAAAGAGCCTATCAGGTGTGTGTGCATGTGTGGGTGTGTGTGTGTGTGTGTAAATGTATTGTGAAGCGCTTTAAGTGGTCAAGCTGACTGGACAAACATTGTATAAGTACAAGTTCATTTGCAGATTTGCTTTTATCAACCTAATTTCCCGACTTCTTGAGAAATGGGGTTTGTGCCTGGCCTACTTAGGGGGGAAAAAAATCCTCCATCTATTAATTTATGGAGCTTATCTGGGACCAGGTCTCAGCAGACTGAGCAGAGATCCACGGACCTCCCCTCTCATCATCCACCTCCAGCTCTTTCAGAGAAGACACAAAGGCATTCAAGCCATCCTTGAAAAATAATCTCTCCAGCTGGTCCTGGATCTGCCCCGAGGCCTCCTCCGGGTCGGACGTGATCATAACACCTCCCCTGAGAGACGTCTAGAGGGGCTTTCGACCAGATGCCCAGTGCACCTCAACTAGGAAATGGTACATTTTCCTAAATAACTTATCTTTAAAGCTCAGACACAAAGACACCATGATGAAGACTAAAACCGAACCGGATTAGGTAAGTTTTCACCTTCACCTCTCCCTGTCCATGTCTGTACTGAATGAAGCTTATTTTTAGGGAAAGAGTTTTTGTAAAGGCCAAGCATTAAATTATTTCAAAGAAGAAAAGGTAGTGATTTTGACATAATACTTAAATGTAATTTTGGAGCATTTTTTTGGCAACACAGTGAGAAAAGAAATGATTTCTTTAATATTTCACCATTTTGAAGTAATAAAAAAGATTTTATGTGCATAATAATGATTATATAAGCACAGAATAAAATATAAAGAACACAACTTTGACATAACATGACTAAAAACCTTAATTATGGCATGAATCAATGTATTTCTCTTGCATTAGCCTCTTCTTGATAAGAGCGTCTTGTATAGAGGGCAGCATGAGTATGAGTACAGAAGCAGAACAGAAGATCTATTCACATGCTAAGAAGCAGCAATCCTAATGTAGCATACTAAAATCACATGGAGAAACCCAGCTTAAAGATTCTACCAAGCTTTGTCATCCAAAAGAAATACAGTTCAAACTCCAAGCAGTTATATGGGAATGTAAGAAAACCATGATAGCAGCACTGTCCATTTTAGAGCTTCCGCTAATTTCTCCATTTCAAGCAAACCACACGAACAAGGTGTCACATGAAAGCAGAGACTCTGCTAATTAGAAAGATGTCGGTCTCATCACTATTTGATAACAATTTTGTGAGCTAGCAGCCAAAGACTAGCAAATAGAAAATCACATAATAATAAATCATGTCTTACTTTTGCTATTCTTGAACGTTTTATGCAAGCTCTAAAAAACGCTACTATTAACATGTTCTCATATGACTCTGCCTCGGCCGGGGCGGCGTGGCTCTGCAAGGTAGAGCGGTCGTCTTGGAACCTGAGGGTTGCCGGTTCGATCCTCAGCCAAGTCCAGTTCATGTCGAGATATCCTTGAGCAAGACACCGAACCCTTAATTGCTCCTGATGGGTCGTGGTGAGCGCCTTGCATGGCAGCTTCCGCCATCAGTGTGTGCATGAGTGAATGTGATGTCTACTATAAAGCGCTTTGGATAATAGTCAGTCAGTCATTTTCTGTACCGCTTGTTCCCAGTAGGGGTCGCGGGGTGAGCTGGAGCCTATCCCAGCAGTGTT
>JBAMHW010000006.1:5194607-5218304 GCA_037177495.1 Rhadinocentrus ornatus | reverse complement strand
CCACCAACCCCCACATTCGAACCTCCCCCAGCCGAGGCTCGAACCAGCGACCTTCTTGCTGTGAGGCTGCGGTGCTATCCGCACCTGGACTCCATCTGGGAGTCTATCTTGTCAGCTTGACTGTTCCGGGACATTTGACTGTCTACAATTACCCCTAATACTCTCTCTTCTGTTACTTGTTCTATCACTACATCACCCATAGATCACTACATTGTTATATCATACTCTTAAAACCATTCACGGATATGAGCAATGGTAATTTAAGAGTTTGTCTGAGATTATTCCATGACCATAGTGCGTGGTACGAAAACGCTGCTTTACTAAAGTCTGTCAAAACTTTCTAGTTTGAGAAAAAAGAAATGTTATTCAGAAACATTCAATAAACCAAATAATTAACTATGATTATGTAGGTATATGTGGTATGTGTAGGTATGTGTACATATATGTATATATACATATATGCATGTTGTTTGAGTATACTAAAAAAGCAAAAGTACATGTAGTTGTTTGACGTGTGTATATATATGTGCTGGTATACAACTACACATACAGATATATGTATTTGTTTTGCCTCTATTGTTTATTTTTCATATATTTCATATTTATTCTGTCGTTTATTTTATTTTGGTTTTAAATAAATACCAAAATCCAGGGGACATTCACAAGCGACCACTTGGAGGTGCACAATGGTAACTACTAGAGCTGGCAGTAAAAAGGGTCTGACTGGGGTATTCAGGGAGTTTACCATTTATAGATGAAAATGTACCTGTGTTGTGGTCTACAAATAATCAATGACATTAAGTCAACTATGTCATACAGGATGCGGTGGTGAATGAAAGAATTTGCATTTGAAATTAAACGTAGAGAAGCGTGATGCACTGACGCAAGGCTCCTTAAAGTGGAGGATGCTGCATGCTTGTACGATATATCACAGTCACAGACAGAATAGTGGCCTCTACAACTTCTAAACAGCAAAAGCATTTTTGTACTATCATGGCACGTGTGCAAAAAGATAGCAGCTGCTCATCAAGATGCATTTCCGTGTGCGGATAAACCAGGCCAGTTTTTTCTCAAAAACAGTAGCATTTCATGGTAGTGTCATGGTTTGGGTCTGTTTTGCTACATCTGGGCCAGGACTGCTCATCATAAATGATGGAAAATGAGTGGAGAATTTTACCAGGAAAATATCTGTATGAGCTGAATTCAGCACCAACTGCTCCAACTGAGAACAGAGGAAGCACAGTCGATGATTTAAAACCGCCATGTCACAGTCCTGACCCTGATAACAGAAATATTGTGGATGAACCCGAAGCAAACAGGTCATGTGAGGAAATCTAACAGCTTTAGATGCTGCGGGGGTTCTACAGTGGTATTTTTTGCCTCAGTTGATGGTTTATCTTCATTCAATGATTTATAGCTTATAAATGTTAATGTTAATTCATAAAGGTTAAGATACACCTCTTTTACTTGTTATTGAGTATTATTAAAGAGCGTTTATGAGCTTGCAGAGGCTAAATGTCAAAATGGACTGCATTTATAAAGCATTTCTGCAGACTTGTTGACTAGAGGGCACAATCCACATTCACTACTTACCACACACATACTCACACAACACTCCTTAGTCTTTATGGATTTACTATAAATGGTCCAGTCTGTGTCTTGAACAAAGTCCTTGAGTAAAAATCTAGTTTCAAGCCTTGTCTTATTTTGTTTTCTTGTCCACGTGATGGAAATCATGGTGCTAAAGAGCTGATTGGTTCTCGAGGATTGAGACAAATAACCAGTCTGAATTTGCTGATTGCTGTTTGTGCTGCAGTTATTCCAGCATGATTGTGTTGATCTCTTTGTCCACTTGGGGAATTTATAACAAGCTAAAAAATGTTACATATGAAATATTTGTGCTTCTTCAGCCAATCCAAGTCTCACAGCGCTCTGTTAGCTAAAGTCTCCTCTCTACAAACTCCTGAATGAGATATAGACTGTAGATGTAGTAACTGTTTCATAATGTCAACATTCAAAGAGGAGGTCCAAAACTGTTGCCAAAGTGACATGAAGCTCTCCAACCTATTTGACTTTATCAAATTGGACAGAGCTAAGACACAGGAGGCCAGCTAGGTTGCATAAAACATACTTTATGTACTGCAAGCAAAACATGGACAAATTTGTGAAACTACCAACGGACAAATGATGATGAATCAACAACCAGCAACAAAAAAAAAGGCAAGACAAGAAAATATGACAAGACATATCTTGCCCCATGTCTCTATTAGCATCTGACTGTAGCCAAACAAGTTACTGCACCATCAGTATGACAGAGGACGACTGTATTTTACATCATGGCTCTCCAAGACTCCCAGGTTATGTAGGAAATTGCAGGTCCTGGTGTGTAAAGTAAATAGAATGTACTTATATAGCACTTTTCTTGTCATATTGACCTCTCGAGGTGATTTACTCTGTCACATTCATCCTCTAACGCTCTAACACATACATTTCATAGACCCATCAGGAGGCAAGGTGGGGTTTAGTGTCTTGCCCAAGGACACTTCAGCATGTAGTCAGGGGAAGCCTGGAATCAAATTACTGACTCAGGCTGGCAGACGATGTGACTTTCTAAAACTTTGTCACAGCTGAACATCAAGCACTTTTTAAGAAAACAAAATTTAGATTTAATGTTTTTCCACATTTCTGCTGCTTTTATTTAAACTGAATTCTTTAATGTAAGAATAAGGATTAAAAAAAAATTCTTTCAAGGAACAAAATTTTGTTTCCTTGTTCAAACTTCTTCTATTTTTTAATCTTTTTCTTTTTTCCTTTACTAAATTAATTTGCTAAATGTAACACATAGTTTAATTATTCATTGTAAATAAATTTAAAACTTCATTCCAATAAAGTGTTTTGTTTTTTGTGAGCAGCTTTGAAAACTCTAAAGAGTCCGCTGTGTATTCTGTGGCAGTAACTGTCTCTATTTAGTCTCCGACCATGACATCAGTCTGCACGTGGACATCCAGCCACACCTACAAGCTGTAATTCTCTTGTTTGGACTGGACAAACATTTGAACATCCCTGACTTGGCTCAAACAGGGTTTGGTCCGTGGATGTTGAATGGATGCTGGCGGCATCTGACTCGCGCATCCTGATTGACGTCAGCGTGCCTCGTGCATGCGGACAATGCGCTGATCTGGATGAGCAGTTGTGTGGACACATTTACAGTAGAAGAGGGCCTGGAAGTCAGCAGCGATGCTGTTTGTCCGGCGTAAAGCTCTTTTTCTTCATGCTAACGACACGCCAGGTATGTGGGGATCACGCCGTGGATTTATTCTGATACCAGTTTATTCTGTTTTGATAGACTGCTCGTGGATTATTTAGCTGCGGGGCTTCCGTACACTGATGCGGAGCTTCCAGAGAATCATCTAATTAAGATATGGTTAATGATCGATAAGAAGGTGTGTATTGTTCGTGATGGCATTATGCTCGTTTTAAAGAGTGTATAAAAGGAAGCAGTTCGTGGCTTCGCATCAGAGCATCTCATCAGCACGAGTCGTGACGCGCGAGCTGTGGATACGGTTATCCACGCATTTCATGACAGTGCTCAGACACAGCAGGTGGTGCCTTCTGGAAACAGGAGGAGGTGCTCTTAAGAAGATAAATGTACACGAAAGCCTTTAATCTGTGGCAGATGACTGAACTAAGCAGGGTGTGATGGTAGATCAGAGACACAATATCTGTATGCCGAGTGGAGGTCACTCATTTAGTTTGAGCCAACCCATCCTCCAGAGCCCAGATTAGTCCCAGTTAAACTGCAAGCAAAATTTAGAGAATTTGTTATTCTTTTTTTTATGTGATGGGATAACTTCCTATAATTTATCTTAAATAGAAAAACCTTAAAGTATAAAACATAAAATCTTTAAATTTTGACATTCCTAAGTAAAATAAATGGACTGTTAATTATTCCTTTATGTCACAACATGCAAACCCAATAATATGGAAGTTTTGTAAAATTGCAAGAAAAGCACATCTGGGAATGAATTTGTTTAAATGTTTATTTAATCGAGACAAATACGCATAATGATTTCCAGTGTGTTAACTTACCGGCTTTACTGAATTTGAAAAATATAAAATCTGATGCCAGCAAGAAGTTGGGAGAGCAAGGTTGTAATTGTGTTACAGAACTTCCTTTGATGCTGAATCTGTGTTCATTCTTACTGAATATAAGATTTCTGCTGCTTTGTGGTCCGATTCCCATCTTCATAAGAAATCACCTAGAGAGGGGTTAGAACTGGGCTGCAGGCAGGCCTGCATGAAGCCATGCTGTTGGAGGATGTGCAGAATAACCATTTTCCTCCTAGAAAAGAAAGTGACCTCCATACAATCACAAATGCAGGTTTGTTGCAGCAGTCTTTGATAACAGCCTGGATGGTCATCTCATCACAGCACACAGAACCACAAGTTTCTTAGTTTTTTAAACAAAATTAGACAAATAGTGGACTCATCTGACCACAGATACATGTTCTCCGTCTTTCAGTTCATCTTAGATTATCTGGTGTCCAGTAAAGTCTGCTTGTAGCTCATCACAAACATTAAACGGTGCTTTTCATTCTTAATCTTTATTCACCTTGAATACTTTCACAGTATTTTGCTCTGTAGGTGATGAGAAACCAGTTATTTGAATGTTGAATAGTCCACCTTAAGTGGAAAAACTAAGACTTTGGTGGATGCTACTTTTATAACCAACTTTTTGAGTGCGTTTCTGAAGTCAAATTTTAAATAGAAAAATGTTCAGACAAATTTTCTTCAGCTATACTTCCTTTCAAGTATACGGTGCTTTGCTTTCTCTACAGATCATCCTAAGAAAATGGAGGGAGGTACTTTGTGAGTATAACCATGTGTACACCAATAATAATCCACAAGATCTTTCAGGATTTTGTACAAGACTGTCTATGGTCGCATCAGCCACAGCAGCGTTCCTATTGTGTTATCATTGCACCAGTCACTCCCGAGATTACCTTGACCGCTTCATCCAAAGTCAGGACTCATCTGTGGTGAACAAGTTCCAGCAGAAGTACTGGAAAACCAAGCAGACGCTCATCAAAGCCACTGGGAAGAAGGAGGATGAACATGTGGTGGCGTCCGACGCAGACCTGGATGCCAAGCTGGAGGTGAGGATGAGGAATACTGGACTGTTACAGGCCAGTAGCTTCAGAGCGTGCTCAGGGACAGCTGGTTTAGATGCTATTGTATCTGGAATATCAATAAACAATGTAGGTTCTTTCCCTCAGTAAAAGTTGAAACTCCTCAGCTACACCTCCTTTACTAGAGTGAACAGAATTCGGTGGATGAAATCAGGACTTGACTATAACCCAACTTTGTTCTAAGCAGCGTCATAAAAAAAAAAAGACAGGATGTTTTAATAAAAATTAAATCCTCTTTCCCTAAAATATATAATATATATTTACAAAGCTTGTTGTTGTGGCCTGTTTTTTGACTGTCTTCTGCTTGACAGGTCTTCCACTCCATCCAGAGAACATGCATGGAGCTGCTAAAGGTCATTGAGCAGTACCAAAGAAGGATATGCCGTATGTTCACAGCAAAGTATTTTGTGGAAATCTTAATATTAATTTCATTATAATTGTATAAACTCTATGAAACATGATTAGGACTTAATTATCTAGTTACATCTTACCATTTCGGTTTGTAGTAGCCATCTATTAAAAGGTAGAATGTTGGTAGAATGTACCTCTTAATGAAGATGATTACGTTTTCTTTCATCTATAAAAAAATGAAAATCAGATTGAAATGTTTTATTTTCGTTAGACTACATTATTCTGCGTGTGCAGTGCTTTCTCAGGAGGAGAATGAGTTGGGTCGCTTCCTGCGCTCCCAAGGATCGCAGGATAAAACCAGGGCTGGAAAGATAATGCAGGCCACAGGGAAGGCACTCTGTTTCTCCTCCCAGCAGAGGTAGGCTGCGTACGACCATGCCACATTCAGATAATTAAGCTAAAGCTGGACTAGATTGCTATGAGTAAAAATCTCACATCAAATTCCCTTAGAAGGACGAGGGAAGTGTTTGTTCTACTGTAATCCCAGGACATTATTATTATTAGAAAAATCTGGAAGGACGTGAGAATTAAGCATGAAAAATCTGAGAACTTAAATTCTTCCTCTTCATCCTGCAGACTGGCTCTGAGGAACCCTCTGTGCCGTTTGTACCAGGAGGTGGAAACATTTCGTTATCGAGCCATCTCAGACACGTGGCTGACAGTGAATCGCATGGAGCAGTCCAGGACCGAGTACCGCGGAGCCTTACTCTGGATGAAGGACGTATCTCAGGAGCTTGATCCCGATACGCATAAACAGATGGAGAAATTCCGCAAGGTGTGTCTTTCACACAGCACATCGGTCGTAACAAGAAGTTCTGCAATAATGCCTACTTTTTCCTTTAAGCTTAGCTCATCACAGGTATTTGCAAGACTGAAACATCACTTGTAAAAATTAACTGAACTCTGCACAACAAATTCTAAATGTCCCTGTAACTTTGATAATAAGGAACAGTTGTCATGTGGCTAATTCCTTCCTACTTTGAACCTGGAAGACTTGCAGAGCAAAATACAAATAATAGTAGAAGACCTACAAAATACGTGGAAAAAGTTCTGATTACAATCATTTCAATTCCTTATTCCCTACAGGCTGCAACAGTTTTTAAATAACATTAATTCATCTGTCAATCTATTCTTTCATTAGCTGTATGAAAGAGAAAAAAACAGAACCTCCCCACACACAAAAAACATCCCTTACCAAATTTACTAATTTTACAATGATCAGCACCCTCTCCATCACACAGTAGACAGACAGTGGAGTAGCTTCTCTCACAGGCCGCTCCAGCTCCCCTGTTGAAAGGACAGATCCAGGAAATCTTTCCTGCCACACGCCATCTCATTGTACAAGAACAGCTAATATTCTGGTCATAACTATTTTTTTATACACACTGTTCACTTTATTTATATGTTTACTGCACCTTATATTTCTTTTGCACCACAACCAACACTGCTTATTTATACATTTTTCTATACAATTCTATATTGCATCTTATATTGCTTTAATATGTAAGGTTTTTTCTTCTTTATTTCATTGTATTGTTTTTGTCTGTGTGTATTACATCTATCTATCCATTGATTGAGGCCCACATTTTTCTCCAATGGCCAGACACCACAACACCCCACTAGAGGGCAGAAAACTACTATTAAAGACAGTCCAAGTTGGACTGAAACAAGTCCGTTCCCAACCTAAACTTCACACCTGCTCAAACACGAACATTATTTGCATTTTCATTGTGTGATACATAACACGGGTGTCTAACTACGTTTGAGATGTTTAAACTATCAATTGCATCTCAGGTTCAGGCCCAGGTGCGAACAACCAAAACAAGCTTTGACAAGCTGAAGAATGATGTCTGCCAGAAAGTCGACCTGCTGGGAGCCAGTCGCTGCAACCTCCTGTCTCATGTCCTAACCACATACCAGGTACACCACAAATCCCTGCTGCTTGCAGAAACTCTGCTGGTGTTTTCATTGGTTCTACCAGCTGTGGTTTTGTTGGGAAACGGAACAAGGAGATGCAATCTTAATTCCGAAAGATGTTGGAATGCTTAGTAAGATGTATATTAAATGGTCTCAGCACTCGTACATTATTTTTAAAAGAAGAGGTGATGGTGCACAGTGGCATTTTACACAGCATCCAAACTTTTTTGCCTTCGTAAACTCAGGACCTTCACATCACGCAGATGGCAAACAGCAACCAGCAGACGAGTAAATAAAAAGTGAGTGAATTTAGACTTTTACCATTTTTCAAGTAGCTGTTCATATTGTTTCAGACAGTACTTCTGCACTTCTGGGAAAAGACATCCCACACTATGGCAGCCATTCATGAGAGCTTCAAGGGCTGTCAGCATTACGAGCTCTCAACAGTTAAGGTCAGAAAGCATTTTGACGTGGGCAGATACAAATCCTGATGCTAAAAAAAACAAACAAATTTGGCTTTTCTTCCAGACCTCACAGGTCCCCACAGACAAGCTGGCTAAAAAGAAGGGGAAGAAGAAAATGAAGGAAGAGACTGATGATAAAAAGAGAACAGAGACAAGTGATAACCAGTGAGTTTGAAAGAATCTGCTTAAGTTATCTTTGGTACGTGGAAACTCTGATAATATATGCACAATGACTGAACATAACTTCTTATTTTGTCTGTCATCTTAGGCTCATCTCACTAGAAAATGAAAATACCAGCGAGAAAACCAGAGAAGGTAAGAAAAGAAATGATTTGATCTGCAGCATGTTATCACACAGATGGAATACAGAGAACAAGCTCAATCTTGGCTGAAAACATGCTTTTAAGTATTAATTTTTTTACTTGAAACAACTGATTTCTTAAAAAAAAATAATGGATGCAATTACTGCAGAAATACTTAATAAAAAATAATGATAATTCAGACAAAAGTGCCTGTCTTTATCTAGAATCAGATGGAGAGGAGAAGGACAGCCTGGCCTTGCTGAATGAGATCCTCGGCGGTTTGTGTGTGGATGAGGGCGACTTCGCTCACCAGTGGACAGAAGTATTTGGAGAACCTGACGACGGAACAAGCTCAGCTTCCGCTGGATCAGCGGAAAGCCAGCAGAAGGAAAACGCTTTCTTTCTACCATCGCAGCTGTTGGACCAGAGTTTGAATACGTCTTCCATTTCAGGTCAGAAAATATGAGCAGTCCAGCTCATCTCAGTTCAGGTCAGAATAGACTCTAGTCTCTGAATCTTCACTGTAGCTGATCGTTTCCACACATGGAGGGAAAGTGGGTTGAAAATAATTGTGTCTGTGAAAGTTAAAGAGGTTATTAGCATGTGGTGATTAGATTGACTTAAGAGCATGTGGCTGCTGTCTACTTTCCATTTCACCCAGGCCTGGACTTTGGTTTAGTCATCTATTTCACTTTGCTTTGATTTGAACTTCACTGTCAAGCTATAATGGGTTTCAGCCCTCACGTGGCCCTGAGCTGTAATGAGTAGGTACAGAAAATGGATGTTTGGATGTTGAGCTATAGAGAAGTTTCAATGTGCAGTTTATTTGTACAAGACTTATAGCTTAAGTTGCACTAGTGGTTTAGCAGTTATGTAAGATTTTATTCTTCCATTCAGAGGAAAGACCCTAGAAAGATATTCAGGAGTAATAAAGTCAAGAAGAAACAGATCATAAGGTTTGAAATGGAGACTCCAATCTGATCAGAAAAAAAGAAATAGAATCTAAAGCCTTAAGTTACTTTACTGTGCTTACTTGTAGCAAATGCAGGAGCAGAAAGTAGACCCTCTGCAGTACAGAAGCACTCAGAACCTGAAATACTGCCAAACAGAGTAAATTCAAGCTGCTATCAGCCTCAGATTTTTGTAGTTAATAATAAAGACGTCACTCCCACAAAAGGCAGTAAAACACACAGAACCCAGTTCAACGTTAGAGCCCAAAAGAAATTTTGTGGAGTTACAGAATGATCAAAACGTCCAAACCTGCATATTTATCTGCTCTGATTCAGAGTTACTACAAGATGCATTTCCTGGACACACAAAGGATGAAAATAAATTTACCCAAAACACCACCTCAGACCTGCCACTGCCGTTTCCATGTTGTAGAATAAACAAAGAAACATCTGCCCTGACGCAAAAAATATTCCAAATGTTTGTGAAACAAATAAGATGAGGCCACATCAGCAGAGTCAGTGTGACGTATTTGTTGGACCAAGATCTGCACCCTGATGATTAATCCAAATCTCCTCCTCTGCTTCAGACTGGGCCGGGAATATTTCACAGCCTGTCACCCAGGCAGCCGAGCACCCATCTGGAGTCACTCAGAAGCCTTTAAAGCCAGCATTGAAAGGTAGGATCAGGACAAAGTGGGCATTTTGTTCAAGCAGAACAAAGTGAGGTATTTATGTGTTCACAGCAGCCTTACAGGTTGAACTTTGTGACTTTTTATCCCTCTTAACTCATTTTTCAGAAACGATGGGGAAATCCAAAGACCTCTCAGCCTGGTTCAACCTCTTTGCAGACTTGGACCCCCTCTCCAATCCAGATGCAATCGGCAAAACCAACACAGAGCACGAACTTCACACAGCATAGTTTTTCCTCAACACCACGATCTTTGAAATTAGCTTAATTAGCTTTTGTAAAAGGTGCAGCAGCTCAATGCCAATTCACACTATAAAGGCAGATCCTCACACTGGAGAACGCCATATTTGTTTTTAGCATCTGTGCATGAAACGATCCTCTTTCTGTCTAAAGACACATCATTGGCAGATTATATTCCAATAATCTGTTATTATACCTGTAGTCTGATGACTACTACAAGCAGGACTGGAATATAACTGCATTTCTAAGACCAAGAGCTTCTTAAAAGATATGGCCCTTTTTGATTATGACGCTAATCACCTCTGATGAAGCAGTGGCATTCAAGTGAATCCAACCTTAATACAAGCAAATATTACCTGATGAGATTTAGGATGCAAAAACATAAAAACTGGGCCTGCCAGCCAACTTTAACCATCATAACTATTTTATTTCTGATACAAAATGCATTGTTTTGCAATTGCAGGTGTTCTAAGATTAATTATGCTAGCATGTTTTGCAAAGTTAGCAAAAAGGATTTTTATGCTGTAAAATGTCATGAATTAAAATGATTTTTAATAATTTAATCTCAGGGTGGGGGAGATTATTCCGCTCTAATGTTCCACTAAGATCAGCAATCTTATGAAAGAACATAAAGTTTCTTAAAGCCTGCCGGCTGCTGCACTGCACCGATACCTCAGTGTGAGTTTGGAAATATAAGCCTTTGACATCAGCTGCCTTGGAAATCTGTCGTAGTCACTTGTAGCATTCACGCTTTATTTACGATTGTCACTGGGAAAGATTGCATACAGGAAAATTATATTTTGGGAGACAGAAGAGAAAAAATTAAAAGCAAAACGTGACCACAGTGCAACCGCTGGTGTGCTTACGAAGGGACAAGTAAACTGGAGTCTCAAAGAAACTAAAATATTTACTTGTCGTTAATGTATTTAACACTTAAAGAAGTTAAGCAGAATTAACTTCACACCACATCTGAAAGGGTGAACTTTACACTTCTAAAAGTTGTTTCCTTCATCACTTCATGAGTTTCCCTTCAGATTTGTTTCAATTTGTCTAATCCAGTCTGTATTTGTGATTACCTTTAAGTCAAACGCACAGCACTCTTATTATTGCATGCTGCATGCTCTGTTTTGTGTTATCCAGTAAGAGTGAGTAATTAATGGTAAAAGTTAGAATTTATTTAGTAGTTACTGGCCCTTGTTACAGCTATATGCAGTTTTTGAGGACAAATATTCAGAGTTAATGGAACTGAAAAGTTTGAATTTATCTTAAACTGATGAAAATGCTGCAAAGATTTAATATACATCAGAATTAATGCCTTAATCTAATCGCAGAGGAGAATTATTTTAACTTTTGACGACAATACAGCAACTGCCTTACCTTCCCGTCTACTTGTACGTAGATGCCATTGTTTTGTCGATGTTTCGTCTAAGCCCTTTAAAAAGAAGATCCCATATCAACCCAAAAAGAGGCTTTTCTGGTTTCTTTATTGAAAATACATGAACACACAAGAACTACATAAAAACATGTAATACACAGAACTGAATCATCATTGCCCACCATGGCAACCATTTCTGCTCATTGTGCTTGTCAATAAAATTACAATTAAAACTTGATTTATGTGGAATGCGTTGCATATGTTGTTCTTGCAAGAAGCTAACCAAACCAAAGTATGAATCAAGTCTCTAGTAGTTTAATCTTGGTGGGTAAACTGGACATAAATCATGTTTTTATTTCACTTTTAAACATGCTGCAATAACTCAGTAGGTCGTCAGAGAGGTGTACTATGAAGCAAGACAACACGGCCAGGCTTACTTTGTGTCATTTAATGCTTCTAACACAAAATGCACAAATAGAGCGCTCAGATTTTTTACTTTATAGTCCAGGACCATGTTCAGCTTAGACACTGTCCTAATAACATGGGAGTGTCGTGTGTTAGAATCAAAATCTGCAGAATAGAAACGACTTTTCTGCAAATCAGAATAAAATGAAAAAAACAGATCTTATCTGCATCAGTAAGTGAAGGCATGGTTTCCATAGTAACATTACAATCATACTACAATCAAAACTGCAAAGCTTCTTTGGAGGCATGAGAATAAAGAATTCCCTCAACTGAGAAAGATCATGAGTTTTTAATTTCTCACCGAGTTCCGGTCAGATAGCATCAATTTTTACTTCAGATTATTGTAGATTTAATAATGAAAAAAAATAAAAGATAGAATTTGATTATGGCTAAATACAGAAAATCTGATCAATGTTTCTATTCACTGACCAACCTTTGGGACAGCAGCTGGGTTATTGATTTAATCAGGTTTTGACAAACAGACTTATTCTGTATCCATCTAGAGCTTTCAGGTTAGATTCAACGCCTCTGATCTGCTGTGTGGAAATGCTGATTTTATCAGGCAAAGAGCCAGTTAAATGAGTTTTTTCTACTTGGACCATTCAGTCATAAATTTAAACAAACTGCTTGACAGCAGGTCATGGCTGGTCTACGCTACCATGGTGATGTAGCCAAGTTAGAAGGGATTTATTTTTTTTAAGGGGTTAAAAGCCTTTACGACACTGAAAACACGTGACACTTTTGGGTCAACATACCTCGCCAAGTGGTTTATCTCACTCCAGAATACACCCCTCAGGTTTCATGTGCTAAATCTGTGTATAGACCCAAACTATGTTATTCCATTTTTCTTTTTGTTGTGTGTCGTTACACTTAGCACACAGATTAATTGCACATTCTTGTGATTGTTTCAACTAATATACTGATCTAAAAAAAAAAAAAAAAAAAGCTAGTGATTATCTCTTCCATTGCAAGTAAGTGCTTGGGCCTATGAATGAGTGTTTGTGATGCTGATTTGTTTAGAAACAAAAAAGATAAAACACACATCATCTACTTCTGCCTTTGTTATCCCAAATCCACAGCAGCCCTTCTGTCATTTTGTAATTTGCTTTGGTACATATTGAACAAAGGCATGACACAGATACCCGCCGACTTTCTGATTTGTGTGAAGCTTATGTAGCTAATTTTATTTATCGAGCACTCATTGTTAACTGATGCAACAATGATCTCTGGAATGTGTCAAAGAACCTGGAACTCTAACCTGAACTGGTTATCTAAAGAGATATCCATTAAAATCCATGACATCAAAAACTAGAACACGTCCCCGTAGATGAAAGTCATGA
The DNA here is from genome assembly GCA_037177495.1 of Rhadinocentrus ornatus. Classification (NCBI taxonomy): domain Eukaryota; kingdom Metazoa; phylum Chordata; class Actinopteri; order Atheriniformes; family Melanotaeniidae; genus Rhadinocentrus; species Rhadinocentrus ornatus. Next base: position 5,204,963 of record JBAMHW010000006.1, on the reverse strand, counting down.
ACAGGCATCATTGTCATTGGGAAAAGGCATCATAGTTAAGGAAAGTACATTCCACATGACCTGAGTTACGGGTGAGGTGTGGGGTCATTTAACCAGGAAATAAGGGAGCTATGTGCTTTGATTGGTCACTTGAACACTGGATGAACAGCTAACTGCATGTTTAGCTTACCAGATTATATTAGTTATCAAACAAGGGATGCAGAGCTCAGTCTTGTCTTGTAAGCCTACTGGATGGAGCCTGCTGGTTTCTCACAGATAATGTGCTACATATACATTCAAACAATTTTGTAAAAAATTTAAAATTGGGGCAAAGTATTCTGGCTGTAAGATATTCCAGTATCTTACATGTTTTGTTTTTTTAGCTTGCTGTACACTCAACAGCTAATGAGCTAGCTAGATAACATTTTTTGCTGACATATATAGCGGTCAATTGTGAAAGTCTCATATTTTTCTTTTAAATTTCATTTTAATAAAACTGCCAACACTAAGTAGCACAATTATTCAGGCAATCAGTTCTATGTGTTGTGAAAATAAGCATGGCTATTTCTGCTGTCATGGTGTAGGGGAGAAGGCTAGGTTAGTGATGGGGGAGAGAGAGGCTGTGTCCAAGGTCAGTAACAATGCCCAAAATATCAAGTATTACTCACAAAACTTCCCCAACAGAGGGACTAACACTGGGATCAAGCAGAAATGCTCCTGCACTAGGATGCTGGTACCATTATCCTGATAGGCATTGTCAGTTCTGGACCTTGGGCACTCCCTGCTGCCTAACGTTAGGATTATCGGAGTGCAATATATATTTTTTTCTTTTTATCCTAAAACCCTACCACCTAAATATTTGCTATGTTTTAATTGTAGGTGGCTTGGTCATGAATACCTGAGGACTAGCTGGTGAGGAGAACGTGTGCTGAGCCATCTCTCCCCACATCTACGTCGGGGCTCTGGCTGTCTGTGCTGTTAGACTTTACGCCACTGCTGGAGTCGCTGCTCCAGTCTGGGGAGGCCGAAGAGGTGGCTAGTGGTGATGTGGACAGGGTTGGGGTCACCTGAGCTCCCACGCTGTTGTTGCTATGGAGACTAGGGTTGATGGAGGAGCAGGAAGAAATGGGGGAGAACAGAGAGGAGCAGAAGAGTTTGACAGGGCAGAAGGCTGAGCCTCGGGGAATGAAGTTCACCTTGTTTTTGTCAGGGCAGGAGAAGAGAGGGAAGCCTTTTGATTTGCCAGACCTGAAGACAACAGAAATTATAATGAGAAATTTTCCTTCATATGTATATATTCTCCTCTCATTCCAGCTGTTTTTGTTTTTTTTAAGCGTCCATCTGAAAGATGGACTTCTCTTTTCATAGAGAATTACGCTCCACCTGATTTACGCTGCAATCAGCATGATGAGTTTATAGCATGGCAAAATAGATATTAATATACCACAGTGTGAAGCTAAGGCAAAAACTTCAAATGTTTCTCAATGCAAACTGTAGCAGAACCAAATAGATTAAACCTGCCATGGTGTGGCAGCTTGATGCAGCTGGCCAAGGTTCCTGCATCTCATTCCCTGCTGCATTTTTTCAAGTGAATCACAACTCAGACATCAGGGCCTATATTCCTAAAGATTCTGAGAACAGCCTAGGAGTCATTTCAAAACATTTTTAGAGAACTCTGAGGAAGGAATGGACAGAAACTCCTTTCTTAGTGAGGACATGTGGTTGACCGCGTTGCTAGGTATGAGTCATCATTTCACAAGCTGTGGTTGAGCCCAAAAGCTAGATACACCTTTGGTGATAAGGGGTGTAGAATAGACCGTCAAATCAATAAACTTAATCATAAAATCTAATATGTATGAAAACTGTAATTATAAATAATATTTTACATTAAAAGAAAATCTTTTATATAAATGGTAAGCTATACTTTAAAATGATCCTACAGAAAGTGTAGAAACTCAGACTCACTTGCACAGAATTCACATGCTGATAGTTATATTTATTTGCTTACATTTATTCACCATGCTGGTAATTGTTGTGCTTTCAACTTTGAAAATTTCAACTCTATTTTGTATTAACGAGGGTAAAACAGTTCAGCTTCCACCAATGTCTGTGTGTGCTGACTGGCCTATAATATCTCTCCTGCCTCTTCTGTCCGCCATTTTGTCCTCTGCTTAGAGAACTCCTTAAAAGTCTTTTTCCCTGCTCTTAACAAATCTCACCATAGGCGCTATATTAAGAGCTAAGATTCTATAAGAATACCTTTTATCCTAATCACTAGGATCTACTCTAGGATATCTACTCTTCACTTTTAGCAGAAATTCTAAGAAAACCTAAGAATTTCCTAGAATTTGGCCACTAGGAGCAACTCTTTCCTCTAAGAATCTTTAGTAATACAGCCCTGATCTATAAAGGGGCTTTTGTATAGGATGCAGAGGACACTGTTGTTCTGCTTCCAAACCATTTCATGTTCATGTGTGCAACATAATATAGTCAATGCCACCTTCAGCTAAGTGCTGAACAAGGTTAGGCACTCTGGCTGAAGTTCATCATTTTCACTTACGCACTTCACGCTGCGATGACACGCAAACATGTCCAGCAGGAGAGAATTTGGTAGGCCTTAATGCCCCACTTCTGAATTGTAGTGGATTTTCCACACTGTGGCACCACCTATCAAAGGCTAATTCAGCAATCGTCTTGCATCCTATCTCTTCTGAACTCTCTTCAGACAGTAAAGGTCAGTCTGATGTTAACTCTCATCTTACCTCTTGCTCTGTCCCTTTCTCTGTTTTTTTTTTCTCACTTCCTCTGATAATGTCCTGCTTTTATTTTGCCTAATTAGCTTTGGTGTGCACCCAGAACAGCCAGTGTGTTGAAATCTACTTTCTAGTGTGTGATGTGTTGCTTTAAAGCTGTAACATGATGCTCTGGGACGGGTAAACAGGTTTCAGTTTTGGGCAATGTTGCAGGGCAATGTCGGCTCCAGGAATGTACATAATGAATGTCAGTGTGCCATCAAGTGTGCAACAAGTCAGAAACACAGACTTTTAAATAATGCAGTGTTACTCTACACAATGTCTGAGGTGGGTGATTTTATGGAGTGAAAACTGCCTAAAGTTAGCACTTCTTTTTTTGTCTGTGCAACTCTTCTCATCAAGCTGCCAGATTACTTAGCTTGAAGTAGACCTGAAAGTGATCACTGCATTGATGCACTTCCAATGAGCCTAAACTCGCCTCTTGCAATGACGATATTATGAGCCCCTCCTAGCTGCTTCTCACTTCCTCTGACAGCTTTACAGAATCATCCTTTATCCGAGTCTGAAGTTGGAAGAAGTAGCTCCTTCTGGGACATCTTCCCAGTGTCCTCACAACCCAACCTGGATGCAGTTTGTTTGTGTACACCGTTTTCTCCTGCTCTGCACCCTACTCCCAGCAAACACACCACATATTGTATCCTATGTGAAAGCCCAGAAATACTATACAAATAAAAAAAAAACATACAAATACCAGACACAAACTGCTATACTCTCATAGGAAAGCCATGTATCCTCAGTCCTTCACTTATTTCAGTGATAACCGATTTTAATAAAAATCTTTGAGGAAGTCACCTTCAAAAACAATATATCAAGTGGACACACAAATATTCAAATCAAAAAAAGTAAAAAACAGTACTTACACCAGCTCATCAAACACTTTGACCCTCTCACATCCCTCTGGAGGTTCCCGTTTGAACACATAGCTGTTGTTAGGTTTGGGAGATGTGGCGTACTTGGGGAGAGGAGAACTGCACACATTGTCTGCAGATACAGCGAAGAAAAATATTATTTAGCCTTTCAGGATAAAAATGCAGGTAACATCGGTGGGAAAAAGGTTTGTTTTCGATATTTCATGCTAAAATAAACCACTGTAGCATCTGAATATTGTTTATGAATATCTTCCAATATACAATTGATTATTTTAAAGCACATTTTTCTAAGACATAAAACAAATCAATAAATTTGGTGTTTAAAAGGTAACAATCTGTTTTTTTTTTACTCAGTTTCTGTGCTAGTCTAAACCTGGCAGCTGAACAGTTGGATGTTGAGCTGTCAGCAGCTAATTTATCCACAAGTAGCTCCCTCCATTCTTAGAGCACACGGAAAAAATCGCTTTACTTTGAAAAAAACAACAACACCTTGATGCATAAGTAAACGCATCTGAGCCAATGTATGATTTCATACAACTCCCACAATCCAGAAACCACATTTTATATATCACAAATCCAGTGGTGCTTTCTAAAGCAGAGGAATGTTAAAGAAAAAAAAGAAAGCTGCTCATTTTGTTTTACTGAATAACACAGCTGCATCTGTGCAATTGTGGCAACACACCTTTATCAATTTCCTCTGCAGAGCATGGGCTTCCATCAGGGGAGTGGAGGTGGTCAGAGCTGCAGGGGCGGGGCGACGGGCTAGATTCACCACTTGAAGGGGCCTGTGTGTCTGTGTCACGTGTGTCCCCGCTGTTGCTGTAGCGATGCGAAGGGAAGGGGGGGCGGCGGCCATCTACCACCTCCATGGCCTGTGAGGTCAGAATGTGGATGAGGTGGTGAGATAATGAGTTAGCCTAAACCACTCCTAAAATGGCAGAGTAGTGATGCTTCATGTTCAGAGCCACTCAAGGGTCACAGCCATTCTTCTATCGGAGTCAGTGTGTCGAAGCACTAAAGCAATCGCAGCTTACATGCTAATTGTATCCATCTCTCTTTGGATGATGTCAGTGTAGGTTAAAAGCAACTAAAATGTCTGAAATCTAAGAAAGGTGGCAATAAAAAGGCTTTTGGTGGGTTTGTCTTAAGCTCAACTAGTGAAGCAAACACCACACCATATGGCAGTACTCGACGGTAGATGCACAGTCTGATCTGAGCCATCTTCTGCTTTGGCACAGATGATTCAAAGGTGAGAAAAGAAAAAGGCTCGGTGCACAGCACACTGAAAATCTGGAGATGTGAGGCTTTGTTTTTGCATTTAAACCATGATCGAGAGTGACTCTTAGCCTGGAGCGTTACAGCCCAGTCAAGGTTTACAACCATGTGTCAGGCCTGATTTAGTGGCTTTCTTGCCTCTAAGTGATTAAATTCTATGCGAGTGAGAATATACGTGCTAAGTGGTTTCACAAGCTTGTGCTTGTATGTATGTGATGAATTTTAGGCATAGCCTCACAAATAATTTTTTATCATAGTTAAGTCAAGGGAGTAGCATAAAATCCTAGGCTCCATGTACAAACCATCCTGGTGGACCATTATACTGTTTGGGATGTGATTTTCCTCTCCTTGATTTCCTCACTACCTTCACAACAAGCTTAACTTTCCCTTTCTTTACTTAAACCTTCTTTCACTCTCTGCTACGAGGAGGAAAGACCCCATACAAGCTAAACGGAGACAAAATTATCTTAACCTGCTTATAGCATAACATACAATAGAATAAAAGCTGATCTGTTACTAAGATTCATTTCTTTGATTGATATGCTTCTGAAATCCTCCAAAAGAGCCTTAAAAGGCTGAAACCAATACTTTGTATTTGTGCCTTTTTCCTCATAAAACTACAACAGGTTTTGCCAACTGTTGACACAATGATGCTTCTTTAAGGTTCAGTTAAAACTATGTGATGAGTAAAATGTCTACTCACTGAGAAATGAAGTGATTACAAAATGCACACAAAAATGATGTCAGATAGTTACATATGCAGCACTGAGTCAGTGTCATGTGTACAGCAAGTACACCAGTCGCAGTTTACAGTTGTGCTGCAACTGACCTTAGATCTGATTTTATTTATTGATTCTACCTCTGACGAAGGAATACAAAGACTTGTTTGATCTGCACTTGACTCTGTCTATTCCAGTCATTTAACCAGTTGTCTGAGAAAACTAAAATCAGAATTTTAAAACTTGTTTGTAAATTGATGTTTGCACCAACTGAATTCCCCAAAGAAAATGTGGTTTCAAATTTTTTTCTGCATGTTTACATTCAACTAGACTCAAACTGACAGAAGCGCTCTGAGCATGCTTCGCAGATACTCTCTCCAGGATTCGGCATGAAAGAAGCTAAAGAAGCAAGTACAAAAAGAGGAATCCAAACATACCTCAAGTATAGAGCTGTGACGGTGTGTAATTTTCTGTATACGTGCCTCCAACTAAGTTGTTTAACAATTATTTTAGTTTGTAACTGAACAGATCAACCATAGAAATCCTGATGCAAGTAGGCTGATATGGTGGCAAAGCTAGACATATTTAGAGTGCATTCACACCAGGACAGTCCGCTAGACTCGGTACGATTGAGGGCTCGGTTCAGCTGGGAGTGCAACATTCTTCCAGCCCGAGTGTGCTTTCACGATGCTCTACTCAAACGAATTGGGCCTTTTAAATAATATGCTCCACTCCTCACCAGAGGCAGCGCTGCATCAGGAATTACTGTAGACGACGAGACAACATCGGTTAATGCAGGATATTCTCTTTTTCCACCACAAAAGAGAAAAACATGGAGCTGCCTCAGATCCTAGTGCACGTGTGTATGGTTAGGTTGTGTTTACCCACAATGCCCTGTGTTAAACCTACAATGCCCTTTGCTTTGTAGTGTACTTCCTGTATTTGGTTCGTTTGAAGCGGACCAAGACCCAAGTTTGTTGGTGGACCAGAGTTTGCTTCTTTGATCAGAATCAGAGTTCATTAGCGTATTCACATCTTCCTAAACGAAGCAGACTTTCCAACCACAAAAACTAGGATCAGAATCAGAACGGCTGTTGTAAATACGCCTTTGGATGAATAAATTAATCACCTGCTTCTGCCTGTATAATGGGAGAAGGAGAGTAAATGACCTATTCCAGTTATAACTATGACTGGAATTAACTGTGCATGAAAACATAGTGATTTAGTGAGGCCTCCATCTAAACTGTTTGACATGACCAATCAGATGTTTAAACAGTGACAGCAATTAAGTATCAGCAAATTTTTTACAAGGAAGACTGCTTTTCAACATGCGGTATATAAATCATTGTTAAAGTCAGATATATTGCTGTAGTTTGAACACATCTGTACCTTCATGCCCTGCTCCCAGTCTTCTCTGATAAAAACATTTTCCAGCTCGTGGTTGATGCCCTCTACGCTGCTTGGTACTCTGCATATGAAGGACTTTGTCAAAGGAGCCGTTGTCAAAGTTGATGAAGCTCCCTTGTACTGGAAAGACAGAAAAGAATTTTTAAAAGACAGAAAGAAAAAAAATAAGACAAAAATGTCCAAATAATATGTTCTCAGATGCATTTACCTTTTCATCCCAGACACTAAAAAGACACACGGATCAGCCCAGGAGTTAAACTTAAAAAATGCAATTTATTTATTTATTTTTTTTAATTCCTGTTCCTCTGGGATAAATAAAACTTCTTTATTTTCATTTAATTTTAAATACATAACACTGCTACATCAGAAAGTCACAGATTCTTTTGCAGTATTACATAAACACTGATCAATTTTTCACTACATTACTTGTCTGGAGGTGGTCAGTTAAAATTCATGTTACGCAAGTTGTCATATAAATAAAAGATAGTACGACTGTTCAACCACAGAAGGGGGTGATATGGCCAGACATATTAGGGTATATGCTGTTTTCCTACAGATGTTCAGAGGTTTCCTTCCTAGGCATCTGTTAATGAATGAACTGCAATCGAGGACAGAAAAGGGCATGTCCAGACACGTTCCCCTTCTTCCTACTCACTTTGACACAACTGACAACAAAGAAAACTGTAGAACAAGTTTAAGTACCCCCGCTCAGTTAGATTTAGTTAGTGCAGCCCACATTAAACGTGGTCTAAATTAGTATTTGGATATTTTCAATCTAGAAACTACAGCTTAAACAGTTTACATGATAAACTGCAGGTACATTAGTTAAGTTTGATCAAGCAAAGTCTCAGTGAGCATTTAGTTAATTTAGTTCAGTAATATAGACAGCAGCATTGCCTTATTCTAGTAAATCTTTATTCAGTTCTAGGGCTGTGCGATTAATCGAATTTTAATCAGATTATAATTTGGGTTTGAAACGATCATAAAAATGAAATGGTCCGATTATTTGCTCCTTCGCAGTTTACTCTTGTGCATTTTTCAGTAGCAAATTGAGCACCGCTGGCATTTCTGCACTGCGCTCTGCTGCAGACTCCTCCCACACTCCCAGCTGCTTTGGTTTAATTCAACTCGAGGGCTGGACACACGGGAGGCAAAGTCGCTCCTTCTCTATTAACTTTCTATGGAACTTGCGTGATGAGGCGAAAATCGCTGCCCTCCTCCAGCCAAGCGACTGGGGCCATTCGTGCATGTGAAATGCTGTGCTCGTTTACGTCGACGTGCACACGGGGCTTACACGACATAATAGAAAAATTTTTAATTTTTGTGAGTCATGACTAAATAATCCACCAGCTCACAGAGACACAGACAGATAAACTTTATCAAACTTGGTCACCATTTACTTCATTGTTATGTTTGTTCAGAGCTGCTAAGCCAACTTATCATACCACTGTTACCTGGGTAAACTCTTGCATCCCTCAATCAAGTTAGTCAAAGTTTCCAGCTGAAAAGCAACTAGTAAACATTGATTAACATCAAGTGACTTGACTCAGTGGTGACTCAGTCAGGAGAAACTCACCTGTGGTTGGCATGCAGCGCCATGCTGCACCGGCTGTGGCAGCTGCAGTGAGCTCTGCTCCCTGTCTTTGCTCTGCCGGGTGGCCTGTTTGCTGCGCTGCAGCTGCAGTCTCAGTTTAGCAATCTGCTGAAAGAAGAATAACAACAATTCAACCAACGGCAACTCGCACTGAAGTCAAAATATATGCAAGCATGAGAATATTTAGTTTTTTGCCTCCATCTGTGCAAAGAATGTTGGTTTAACTGTTTATTTTGCAGCAAATGTAAATAATTGTCAAATAGTAAAATTGTTTATTTTTCTTTTCTTCTATTGGTTCAGGAAGGATTTTTTCTTACATGATTGACAACATTCATACAGCACCATTAGCCTATATTTCTAAATTATTTACTCCTGTCAGCACCAATAATTATTGCTCACAAAGACAGTGCATACAGTCCGTGTGTCTGATGATGACACAAGTTAGGTCAATGGGTGTTTCTAGATCTGGCCCACTATCAGCTTAAAAACAGGATACTCTATAAGGCTAACAAATGCCGATGTACTGTGCAGACAAAGGTGTGGTCTTCAGCGCTGATCTTGTAAACCCGGAAACTCAAGTCAACAAAAATACTTGCTCTTTTTTATAGATCTCCTCCTACACATGAAATAGCAGGGGTTACAGAGCTAAAATTCTATTTACTGCATTTATATAGTGGAAGCTATCGATAATGGCAAGTCCAGGCAATCCCAGTGTAATCTCAGTGGATAGGAAAAAGACTGGCTTTTCCTGGCTTTGCTGTGCTGCGACCCGCAGAATGAACAAAGATACCCCATCTGCTAATCTCCCCGTCTGTTAGTTCTATGAAACTTAAAAAAAAGGGAACAATATGGCGGTTTCCTCCTTGAGAGGAACTCCTGCACAGTTTTCTAAAAGACAACAGTTCATAATGAGATTCACACAGTGCAGTTGTGTGGGGAACAGAAATGAGAAGGAAGATAAATTTAGACTGTGGTCTGGAGAGCTGGAGTCCTTATAACTCCATGTGGTCGGCTGGTTGGCCACCAAGCCCAGCAGATAGACAAGAGTGGAAACCAACTTTAAGGACAGTAATATTTAGGCTGCCCTCAGACCCTGACAAATAAAACACACATTGAGTAAATGGAATGAACCTCAAAAATCACAAATACATTCTTTTAACTAGCTGCATCAACTGTATTAAGCTAGGCTGGCTTTGTTTGTTCTCAAAGACAAACTACTGAAACTACTGTCTCAGTGATATTTGTTTACACAAGCAGCTGTGACTTAGGAAAACTAAACAAAAAAGACTCCCAACTACCTCTTTGAGATGGTCTGCACTACCCCATGAGGCTGACCGCTGGTAAGGGCTTCCCAGCTCTGCTCCTTCATCAATCCAGAGACCTGGAGTCTGAAACACAGACATTTACACGCTGAGCACAGGTTACATGGAAAAGCTATCATTTCAAACTACGGCCACCAAATAGCACATCTTACAGAGCATAAGTATAAAGTATCCTTTGTGCTTATGTGCAACCAAAAAGCTTCAGTTTAGGTTTTTTTTAAAGACATATGGATGAAAATATGCAATTAGAAAACATCACTTTATACATTAGGTACATTAAAAAAATGCTAAAATGTAAACATAGAGGCCCTGCGATGGACTGGTGACCTGTCCAGGGTGTACCCTGCCTTCACCTGAAACACTGCTGGGATAGGCTCC
>JBAMHW010000006.1:5169601-5194507 GCA_037177495.1 Rhadinocentrus ornatus | reverse complement strand
GCTGGGATAGGCTCCAGCTCACCCCGCGACCCCTACTGGGAACAAGCGGTACAGAAAATGGATGGATGGATGGATGTAAACATAGATTCAAACATAGGTTTACCTACAAAGACACAGACATACATGGATTTAAAGTGAACCAAAGATTGATCTAAAGAAGCAAGAATCTAAAAAGTATTTCTCCTTATAATTCATGAAGTGTAATGGTTCAAGACAAGTATTGCCCAATGTGACCAGTAATTATGAAGTCATACAGGACGTGAGCAACAGCTAAATATTATACATCTAAAGTGTTTAGATAATCAGCTGAGAAAGACGTGGATGAAAGCACTAACAAGTACAGTGTGTGTAAAAGTAAAGCAGCAAATCTGGAATCAATAAAAATGAGAAGAACAGTCATGGGATACAGTCCCTTAGGAAAGAGCTAAATTCAACAGGAAGGACAATAATTTATTCCATTAGTAAGCTGGGTTAAGACAAACCCATCTGTGGTGAGGCACTGAACTCACTTATTTGTTTACACTACAGCAACATCATCGCTTGAAATGGGAAAAAATAAAATAATTAGAGGGCTTTTATACACATTAGCCAATAAAACATCCTTTTTAGTCATTTATGATGACGTTGCAAAGTTTAATTTGTGACAATCTACAAATTATCCAAATCTCCACTCACTTTGTAACCAGTATAATTTACAGAAAAAACACCTTACAATGCCAGGATTATACAAGTTCAACGGATCTAAAGAGACATTTACTGCCGTTAGTGAAACAGTAAAAGAAAAGAGCTGATAAACATAACATTTCCGCCCATAGAACATAACGGCAGTTCTGTTTCACTGAACGTGTCTTTTAGATCTCTACTACAGAGACAAGGAAACAGTTAAGTTATGTAAAATAATGCAAAAACAGAAACAGACTGAGGATGTGTCATTGGGTGTCTGAAACCACGTACTTCCCTTTGATTATGCTTATCAGCAGTTCCCTTGGTCCTAAAACATCTGACGCTTTATGGTGAACACAGCCGTACAAAACATCTTAAATGTCAGTGTCTTCGCACTGCCTCATGTTTGACCCCACACAAACCGAAAAAACCTCTTTCCAACTATCACACAATCCCTGCCCTATGATATGGAATATCACACTGTGAATAATGAGGAACACCCGTGAAGCCGTCTGAGCCGGCTTGCTGGCGCTGGCTTCCCCTGAAAAGGACACATATTAAATGGTTGCTTGTGCTCCTATAAAAAGGGACCAGTGTGCTTGGCCATGCTGGATGGCAGATGTGTAACTAGCCTTTAGCATTAACATTTTGTTCATGGCCTATGGAATTACTTGTGCAGCTTGATGCTTCTGCAAAACATTGAGGGACTTGATGCTGCAGCCTCATCTGTTCTCACAAAATGCAAATTGCTAGAAAGGGCAAACAGACTTCAACAAGTCTGGTCTAAGCAGTTGAGGAAAAGCTATGTTCTAACAGATGTTCTATGGCATCAAATAGGCATCCCGCATCCAACTAGTGACTCAGTGAAATATTTTTATTAGCACAAAGATATACAGCCTATAGTTTTTTATAGGTTGAGATGAAAAGCCCAATCATTTTTCTCAAATATCAAAAGTTAAAAAAAAAAAAAAAAAAAAAAGGGAGACTCAAAGAGGTTAAGCGTGATTTCATCAGGAATGGTGTTACTTGGTATATTTTGATAAAGTAATCTAATTTTAGGTATTTTACAAGTGCTTTCCCTTTTGGCTTCATAACTTTATTCATAAGGAAAAGATAGGGAGGCAGTTAAAAATACTGCCAGCTGTTAACATGAACACCCACCTTTATTTACCTATGAGGCCTCTATGTCAAGCTAGTTTCCTGACCCTCCAGCCCTGAGTTTTGTGCTTTGTAGACTGACGTCTGCCATGTGCTGCGCCTGATAATGTAATGCTGTAGAGATAAAACTCTACAACTATAGCCTGCAGCATACTTCCTATTGTGATTCCCACCCAAAGGGTTACATGCAGGCAACATCCTCAAGAATCCAGCTCCGTTCCAAAGCAGGAAATAATGACTGGGCTTCAATAGAACTGCAGTGGAATTTGCGGTGCTTTGTTTAGATTGCATGCTGAGACATGCGTGCCGAGTACCGCTGCTATCCTTTGGTGGGTTGTAGAGATGATGAGGGCATGCAGTCTGATTTGGCCAGCTGACTTTGTATCCGTTATCTTGTGCATGTTTGAAAATGACAGAGTAATCCAGAAAAGGCCTGAAGATCTCTGGGCTGACATTCTTAGCTTTGATCACAGAAACATTTTAGTTAATAAGTGAAAGTTTTAAGGCCCTGATACACCTCAAAAGTTGCCTAGCAGTCCTTAATCATAAACAACCAATAAGTAGCAGCCTTATGAAAAGCAAAATACATATTTGGAATTTAAACTAACCAGACATTAGCAACAAATCTCATTTCATATAATGCTTTAGATAAATTCACAGAATTTGAAAACAGGTAATGGTTTTTTTTTTTTTTTATAATGTTTTTCAGATAAGCAAAAACAGACTTCTGATTAGCTGCTTCCTCTCACGTAGGCACAGGGCGCACATGTATGCCAGTGGTCAGATGGCCATCATCTACAGTCTGCACGTTGTGTTCAAGTGTCACATTTAACAGTGGACATGAGGAAACACAAACTGTTTGATCAGCCTGCCTTTGTGTGCTCATTCTTTGAGGTCGGCTTGGTGTGTCAGGGTCCTAATCTTCATGCAGACATTCTCTGTGCTCTGTAACCACAGCGCCTAAGGCGTACAGACCTATCCCGGAACAGTGATTAGCATATGTATGGACCCTCTGCTCCTCAACTCCCACACAAAGGCAGGCAGCCACGAGGGCCAGGTGGTAGGCAGTGGGATTTCTCCTCGCCTCGCCTGGAGGACAGGTGCAAACAACTTCACCTCCATGCGGGGCTGTATTACAGCTCAAAGAAGAGGCCGTCTTGAACTTCTGCAATGCGCCACAAAGGGGGCCAAGGACCTTTTGTTTGCTGCTTTCTGCTGTTGTTTTATGAAAAGAGCTGGGCCCAGGCACAACTTAACAGGAAGGGGTCTTTGACTATCCTTAGGGGAGTGTGAGCATTTAATCGCTCAAGGATTGTATACTCTCCCACAGCAAGCTGTTAAACTTCTTACATTTCCAGAGTTATGAAGGACAAATGTCTTAAATAGGTCTAATTTGCTCAGGCTTCAATGTAGATTTTAGTAACAATGCCTGGGAAATATGGCTGAGACCATCTCATCAAGACAGAACATATCACAATGATTCAAAAGAAATGTCAGTCCAAAACATATCAAATATATGTAGCCAGATGTCTTTTTTTTCCCCAGTAGTAACATTTTCCAAGGTCTGATTATCTTCAAACTGATTTTCCATACTTTCCAGAGCAACACACAGGAACCCTGTAATTAGGTGTTTACTTTGCTCACAGCCACTTCAAGACATCTACCAGGGCCCTCTGAAAACTTCCTCGGCATACAAACAAAGAAATACAGGGCAAATGGGGGGTTAAAGGGATGAAGCCCATGTAAATGAGGCTTGGCGGTCTTCATTCAGTCACATGAAAGGCTTCTGTTAGCTATGAGGAAAGAAGCCCTCGTCAAGATCATACATATTCAATATTCTTTCATGGCAAAAACCTAACAAAAAGCCGTCTCCCAAAAAAAGTACGCTTTTTGAGCGAGACCGAACAGCAGGATTAGTGAATGATCATGTGTGGGCTGCTATCAACCATTTAGGTCCACTTTGGTAGCAGATACTACTGCAATTTTCCAGATTAATATGGCTTTCACCAATGAAAGACAAAAAAAAAAAAATCATTCTTTCTCATAGTCCAAAGTGAAATCATATTTTTGAAGGGAAAATAAAACCTTAAGGCATATTTCTTATTAAAACCTTCCTATCAAACTTTTAAAAAACTTAATATAAACCATGTTGTGTGAAACTTATTACTTCAGCCAGATGTTAACTTGGCTCTAAATCTTATCTCACCCAGGTAAAAAGGATTCATTAAGACATTTAATCCCACTCTATCAAGTTTGTGAAGAAAAGCTTTACAAGCTTTTTACTAGCAAGTGCTACAGTATGATGATTAATCACCATTACGTTAACCACAATCAGACATCTTATGAAGCCTCTGAAGGTTTCAGAAAACAACCATAGTTTTTGTTGTTTTATGTAGAGTGTCTATTTGTTGATGCTTCTGTATGTGTGCGTTGGGCACAAAAGTCAATTAATTGCACGGTAAGAAAACATGAGCGCGATAATATTGCCAGCTGCGATAATTTTCATTGTTTTTTTTTTATCTTATTATACCATAGACTGTGTATGACAACAGGTTTCACTATGTAGTATCTTGACTGATTGCTCTGGTTTCTTGCGAAGTGATCTCTCTAGTCTAGGGTCATACTTGACAGCAGCATGTTGCAGTACGAGACCGTGGTGAAGCACCTGTGCGAGCTGGTATGCTGCATTTGTTTTACAGGGCTGCCAACTTTCACGCATCGGTCGTGAGACTCGCGCATTTGAGTGGCTTCTCAAGCTCTCGCGCTAAACCTCCGATTCTCACACTGAATCATGTAATTAAGTCGAAAGGAAAAAAATAGCTGCGAGCCAAGGGCATAGGAATGAGTTCAACATTGGGGGGGACACATATTGTAAACCTTAAATTCATTTCTTATACCACCGCTCTTGGGAGGAAAGAGTTCCGTTTGACATAACCTGAGCGTCAATGAATTTTGGGTGTGGCTAATTTGGCTCTGTCCTCTGTCCCTTGACTTCAGTGTCTTTCAGCTGTCTGTCCCTGCTCTGAACACTCTAAAAGGTAAAACAGTAACACACAATGCTACAAGATTGCAATTTGCTTTAAAAATAAACAAAGTCCACCAATGATGAAAAGGCTGTTTTGTTTTTAGATTTAGCATTTTTTTTCAAAAGAAAGAAAGGCATCTATCTATCTATCTATCTATCTATCTATATCTATATATAAATATAAAAGCACCGCAGATCTTAAAATCCATTACAAGTACAGATCAAATGAAATGAGAAGAGGCATAGGCAAGTTCAGCACTAAAGAGCCGCAGTCCAACTGGTTTTCTATGATTTTCTGCTCCAACACGCCTGATTCAAATGAATGAGTCACTGAGCTGAAATTCATAAGCCGGTGGATCTATTTAATTTGAATCAGGTGTGTTAGAGCAGGAAAACATGGAAAACTAGCAGGACTGCGGCTCTCAAGAACCAAACTAGCCTATCCCTGTACTTTAAAAACTTAAAAAAGATCTTAAAGTATAAATGCAAGTATTTATATACATGACCTACACACCCAACAAAATTGGGGGTTTTTTTTTGTTGTTTTTTTTAATGATACTGAGATTTGGTAATAGTTTATTTCTACCACGTATTATTTTTATATTTCCATCATACTTACAATGTTGAAAAGAAAATACTTTGACTTTTCATCATCAATGACGATGATGTTACTGATTAAGTGTAACCAGAGCTAGTGTAATGACAGCAGTGCTAAGTGGAATCTCCTAAGACCTTTATGCATTTTAACAACAACTTACGCCATAGTGCTGGTGATGTAGAGTAAGAAATCAGATTAGTGGGGCTGCTTTCAGCATGATTTCAGTTAAATTATTTAACAAATCCCAGACGATAACCACCACAGCTAAGCAAAAGGTTTGGATATATCACCTTACCCTTTAAGGTTAGCTGAATAAGGTGTAGAAAAACACCGGAGAGCTGGTTCAATCTAAAAAAATATGTTTATTTTATAAAACACAACTGCATTTACTTGTGTTTGAACCTTGCCCTCATTATCAACAAAAAAATCACTTCACCCTTCATATAGATTATCAGCTACCTGCTGCTCTGCAGTGCTGCTTCTCCCTGTCTCACCCTCAGTTACCAGCTGGACTTCATCTCATCTCCAATTTAAAAGCAATGGACATGAATAAGGTGTAGGAAAAAAAACTGATGGGAAGGTCAAGAACAAGCAAAAAATACACAGAAAGACAGCTTCTTTCTAGCAGTGGGAGATGTTTATTACTTGTTTTTAACTTACATGGGTTAAGTTAAAAAAAAAAATCATGTTCTTTGACAAAAATCTTAAATACTGTATTTAGTGTCAAATCGCTTTTGTCCGCCACTGGAATAAGTCCACCATATTTTCGTTGACTGGTAACCTAAATGGTGTATTTTAGATGCTGGATTCACAAAATCAGCTGAATATCAATGGTAGACAGAAAATATAAAAAAACAAAACCGCCTCATACTTTCTTTTTTGTCTTCTTCATTAGAAAGAACTAATGTAAACTGCGCTGGCAGTTTTGCCAGTTTTTCCTGTCTAAGCCCATGTTTAATATTTTTTCATATATTTTTTGAAGGGCAATTTTGTTTACAGAACAGATACTTTATTATCCATCATACTTATTGTTTTTGGTTGTTTGGTTTTCATTCATTGTTAATGAGACTGAGTCCATTCTATTTATTGTTTTTGTTTTATTTAAAATTTCTTGCAGTTCCAGTGTAAAATGTTCTGTAGAAATTTAAGTTTATTGATCTTTGAAAGGATGCACTTGCATCATTATGGCATTATTATATTAACTGAAAATGGTCTCAAAATGACATGATTATCTCTTTGCACAATATTATCGCTTATTGCAATAATTTCTGAGAAAATTTATCGCACAGCAAAATGTGTTATCGCGACAGGCCTAGGGAGAAGCTACTTTTATCACATTTGCTTCCTAAAATATAAGCATGGATCACAGATTCCACAGAAAACATTTGTGGTTTAGAGTTGGAGATCTTTAACCTCTTACATCTGCAAAATATCCCAAATTACGTATATTTTGTGCTAAAATGCACTAGTAAACATCAGGTTCTTGGATAAAAAAAAATGCAAGCATGAGTAAACCAAGCACAGTTTGAACACCGGGCGGGTGGGGGGTCCACAACCTTTTGGGGGTTGCATAAAGGGGACCCTGAAGGAAAATTTGTTGGGAACCACTGTTTTGAATGATATGTACCTGTGTAGCTTTGTCTTTCATACAGGAAGGGTAGGGTCCATGGGAGTCCCGAGGCCACTGGCCAGTGAGGTATGGTCCTGTGATGGCATCCAGTGAAGACGCCCTTCGAATCGCACTAGAACTCCGCACTTGTAATTTGGACCTGTCTCCTGTGAATTGAGAAAAAAGAAATCTTTTAACTTTACTGATCTTTCTAGACTGCTTTTCCAACAGTTTTTAACCACCTTTATAAATGCTTGTGTTCACATGGCTAGCAGTCCATTCATTCTTACATGAACCCCCATAATTCCCAACAGGTGTGTCAAAGTCTACACAATATATTTCCCCCCATTTTTTTTTTATTTTTGCTGTGATTTTTAAAAGACTGTTAGGAAGAACAACAAATAACTACAAATTCACTCCTAGCTTGCCAAATCGTAATTATGTTTATCACAAAGCTTAAAGAAAATATTGCATTTGCAGTTTTCTGTGCTAAACATGCACGTAAGCAAAGGTAGATATTCTGACACGGTATGCCAAACCTACACAACACCTGTTGTTGCTAATAACTATTGCTAACACAACTGTCCTGTAGATTTCATGGGAAAATATATTGGATTTAAATAAGAGGTAGTGGAGATATGTTTGTTTGGTTACGTGAAATAATGGATTTAAGAGTACGAAGTGGCCACAGAGTAAGGAAAAAAAAAAATCCTTAATGGGGAAAAAAAGATCCTGATAAATTGTTTAATAATCGAATCACTCTAAATCGTAGCGGAATTGAATTTTGAGGTACCCAAGATGGCCCAACTCTACTAATTACCTTGTATCTGCCGATAAGGACAGGGATATGAATATATGGACTGATGACGTTCTGCCTGATCATCTCGAATTGAAGAGCGTTGTTTGATGCTAACTGCTAGCCGTGGCCATTCATTCATTCAGCATTGGCCACTAACTAAAGCATTTCTAACGCTTAGCTTGTTAGCTTTATGCTTTACTAGCTTTAGCATGTGGTTTCCGCTGTTTAATGATTGCAATGTTACAAAGAAGGAAACTACCCTGTGAATGTATTTATATTCACAGAAGAAAGTCAATATTTGTAGTGTTGATTATGCACTGGGACAACTGTAAATATTTGTTAAGTTCCTTTATTTGATATGTTTATGTTTACACAATTGGATGCTAATTTACTGGCCCTGTACTCACACAGGCCATTTTTTATTTATTTTTTAATCTCCATGAACTTTTAAGTTCTCAAAAAATAAAAAAATAAAAGTATTTATAAAGCTCTTTTATGCCGAAGGCAACACAAAGTGCTTTATATGATAAAAACAATTCATGCATAGTAAAAAAAAAAACTAAAAAAAAAACAAGCCTTCACACACCCAAATAGATTACATAGCAATTAAAAAAAACCTCATTATAGTTTTTCATTCACAGTCGCATGCATACTCAAACAAAGCGGTTGCCCCCCCACCCCACCACTCTGCACAAACATAACTCCCTAATTTCTGTCTCTAAACTAAATGTAGTTATAAAAAAAATACTAAAAGTAATAAACATCTGGCTTAATGCTGCTGTGAGGAAACAATATCTTGGGATACTTCCACACTCAATGGCGAGCTGAAGCCCAGGAAAGCAAATCTACTCTATAATCATCTACTCTACCAGTGAGGTAGGAGCCAAGCTGCATAGCTCGTTCCCCCACTGCTCTCATTCACCATCAACTCCATCTTACAACTCAGTTGCTCATAGCAATTTGGACTTACAGATTCTTTTCAAACCACTCTCCCCCTCCATCCATTCACCTCATGGAAAGAGGGGGAACACTGCTAAACTCTGGGGAGGAATTTGGGATTATGTTGTTGAATGCATTGTTGCATTTGCATTTATTGACTTTTTTCAAGTGCTTTTTACATTGTTGTATAACCTGCCAATGGTCATGAACAAATAATTTGTAAATATTTTGCATTTAAAAATCAATAATAAAAAGGTATCTGCATAAAGATTTTGCTGTTCCTTATACTGGTCTGCTACCCCCTGGCATGAACTTAGGTCTTCTATTAATACTCTTACTACTACTAGTCTACTCCAGTTTGATTTAAATTGGGGGAAACTGGATTCCCCTGACGACACTTAATTGTTATTCGCTTCATTGCTAAGCTAATTTGCTACACTGGTCCACAGTTTCAAAAGAGGACATCTTATCTGGCGTTCTCAAAGTTATTCTGTTTTTAATATTAGGCAGGCATCCGTCCATTTTTGTAAACTCTGCTTCATCTGCCAGAAACTCTACAATCTGCACTAGAATATAAACGTATCTTCATATAGTTTGTAAAGAAAAAGCTTCAAACTTTTCCAAAGGCTGCCAATTATCCATTTTATTCCTAGTCTTTAGGCTAAAGAACACCATAGTACATGAGGCGATATGGCCTAAAAATAAAACCTAATTTTTTCAATTTCCAATTTTCAATTATTTTTTTGATGGCTCACTTCAATGTATATCTGTTAGAGCTTTCAGATAAACACAGTACTGGAGCGCAGGGAGGGCCAAGTCTGCTGCTAACTATGGAAGCCCATGAGAGCGTTTGGGTGCATATAGAACAAGGGGGGGGAAAAAATCCCAATTTTCATAAAAGTAGTCATGAACAAAACTTGATTAATCGGTTTTGTCGATTAATCACCCAGCCCTGGTTTGTACACTACCAGTCAAGTTTTGGACACACTTATGTATGTCCAATGGGAAAGTGCATCTAAACGTTTGGCTGGTAGTGTGTATTATAGAAAATTATCAACCAAACTCACAAACATGTGGAAATGAGG
Source organism: Rhadinocentrus ornatus (assembly GCA_037177495.1). NCBI lineage: Eukaryota > Metazoa > Chordata > Actinopteri > Atheriniformes > Melanotaeniidae > Rhadinocentrus > Rhadinocentrus ornatus. The sequence goes on along the minus strand of JBAMHW010000006.1, from coordinate 5,184,631 downwards.
CGTAAAAGCAAAGAACTGAAGGCCATATTTTGACTTGTAGGCCAACTCTAACAGTTTACATTTTAACTAAATATGTCATGAGCTGTATTAGAAGCACAGATTTATGACTGTAGGCATATTAAAATGATACAAAAGTTGAAACAGAATTACAGAACTCTCCAAAAACAATACTCAAAAATATCTACACTTTAGTACAAGTACTACAGCATGTTTAATTGAGTTAAGACTTTGCCTTTAATAGTCCCTTTAATGGGCAGGTTTTCCAGTCTTGTAAGTGTTAGTACGGAGGAGAGCGAGAGCTTGAGAACGGAGGCCTGAAGCCATATAAATGGCTGAGCAGGAGTATCTAATGTTATGAGAGCAATCTGCTGTGACCTAGAGCAGTAAAGCACACACCACCCACATTAGAACTCATAAACAAGTACACTGCAATGCACATCAATACTGCCTGCATCCACATAACATTCCTGCAGTGGCATGCAGTCCAAGAGAAAAGAGACAACAAAACTTGGAAACATAAAAGCTAAATGTTTGAAAATCTTAAAACTACTGCAAATCTGGGTTTTCTTCTTTAATCTGGCTCAAAACCTATAACCTATAAAATAAAAACAAGAAGTAAACTTAATTTTTTTAAACAAAGACAGAATTAAGGAAGAATAATCAGGACATAGTCATCATTTATATTTTATGCCGAAGCAGGCTAAAGGGCCTTTCCAACTTGAACACACATGCACGCAATACACACAGACTAAACCATCAACATGAGGCACCCTGTTCCTCGTGGAGCTACAGAGCTGTTCATTGTTGTTCTTTGTTCATAGAATACACAGGCCTACCCACCCAAAGGTATTGCCTAAGTAAGCTTACTGGGCTACAGTAAAATTCCCTGAAGCATAGTAGACAAAGGAAGCAGACTAAATTTCCATCAATATTGATATAGGCTAAGCCATTGCTCTTAGAACTGGGATTGTGGTTATTTTCCATCATCTCTCTCCTTTCCAGACTAGAATAATCTATTGATGAGAAGAAAAAAAAAGCCAAAACATCAAAAGTAGGCCATCTTTTTAAGGGTAAATGAAACATTTGGTCCAAATTAGTAAACCGTGGCAGAACCGTTTCCTGTGGGCTGCGTGACTATGTTTGAAGACAAACTCCTCAACCATTCATCTGATCTTAGGATCATGGATAAAAAATAAAAAAAAGTACTGGACTTTCACCAGCTCAGATATTCTGCAACAATTCCCAGGTGCAGCTTTTTTCTTACATATTACACGTGGTGGACTAAAGTGGCAATAATTTCATTCCAGATATTTCCATGCAATATAACAGTTGACGCCACTTTTGCAAAGGCAACAATAAACAAATGATAAGTACAATGGTAAAAACACTTCTACAAATGGACAGAGTGTGCATGTGGGAAAACATGTCAACCAGCAGAAAATCAGATTAAAAAAGAAAAAAAAAAACTCTCCCAGGGAGGTGAAGATGGAAATACTCCTGCTCTGGTGTTACGAGAACGTCATTACCATCATGGGAACACACACAGCTAAACAAGTGGAATCTACTAAGTTGCATTAGGCTCAAAATGAACCCAAAATTCTATGTAGGTTTTATTAATGTCAACATCTTATCTGAGATCTGAACTTAGTTAATATTTAGAATGACTCCACTGGATAAAACAGTTTTCATCAGTACATTTAAAAAGTTAAACTTTTTTTTCCAGATAAATGTGCAAATGCTTTTAAAAAAAATAAAAATAAAAAATTCACAATATCGAGGAACGCAAAAAGCGGAACAAAAAATTGAAGAAGTGCAGCGCCCAGACCGTTTGTCAGACACAATGGCTGAAGGCGAAATTCAACCGGGACCCTCTGCATTAAAAGCTAGCATGTGGAAGTACTTTGGCTTCTATGGTTGGCTTCGTTTGCTTGGTTCATTTGGAGAGATGTGAATGTGTACGTTGGTCCACCTACAGACAGACATTTTTGGCTTGTTGATGCACAACATCACCACCTAAAATAACCTCGTTCCAAACACTATGATTATTACTAAATAAAACGATTCAACAAGTCTACAGTGCATTAGCATTTAAGTAGCTAACTGCATCAACTAGCTCTGCACCAAACAGTGAGCTAGCTCGCTATGCCACCTTTTTTCCACAATCGTAATGTCCTTAACTGCTAGCATTTGTAGAACCTTAGAGGCTCTTTATCCAAATTTATCAGAAATTATGAAGAGAGATGGTTTGATTTCAAGCACATTTTGAGAACTAGAGTTACTCTTAGTGGATTGATTTTGTGAGCATCCACAATGACACGATGCTAAGGACAATCACCAGCATCTTGTTCTATAGCAAATATTGTGCTTTTTATTAACTTTCATCTGTGACAACCTGTAACTACTGTTAAACCTGTTAATTAACCACCAATATATGGCAGAGTTATAAACAGTATATGTCCATCGAGAAATGAAAGTTCTCTACTGCACTTATTTTCTTATTATACATACTTTAACTACTAACAGTCACACTATATGCACTATTTGAAGTTATGCAGATAAGCCTTTTTTTGCACCAATTGAAGACATGTGCACATATTTTCTACCAAATCTAAGAGGAAATAAATCCTTCCTGTATTGGCATTGACACAGACTGTCATTGTAGTGGCCCAAAGGCAAATTTTCACATTATCTTTAAATGTGCATATTCAAACAAAATAAGAAAATCCTTTTTTTTTTTACATTGCACGATCTGTAAAACCACTGGGTTTGTGGTTTTCCTAGCATTACTAGCATTATCTGTGAGTGATACCTTGCACTGCAGGTTAACTTAAACCAATGTGAATGGTACAGTAAATGAGTAATGTCTGCAAACGGCGTTAACAACTCTACCTTTCATAAATGCAGACTGAGAAGTGAGCAAAGTCCACTTCAATGCTGAGGTTATTCAAAGGTACATAATAATGTTATAGACAGACAGACTGAAGCACAGACAACAGCACAGTTCCACTAGAGTCAACTGATTTAGACACCACATTCATTTTCAAATTTGGTCCTACTCTGCAGTATAAACGGGTGACAATGAAGCAGGGCTGTTTCAGCACAACTAGCACTTTGACACTGAGCAGGACTTTCATTGTCGGGACACTGTGGTAAAAGGCTGATGTCATTGTGGTTAACCTAAAAGGCCACAATGTGGCCCATAATATTTTTGACGCCATCATATTATTTATCACTAGGGTAACCATATAAACAGAGCTGCCAATCACAATGATCAGATATTTTCCTGCCAAGAAAAATGTATTTTGCTAAGCACTACTTCTATGAACGAGTTAAAAATACTACAATTAAGACTATTCAATACATGATGAATCATGAACATTTAAGTTGGGTGCAGTCAGTGAAAAACAAAACTTTATAATACGCTTAATGTTATGCACAAAGCATTTTTGTGAATTTTTATTTAAAAACCAAATCTTTGCTGATCATGAGGTCTCCCATGCATGTTTAGACTCGGACGCCACATCCATGAGGGAAGGTCAAGTTTCCATCAACATGACTGACAAGGGACACTGGTCTTAGTTAGGGGGGTCATTTAAGGTGATTGAGCTATGTGATGCATGTTGCTGGGGTAGGAAATCAAAACCAATAGCTAGTCAGCACAGATTAGATTCAACATTCCTGGTAAATCTGCCTTCTCACTTGTTATGGAGGAGACTTCTTGCTGTCGTTTATAATACACTGGTCAAGGCTGGAGGTCACCTTGTTCAAAGAACTGTGGAATGCGAGGCACGTCACAAACATTCAATTTCACAGACACTGCCACAATAACTACCATGCGGCACAAAGAGGAGAACAGTTTTGAAAACATAAGAGCAAAACCTGTTAAATGTGCCTTATGGAAGTAGCACTGATGTGGTTGCTGATGTAGAAAAATCCATTGAGGTCAACATAAGTACAAGAGTCTTCTCTACACACTGGAAATGGAAGTTGTGTTTACACACCTTCATATCACAATGTGCTTTTAATCGTCACCAGACTGTACACGGTTACATGTACATTTTGTACAGATAAAAATTGCTTACTTCCAAGAAACAAACCACAGTTCTGGATTGTGGAAGGCCATTGCTCTGAAATATAATGCCACAGTGTCAATGATAGTCAAGAAAATGAGTCATAAACAAGATTTAATAAGAGTGGTGGGCCATACTAATTCGAAAGTTTCTTAACTCCTTCACTATATCTCCTAATCATCTCAAGAGGGACAGCTGGGAAGACAGGAAAAACAAATCCATATGTATGGCAGCATGATGAAATTCTGCACATGCTCAGTGTGTCTCAAATGATCCATGCTAAAATATGAATTGGCAACCCTGACTGCTCAAAGGTTTTAGAGAAAATTAGCTCTGGTACAACTGAAAGCTATTTTTTTTTTTTTTTTTTTTGTCTTTTTTCCTCCACTCCCACTCTAAAGTCGATATAACTTAAGAGACAGTTTCCCTCGGTGTCTTCATAATGAATATCTAGTTGTGTGTTAAAGATGGGCTGAATAATTAGTGTACCAATAGCCTGCGGAGCAAGTACCCCAGCTCATCCAAGAATAATGTGTTATTCTTCCAAATGCAACAACTGACCGCATTTCAACACATTCAACATTTCCACGCTTTATTGCATAACCACGAACAAGATATCAACATCAAAAGTTACCAGGCAAGTCATCGTGAGACGAACGCACGTGGTGACATGGCATGTTAAGGCAAGGCAAAACAGCTGTGTTTTTACCTCGATAAACTGGAGAGTCTGGGGGGCAGGACACCTCCTTATTTTCGGGAGACAGTCTTTGCTTAGCATTTGCACTTCCTGAACTGAGTGTCGGACTGGAGGGGGGGCTTGAACCCCGGCTGTTCGTGGTTCCGCCATACAGGGTCTGCGCCCGTGTCGGGCTACTCTGGCCCCCACGGAGTAGCTGGTAGGGCACGGTGGCACGGATGGGGTGCAAACGGCAGCTGCTGTTGCTGAATGAGCCAGGAGAACCCGCATTGCTGCACCTCACCCTCGGCTGTTGAAACGAGTTGCTGGGGGTTGACATCCTCCGAAATGGGCTGTTGTTCTTGTCGCAGTGAAAAACACCTACTGCCAAAGTTACTGCTTCTCTGGAGGAGGAGATGGTTGGGGGCGGTGGTAAGATAAACATTAGCTTGTTAGCGAAAAACATTAGCTTCCTTTAAAAGAAAAACTTCTACTCATACGATCAAGGAAAACTGTTCTGAAGCGTATAATTTAGTGACACTTACCGTTTAAAAAACTAACACATGTCATAAACTGCAAACATAACATGGATAACTTTATAAGTTGTTTTACTATTACTTCAAACATTTAATTCGTGTTTTCCAGCTCTTGTATCTTCCCCATCTTGTCCACTCACTCTAAATGACAGTTGATGCAGACAGACTACTGGCTGATATCTGTAGGCGGGCTTAACGTGTCGATACTTGACATCTGATTGGTTATTGTCATTGTACAGTATCTTCACTGATTGGTGGGACTTGTTCTATAGACTACACTTTCAACCAATCACGACTCAGACGTGTAATTATTGCGTGCCAAGTTTTATCAGAGAAAAACTACATTTAAACATGTATAGTTAATTCCACGTATAAAAATGTTTGGGATAATATATCAAATAAATACACAATTTATCATGAGTTTCTTCCTCAACGAAATGTAAATTCAAATTTTTGCGGGGGGTTAACACAAAAATTACTATAGGAAATAACTCTTTAAAAAGACCTATCATTCTGTAATTCCAGATACTTTACATTACTTTGCGTCAGTTCAAAACTAATAATTATTTTAATCATTCATAATCACATATTCCAAGTCCCATGCATTGATATACATAGGTAATCTTTGGCCACCCATGTCCTGTGTATCATGTGTATTTTCCTGTCCCTGAATATGTGAAGAAATTATTTGCTTCTAGAAACCTAATTCAAATTTCTTGTTCAAACATGTTCAGCCAACAAATCTGTTGAGACAGCCGGTCAACGGCTGTTTTCCAATGTAAAGAAAAAATTTCAATTTCAATCATCAAGCCAACATGGATAGACCTTTCCATGACAACACACCAAACTAGATCTATTGAGGTTTCTACATATTGCTGACAGCTTAACACAATACCTTCTTGTAACAGGATCATCATAGTGGTAGCTGTTGCATTGACCTTGCTTTTCAGATAATACTGAGATTTAGTGGTTTCAATTTTTTTTTTTTTATTATCATTAAGCTCATGCAACTCATAAATGGTCTGTGATTATGTGGAAATTTTCATGGGGGAATATGTGCAAATCTAGTAACCACATGACAAAAACCTACAAAAAATGGACTATTCAAACTTAAAAACAAAACATTCAGCAGTGCTCTAATTTGTCAGTAGGGATTTAATTAAAAGGCAAACACGACACTGAATGGATGAAATTCCAGCCACTCTTGGTTTTTGAGACACTGCATGGTTCGCCAATTTGTCAGCTCCACTCCAAAAAAGTTCACAAAAGGACATGTGGGCCTATAAAACCTCCCACACTGGGTCGAGATCCCGGTGAATGCTGCATACAGTAGCTCCTGCTCCCCACCTTCTCCCTATTCCATGACTAAGTGATTTAGATGGCTCTGGTGCAGGCTGCCTCTCGCTTACAATGTGTCCCTGGGTGAGTGACTGAGCGGGGAGGGTGGCAGAGAAAGAGAAAACCAATTAACAATGTGGATTACACACAGGCACCCCCCCTCTCCCCAAACTCATGGCACCAATCGCTGGATGGATGTGTGGTATGTATAGTTTTTGGGTGCAATGTGGGCATCAGCAGGGAGATAAAGATTGAGGGGGCCAGTGTGTATTTGTGGAGATTATATGCGGGGGTGTACAGGGCTTGGGCTCTCTTTTCACTTGCCCTCGCTTCGAATCAATAGTGTTCCGGCAGCTGAGGTTCTTTATGAAGGGAACAATCTGTAGGGTCTTGTCAGTGAGTCGAGCAGCTGCTGTTTTCTGGGGAGCTCTTTCAAGGACCACAGGCCTGGAGTGGGCTAGTGAATACAGGCGCACCCTCCCACTCTCCTCCTCTTTCCTCATCCTCCCCACCCCCCCAAGCTTCTCTAATTCCTTAGCCTACCCCCCCTTCCAGGTTTAGAAGCCCCTACTGCACAATATCAGATGGCACAGAGAAACATGAAGAGCGCAAGAGATTGTCACTGTTATCACCCTGGGTGCTGTCTCCCACCCCAAACAATGCTTTTATGAGGTATATGAAGATCCTTTTAATTAAACAAACACAGATGTTAAATATCTATTAAAATACAAGCCAAAAATAGACTTTAGACATATTGGCACCTGTGATCACACCTTTATAACCTGAAGTGTTAGTGGACATTTAAATTTATTCACTTTTTTTCAAAACAGATCACTATAAAACCACAATCCTGATTCAGGTTAGATTGGAAAGGGCTGATCACAGCAGAGCCTCTTATATTTCTCCTGAGTGTGATTTTCATTCACAGAGCAGTGAATTAGCATTTGCTCCCTTTCTGTTATTAAATGAGTTAGTCAGATCAGTAGCCCAAACTGCCTCCCATCTTAATATAGGTCTCTGTTGTTACAAGGCTATTACTCAAAAAGTGTTTTTTCTCTGGTCAAGCAGCTTCTTCAAATTGGGACACTGCTGGCATCTTTGTCTCCGGGCTGGTTGTTGGTGTGGCGGGAGCAGCAGTGAACATTCACTGGCTTGATTCAAGCTGGTGTTTGGCTTCAGTTTCCAACACATATCTTCTGTTTAGCTGCTGTCTGAAGGAACCAGGTTTCCTGTGGTGTCCAGCTGCATGCATTTACACGTACACGCCGACACCGGGCACTCCGTGTGGTCTCTGTAACAAGACATATAAAGGGCAGTTTAACAAAGGAAATGATAGAGGAAAAAAAATAAATAAATAAAAAGGGGAAAAAAAATAATTTCCCAAAATTATTATCACCCAGTAAAAAATAATACCACGATTATTTAACATGATTACTCATTGTGCCAAGGCAAGACATTTGCCCTGGCTGTAACATAAGCCAAGACTACCCTTGCTTTACGGTTTTTGTTTATTCACGTATCTTTCTTTTATCAGTCTGGGTTTGGAGCAGAGGTATACATGTCCGGCTCTAACCGTAGCTGGGAGGGACTGCATTGCGAGGACAGGTGTTGCACTGAAACAGGCACCCCTGGCACTTTTCATGGGAGGCTTATTTCAACCCTACACCAGACCTGGCTGCTTTGGAACAGGAAACAGACCTACGGCAACACTGCTGCCTGACTGCGTTACTGAGTAGTAGGGGTGTGCGATAGAGCAAGATTTGATCAAATACCAAGTAAAAAGAGGGCCAGTGTCATCGACACAGATACAAATATTTTTTAATAGGGCTGTCAAAATTAACTGAATACACCAATATAGTGACAAAGTCACTAAATTAGCAACAGTGTTTGCAGCAATGGCGGAGGATCTACTTCTGGTGTTGTATCGAGGACAGTTCCCCCTCCCCCATCACGTCCACAAGGGACATAAATGCATTTTGTTAAAAAAAAAAAAACTTTATCATGGTTTAAGGGTTTTTCAATTTTAATGCAGATTTATGTGACATTGATTGCTCAATAACTTAACCTTGTAATAAAACCTTATAGGCTAATAATGTCCCAGCCTTTTTACTAATTATTTTAGAAATCATTTGCTCACTTCTAACCTGTTAATAAATAAATTCTGAAATTTTCAAACGTCTGAGTCATAATTGGTCAGTTACAGCAGGGGGAACACATCCTGATGGACGAGGTGGAGCTTTGGCTAACTGGAGCAAGAAAGGATCTTGCTTGCCTCTGGAAGAGGCAGAAGAGCACAACACGGGTCTATATGATCCACGGGTCTGGAGCAGAGCATAATATGTCTAAATATTTTTAATAATAATCTTTTTTTTTTGTCAATATCATTGTTTTTGTGATCATTTGGAGCTAAAATCTATATGTGAAATACTACACAGCCCTATTCTGTATACACACATTTTCCATACATCTCCATGTTTTCTGCTTAGGGGGGTTAAGAAAGTTCATCTGGCCATCAGAACCCAGAGAAGGGCAATACTTGCTTTTTAATCCAGAGATGGGGAAGAAAAATAAACAAATGACTAAAAGCAAGTCGTTGTGGTGAAACTGGATAAGCTTCACCTATTTACTTTCTGAACAACCCATAAAACAGGGAAAGGGAGTCACCCTGATTATGTTTCATTCAACAGTCCATACTCACACAAAGATTGCACTAAAACTGCAAGACAAGACTTCCTCGTCAAAACCTGTGCTGGCATTTCAGAATTGAACGAGTGACACCATTATCTGTATTCACCAATTTTTCATAAACAGACACATCTAAATTGAAATCTTATTGAAATCGGCAACAACTGTGAAGCCCATTAACTATGCCCTCCAGCCAATCCACCTCTTTACCCTCACAGGCAGAACAGCAAAGTGTGGCGTGTCTACATTAAACACACCTTTATGTGTTAAAGGGGCTTATATTTAAGTGACAGGTAGAAAAAGAGGAAGTTTCTTTTATAGATCAGTTGAATCACTTTGCCTTTTACAATAAAGGAGCAAGAGAAAGACTTCTATTTTATGCCATAAGCACTTGGCATAATTGAGATTTTCTGCAATTATCTTGAGATAATTTTTTTTATAAAAGAATTGTGTTAATTTTTAATATGAGAAACTCAAAAACTACTTCTTTGAACAATTTAAATAATTCATTTCTACACTTATTCCATTTTTTATACAGAATGTAAATCTTGTGAATGGATGGAGCATGATTTCAGCTGTAACCGTGTCTAAAAATGACCTTAACAGGTCTACTCGTCCTACCTGAACCAGCTCAGCATGTGGCCCGCATGGCCACCATGTCGACAGTTGTGACACCAGGTGAACCAGTTGTTGAACTTGGCAAGTTTGTTCTCCCTTGTCAAGTCCACTTTCTCTTCTGACTTTCCAGTTCCTGTGAAAAGATTTATCCATGAGTTAATTTTAATCAAATGTGGCTATGAGGGACATCACAGCCATAAGAGGACCATAAATGTCCAGGGGCTAACTGTCTTTTAAGGACTGATCAAAGCTCATGCACACTCTCCTGCTAATGCACGGTTCTAAGATGCATCCATGTTACTGCATATTCTCTTTACCTGCACAACTGGAAACAGGTGTGCCCATATTCATAAGACAGAGGGCACAGCGTGGCAGTGGTTTCCTGCAGCCAGGGCAACTAGTGACTTTTGACTTGGTGGGGGAGCCGCTGACACCATACTGGCTGAAGCCTCGGCCCTGGTGAGGCATTGCCGAGCAGCTGTAGGAGATTGACTTCCCACAGAAGTTGCAGCTCACAAACACCTGCCAGGAACGAACACAAAGGTCGGCTGATAAGCACCTGTGGCAATGAATGTAAAAGCAACGGGCACATGCTCACCAGCTGTCTGGATTTCATTTTTTTTTAGGGGAAAGGGAAATAAGTATTAGATAATACAACAATAATCCCAACATGCCTAACGGTAATTATAAGAATGTCAGTAACACAATGGGTACTGCCAAGTTCTACTTCAAGCACCAGCTTACTCTTAATCACACATAAACTCCTTTTAAGTATTAGACCTTATTAAAAATTCTACAAATGTGGAGTATGTGTCGTGTCTGGAGGAGATTTCTCCCATACAAAAGATCTGTAATAATGTCACATGTTTTATAACTTGGTTATAATTGTTTACATGTATGAATGTTTAGGGTTGTAAGGCTAATGTTGTCTAAAATAAGTATTCATGGAAACAACTGTGTTGTTTTTTAGAATTAATTATTAAACCTAAAATGATTTGAAGTTGATTAATCATTAAATTTCTGTTAAATCGATGGTCCAAAACCTGAATCAGTCTAATTAGAAACAATATATAAAAAAAGAAAAGAAAACATCTTCTTGCATTTATTACCTGTGCTAGTGGTTTGGAGCTGGGGTCCAGTTTCCCTCGAAGGATATCAAACTCAGCCCGTTTGTGCCAGAATCTCCACGCATCCAGCAGGTTGCGGTAGTTTTCTATCCAGCATTGGACTCGAGGGTCTTTTAACACTTCACCTGGAGAACCCTGTTGGGAGAAATGATTCAAATCAAGTATTATCTTTTCTGCACACACACCCCCTCTGAGGAAAGAGTTGTGCAAAAAAGAGAAATCAGCCTTATTTAATTATAAACATCATAAATCACGGCAAAATTAAGAAAAATAAAAATGGTCCTCACTTGCTCTTAAATCAGGCAAGTACATGAAAAACAGCGAGTCATGTTACACTTGGTCATTTATTTACCGAACAAAACGCAGAAACAGGGTGCGATAAAGCTGGCAAAACCACCTTTAGCAGCAATAAATTTAAGTAATTATTTTCTACGTGACATTATCAGTTTCTCACATTCTTGTGCAGGAGTAATGATCTACTCCTCTTCAGTTCATTTAGGTTTGCAGCATTTGTTTCTGCACAGCTGACTTCAGGTCCCATCACAGCATTGCAGCCAGGTTGAGGTCTGGACTTTGGCCGTTGCAACACCTTGATTTTATTTATTTTATTTTTTTTTTGGGGAGTCATTCTGTTGTTGATTCATTGCTGTACTTGGTCCTGTTGGATGATCCAATTTCAAGACCTCACATTTGACTCGACAATACTTTTGTAAACAGAGGAGTTCATGGTTGACCCGATTGGTGCACAGTGTTCAAGTCCGGTGGCTGCAAAACAAGCCCAAATCATTGGCCCTCCTACACCGTGCTTGACAGTTAGTATGAGGTGTCTGTGCTTATATGCTGTGCCTGATTTTAACCAAACGTGGCACTGTGCATGGAGACCAAACACTTTGGTCTGGTCTATCCAAAGGACATTGTTCCAGAAGACTTGTGTTTTATTGCTCCATTCCTTCATTTGGAGCCCCACAAGCTGGAGCTAATGCAGCAGCTTCTTCTTCTGGGGTCCACATTTAACATGACATACATCATACAGAATAAAAAAAAGAAAACATAAAAACAAGAGGGCAACACACTTAACATAAGAATAAAACATGGATATAAACATGGTTTGTTCAGATGCAGCTTTGCAAACCTACTGCCATCTTCTTTATCTCCTGGGAACATTTTCAAATATTTTGTTTTTCTAAGTTTACCGTCTACAACTGCGACATACCTTCTAAATTTATACTAAAGCAGAAAGGGTGGGGGTAGTTTTTTACACTTATTCCACTGTTAAACAAACTATGACAAATTGCAACAAATACTAGACATGTTTTGTTATGTCCTGTTCAGCAACATCTTAGAAGTGAAAGAGGACGTACTCCTTTTCACACAATGCATGTCTTTGAGGCCCTTGAACTGCAGCATAGGAGTGGATCCCTTGTACACAACAGCTTTTTTTCTCAGGGGCACGTTAGAACAAGAAAACAAATATCAAGCAAACCAAAAAAGTTGTTCTACGGCACAAAAGTTGCAGACCTGCCACACCACTTTGACAATTTTAGTGTTATCTTAACTAACACAATCAGGTTTGTTTTGTATCTTTACAAAGGTGCAGGTGCCACCTGAGTAAGCAGCTATGACCTATGTTTCAACACATGCACTGATCTTCAACAGTTATAGTCAGACAGATTTCCCTTTTCTTTCAATTACATATATGTTTTTTTCCTTTGGCATATTTTGGTAGTTGTTACAAGTGTAAGACTGTCCTCACCTGCTACGATAAAACAATAAATTAACTGACTGAGCTTCATGCCAACAATATCTTTGTAGTATGTAGCTTTATTCTAGAATCCCATTCATTTATAAAGCAGCTCCAGTAATGTGCCTAAGGCCAAATGTCATTTACAATTCTTGAACAAACCAGAAAAGCTGAAACTTCAGCTTTCTTCACATCGTTGGAGAAAAGTTTTCGAGCCACAAAGCTGCTGTCCGTTGCTCTCTAATCACATGAATGTGTTTTAAACACAATGAGTTAACTTTTGAATAATTCGTACCTTCAGCATGCAGAAGCTGGCAGTCTGGACATCTCCGGTACGGTCCACATAGCTCTCCATAAGATCTACTCCATCTTTAGTCAGCCCTGTCAACAGGATGCCCTCTAAGTTACCCACCTCCTTCATCTCATTGGTCAGTTTTTCGATGTATCTTGGGAGCTGCAGTAAAAAGCAAAGTTAACTAGAGAAGACATATGAAACTCAATCAGGTACATGTGAAACACCTGGTGGTATAATAGAGTTCAGCATACTATCAGCTAAAAGCTTTACTTTGCAGTTACCTGAGAATCGCTGAGAAACATACAGGCAAAGGCTACTCGGTCTCGCACAGCAACGCTGCTTTCATACTGAAACAGAAGCAAAAATTCATGTTTATTTTAAAGGGAAACAGCTTCTTTTTTTTAAAATTAAGGATGGAGAAATGTTTTTTTTTCTAATTAGCTTGTTTAATTAGCACCACAGACTGTGAGCCTAAAGAAGAAGCACAGCAAAGACATTCTGTTCTGAATAAAAACAGACACCTGTGCCACTTAATCAGTCCTCAAAACCAAGATGGCTGGAAAAAATTTAACAGAATTTTCTTATCATTGGGTATCATCTTTTTTATAGAGTAAAAGTCTGAATACATAAATCAAGTTAGAACAGCTAAAGATAAATACTGATGCAACTAAAAAAAGCAGAAACAGACGCTCTGTTCTGGGCAAAATGATTTTTCCCCAAAATGTTTTATAACACTGATGATGGAAATGTAAAACATCCCTCTTCCTCTGCACTGGAGAGTTTTCCCCATAAAGGCTATTCAATAAATACCTGTGTGATACAGTGCTGAGAATACATAAATCTGTTTATAAAGTCTGAACAAAAGAGAAAGTTTTTTTCTCCTTTTTTTTTTTTTTTTTTAGAAATTTAAAGTCCATGATAAGTGGTTCTTGTACCAGAACGCCATCGTAGGCTCCAGGCTCACTGGTGAGAAAGGCAAAGATGATGCAGAGGTAGGGGTTCTTCAGCTGCAGCCTCAGAGAGCTGCACATCTCCCTCCACAGGGAGGACTTTTCATCAGTGTAGCCTGACAAAGCCATGGCAACCACATTCAGGTTCAGGTCACCTGTAAGCACGAAGAAGAAGAAAAAGATTAATTTACGGCCACTATCTTTACTGTAAGAAAGAATCCCATTCAGTCAAACACCTGAAAATGTGGCAGCTGTTTTTTGTTTTTTTTTGCTTGATAGAATCAACACAAAAATCACATTAAAAGAGCTTTGTTCTATAATTTGTTCCATCATGTGTATGTAAGAAAATCAACAGCCATTATTATGTCAGCCATTGTTTGGGAATTGAGGTTTTGAAGCCTTGAGTTCAGCATCTGGCCTCTATATGGATGTTTTTAGACCACAATAAGCCATATTTGGACAAGAAGGTGTAGCTGAGGATGATCCTTAAAATCTGATTAGACAAAACATATTTTTAAACCTAATACCTATTTGAAATTTTAAAAAGACCTGGCATACACTAATTAGCAAGATGAAATCTTAATATTCGCACTTGCAGGAAATCTAAATAAATAGTTTTCTATATGATAAGTTGGTACTTTTTTGAAAGAGTCTACTAGAGTCAGAGATGTTTTAGAGTCAGCCCAGTGATCAAAACTGCATTTAGCAAATTTTAGCACTTGATTCTGACTTGTCGGGTAAGAGAACAGAAGAGGTGAAAGTAAAATTGGGTAATTTTTTGGAGACAATTCTTTAGGGAACTGGTTTATTCAGCATTTAACCGATCTGCCGGAGCACAGAGCAGCTGCACCCACCTCAGGAATCACATATTAGATTGCCAAGTTGTACTGACAGATGAGCTGAAAATGCATATACAGTAGGGCTGCACGATATCAGTAAAAGATGCGATAACACTGTTGAAACTTGCGATGACGATATGACCTGCGATAAATAA
>JBAMHW010000006.1:5137777-5154612 GCA_037177495.1 Rhadinocentrus ornatus | reverse complement strand
TGCAACATGACCTCCAGCAGGCCACAAATGTGCATGTGTCTGCTCAAACGGTCAGAAACAGACTCCATGAGGGTGGTTTGAGGGCTGGACGTCCAAAGGTGGGGGTTCTGCTTACAGCCCAACACCGTTCAGGACGTTTGCCATTTGCCAGAGAACACCAAGATAGGCAAATTCGCCACTGGCACCCTGTGCTCTTCACAGATGAAAGCAGGTTCACACTGAGCACATTTGACAGACGTGACAGAGTCTGGAGACGCCATGGAGAACGTTCTGCTGCCTGCAACATCTTCCAGCATGACCAGTTTGGCAGTGGGTCAGTAATGGTGTGGGGTAGCATTTCTTTGGGGGACCGCACAGCCCTCCATGTGCTCGCCAGAGGTAGCCTAACTGCCATTAGGTACTGAGATGAGATCCTTAGACCCCTTGTGAGAGCATGTGCTGGTGCGGTTGGCCCTGGGTTCCTTCTAATGCAAGACAAGTGGCTGGAGTGTGTCAGCAGTTCCTACAAGACTAAGGCATTGTTGCAATGGACTGGCCCGCCCGTTGCCCAGGCCTGAATCCAAATGAGCACATCTGGGACATCATGTCTCGCTCCATCCACCGACGCCACGTTGCACCACAGACTGTCCAGGAGTCGGCGGATGCTTTAGTCCAGGTCTGGGAGGAGATCCCGCATGAGACCATCCGCCACCTCATCAGGAGCATGCCCAGGCGATTTCTATTGATAATTTTTGTGTGATTTTGTTGTAAGCACATTCAACTATGTAAAGAACAAAGTGTTTAATAAGAATAGTTCATTCATTCAGATTTAGGATGTGTTATTTTAGTTTTCTCTTTATTTTTTTTAGCAGTGTAGTTATTGCTACGTCACAGTTGCATTAAGTACTTCTCTTGCATTAAATAGCAAATACACATTGGATTGTTTACAACAGGATTTTTAGCAAAGCTTTTACTATATAGTGATGCTATAGGTCTCAGAATAATCCATCCATCCATTTTCTATACCACATATTACAATTCAGGGTCATGGGAGAGCTGGAGCCTATCCAAGCAGTTACTAGGCAAGAAGCAGGGTAAACCCTGGACAGGTCACCAGTCCATTGCAGGTCTGAGAAACAGGCCTGCCTTCACAGATCACAAACGTGCAGCTCTAGGTGCTCCAGTCCCTTCTCATTATTCAAAGACATGTTTGTCTGGCTGATTTTTGATTATAACTTGGTTGTAGCTTTGAGCTTATGTATTTATGTCTCTTTTTTTACCCTGTGTGGGACTGGTGGCCCTTACAGGGTGGACCTTACCTGCTGAACAGGTTCCAGCTACCCTGACCAGGATGGTGAATTTAGTACTGGTTGGTCTCAGGGGAGATATTGTATAGTGACAGTAAAACATTTATACCCATTTTGAGTCAGTAAATTATGCTGAATGGCTCTTCAACTCATCTGCATCTGACAATTTTTGTGCTTTTTTTTATCCAGGGTGCAGTTGCACTTGAAGAGGTAAGTTTTAATATGCAATTCCACATTTTAGCTCTCCAGTTGATTAGGCTAGGCAAAGGCAAGGCAGATTATTTGTATAGCACATTTTATGTACAAGACTATTAAAAGTGCTTTACATTACAGCGTAATAAAAAGCATTACAGCGGGGTGCTGGAAGCAATTACAAGTGCATTAAAAAAAACTTTTAAAGAAAGAAAAGAATTTAAATATAAACAGAAAGAAAAAGCTAAAATAAAATAAATTAAATGCAAGAAATAAATTCCACTGTGGGAAAAAAAAAATGTATTAAAACATGATCAAGTTTAAAAATTCAACCTTGAAAAATCAGACGCAGATTTGGACTTCTCAGTCAAAACTTTTGAAATCCAGCAGGGAAGAGGTGGGTCTTTAATTTCGATTTAAACAAACAGAGTTTAAGCTGATCTGAGGCTTTCTGGAAGTTTCTTCCAGACATGTAGAGCATAGAAGCCGAATGCAGCTTCTCCATGTCTGATTCTGACTCTGGGAACTGATAAGAAACTGGATCCAGATGACCTGAGGGTTCTGGTTGGTTCATACTGGGTCAGGAGATCATTGATGTATTTTGGTCCTAAACCATTCAGAGCTTTATAAACCAGCAACTATTCTCTGACGGGCAGGCAGCCAGTTTAAAGACCTCAAAGCTGGACTGATGTGGTCCACTTTCAAGGTCTTAGTGAGGACTCAAGCAGCAGAGTTCTGAATAAGCCACAGGTGACTAATAGATTTTTTAGGTTGACCTGTAAAAACACTGTTACAACAATCAAGCCGACTAAAGATGAAAGCATGGACTAGTTTTTCCAGGTCTTGTTGAGACATCAGATCTTTTACCCTTGAAAAATTCTTTGACGATAGTAGGCTGACTTTGTAACTCTCTTAATGTGTTTCTCAAAGTTGAGGTCTGAGTCTATCAAGATTTCTGGCCTGGTAGGTGGTTTTTAGGTGTATGGACTGAAGCTCTGCGGTAACCTTTAATTGTTTCTCTTTGGCTCCAAAAACAATCACCTCAGTTTTGTTTTTAACTGGAAAAAGTTCAGGCACATCCAGTTATTAATCTCCTCAATACATTTACCAAGAGCCTGTACCAGGCCTCAGTCTCCTGGGGACATTAGCTGTGTCCCTATTCAGGGTATGCACACTTCGAAGTGGAAATTCATCGGCTGCATACGTCATAGTGGTGCACCAAGCAATGTCCCAAATTGAAGAAGCCTCCGAATCCACGCTATAAATCTGCACTTTGTTTGGCCTCAAACGAAGGCTGCCGGTGATGCATCCTTCGCGGCCTCTTTTCTCCCAGAATTCATTGCACACAAGACGGTGGCGAAGGAGCAACCGAGCTTAGAAGAGAGAAGAGTACGTTTTGTTTTTTTGTTTGCTTTTTACTAAACTTTAGTGGAAACATGACAAAACGAAGTACATTAAAACTTGTTCTGTAAATAGTGGCATTAAAATTCTGTAATATTTTTTTACATTATTACTCGATCGGTGTTATTCACTAAAATGGCCTATGATATGCGAACAGTAATTTGGGGGGGTTTAAGTGATTCAGTGTCCTACGTTGTTGCTATGGGAAATTCTCGTTGGCTAGGTAGGCTGTCCTATTTCACGAACATTAAGCGGACTTTGAAGTGTGTAGACTACGTGGGCCACTCTGTAGCCTACGAAGTCTGCACACTCTGAAGTATGCAGACCCTGAATTGGCACATAGCTATAATATAATATCTGTGTGTCATCTGCATAGCTATGGCAACAAATTTTGTTTTTCTTTATGACCGATGCTAGTGGGAGCATGTAGATGTTAAACAGAAGAGGCCCCAGGATGGATCCTTGGGGAACTCCACATGTAATTCTTGTCTGCTCAGATGTAAAGTTGCCTATTGACACAAAGTACTTTCTGTTCTCTAAATAAGTTTTAAACCAGTGTAGTGCAGTGCCAGAGAGGCCTACTCATTTGAATAAAATATTGTGGTCAACTGTATCAAATGCAGCAGTGAGGATTACTGTGAATCTTGTCCCTGACCTTGACTTCCACTCTGTAGTGTCCGCAGGCTCATGTGTGTTTGTGTGAAAAAGGAGAAAAAGGTCCTCTAGGAAATCCTGTGAGTTTTTTTTAAGCACAAACATTTTGATATTTGTGGGACAGTTATTCTGTCTGGGTTGCTCAGTATTTGTTATCCGCTATGCCTGCTCTGTGTCCAGGGTGGAAAAGGAGACCAAGGGGACAGAGGCCTGCCTGGTCTTAAAGGAGCAAGGGTTAGTAATAATGCAAAGAAAGTTTTCTGAAAAGTATTAGAGTCCAATTTTACAAGAATCAATATAAGTTGCCTTCTTTTTAAAGGGTGAGCCTGGCTTGGATGGTCAGCCTGGAAGTGACGGTCCTCAGGTAAAAATGACTCCCTCTTTTTTTTCTACTACTATGCACCCTTCTCACTACATGAAATACTGACTTTGAACCTTTTCTAGGGCCGTCCAGGTTACAAGGGCAGCAAGGTGAGTTTGCAGTATTAATATGAGAAAAAGAAAGAAAAAAGAAAAACATGTCCAGAGAAAGTAAGTGGATGTGTTTGGTCATGCAGGGGGAGCGAGGAGAGTGTGGCGCTCCGGGGGAGAAGGGTGACATTGTATGGTCATTATTCACTTAAATATTTCAATAAATGTCTCTCTCACACACATTGTGCCCTTGTGATGAGTTATGCGTAATCTTGCAGGGACCTGAGGGACCTCCAGGCCCACAAGGACCAAAAGGAGAGGAGGTAATTACTCAGCGACCATGAAAATTGGTTTACGCATTTTTACAATTTGAGTGGGGTTACGGTCTGAAAACATAAATGTAATCCGCAAAATGACGACCTCATTATTTTTTCACAAATCAGTTATTTTATTTTATTTATTTTTTTATTATAGTTATTTTATTAATTATTCCAGCTTCTCTGCTGGCGCTGCGTCCAAACCCTCGTCTGTAACGTCGTTTAATCAAAAAACAAAGCACAGTGGGCTGATTCCTACAGTTAAATTTGGACATTGAATGGTTGAAATTGGATTTACACATACTTAAATATGCAGTGCTGCATACAAAAACAATCCGCAAAACAGCGAGACCGCAGAAGAAGAACCGCAATATGGTCGCGTGACCACTATAATCCTCTATCATTGTATTTGACTTGTAATAAATGATTTACACCCTCAATTCCCAAAAAGTTAGGACTGTGTAAAATGTTAATAAATACATAATGTCGTTGTTTGTGAAGCCCATAAACACGTTTTTTACTCTTATTAGAGCACAAAACAACAAATCAGTTGAAATTGATAAATTTTGAATCTGATGGCAGAAACACATCCCTAAAAAGTGAGAACAGAGTGATGTTTACAACTTCTAACAACTGTCTGTAAATGTCTGGTAGGTGAGGAGACCAGTTCCTAGAGTTTTAGGAGAGGAATGTTGTCCCATTCTGTTCTGATGCAGGATTCTAGCTGCTCAACAGTTTTGAACCTTTATTGCAAAATTTAAGGTTTATGATGCTCCTAATGTTTTCTATTGGTGAAAGATCTGGACTGCAGGCAGACCAGTTCAGCAGCGGGACTCTTCTCCTATAAAGCCATGCTGTTGTGATGGATGCAGGATGTGGTTTATCATTGTCTTGCTGAAATCTGCAGGGTCTTACCTGAAAGATACGTTGTCTGGATGGGAGCAGATGTTGCTCTAAATGGGGAAGCTGCCCACGCCATAGGCACTAATGCAGCCCTATACCATCAGAGATGCAGGCTGTTCACCTGTCCACTGATAACAAGCTGGATGCTCCCTCTCCTCTTTAGTCTACAGGACACGGCATCCATGTTTTCTAAAGAAAATTTGAAATTTTGACACATCTGATCACAGAACAGTTTTCCATTTTGCCTCAGATCATTTTAAATGGGCTTTGGTCCAGAAAAGGAAGCAGTGTTTTTGGATCCTGTTAACATGCAGAGCAATATGAGGGCCCTAAGATCACCAGCATCCAGTTTTAACTTTCAGTCATGTCCCTGGTGCACAGAGATTCCTCCTCATTATCTGAACCATTAAATGATATGATAGACTGTAGATGTTAGGATCTTTAAAGTCTGAATATTTTTCTGAAATTGTCACAGATTGGTAAACTTCTGCTAATCTTTATATCTGAGAGGCTCTTCCTCTCTAAAATACTCCTTTTATACCCAGTCATCACCTGTTGCCAGTTAATCTAACAAGTTGGTAAATAAATGCTCCTCCTGTTGTTTTAATTTGTGCCAATTACTTTTCCAACCGTTTGTTTCCCCTTTTACATTCTTTGTGTTAGTGCCATCAAATAATAAAAAAAATTAGTTAATGCTTTATTTTCCATTAAATGGTATTTTTGTTCCATTGGAAATAAAATAAGTAAGTAAATTTTGTAGCACATTTCAATACAAAAATCTGGAAGTGCTTCACAATAAAACACAAAACAACAGGATACATAAAATCAAATAAAACGGAGCAAAAGCAAGGTTAAAAACATGCGTTTTTAGGTGCTTTTTAATATAGATCACATATCTCAGGCTGAGGGGAAGGGAGTTCCAGAGGGAGGGAGCCACTGCTGCAAAGGTTCAGGCACCTTTGGTTTTCAGCCGTGAGATTTGCAAATTTTTGCATTCTACATTTATCTACATTTTACACAGACTCCTAACTGTGTTTAGAATTGAGGCTGTCTTCAAAGGTCTCTGGGATTGCAATTATTATAAAGTATTCTAATTAAAATTCACAACATAATTTCAAACAACTTGTACATTGAACTTAAAAAAAGAGGATTAATGTAATTCTTGCATTCACCTCTCGTCCTTTAAGCCTCTGAAAATACTGTCTGCTGGCTGCCAGTCACATTAATGTACAGACATCAAGATTTGTCAACATCAGACAGACTGTCCTCTTAATAATATGAAAAAACTGGAAGTGGAATTCGCCTTTTTATTCATCTCTGCACTAATGGAATGTGAAATTTGGATTATGGGTAATCCTGGCACCAAAGTTGTGAATCCAGGCTTGCAGGATATTATTCTTTTGCAGGAACAGACGTTTTGTGGTGGGATTAGTGCAGAGACCTGGCTGCCCCTCTTCCTCGCTGTCCTACTGGCACAGTGTCAATTTAACCTTGTTATTTTTCGAGCAAGGCCTGAGAATCGAATGGAATGAAAGCCACGAATGTTTATGTTGATCCTGTTGTAGTCCCTGTAGTCATACAACATGAAGTTTCATTTTTTTTACTTCATACATTACTGTTTTTATTTATTTTATTTGTTTATTTAACGGAGACAGTGCAAGTTAATGAACATCAGCACCAAAATGTTTGATGTAAACATGCCGGATTATAGCAAAGATTGCTTGAGTCCATCTGTGGTCTGAAAGTAGGTAAAAAGATGCACTAGGGCTGATGCTAGAATTTCACTGATGATGATAATAAGTAAGACTTGTGTGCTGCACTGACAGGTATTTGTTTTGCAGGGTGAAATAGGACCAATAGGAGACATAGGTCCCGAGGGCCCAGCGGGATCAAAAGTAAGTCCATCAAAGGCCTAAAAATGCTTTGAGTTGCAGTCAAAAAAAATTATTTCCAGATATTTATGTTCTGCAAATTTTGCAATTTTTTCTGTCAATTGCAAGTGCAACAAAAAACTAATGTTATACCATTAACAGGTGTGTAAATTCAAAGCCCCATAGTTATAGTTAAAAGACTGCTTTGAAAGAAGCTTTGCTAATTTTTAAAAGAAAAATTACTTTTCCCTCTAACATAACAGATTTATTAGAACATAAAAGCCACTACGTAACCAAAACAGCAATAATCCAGGAGTTCATTAGGAAGGTGGCTCAGGTGATGAACTGCTAAGTAAATGGTTCACATGGCAGAAACTCAACCATGAAGAAGAGAGAGGAGGAACCGACATGGAGGGATAAGACCCGTGGCATGTACCACTGA
This sequence comes from Rhadinocentrus ornatus, assembly GCA_037177495.1. NCBI lineage: Eukaryota > Metazoa > Chordata > Actinopteri > Atheriniformes > Melanotaeniidae > Rhadinocentrus > Rhadinocentrus ornatus. The sequence goes on along the minus strand of JBAMHW010000006.1, from coordinate 5,147,135 downwards.
AAGACTGAAGAAGTGATTGATATCAATAAAAAAGACTGAAAGCTAGAAAAGACTGATCTGAAAGACAGCACAGAGGGACAACTCGTGGCTCTATCACGGAGACAAGCCAGCACATCATAGGAGGAGGTAACCTGCAGTCAGTTATAGCATACATGGAGCATTATAACCAAGTTGCTGAGAAAACGTACAGGAACATCTGACTTCTGTCGGGATGTAAGCATAAGATTCCTCTAAAGATGACAGAGAATGACGGAACAAAGATTCTGTGGGACTTCTGAATCCAGACCATTAAACTGGTAATGGACAATCAAAGTTGTAGTTTATTAACTGAAGAAGAAGCAGTACTGATAGATGTAGTGACCCAAAGTGACAGCAACAACAAGAAGAAAAAATTTTAAAGAAGTAAAAAAATACTAAAGACTGATAGAGAAAGAAGACAAGATGCGGCAGGTGAAGAACATCAGAGATCTCTGTCCAAAGCAGTCAGGATACTTTTTAGACTCTTCACGCCCCAAGGAGCAAATGAGAAGGAGGTACACTCAACGGGATTTAATAATGCACCAGTTGGGAGGAGATTTCACTAATAAGAGTCAAATGCATTTATCGTCTTTGTGGTGACTCCCAACATGTGGGATTTGGTCACATCTTAATAAAAACTGTGAACAAAAACATAATTTTAGGGGGAAATTCTCCTGTACAACACCTAGCCCTATAAAAATGCACGGTAGGTTTAGATAAAATGGCGTCTGTATGAATGCCACACCTGAGGCAACTTGACCGGGATCATGTAATAGAAATAGTGGACCAGAGCGGAACAACAGACAAGCTGCCAGAGCAGTAAATGTCCATCATACCAAAGTAGTACACTTGCACCTTTGTTATTTGGCCACAGGAACATCATCAAACCAACCATGACCTGGCCAACCAAAGAAACCAGATGAGACATGCAGTATCTCCCTCCTGCACATCAGAAAGTTTCCAACCCCCCATCGTTAGACCAGGAGAGACTGTTAACGCTATGATGGAATTTAGATTCTTGATCTTTACTCAGTTATCTTGACTTTATGCTTTAATTATATCTGCTTAAACAATGCAGGGTCCAGCTCCTCTCTATCTGGGTTCTGGCAGCTTGGCGTTGTCACGGGGGCCCGATTTGCGGTGTGGTGCCGCTCGAAAATGAAGCCCAGATAGAGCAAAACTAGATGTTTGGATGTTGTTATTTAACCCCTTTCTGATCAGAAGGCAACAGTCAGTAGAAGCCATGCAGCAGTCCTAAGGAGTGTTTCCAAGATAAGGACAAGTTGCTTTTTATGTGGCACATTATTAACATCCAAACATCTAGCTACACCACACATCGTGCCACTGTGATACCTCCAAGGACAGAACCCAGACAGGGGAACTGGACCCTGCATTGTTTAAGCAGATATGATTAAAGCATAAAGCCAAGATAACTTAGTAAAGATCAAGAATCTAAATTCCATCACAGGTTTGTTTAGTCACTGATAAAATTAAGATATTTATTAAAAAGCTTGTGAGACGCAATAAATGAGGGGTCATTTTAATATGACGCCAACTACACCAGTGAATTTACATATAAATGTAGTGGTGCAATATTAAATCCCTAGAGTGTGTATAGCAGCGTAGATTTAGGTTAAATCTCCTACTCATGTGTTTCCTGGGTTATCATTCCTAGGTTGTGAATCCCTGCTTCTTTAATCTCCTCAGTGTCATCCTCTTTAAAGATGCAGAACCACAAGAAAGACATGATAAAGATTTATGTTCATTCATCTAATAAATATTTTTAAGGGTTGGGGTTAGCATTTGTCATTTCACCTCAGCTTCTGTCAGCTGTGTTTGACTGTCATCATGTGACACACAGCTCTGAACTGTTCACTTACAACAGGGAGACCGAGGACCTAACGGTGCACCTGGACCACCTGGAGACTTTGGAATTGGATTCCCAGGCGCCAAGGTGACCGAGTCATACTGTCAGCTGTATCATCATTGTTGTTAAAGCATCCTTTTCTCTCTCATCATGTGCATTCAGTGTGCTCTGCAAGCAGGGTGGTTTAAAAAAATTACAGAACATTTTAAAGACATTTGTGTCTTTTAAAATATTGTTTGATGAGGTCATATCTCAGAGTTAAGTTATTACTTCTTTAAGAGTGAAAATAATCTACTGTTAAGTGCATTTTACTTGTCATTTAATTGCTGGAGGGTGTTTAAAGCTGTTGGCTACTTACAGGGTGAAAAAGGACTTCAGGGAAAGCCTGGACCCACAGGTCCTGCTGGGATAGGAGAACCAGGACTGCCAGTGAGTAGGGTCAAAAATGTATTAAAAGCATAGAAATTGTTGCTAACTTTTAATTTACTTGCCAGTAAGACCATTGTAAGACACAACATAAGGTATTTAAGCACATTTTCCTCTTAAACTGCAGTGAGTAACTCAAATTCATGTCAATATATTTAATCACTCTTAATGATTATATGATTCTCAGAGACTTAGCACTCACTTTGTCTTGTTTTCAACAAGTACTAAAGCCACATCAACTATTTTAGCAGTCTGGTATTCACTATTTGCTGGTATGTGCTCATTTCTGTACATTAATGGTTTTTTTATTAAGCACTGTATCTTTTCCAGGGACCACCAGGACCACTTGGAGCACAAGGAAACCCTGGAGCTTCTGGAGAAGGGTTTCCAGGACCAAAAGTGAGTAACATCTTTGATCATGTGTAGCAGGCAAACAGTTTACTATTTAAAAGGATGACCAAAACACATCAGCTTTTTTTCTAATGCACATTTCTGACAGAAAGAGATTAATCTAGATAAATTATAGCAGTGTCTTTAAACTGTAACATTGAAACATTTAATACTGAAGTAAAAAAGATTTTAGAAAGTCACAATTTGTACTGAATTTGTTCATTAGTAAAAAGTGAACTCTACTGAAATTCAAAGCAAGATTAAACATGAATTAAAAACAAGATCAGGTGCAAAAGCAGTGATAACGGATGACCTAAACACCTCTGCTAATAAACAACATGTAAATTTTTGCAAAGATACCCACTTAAGGCTGATGACAAACACAATTAATCTAAAAACAGGGGGATGACGCACCAACAGAAACACTTAATCATCCTAAATAAAAATGACTCAGAAGTTGTTGGTTATGGGACCACTTAACACTTTAATATCACCAGTTCACAACGACGCCAACTCAAGGCACTTTGATACAATTCATTCCAGTTTATAGTAGACCAATTATAATTCAGCTAAAACAAATCTATTCTCCAGTTCATTTTCATTTATTTGATGAGGACAATGCAAAACAATGAACACTTTTCAAGACATTATGCAAATTTAGCTAAAAGCTACTTTCCATCCGTAGTCCTCAAACATTTACAAACAACAATGTGACAAACAATAACAAATAGCATTTACAATACATACACAACAATAGACATACAATGTACAGCACATTCCTGCTCTCGACGGAGGACACTTTTCCTTCTCCCTACCTCCACACACTCCCTGCTACTTGTCCTGTCTTATTTGAGCTTCTCTCTGCATTTCTGTTCTAAATCTTGAACCATGGATCTGATCAGCTGGTCTCTCAATGCAATTGACCAAATTTATTCTAACCACAAAACGGGCGTAGGGGAGCCGGCTTGTCCTGGTGGAACATTAACGGCTGGATATGTGATGAACTCCTGGGGGGTGTGGAAGGTCATGTGTTTGTTGCTTCTTTCTGTTGAGGATGCAGAGGATATCTACACATTTGGATTTATGATAACTGGGTATCTGTTGTTTGGAACGGGCGGTTTCCTGGTGTATCACAAAATTTGGACGCTGTTGGCGGCTACTGGCAAGCTGCCTGACTTTTGTGCCGTTGTATGCCGAGCTCTGAACAATCAGACTAATGCGTTGCAGGAGCCTAATCGTTAACTGGATGCCATCCTCGGTCAGAATGGCAAGCTGGTTGCAGTTCCGGAGCTGTACTTTGGACACGTGGACACCAACTTGGAGAAGCTGTCAGGTCGGCTAGGTGGAAACTGACCAAGATTCGGATGATTTCGAGTAGCCAGTGAGAGACCACTGAGAGACTTATAGCGAAACAAGCTCTAGCCTGAACCAAAACAAATGCTGTTATCATAATCTGGCTCCCTAAATGGCCTTGAATGGCAGGTTACCAAGTTCCCCTGGAATGTTGTGCAGATGGATGCTCTGCCCCCATCCTCCCCCCTCCCTTCTTCCCAGGCTGTGGACCTTTCTTGCTCCCAAGGTCGCCCCACTATCATCTGGTGGTAGAGACTGGAGAAATGAACTGGGGAAAGTTCACAGGTTCACTTATACTTACTTACACACACATGCATGTACACTCACACACACTATTACAGACACACACCCCTCCATGATTTCACCGCCTTGGCTGGACCCTTCCCCCCTCCCTCCACTCCCGGGCGGCGGGTGGATTGGACGCGCTCAAGTCAGCTGCGTCCACACTTGGCTGCGATGGGAGACCCCCACTCCCCCCCTACCATGTGTTTTCTTATGTTGTGACTGTCTGAACCCTTCAGGCGCAGTGTAGAGATGTCTCTTTTTTCCCCTCATCCATTCACTCTCCCTCATGTTATCTTTTCCATCCGTGAAAGTGGCGCGCCGTGGCTGCTGCCTCAGTCTGCCTGATCCTGTTTGTGTTTATATGTTGTTATTGTTTACTCTTGGATGGGTTTGTACTGGAGAAAGAATTTTGTTGCACCTGTTGCAATGACAATAAAGTTTTCATTTAATACGTCATATACATTAAAACTCACCTATGTTGACACATTTAGTTGATTTTGAGCCTTATTTATTTTTTAGCTATTTTTAAAAAGCAATAAAAGTGGAACTCTCGTACAGTTATTAGGAGATTATTCCACTTCACGCAGCCTGTAACAGAAATAGTGTTTTGTCCGGTAGCTGTTCGTCTAAGTGGCACCTTACAGTGCCTTCTAGAAGCAGATCTGGTCCTATGTTTACTATCCTTATGTCTTATAAATTCCTTACATTCCTTAAAGTGGAGAAGGGGCTAGGCCATGAAGAGATTTATAGACAAGGCAAGCAAATTTAAAACTTTTAAAATAGTCAACACTTGAAAGATGGTAATTCTTCAAAATTTCACAATGGTGAGTTGAATTTTGCTCTTTTGCAAACACCTTGATGGCTTTTTTATACAATTGCGCTAAAGGTTTTAGTACAGTGGTACCTGCAAATTCTATTCTATATTATTCTAATCTACAGTCATTTGGCAGACACTTTTATCCAAAGCAACTTAGCGAGTAAGAACAACACAAGCAAGAGTTCAAACAGGATGGGACATTGTTATTAAGTAGTAGCACTGCTGTGAGTCCAGTTGGACCCAGGTGCTGTCATGTAGTGCTACAGGCAGTGTTTTTTTTTTTTTTTTTAGTCCTTTGTTTAAATAGAAGATCACGATTTCATCACACAATATCTTCTTGGGCATAAGTGCATGCAGCATATTCAGTACTGAGTTGAGCCAAAGAGCTGGACCAATCTTCCTAACTCATTACGACGAGTAGAAGAGTTAAGCTAAGTGACAAATGACCATATTATAAAACAATATACAATTTGAGACAGGATCATGCAATGAAGGTATGATTTTACAGCATCATTTGAGATAAGAGGTCTGATTTACATTTACATTTTACTGTCTATCATACTGATAATACTGTACATATTACTTACTTGCAGGATTTATTCTGTATCTGTTTATAAAGATATTGTTACTTATCTGTAAATTTTTCTCTTTTCTTATTGCGACTGCTATCTTTATCTTATCCTTTCTTTATTTGGTATGGAGCGACTGTGTGCACACAATTTCCTCAGGGATTAATAAAGTATACTAATTCTGATTTGTTTTGAAGATTAAATTTTACAGTGCTGACAACTTTTTTACATGATTTTTAAAGGTAGGATTTGAGTCCAACATTATTCCAAGGTACTTGAATTGGGATACCACATATAATGAGTACAGTATATGATATAAAACCACAGCAGCATTGCGGTCATCCAAGGATAAAACTTTGTAATCACTGTGCTCTAATCCATCGGGATTTCTTGTACTACTATCTGTTTAAAACTATTTTAGGTTAAAAGTAAGCACTTAAATGCCTTGTTTTAAGTTTGGGTCAGATTTTTGTAAGGCGGGGGTCTGTTGCACTTCGGTTATGATTGCCTGCAGTCATGAATTTACAGTAATTCTGATCTGATGCGTGTACTTTGTTTGTAGGTTGGAGTAAAATTAACATTCCCTTACTAAAGTTTAAAATTAGCTAATTTTCTGCTCCTTCAGATACAGTACCCTTCTACTTCCCAGGGGTGATGTTACAGAAGTTGATAAAGAAGCTGCAGTATGAAATCAAAATGGAATAACACATATTTTTATTGCATAGAACTAAGTAGTTTAACAGAAGGACCTCTCTCTCTCTCTCTCTCTCTTACCGGCTACCACGTGCACAAGCACAGCTTGGTCCAAAGGTTTTGTATTGCTGCACATTTTTAATAATTCCTGATCGCTTTCTGTAGATTTAACTAGGACTGGTGATGGAGTTCAGCCCTGAAACAACCACAATGCATGTGCGCAGTGAACTGACCTCTGAAAACAGAGTCCTTGATACACAGTGATGGAGAAAAACATTTATTCACGTCTACTGCAGCATTTTAAGAGTTGTTTAAACTGTTTTCATAATATCAAGAAGTATAAAACTTGTGTTTAAATGGAGATTCATATTTTTGGGGGATGGACACACATGAAATTAAATGAAAAGAAATGTTTTGAGAACAAAGATGTGGCAGAACTGTCATTTGTGTTTTAGGGGGATCGAGGATTTGATGGTCCTCAGGGCAAACGTGGCCCTTCCGGTTTGGGGATCAAAGGCGACAAGGTGAACAAACATTAAATTAGTAACTAACTTTAACTTTTAGTCAACTTATGGAATTTGTCAATAAATTCTGAATCACTTGCTGCATCAGAGTTGCTTTTTAATATTTTTTTTTTCCTTTATCTTTTCTCAGGGGAATCGTGGACCACCTGGGATCCAAGGTCCAAACGGTGCTCCTGGTGTTGGACTTCAAGGAGAAAAGGTACAAACTGGATTAATTATCTTTATAAATGGTAAATGGACTGTACTTACATGGCACTTTTCTAGTCATTTGTTCACCATTTAAAACGCTTTTACACCACGTCACATTCACCCCATCACACACACACGCATTCACCGCAATATTCTGCACAACCTTAAAATCATTACAAATTTGAATAATTACATGAATTTTGCAAAAGATTATATGAAAAATTAAACAAGTGCCCTGTGAGCTTTGATATTTCTAACTTTGTAGTTTTCTTTTCTTTGTATTGTGATGGATAATATGTTGGAACAAATATAAAGTTATAATAAATGTAAATGGGAATGAATGTATGTAAGATTCATCAGTGTTTGATAGGAAACTCTCACTGGCTGCATGTTACACTGAGGCACTGTGAATAAGCTTTGGATTAATCTGATGGTGAAAATGTGATGTGTCTCACAGGGAGACAGGGGCCCACTTGGACCCACAGGACCCAGAGGAGCTCAAGGTATTGGATTAACAGGACCTAAGGTAAAACAGTTAGGGGGGAATGTTCGTTATTTCCATCATATTGTCTAATACAGAAAAAGCCGCTGATTATAACGGATACACAGCTTTTTCTCTGTTTGAGTGCACCTAAATTGTTTATTGTTATTTGAGTTGTTTTTATTTTGCTGTCAATAAAATCTTCTCAGTCATGGAGAATACAGAGAAGCTGCTGCTTTCAGTTTAAGTAATTTAGTTTAACTCATAAATTTTTAAATATTTCTTTTCTTGTTTATCAGTTCAATCAATACATCTGCTCTAAAACAGGCCTCTGCTTAAAAATTGCATACACACGATGAAATGAGCTTACTTCTGCAACCACAAGGTCTGTTTGAATACTTTGGAGTTATAGTAAACTTGTGGGATTTTTTTTAAACATGTTCAGTATTACTGGTAAAGAATACATGAAATTAAATAAAAAAAAGATCATTTTTTTGCTTTGCAATGATGCAGTAGCTCTACACTTCTGTTGCAGAACAACATGTGAGCATTAATCCTGCAGAAGCCAACTCTTATAAAGCGAGGTGTAACAAAACTGGAGAGGTTTTAGTACAAACCGTTCAGACAAGGTCTCTGAAATGGCCTGTTTGACACCATCATCAGGTTTTAAAAGGTTAAAACTGCTTGAACTTTTTCATTTTTGTAATGTTTATTTTTAGGATTATGGGGCTGAGCCAAATAACTACCATCAGTCGCACTGAATAATGTCAGTCTGACACCCCTACTAACTGTGTGCATGTTGTCCTCAGGGGAATCAGGGCCCCACAGGTGAGCCTGGACTGCCAGGGGAGAGAGGTGTGGGACAACCGGGACCCAAAGTAAGTCCTCTAAACACTGCTGCAACCCTTCACAATTAATTACAGACTTGGATTCAAATGAGCATTCTTACCTTTTGGATTATCTGTAAGGAAATCAGAGAATTCTTACAGGGATGTACTAAAAACTGCAGCAGACTGGCAGCTCAAATTTCATTTAAAAAAAGCTTAGTTGTTTATCCTGTTCACATAAACCTAATGCAACATGCTGGTAGATGATTTTGATTTTAATATGGTCAGAAAAGCTGTGTGTCCTTTTGCTCTTGTTAATGGCTTCATGGTGAAAGTAGAGATATCGTGCTTTTAAACCTACAGAACTAAATCACTGCATCAGTTTCTCTACTTTGTATCATTAAGAAAAGCGCTAAACAAATATCATGATTATTGATACTGTTTTTAATGAGAGATTATTAAAAATGATGTTTTCTTAATATTTAGCAAAAGGCCTCTTAAAAATAAGAAAACAAAAAAATTACAACTTCAATTCACATATGTACTGGGACGCTGTGTAAAATATAATAATTCCTGAACTCTTGGAAAAAACAGCTCACTTTAGCTGAGAATCTTCATGGGTATGAAATGAAGAGTGTTTTATATGGTTCCTGCTCCGTGGCTCAGGTTTCTGTAGTGGAAACACATTTAGCTGTTTATTTGATTTTTAGTTTCCTTTTATTTATTTTTTTTTTCTTTAGGGAGACCCTGGAGCTAATGGCTTACCAGGACTTTCAGGTCCACCAGGCGAGGATGGAAGCCCAGGACAAAAGGTAGCATCAAAGCCACTTTTCTTTTAGATACATTATTTTATTTTATTTTATTTTATTTTATTTTATTTTATTTTATTTTATTTTATTTTATTTTATTTTATTTTATT
>JBAMHW010000006.1:5087172-5121256 GCA_037177495.1 Rhadinocentrus ornatus | reverse complement strand
GGGGAGGAGTTAGGGGGGAGGTGGGGGGGTGTGTGAGAGAGAGGCGGCTTAGGGGGTGGGGGAAAAAAAAAAAAAAAAAAAAAAAAAAAAACATTTTTAAGTGTTTTAATTAATAGACTGATTTCTAGACATTTTATTTTATTTTTATTTTTTTTTGTGTGAAAAGAGCAAAGCTGTTGGAATCTATGTGAGCAAAACAAGAATTTCAATCACTGGATGTTTGCAGCACTTTTAAATGATAGTATCCTGCAGCCACATCTCACACAATAACTTCATGGTGTTCAAACATGGCCGATTCTCCCCGAAGTGATGTAAATGTAAATAAGAGACTTAGTGATTAGATACTGTGTCTATCCAACTTAGTGTTCAGCTGATGGACATCCTGAAGACACACTTCTGGTAGGTCACAGGACATCACTGAAAGGAATAACTTGTTTTAATTAAGAAATAAGTAAAATACTCCAGAGACATTGGCCCAGTCTTTCATCCATGTCGTCTTACTGAGCTGTTTCACTGACTAAGAAAATTTACTAAAAATCTCAGAAATGAACATGATGATCAAAATGCAGTCAAATACTTGACCGCTAAATCCCAAAGGAAGTTTAATTCAATCTAATCTAATCTTATTATGCTGCACACAACTTCTGGGAGCATGAGAGCACTTGCGTGATTATTTGATGACTCTTTGGGGTCAACAACTCACTTCAGTGTAATTAAGCACTCCTTAAATTTAATGATTTAAAGGGTTTTCTGACAGTAGAGCTTTACAGCAGACCTTGATTGCAAGGTCAGGCTCTTGGGAGAAGAATTTGGAGGATGTGACATGTGAATTCAGATTTTAAAAAAATGCAACATGAAAGTCTTAAAAGTCTTGAAGTCATAAGGGGGCGGCATGGCTCAGCAAGGTAGAGTGGTTGTCTTGCATTATTGCCGGTTATTATTGCAGTATTGCCAGTTCGATCCTCAGCCAAGTCGAGTTCATGTCGAGGTGTCCTTGGGCAAGACACCGAACCCCTAAATGCTCCTGATGGGTCGTGGTGAGCACCTTGCATGGCAGTTTCCGCCATCAGTGTGTGAATGTGATGTACACTGTAAAGCGCTTTGGATAAAAAGGCTATATTAACACAGACCATAAAACAATTTTGAAAAGAACAAAAACAGTGTTCCAGTCATTCTGAGATGGAGCCATCGAGACAGAATAATCAGAACCAGACGGGTAGAAATTCTGTGGTTCACATGTCAATGTGGGATCCTACTCTTTTACTGAGCCTTTTTTATATTTTCTTGTGGTAACACTGAGGAGAAAGCTAATCCTTTTATATGTATTACCATATTTTTCAGACTATAAGTCACTCTTTTTTTTCATAGTTTGGCTGGTCCTGCGACTTATAGTCAGGTGCGACATATATATGATTTAACGTGTTTTAAAATGTTAATTCATACCGACTGACATGAACCAAGGATTAAATATTACAGTCCACATCTGCGAGAGGACACTCTAGGCTTTTAAAAGCCATGGTTTTTGCTGCTCCTGTAACACTGAAAAAATGTACACATTAGCTTAAAGACTAATGAGAAAGACTGAACACAACCAAAACGATCCTAAAAAGAAGATGTTTTTAGCAGGTACTGCGAGTAATAAACTCCGCAGCTGAAAACAGCAATTAAGCAGCAGTTAGTGGGGTTGTTCAGAAACGACCCTGAGGATGAAGAATTTAATGGATTCAGGGATGTGGAATGAAATCAGGATCCTGGTGAACTTGCTTACCTTATTCAGGCTCCCAGGTATGTCCTTTATGCTATTATGAAGCACCGTCACAGCAAAATAAAAGCCTTCAGAATTCTGATTTTTTTTCCCCCCAGGTGTTACAAATGGAAATTATATTATATGAATGGATCCGTAGGAACATAAAAAGTCTGTATTTGCATACATTTACAGACCATAAGAGTGAGAAAGTGTACTCAGGAAATGTGACATTGTTCTGCAAATAATGTCATTTTGAAAAAAAGAACACTTGCTTTTTAACTTACTGTCCGGTTCTACGTCGGCTTGCTTGAGAGTGACGGCAAAGAGTTAAGAAAGAACTTTGTTCTTGTTCTTGAGGCCTTTTTTTAAAAAAGTTGGTTTGATCCACTCAATTCACACTCCGTGAGAAGCTTCGTCTGTGACGGGGCGGGAGCAACTGCAGGGGGATGTTTGTGTCTTTATGTGCAATGAACAATGACTGACTGGTTATTTCATTTTTAATGTGAAACTTCGTCGTGGCAGGGCGGGGCTGTGCACTTTTTTTTTTTGTTTTTTATAATGCATTTTATGACTGATGCGACTTATACTCCGGAGCAACTTATAGTCCAGAAAGAATGGTAAATAATCAAACAAATAATAATAAATCTAACAAACCCAAAGAATTAATAGAATGAACATAAACAAGCTGTTTATTTGCACATTGATCAGATTTCAAATTTAATATTTAGTTGAACTTTGCTCTCTTTTGGTCTTAAAGCATTTCGAAGCAGCTAAATGTTTGGCTGTGTCCGCTACGTAAACTCTTATGGATACTGTTTTGCTCCCAACAGGTTGTGTTCAGCAGTTTCTTAGTTCGATAGTAGGGAGCTGAACTGTAAACACACAAAATATTGCTCAATGGAGCTGATGGCAACCTATGTTCATAAACCTAGCACAAAATGTAAGTAAATTTCCCCTTTAAAAATCCAAGTTGGTGCTGATTAGTGTCCTTAACAAGGTATAACTTTTAAGTTCCTAACTATCCCCTTCTATTATGTCTTAAAGTTTACAAAATAATAGTTGGAGTTGCCACATTTTAATGAATGAAACTGTATTTTGTGGTTGAGAGACAAACCTGGGTGGTGAGGTCAGTCCTCCAGGGGTTGACCTGCAGTCCATCGCACCAGCCTCCGCGCCCATACAGCCACGTGCCGTGTTCGTTTGGTACTGCACCCTCTTTCACCAGCATCGTACAGCCCAGGGCTGTTCCTGTTTGATGACGATAAAAATGTGACAATCAGCCACAGAAATATATTTTTTTAAGCAGATCAGAGCCAAGCCTTCCACTTCAGAGTTTGACTTATCAGCAGCCAATGTACAGACATAAATGTAACTTTTTTACTACACCTTTAGGTAAACAAAGCTGGATTTTAAATTAAAATAAAAGGACAGAAAATATCTTATTTTCAATGTAAGAGCTTGCAAATCGGTGAGACATCTTTCTTTAATTCCAACTTTGATCAACTATTTCATTACTGAAGAAATAACTTGCAATAATAATTCAAAAATAGTATTTAAGCAAAGCAACATGCACACAAGTGTGATGAAAGCTCTCCACTGATACTTCGATATTTTCTAAACTTCATATATTTATGGTGTCGGAACGCGCCAAGTTATTGATCAGGACAAACTTCTTGCATTTTAAAAGAACAACAAAAACCTAAACAAACTTTTTGTGTAGATTAGCCTTTTCCAAACTGGGAGACCCAACCCCCACGGGGGTCCTAAGATAATTTCAGTAGGTCGCCAGCTTATTGTAAATATTAGCATATAGCTATATTTATCAAATAAATTAGATTTTTATTAGGGCTGTCAATATTACTACATTAATGCAAATACAGTAGTTCTGAGAAATTAACACAAAAATCTTTTAACACATTAATGCAAAACAACGTTATTACTCACGCCGTATTAAAAACCAAAATTTGTCCCCATCTCGGGGAGAGAAGCTGATTGTTGACATGTAGGTGCTTTGGCACAGCCATGAACCGAATCCACCAAAAACCTCTTTATCATCCTTATTTAGGAAGTTTCTGACAGTTTTCAAGCCTTACATTTAGTATTTTTATCATCTGCAGGTGATATTTGAAAAACGCTCATTTAGCCCCATCTTTGAGAGAGAAGCTGATTGTGGGCACATGAGTGCTTTATCACTACTGTTAACATAATCCACCAAAAACCACTATCTACTTTAGAGAATGACCACGGGATGACCCATTATATATATTACACAATTAACTAACATAAACACTAATGTGTGTTATCTCAAAGGTCAAAAAGTTTGGGAACCAGTAATGTAGATTGTAACTTTCTATTTTCATTTTTAAACTCACAAACAACTGAGACCATCTCACACTGAGGTCTGTTAAATAGCTGCAGTGTACATCTTCTGATGGCTACTTCCTGCAGGATAATGCACCACGTCACAAAGCTCAGATCATCTCCACCTGCTTTCTAGAACATGACGATGAGTTCACTGGACTCCAACGGCCTCCACAGTCACCAGATCTCGGTCCAGTAGAGCAGCTTTGGTATGTGGTGGAACGGGAGATTCTCATCTCATCAATCTCACTCAAACCAGTCCTGTACTCATGTGTAACTAACATTCTGTTTACCTCTTATTAACACTGTGTTTAATGTATATTGTAACTATTGTAAATATGAGATGTTTGTCAATGTTTGTTCAATGTGCCTGCCTTAGGACAACAGATGCAATTTAGCTTTTGTAGCTAACTCTGGCATATTTGCTATGAAGCATTTGCTTGTGTTGATCAATATGCATTGTCCTAAATAAATAAATAAATCATGGATGCAGCCGACAAACCTGCAGCAACTGTGTGATGCTGTCATGTCAGTATAAAGCAAAACCTCTGAGGAACGTTTCCATCACCTTGTTGGATCTATGATACCAAGAATAGTGGCAGTTCTGAAGGGAAATGGGGTCTTTTTTTGGTACTTTTCTCACCTGCAGAGTCAAATATGCGAGTGTTGTTATGAACTGCATTGACCAGGAAGTGGTGGGAGGTGACACAAAACTCGCCACAGCCATTCTCGTCGCTGCCGTGTCCTGTGATGACGGCGTACAGCTCCACCTGAAACCAGACACGCAGTCAAGATGCTCTGCATTCAGCAAAGATAAGGCTGTAGATTATTGTTTACTATGACAGCATCCGGTACCTTCTTGGTTGATGATGGGATGGGAAATTTCATTGGTTGGTATCTCTTATTGTAGTCCCTGTCGAAGGTTCCTCCGCTGTACAGTGGCGTCACCCTAAAAGGACGGAGCTTTTCCACACCACCACCTGGCACACACAAAAATGTAATCCCCCCCCAAAAAATATATATATAAAAAAAAACTGCAACACTTTTCCCACTTAATAAACTAAATAATTTTAATCTGTCCTTATCTTGGTCTTCCAGCTGCAGCCTCATCACAGCGTTTACCTGTCTGATTATGAAGACTGAATCTCAGGTTGAGGGAGACGATCCAAGGCATCGCCCACGGTACCGTCTTCATAGTGAAGGTGCATTTATTGCCATCCAGCAGGGGGATCAGAGAGGACACGTCCGTCAGCCAGCGCCCAATTCCTCTGCCAAACACCCCCACACATTATACACACAGCTTTTAAACAGACCAGTTTGACTGGACCCTACACTTCTCCGTGAGTGGGTCACACATGACCCATGTTGGAATCAATGTTTTTTATGCTGCTTTTCATTTTGGCTCATGATTATAATTTGCACAACATGTTGGTCCATATAAGAATTTCTGTGCTGTGTTAATTTATCTTCTTAAGAGGTGACACTTATAAAAAAATAAAAAATTATATCCCTGACAGTCATAGCTGATAAGAATCAAAGGGGCCCATTTAAATTTCACAGGAAATAAATGTGAGCCATTTTCAGACGCTTGGGGAAATAACTACAAATTCCTAAAATAAATAAAATCCAAAATAAAAAATTTAAATGGCATGAATAATTTTTTTTTTTTAAAGAAATCACTGAAATGGGAAGTTATAACTTCTCATTTAACGATAGAAGAAAATGACCTCAGAGACTCGTTTTTGACCCACTTGTGCATGTAGGAGTTAAGAGATACTTTGGTTCTTTTAATAAGAAACAGACCAATTACTGAATACTAAACAGAATATTAAAAAGAACATTTTGCACAGTTTTAGGTTTATACCACATTACCAAAAAACATCTTAAATACAAGAAAAAGTCCTCAGTGATTAGTTTAAAGTTCCCAATAAACAGCATTAAGTTTGTTAAATCTTAAAATATTTATAGATGTCCTTTAAAAAACTGTATGTATGCACAGGTTTGAGGTGTAGCAGATATTTTTCAGATTAGAAAGGTTTCATACAGTTTTTAAATTCTTCCATCTGGGGGAAAAAAGTAATCCATAAAGTAAGTTGATTATGATAACGAAAGGTAACTCAACCTCAGAGTTAAACATCCGGGTTTTACCTGCGGAACGCCGTGATCCATCGGCCCAACTCCGTGTTGCAGTACGGACTCCGCTGATCGCAGCACACAAACAGCTGCACCGTGTGATCCCACTGAGCGCAGGACGAGTCTCTCCGACCAGGACAGGACAGCGATGCATCCAGCTCCAAAGTGTCAAAGTCCCACAAATCTGCACAAAGGTAGCACAATGGAAACCATTAAAATGTTGATCACATGTGTTCAAGCTGCTTTACAGCCCTCCGTTATACTGTAATAGTAAAAGCAGACTTCTCCAGTCCAGCAATATTATCATCTGAATCCCCGAACAGTCGAGGAGAAGAACAGAGTATCTCACAGATACTTAAAGTTACCTAAAGGCAGTTCAACCGTGGCCACAGCTCCTTTCTCCCCCTGCATTTGGACTTTGTCAAACACAGGAACAACTTTTGCAGGACTTTGGAGTTTGGTCTGCAGATCAGTGAAGAATTCAAACCTAGAGACAGAAGCAGTCCTTCGTCAATCCTAAAAACACTAACAATCGGAGGGCTGGATTGCCAGATATTAAATCTGTAAACACATTAAAACCAAAGGTCAACTATTTTAAACTATTTTAAAATCTGTGCAATAATACAGAAAATATCTACTTGCTTTTGTTGCAACTTTGTACAAGATTTAATACTTCAAACTAATTATGGAGCTGCATGTCCCATTGGACTCATTAATTTCACAGCAGCCCTCACAATTACTCATGTGAATACACCAGTGAGGCCCAGACGGTTGCGGCACTGGACATCGGAAGATAAACTGAATGAGGTGTAAACCCCCAAGCAGGTCACCAGTCAATCATTTTAGAATCTTCAATAAAACTAACAACCACTCAAATACAGCACAATGGATCACCCTCACCTCCGTTTTTCAGTTTGAGTTGATTCAGTTCAACTCGTCCTGTATAACGTCCACACTGGACATTTAGAGAAATGGAGAAAAAAAAGAAAAAAAAAGAAAAAAAGAAGCTGCCATTTAGTTTTACTACATTCAGACTGAAACAAAAAATAAAAAAAGAGTCTGTTGCATGCGGCAGCTCTACCCTGTGATTCCCATGTAAAAATGTACATTTAGAAAAAGGATTAAAATTAAATCATGTAATGTTTTATGTAAAGCACTTTGAATTGTCTTGTACATGAAATGTGCTTTAGAAATGAGCTTGCCTTGCTTTATTGTATAAGGCAGCGAGCGAGCGAGCAAAGCTACTCAGAACAAGAAACCAGACAATGAATAATTTAATCACAGATAAGGACAAAACCAGAAGATGCCTCATAGCTGTTTCAGCAAATGCTTTGATGCTTTGAATTAAAAAAAAAATTACTGCATTACTGTTTTGGACTGTTTCCCTCTTTATTTTCTCAGCTGAAGAACATCTGAGCAAAGCATCTTGTCTCATATGCGTGACTGGCAGTAGGATGTAACAAAGGAATCTGATGTCAAATTCTCTTGTACTGCTCTGAAATATGAGTTTGAACTTATTTTAAAAGTAAAAAATCTGCTCTTCTAATGTCACTGACCCATGTTTCAAGTAGCTGTTATCTTGTCAGCCCCCATCTGACTGCTGTCCACTGCAGGTAAGACCCTGAAGTACTAAGAGGTACTTCACACAGGCAAAATCAAAAGTAAGTTAAAAGTGAGCTTGACTAACAAAAAGGTAACAAAAGTAAAAATAAACCAGAACAATATGATGCAGGCCTGGCATGTTGGTTTCTTACCACTGCGCCTGCCAGTTTATAAAGCTGAAGGAGGGGTAGAGGAACCAGCCCATCTCAGCCAGCGCCCCCTGCTGGTCAATACTGATGAAAAAGTTTGGGGACGGGGTCGTCTGGAAGGAAACCTTCACCACCTGTCCAGAACTACAGAACAAATCCCAGATTTATAGCATGAAATGCAAACCATGCAGGAAACGGTTGTCAGACTTTACTAAAATTACTGCAACATTTTTAGGATAGACCAAAAACGCACTCAAATCCAGTCTTTAGACAGAAGGAGGTTAATCAGAGAGCATGTTTCATTTAACCTTTTCTAAGAATACTTTCTGTGTACAAGGATGTTGAAACATCATAAGCGTTAAATCCTTGAGGTGAGCCGGACTTACTGTAGCGTCTGAGCAACAGAAACCTCCTGGTGCACCATGGCAGCCGGGATGCTGAGCGGAGTGAAGCATTCATCCTCAACGCAGTTCATATCCTGGATGGGGTTACCAGGGAGGGAGTAGACAAGGACGCCGGAGGCATTGGATTTGGCCATGTTCTGAACCTGAAAGAAAAACCCGATAGAATCAGATTTATCCCACTGAATTCATCTTATTTTCACTGACGGTTAATCAATAGTCACACACCTTCCTGTTAATCAGAAGGTAACTAATCAGTGGTGATGCAAACTCAAACTGGTCTAAAAGAATAAAACTACTCCTGAATTATTCTTTTTTTTTTCCTTTTCGCCACACATATAAGATTTAAATGGCTTACTCATCTCTCCCTATGATGAGAGATAATGTATCGTAGTAGATCTACAGCTTAAAGATTTTAAGTTACATGTGCAGAAATAAATTCTATAAATAAGGCAGAATCGGAGAGCGCAGACCTCCGCCAAGCCATACGGTCGTCTCTTGAGGAAATCCACCAGAGAAACCCTCAAGAGGCCCAACAGCCCACCCAGTACCCCTATATCTTTAACCTTCTGGATCACCAGATCCAGAAAATTAACATGATCTGGATCAAACAATGTTGGATAATGATGTAATCTTGGTGTTTTTTTCTATTTACCAATGATTCTGGACATTATCTAATGAGTTGAAGGTGTAATAGCAAATTAATCCTTATCTCCTAATAATAAAGAATCCTTTAAAAAAGATTCCTGGATCCAGACGGTGATCTGAATCAAATTTCTCAGATTTCTTGAAATTTGAAACATAATACGTCCACAATTGTGTCGCTAACAGACAAACTAATGCCAGAAAGAACATCATTTAAAAAAAATTAAAAGAAGTAGAAGAATGAATGCAGGATAAACTTTGGCTATGCTCCAACAAATGAATGAGGAAGACTCAGATGGGGGAGAAATGATCAGCTCCTCTTGCTACAACAGGACCAAGTTAGGAGTAGACATGCGTGGCAAGATGCCGAGGCAGTATTCATCTGGAGCTGCGACTAGAAGATGGCCTGGTGTGATGTTTTATAAAATTTTGGACATGGCTGCACTGAATGATGGGTCCTGTACCGGAGCTGCATCGATGCCAGAATGACCCGGCGTGCGTTCATCGTCAAGCTGTCGACGTACGACACCAAAAAAAACCTCCGCTGACATCCATCGCTCTGTTTTGTTACTTTAGCATCATATGATGGTTTTGTTTTCTAATTGTTCCCCCTAAAATGATGGATAAAAAATATAAAAACATTAAAAAATATATCATTTTGTTATCTGTTAGCTGATAAGTGAATGTAGTAAACATATTTTGTAATTCCACATGCTGATCAGTTAATTATTAATTCAAGCTTTGTCTACTTCTGAATGATAAAAATGATTCAAAGGGGGGGGGGGGCAACACCACCTTCACCACGTTGTCAAAATGACCTCCTCTGGCAGTTTCTGGGGGATATCAGAATGTTGGGGGCTGTAGTGTTGAAAGAAATTCTTGGATTCACGCAGTGATCTGGATCACCTCCAAGATGTGATCAATTGTCAAAACCGGAAAGTACTGCATAGTTTTCCATGGATGGTGTAACTGTTAGCAGCATTGTCAATAAAAATGGATCAAGTTCAAGTAAATTTCAGGATTCCAGAACGTTATCACACCTTCACAAAACAGGAAGCAACTATCATCACTGAAACTTAGAAAATCAGACCTTAGAGAAGAAGGAGCAGTTGTCCTCAGACACCCAGGCCACAGCACCCGACACCGAGGGCGAGGGCTGACACCCGTCTCCAGCGTCAACCAAATAATAGGAGTTCGGCTCCCAGCGTGCCATGACCCAGTCGTACCTGGCGTCTAGCCTCTTGATAATGATGGGCAGTTTCCACCCTGCCAGGAGAAACAAAGATTTTGTACTCAAGAGCTTAAAAATGATAAACTACCAACTTTCTTCACACTGGAATACTTTGTTTAAAAGAAAGAAAGAAAAAGATACAGAATCAGCCAACTTCTTACCATCAGAGGTGAAAACAGCCTGGGAGAGGCCGCAGTTGTGACCTGTACAGCCCCAGTTGTAAAGCACACCTGGGATCCAGTTACCCAGAGCAAAGACCGGCACCGGAGAGACGTGCAGCTGAGTCAGAACCTCTTTTCTACAGCAAGAAAATATGCAGAAGAAAAGTTAAAGTTACGTGTTGATTTTCAGCCATTTTTAGAAAACTACATTCAGTGCATTGAAAGTTTTTTTTCCCCAAACTGTATATAAAAAAATATATAGATTAAAAAGTGTTAATTGATGAGATACTAAGGGAAAAGTCTTAGAATGAACTGCCAGCAAAGCAAATTCCTTGTAAACGCAGAATGAGAAACGTGTGCCTTAATTTAATGTCATTACTTTGGAAAATCTTCTAGTCGAATACTTTCACAAGCAGCCACAATTTCTTTCTCTTTTCTTTCTTTTTTATTTTTTTCTTTAACAATTTGGACTATTTTGCAACTTTTTCTTTGTAGGAGGAGGTTAATGTTCTGCAAATTTGAATTTCTGGTTTATAATTTGAAGACTCATGTTTCTGTTGTCCAATAAACTTGTTCTTATTACCTTTATTGTATTTATGTGTTTTCTCCTACTCTAGTTATTGGAGCTGCCTCAAAACGTGTTAATTTTCCACCTAATAAAATCTTATCCTTACCATTATTAGAAATTCTAATTAAATGGCACCTTCATTAAACTCAATGAATGCTCAAAATATCCTGATCTAGCCCACTAGTTTAAAAAAATTACATTTTTAATCTATTGCTGTTATAAGCTACTTTAAATTTATATTTCTTTTAGTTTTAGGAAAGACTAGGAATTCGGTTTAAAGACATAGCAAAGACTATCTTTCCATTTAGACTTCTCTGGCTAGGCCACTTCAATGATTTCTGAGAACCAAGAAAGATTTTCTAATGTTTCTCTCCTAATTAATTAAAACACCAGCTCTAAATAAAACAGCTTCATCTACAATGTTCATGCAGTAAATTTGTAGTTTATAATGAGATTTCTAAACTAAATTTAGGTTAACACGCTTTCCACCACTAACACGCGTGGTTTCTGTGAGGATGCATGAGCTGGAGGCTCGCCAGGTGTTTCCCATCCCAACGCCAAAGCAGTGATCCTTCCCCGGGTCACCTGTGGGCGGCGGCCCGCTGCAGCTGCTCCCGCATCCAGAGAGCATCACTGAGCGCCGAGTCGTCCAGGGACACGAAGAGGATGTGTGTTGTCTCCGGTAAACCATCAAAGAGGCTGGACAGGGAGGACTCCGAGCTCCACAGGCACTCCAAAAACCCTGACTTGTTAGTGAAGGCGTGAATGACCAGAGACGCGTTTAGGACGCCGGGCTCGTAGGAAAACTCCCCATCCAAAGTTGGGACTTTAAACGCGTCGGCGCGGTCACCGGGTTCCGATCCTGCTCCGAGCGGCAATCTGTAATTTTTTGGGGATCTAAAGCTAATGTCGTAAGAGCTCCAGATCAACTCATCATCAGCTGGACTCATCCGTCGTCTCGGACTCCCTGAGGCTTCCGTCACGTGAGGTGTCACAACAATCAGGAACCACAACAGTGCAGACTTTGAAGGCAGCAATGCCATGTTCCCGCTGTTAGCCAAGGACCGTGAACTCACCACAGATAATAATGTTTCAACAATGACCAGAAAAAATAAAAACTTAGTTAAAAATAAATAACAAACTGTGGTTTATTGTTCCGGACACGAGCCGACGAGACTTCTTCCTAATCTGAAAGTACAGACATTTGAGTTGGAGGCGGGCCGATCTGCTGTCTACGACAGCCCTGGGAGGACAAAAAGTTCATTACAAAATCGCCAAGCGTACTTTTCAAGATTGATTTCAATCAGGGAGCTTAACTAACTAATTAACCCAATTTATCTTAATTCTGGATCAACTACACAGGCAACTAGTGAGTAATTATGATGTTAACAATATATAAATGCTAACAAAGGTCATAGAGGGAGGCTGAAGTGTGAACCTTTAATTATAAGTGAATGACCTGAAATTCAGATGATCATGTGACAACTAAAGGTTGGGTTTGGAGTATTTTTGGTTATTATTATTTTTAAGAAACTCATTTAGATTGTTCATTGTTGGAAAGGTTCTGCAAAAAAAAAAAAGTTCAGTTTCTTTTAATGGTGTTTTGTCTTTTCAATATTTTTTACACCAATTTTAAAATATCCATCTTGGTCATTTTGGTTTAGATCACTGACATCATGATCTCGACCTGGAGTTTGCAATGTTTGGAAAAGAGAGAAAAATGTCATTTTAATTTAAAAACTTTTTTAAAACTATTCTGGATTTGTTGATATTCTTTAGTTATTATCTTCTCAAAAAGTTTATCAGAATTTTTATTAAGGACATAGAAAACTTTTGAAAAAAATAACATTTGAGACTAAAACTAAAAACCTACAAAATAAGTCATTATCTTCCTGTTACAAATGTTACAAGACACCTTACACCGAAGTAAAGGTTTATGAAGAATTTGTCTCAAACAGATGTTCTACTGTACAGTAATTTAATCTTTGTTATAATCTACTGGATACAAACAAGATTAAGGTAAAGAACACTGTTAATCTGAGATGGTTTTCCACAATGCACATCATGCTCCACCTGGTTGAACGCAGCATTGTCCAGATCATCTTACAACACTCTTACACAGATAGGCAATAATAATTTCTGCTTAACTTTTACTCTTGATGTGTTTGAATATTCACGATCCTTTACTTGGATAACTGATGAAGGTTATTGAGTCATCAGGACGGCCACAGTAGTGTATCTATCTACAAGTTGTTTATTAATTATACAGAAATAATATAGGACAGAGAAACTGGACTGGGAATCATATTGGGTTTCTTTATTTGTGCTATCAAGCCAACTAGCTGCACTACTTGTTGCTTGAGCCTTGTACTCTCATTTTAGTGTTCATTTTAAAATACAATTGAACCTGCTGTTTCATTTTAATTTCAAAATACAAGAATGAACAAGTATTTTCTTTTTTCTGGTCTGAAACAGGTTACTGACGAAGTTCTCATCAGAAGTAGAGGCATCCCAACGCATAACTAAACGGCTGCTTTGGGGCCCAACACCATCAACCAAATGTCAAGATATCTTGATTAGAAAATAATAGAAATATACGATTGAATAATTTAAATGGAAATGATGATACACACAAAATTCAGTTTCATGCAATTTTCATCTTGATTGCATGCCAGAAATTACTGGTTTAGTTACTTCCTGCCCGCACACAGGAAAACCCTAGAATCTCTGAAGTTCAGTAACGCAAAAGATCGAGGACAAATCAGCTACGGTTTATTTTGTAGTGGATGATTGGATGTTGTGCACTAATTAAGCTGGTTAACTTGTTGCTAATGTTTTCAGCTACTTTCAAATACAAGTTTAGTATGCTACACTTATGAAAAATGCTAAATAATACCAGACCATTTCTCTGACTTTGCTGGTTAAAAACCATACTGGTATGATGTAAACCAACAACAAATAATGCAAATGAATGGGAATGATCAAGTAATAATGAGTACCAATAATGGTTTAGGTTCCTCTAAATCAATTCTGTTCTGAAAGGAAATCACCTGCAGACATCACATTCAGACTAATTAATCTTCTAAATAAATGAACAATCAAAACAAAAGAGAATATTGCACTGCCTTGTTTATGAATCTTTTTAAAGCATTTGATTCATGTCATTATCTGTACTGCTTATTGTACTGCCATGACAGGTCGCGGTTGAAGTTTCAGGTGACCTGGACAGGTCATTAGTCCATTGCAGGGCCAACATAGGTAGAGACAAACAACCATTCACGCACACACATTCCTAGGGAGAATTTAGAGTCACCAACTAACCTAAGGAAGCTGGAGAGAACCCATGCATACACAGGGAGAAGCTGCCATGCAAACTCCACGCAGAAAGGCCACCAGCCCCCCAGCCGAGGCTCGAACCAGCGACCTTCTTGCTGTGAGGCTGCAGTGCTAACCGCCACACCACTGTGCAGCATTTGATTCAGTCATTTCGCCACAAATTGTTATTGAATACACTGGAGTATAAACTCTAAGAAAATGGATGGATGGATATTTACGGGTAGTAAAATATTAAAGTGATGGTTGTTTCTTAGAAACATTTTTTTTTGTACTTTTAATGCCAAAAAACACCCCAAACGTGTCACTTTTTGTGATTTTACTGATATTTTGTTTATACTTGGAGCACCATGCAGCCTGCTTCATTACAAATTCAATCTTATGCTTATCATTGTAATGTTTATGATTAGATGGGTTGAACGTCACTGTAGCAAAGAGAAGACGAAAAAAGAAGCACTTTACCGTTTACTCACAGAAACGCGCACCTCTACGTTGTTGTGTTTATAAATCGGACAATATTCTGAATGTATTTGGACGTCAATTGAACTGGATAAATGTTCAGCTCATTAAGGTGGTTGGCTTAACTTACAATGAAAGCCTCCCAGAAACTCGACAAGTCACGCACTTCAAACAGATGTTAAAAATGAGAGTTTTAACTGTGAGTCAAACCAACGACTCATTCAGCCGTGCGTAAAAGCGCGCATATGGTGCATTGACGGACCGCTGTAGCGCGCCACTAGGGAAAGCCCAGTGTTGTTCTCTCCGAGTATTTAGAAGAATTCAGCGGGGAGTTGTGAAGCAGCCTACCTGCTCACAATATTCATTATTTGAGGTCCTTCCAAAAACGACATTATTTAGATGCAGAGGAATAAAGAGTGAAATTACGCGCGTTTTTCTGTGATGGAGATAGTTAAACTTGGTTTTATACTTGTGTTGATTGTGTCAAACATTATCTGCGAAAAAATGGAAAGAGAAAAGTGGAGAGAGGGAATCGGAAAGGTAAGGCTCATTTTACATGCTCCCATGGAAGAACTTACTCCTATTTATAAAAGAATAAATATTTGTCATTTCTTGGGGGTCAACATTTTTAAACGTGCAATTTGTCTAGATGGGCATAGACATCACTTCGTATTTTCTTTTATTTTCTCTTGTATGTTGTACAAGAACAAATGGCCAAACTCGGAAGTAATCCGAGACATATTAACGAGAATGACCAGAAAACCAAGACAACGGCAGTATCTTGGGCTGATGGGGAGGAAAGGGTCTGGTATGGCTTCAGCATATCACATCCATCAACTATATATCTATATCTATATCGATATCTATATATCTATCGATCTCTCTCTCTATATATATATTTAACTATGCGATCACTAATGTCTGAATTTCCTCCCAAACAGAAAAATCGCAATCAACACGGAAACGTAAGCGCCGTTATTTTGCATTATTCTGTATACATGCTGAAATTCTGTATACATGCTGAAATATTTAGGGGATATGGAGCTAAACTTCTGCTTTAACTTCCAGGACACAAATTTCAAACCTTTGTGGGGTTGATGGGTAAAAGGAGCTTTGACATCAAGGGTATGTTTAATATTGCTTTGGTATAATTGGCGCTTTATTTCATGTAATATCTGCTTAGTAACTACTGACTTCATCCCACAGGTCTGTGAGCAGCAGGAGGACTGAAGACTATTGAGGAAATTAGCTTTGTTTAATTTCAGACTGCATTCTGCTTTTATCGATCCATCACGTCATAAAATATCAAATTCATCTGCCTAGTTAGTTTCCAAGGCTGGAACATTTTCAGCCAAACAGCGACATCTAGCGGGGAAACTTTATAGTCATCCCTGGGGCAAGCTAATGTAAAAAGAGTTTTAAAAAGCATCACCACCTTACAATGAGCCCATACATTATTTTCAGGACAAACCACCTCACTCTTAAATACCATCACAGGTTTATTAAGTGACTTTGTACAATACAAATGAAAAATAAAATAAAAAATACAAAGATGGAGTACATAGCCAAAGCAAAATGTGGTCTTGACTCTTCATTTCCCACTGATCGTTCAGCAGAGTGACTCAATTTTTTTTTTTTTTTAAAATTGCATCTATGATCACTTTTAACACAAGTTTAACAGAAGACGCTGCTGTCAGTCTCAGAGGAGTTTCTAAACATACAAAAGAAGTCATTACTTCAGCTGGCTCGGTATATAGAAAAATAAACTAAAGTGAAATATAACACTTATGACGTTATAAATGGTCCAAGGCTATTGAAAGTAGCTAAACACAGAGGAAAAAGTGTTACATTTCAGAATATAAGAAGCTGTAACCATTTTTAAGTCTATAAAAAAGGCCCAAGGTGCATTTTTTTTAAATCTTTTTGTTTTCCTTTCTTATCTGGGGTTTTCTCTTGATACGGCCTCATTTTAGGCTGTTGCACTGATCGGATGAGGGTTGCAGGTTTACCAGGTAAACTCAAAACAAAACAGAAAGGATTAGTTGATGCCTTGCCATCTTCTTACTTTAATACATCAAACCAGGTTAATATTCAAATACTGCCATTTTCTGATTTTCTGTAAACATAAAATTCACCAGAATCTGATTGTAAAATAGTCACATGATTCTCGGGTATTTTCTCCTTTTTTTTTGTCTTTGCTCTCTAAAAACCTTTTAAAAGCAACCTTGGGAGGGAAAAAAGCAGTAGGTTGGAACAGTATGGAGTTATACCAACAACAATAATAATAAACATCAACAATAATAATAATTAAAATAATAATAATATGGGTTTGGCCTTACTAAAATGGGGTTACTCCTCTTTTTAAAGGTAAACACATTCCTTATTGATGAGTCCCAAGGCAGGGGGTGGGAGGGGGGGAGGTCTGTGGCTGCAGTTCTGGCTGTACACGCAAACCCCCACCCCTCCGCCTCCCTCCCATACACATAACTGCCCACAGTTACACCCTCTTAGTGGCTGGAGCAGGTGGAGCACAGGAGAGAGAGAGAGGGGAACAGAGGAGGGGAAGTAAGATGAGGAGAGAGGAGGTGGGGTGGTGTCAGCGCCACTCAACAGGCGTTCTGACCAGCAACCTTGGCAAACAATAACAACTCGAGCTGGGGTGGTCCTGCCGACTGTCTCTAAAAGATCTTGCCTTTCTTTTTGTTTTTCTCCAGAGTCCTGCAACAGAAAACAAAAACACAAATAATGAGTAATGATTCCATCAAACCACCTGCTGCTCGGTTTATTGTTGTCAAACATGACTGGAAACAATATGAGCCATAAGAAATTAAATTCCTGGGTGTGATCTTGGACTTGAAGATTTGTTGGAAACCACACGTTAATTATGTTGGGGGGAAGCTGGCACAGAGCACTCCCGTCCTGGGTAATATACAAACAATACGACCCAAAACATGCCCATCAAAAGGATAAAAAATGCAGATGTAGAACTCTAATTTTTTTTAGATTTGATTCAGTTTAAAAACGGATTTCTTCAGAGAGAGAAGGGGGTATAATCTAAGAGGAAAACTCCTATCTACATTTTGTTCTGGATGGGCAATGTGAACCACCTACTACCTATCTTGATTGGCCAATTATTCACAATCCCAGAACAACTGTGGTCAAAACAGATCATGAAATTGGATTTTACTTAGTTATCATCCAAAAATATGGTTGTAATTAATAACACAGTGGGATGAAACAGCTTATATCTAGTGACATTTAAGGTAGCAGGGGATTAAACTAAAAGACTCCCGGTTAAAAACATACAGTGATCTACACATTTCCACTTTTGATGAAATGTTTAGTAATACAAATTTGTGGATTAAGTAAAATAAGATTGGAGTGGAAAAATAATCCCACAGATTGTGGATTTTAGATAAGAAGTGTATTCACAGACTTAGGTTTTTCAAATTAAAGACATTAACCAGGAGAAGCGTGAAGCTGAGTGTCTCTGGTACCTGGAGGCCTCCAGTTTCTGCTGCTCAAGGCGCTGCTGGGCCTCCCAGTTTACTCTCTCCTCCTCAAAGACGCGTCTCTTCTCCTCCAGCTCCTTGTGCTGAGCCTCCAGGTTCTTCTTCATTTGCTCGTGACGCCGCTGAAGCTGGAGGGAAACAGGAGAGAGGAGGAGGTGAGCTTACACAGCGGTGGTCAGCAGACACAGAAGCTACAGAGCTTTTTCCCTCTCAGACTAACCTAATCTGTTGTGTGTCGGGTAATTCCTATGGCAGAATTACCTGAAGGGTGAAAATACTTTGTACTTAAAGACAAATTCCATTGATTCTGATTTATATTTAAACATGCAAATATGTGAATGAAAAAGCTTTAAAAAACTTTAAAAAAAAACCTCTCAAGTCTTGTCTGTTTGGAGCAGAAGTGCATTAGGAGGGATGGGAACAACTTTACGAATCATGTTTAATCTGGCCGTGTTTCCCCATCCACTATATTACAAGGTAAAGTTAATTAATTTTTATTTTTTTATATACAGCGGCAAGTCACAACAGAAGTCATTTAAAGTCTCATTCCCTCTAGAGCAGGTTTATACTGCGTTCTTGTACTAAAACCTAAACCGTGATGCCATTTATCCGACAACAGCGTTTAGAGTTTCGCCCTGACCACATGCAGCAAATTTCCTTCAGCTCCACGCTCGGAGAGTGTGTCGAAAAACATGTTAATCACATGAAAATCGGACACAAACATCAGCGTCTTTTTAAACTCTCCCAGGAGATGAAGAAAGAAGGAGTCGAGCTCCGCAGAGGGGTAAACCGGAGTATTTCTCCTGCTCCGGTTCATGTCCATCGCAGGATCACACATGCATCTAAACAAGCTCAAGTTTCCCTTATGTAGGAATTTTTGAGTCATATAATGGCTTAAAATGGATCAAATACTCTTTGTAGGTTTTTATTAACACCAACACATTATCTGAGACCTGAACTTTCTGGAGCAACTCCACTGACTGAAACACTCTTCAACAGGACATTTGAAAAGTTTAACTTTTTTTTCCAGTCTTGAGTGGGCTATACAGTGCCTGTACGAATTGCAAAATTAGGAATCACTAAATAAAATCATGAAACACACTGATTGGATGATCAAAGTCTGCTATCAACAATACTTTAAAGCTTCTATCCTTCTTCAAAATAAAATGCTACTTATTAGGCTGGATATATACTCGGCGGAGTCTGTGTAAGGACAGTTACTGCGTTACTGCTGTGGGCGCCGCGTGGGCCAACAGAGGCTTGACGCGCACCTTTTCCAGCCCTGACATGCATCCCTGCTGCACAGACTGTTATGCAGAAGTACTCCCTTGTGATTGGTCAGTTCTGGATCTTCTTGCTGAATTTGTGTTGAAACAACACCCAAGTTGATGAGAGGCTGATCGAATTATTTCTTTGTTTGCTTCCACAAGCTAATGAAGATACTGCAACACTGTCGTTTTAAAACAGGAAATACCCATCGGAACAGAAATGAACCTTCAAAAGAACTCCATCCTGTTGAGTTTACCAGCCGATCCTGCTGCTGCTTTTGGATTAGGAAGAGAAACCACAACACGACACCAAAACGATGCGTTTCCGCGGTGCGAAAACACACTGCCTAGCATCAGTTACGCCGTAACCGACCTTACGCACACGCCTTACAAGCATAAATCCAGCTTTAGGCCACACCTCACTGACATGCGCACCCATTTAACTTTTTTAATCCACTAATGTGGTTTAGTGAGATCAGAAAACTAGTGAAGTTAATGGAGTAGTTCCTCTCTCTCCTGCCAACACTGATTTTCTGTGCACCATTTCATTAATAAAAAGTAGTAGAAAAAGTGGAAACTTCTCTACTCTCAGACAGCACAGTCTAATACATAACTAATAAAATAGCCGTAGATGGCAAAACCTGCTGCAGGAGAAGTTTATTAATGTTCTGTTAGTGATTCATGTGGCTGAAACAACCACAGTAGTCGGACAAATCTTTGCTCGTCGTTTATATGCGATATATCGAAATTGATGGCTTGAAACAAGACATTGTCATGTCCACCAATCCGGTCCCAACAATCTGCTTCAAGGCAACAGTGTTGATGGGGAAAAACCAGGGATTTAACACCCGGCTCAGGGAAGAAAGTTCAGAGGATGACAAAGTAACTGGACGTTTTTCTTGCACACATTGGAGATATTTTGGCAAACTCAAACAGAAACACCCACAACATTCATTCAACACTAGAGTTTTGCACATTTTTAACCTCGAATAGTTTTGGCATCAGAGGAAGGAAGTAACTCAGACGTGTGTGTGCGTTTTACCTCTGCTTCAGAGTCTTTGAGCTTCTGGATCTTCTCCTTGACTTTCATTTCGAACACCTGCTCCATCTCCATCTCCATCTTCTTCATTTTAGCAACATGCTCTCGTCTCTCCTCCTCCATCTGGGCCAGAGGGCTCCTGCACGGGGAGCACATGAGCACACACACACACACACTGATTTACACATGCCCTGCCAGCACACACACACAGTCATTAGTACACTCCGCGAATATAAATAGTAAT
Source organism: Rhadinocentrus ornatus (assembly GCA_037177495.1). NCBI lineage: Eukaryota > Metazoa > Chordata > Actinopteri > Atheriniformes > Melanotaeniidae > Rhadinocentrus > Rhadinocentrus ornatus. Next base: position 5,100,403 of record JBAMHW010000006.1, on the reverse strand, counting down.
GGCACCAATTATACAATCTACGGTAGTTCATTAAACAAACTCGATTCTTTGAGCCAATCTGATGTGCAGACAGAAATCTTACTACAGCACGTCATCCCTGCTTCATGGTTTAACATGCAGATTGGAGAAGCTTTACGGAGGAATAGAAAGCGGGAAAAGGACAGAAAAAAATTCTGCATTTTGACTCTGAATTACAAGAATCTGGGTAAAACACCTGAAACTTTTTCTACTTTTTTCTTTAACTTCATTTTGATTTTCTTTTTGGTTTTCCTCCAATCATGGATCCTCTACAGAAGGACACAATCCACCTGGTTACCTAAGGAAACTGGGTATTTTTGCATACACATCTACAACTATGGAACTCTTTACCTGAAATATTTATCTCCTCAGATCATTTAGAAGGTTAAAAAAAATACTTTCACACTTAGACCAGCCAAGTCACTAATGATCTGAAAAGCTGTTTTCTTCACACATGCCTGCTACGTTTCTATATCTACAGGAAACTGCCTCTTTACATACCATTAACTGCATGGAAATACAAACTTTTGCTTTTATGCTAGTTCTATGCCACTGCTGCTAACTGCTCTGTAATGTTGCTATCAATACTCTGGCTAACAAAGCTTGGAAAAAAAGTGGATTAAAAAAAATGGTAAAAGAAAACTGTATCCCTGAAGCTGAGAGAAGATTAAGAACTTAACAATCCTTAGGCCAGATTGCCATAACTTTATACATATCCTTTCACATTACCCCCTTTATTATAGTCACAAAAACCATGGGATGGTGCAGGAGGGAGCTATGGGTGAGGCTTAAGGAATGACTGAGTCCCACAAGGCTGTGACAGGAACAGGAAAAACAGAAACCATGGTGCATTTTTTTCTTTAGAAATACAGGACAGATCCAAAAGCTAATGCAAGAAACCTGGGAGCATGATGTTAGTAGAGGTTGTGGGTTAAACATGAGTAAAAGCTCACCACAGAGGTTTGCTGCAGTTTAAGTGAACAGAGACCAGTCATGAGTTACGTGGAGTTTTAGGTCTTGCCATCACTCATGAATACTAGGTTGTGTTGGTTTTGAGCCTCAAAAGCTTTAAGATCAATTGTGACCCAACAGTAACAGGTTGGATCCATCAAGAATGAAAGCTTTTTCAATTTTTTTGTTTTTCTCTAAATTGTTTGAAAGAAGCTTGGGAAAAAATTCCGGAGCTGACAAATTGAGAATTCCTGTTTCATGTACTTTTTTTTTTTTTGGTAACTGATTCAAACATTTCATGTGCCGGTCTCTGCTGTTAACACAAGCAGGGCTTACAGGAGGTGGAGTAGAAAGACTCTGTCACATGGGAAAACTTTAAAAGCATGGCAATTCTGGCTGGGAAAACTGGTTACATGGGAGTGCAGCAGATCAGTTTTCCTCTGGAAACCATGAACACATCAGCTGACTTCAGCAAGTCAGGACCAGATCAAAGGAACAGAAAACTCCTGAACACAGCCAACAGGAAAGAGGAGAGGAAAAATACAAAGGTTGGAAAGAGGGGTCTGAAAAATATGTGTAAAGATGTTCACTTACATTCCTTCAACTGTGTCAAGTCTAAAAAACACAAAACAAAAACACAAACAACCAATCGCGCGCGCGCACACACAAACACAGACACAGACACACAAAGCATGCAATGATGAGGTCATGCGCTGAAATAAAACCATATAATTAAATGTATGCAGTGACTCGAGCTACAGTTTCAATGCTGGTGAGAAAAAAAAGATCAGAGTTGATTTTGTGAGCTGGGTGTCACACATTAGCAGCAGTGATCAGATGTTCAGCTGTGTGTTAGCGTCAGCAGTGTGAGGTGTCTAGTGATGCTAATTTAGCTTAATGAGTTAGCCATTGGTATGTGATTACAGTAATGAGAAAGCGACAGTGTGTCTGAATTCAAAATTATTTTGAAATCAGGCACAAAAAGAAAATTATTTAAAAATAAATGTGATGCAAAGAAGTAATGAGAGGTAAGAACAAAAACTCCAGTGGTTGCCACACCTCAAACTGAGGATCAGCAGTCAAGGATCCTGTAACCCAAATGCTTCATACAATATCATAAGAGTATTTTCTACGACACAAAAGTCCATCATAATGCTTTAAAATAAATAAAATCAAATAAAACCGTTACATATAAAGGCAAGATACTACAGGCAAAACCAGGGTTTGTTTATTATCATTATTATTTACTATGAGAGTTATTTTGCTTCAATGATGCCCTTTCCTTATATATATAATCTTTCATTATTCAATTAGATAATTTCACTTAAGCAAATCTAAACATGTTTGAGGAAAAAAATCTGTATTACAAATAAATAAATGACACAGATGTTTCCAGTAAGAATGAATGGCACTTTAAAATCCATCCATTTAAATAATTTTTTCTCTAAATAATTCTTTCTACAGCGCTGCATTTGAGGCAAATTCTTTGTAGATACATGAGTGAACTAATTAGAAATGTGTGACACACATGACGCTACTGTTGGTACATTCTGGGTTAACTGCCGATGATGAACTTTAGTCATTCAAGTGGAACTCAACTAATGTGCCTCTCCAAGTCCTATCAATACTCTAAAGGGTTTTACTACAGCTTTGTTTATTAAAATCAATATTATTTTGATTTATAGAACATCTTATTTTTCAAAACAGGAAATTGAAAAAAAATAATAATATGCCAAAGATTTTTAGCCTGGCTTTATCTGACATAATCTCTGATCTGAAAGCGGAAGTTGTTTAGGGTACATTTTGATAGATGATACCTAAATAGCATATAAAAAGATTAAATATCAGCAAACTTCTAGTTCAACAAAAGTTCAAGTTTAATTAAGTAGTAAATTTTATTTAATTAGTTGAAAAAGATTTACTGGGACATTGCTTATATTTCCACACATCTGTAGTATCTTGCCTTAACATGAGCAACTCTGAAAAATCCCACCATTAAAATGTACGAAATCCTAAAATACGAAATCTTATATTTTGTGCTTGCAGCACAACTTTCAGATAATCTTTCTCTGCTGAAACATCTTGCTAAAATAAATTTCCTGGAATTCAGAGATGCTCGTTAAGCTTTCACAACTGCTGTCTGTAATCCTCTTTGTCCAGGACTTACTTGGTGGACAGCTGTCCTTTGGCCTTATTGTTGTCCACTCCATTGTAGGTGACAGCGGCCAGCTTCCTGCTGCGGTAGTTTTCATAATGGACATTGTTTGTTACGTCCTTCAGGTCCTGCATGTGAGTTCTGAGTGGAAGATGGACAACAGACATTTTAAATGCTTTGTGCACCACTTACTTCTGAAATACTTGATGTTGTCTTAATGACAGTAAATTATGTAAATAAACATGTTTCCTGTTGTCCATGCATTTCCCAGTACCTGATAAGCATGTCCCTCAGGATGGTGAAGTCACAGTGATCACTGTTCTCGACTAGAAAAGATAATTAGACGAATATCACTTCATTTGGCGTAAAAGAGTAAATTTGCATTGTCTTTTTTGTAAAAATGGGTACCTTCTGCAACCCCCCACGGGTATTGTCTTCCTCTGACCTTCTTGCCATTGGCCTCAATGATGGTGTTGCTTCCTACCACAGCCAGAGGCAGCTTGTCCTGGCAGAAGAACAGTGTGTTTGAAATAAATAATACAAGACTATGAAACTGAGTTGTAAACACATCACTTGACTCCGTGACATAACGTGTGGACGTGGCAGATGGCATACTTTTATCTTCTTCACCAGCCTGTTCTCTTCTTCGTCATCTGTCTCAGGAAACTCGTAAATTTTGATTTTGTGCTCTTGGATTTCCCGCATGATCTAGCAGGAAAAGAGGAGTTGTTTAGGTAACTGATAGAACTGCTGACTGGAAATAGCTTAACAAGTCAGCAGCCACATTAGACTCATACTTTCAGAGAAAGCACATTATCTTTATTAAAAACCAAAACAAATAATCATATAAAAACTGCTTTGAAACCTATAAAGTCTTATTACACACATCCTTAAAAGTTTTTTTATTTTGTTTTTTTTGGCCCACTGGCTGTGATCACAGAAACTCCACGTCTCCCTTCCTGCTGCAGCGGTGTGTCTGATGTAATCTGGAGAAAGCGGGTTTATTAAAACGAAGAGATGTGAGCTGTTAGCTGAGATTCTGGACTGTGGATTACACAGTCCTGACTATACACCCGGAAGTTCAGATGTTAACCCCTTAACTCCCGGTAGTGGAGCAAAGAATGCAAAGCTGGAGAATTTCTAGGCAGAAATCCGGAAAATGAAGCACTAAAGGTGCATGGATGGAAGTTATTGTGCATATTGTGAACATTTCTCTCTCCTCACCATCTCGAAGCTGGGAGATTGTAATCCTGCTTTCTGTCTGTTCACCTGTTGCTGATATTCATCAGATATTCTGCCTTCTTTGTTTAGAAGGAAGCAGCTTCACAGCTTTAAATTCATCCTGCTGACTTTTTACCTTTTAGTTAGTAAATCCTGAACATTTCATCCTTTTGTAGAAATACGTGATTTTATATATATTAAGAAATATTTTAACCGTTGCTGTCTAAATGTGTTTAGTTCAGGGGTCTGCAGATTTTACAATCCTAAGAGCCATTTTTCCCTCAGCCAGCTAAATAAAACTCCTTTAGAGCTGCAAAAGCTACGAGTCCTTTTCAAAAAGGCAACTTAATATAAAGAAAAACATAAAACCTTTATAAAATGAGGATAGACTTTCTTCTAAGGGATGTAGATATTTGTGGAAAATTATGTAAAGTTAACAAAAAAATAAAAACAGTCCATAGTTTCCAACCTAATGAAAAGAAAAATACAAAACTACTTCCTTCTTGTATTTACATTCAAATATATGAGCAAACCCCCCTAACAGTAAAAGATGAAGGCCATTACATAACAAACAGATCTGACATAAAACCGGGAGCTCCTCCTTTGATTCTACTAAGTTATGCATAATGTCACAGTCTGCATGATGACTGCAAAATTAAAGAAGACAGAGAAGAAAAAAGGCTTCTTGGAATTTTTCCCTGCAGCTGCATGCACTGCGGAAACCACTGACCTGCTTTTTGAACTGTTGGCATTCCTCTGGGGTGAGAGTGTCTGCTTTGGCGATCAGAGGGATGACATTGACTTTCTCATGCAACCGTTTCATGAACTCGATATCCAATGGTTTTAGTCTGCAGAAAGATAAAGATCCAACGTTGAACATATTTAAGGAGAAAACATAAACATTGTCAAACTGTACGGAATCTTTGACCAGTAGATCGAATAACTTTAGAAGGTCAAAGAAGATTAAAACGAATGTGTTGTAGAAAACACTTTTAAGGGAATAATTGGGATATTTTGGGGGTCTTGCAAGATTATAAATTTTTGATAGTTTCTTGGTAAGCCCCTTCTGAGAAAAATATAAAATAAACTAAACCAAATATAGAAATCTTAAACAGCACACGGATGTTTGTAGGAAATGACCTCAAAGTCCCCACAGCTGTGTAAGCCGTTACATACCATTAACCCAAATACGTTTTTATAAGAACTTATCTGCATCTCTCTCATCATGGCTCGACCTCGCTAGCAATGACTTGTAGCGGTGGGTGTTTACACCTGTTACAAGGTTGCCAGTGGCTGATAAAGCCAATACGAGAAAGGCAGGCCCTGCCACAAATGTAATGGAAAGTTTGATTCTGGTTGGGCGTTCTGTCAGCTTTCTTTCTCCTTCTTTACTCCTGCAAGCAGTCTCAAAGGAGGAGACGGCATCGTAAAGGATGTGACAACAAACCTCACGATTTTCAACAAGAGCAGACCACTGGCTGGGATCAATACGGCAAGAACACAGAGATTTGTTCAGAGAGTCCTTGTGTGTTCTTTGGTGCATCACTGCCATGACGCAGCCTTGCCCACCGTAGCTGTGACATAAGCAGCATGGCGTCAAAGCTTGTGACCTCTGCATGTTCTTTACCGATGTAGTCCTCCAAGTCACTCCAGTGGATGTACAGGATAGTGTGGAGGTGGCTCGAGGAGCGGTAGGTGGTTGGTGATCCATGACCCATGATCAGTACAATGGCTCTGTACACATTGATCTCTTCTTTTCTGTAGAAGACTATTCCGACCTCTCTCGTACAGACGTCCAAATGCACTGTTAGCTTTAGCCAGTCTGTTGTCAATTTCCGTCAATGGCATCTGATGAGATGAAGCGTTCGGTCTGAGGCCTCCTCTTTGTGCTATCCTGTAATTGCCTCAAGTTAAACAGGCTGCCATCAAGCTATCTGATGTAAACACCATCTTCATCATCAAGACATCAACTCTGCCTTACCCCATTGATGACTGGGAAGGGCTTAGAGAGGTCGCTGTTTCAGACTTGGCTGTACTGACCTTTATATAACCAGATGATGTGCTATATATGGCATATGCAATATGCTCTATGGATTCAAAAATATTCATCATTCATCATAGTGGGTGTGTTAAGGCTTTATAAAACAACAAAACAGAAAGAACAATAACAGCTGGCCCATGAAGGAGACAAAATCCCATCAACATTGCCTGTAGCAGTATATCATATTTTATAATAGATCGCATTGAAAAATAAGCAGACCATATATTGTTTACTGAACATTAACTGACCTGAATCTAAAATATATAATTAGATTACTTTAAATATTCATTTGCACACTTTAAGACAACGAGCTTTTTAAATGGTGTAGCTGTTCCATAAAATTCCATAAAAGGATTCACCAACTAACAGAAGCAAAGTCCACTACTCAATTCTAATTTACAACTTGACTCTGCATGTTGAGTCCATAACTTTTAATTCCTTTTATTAAGAGACTTGATTTCAATGTTTTTAAATCTTTCAGGACCTGCAGATTCCCTTAAGTACTGGAACTTATTAATCCTAATAATGGGTTGAATCTATTCTAATGCAATCTGTTTCCCTTCGTTTATAAACTTTTTACTAATAGGCTTTTAAAAAACAACATTATAATGTACTAAATTAAAATAGTTTTAACTGGACTTGAATCAGAATAAACAGGATTAAACGTAATTATATTTCATTGGACTTGAACTAAACTTGTTTAAATTCTCTCTAGTGCCCTAACATGACTTTTGTTGTGATTGAGGCTATCTATAAAAATCAACTGAACTGAATCCAAGCCCTCGCCCTCAAGCCCTGAAGGGAAACCAGTTACCAGAGTTGAACTGGTGGAGCAAGAGCCAGGCTGTCTCTCTATCGGAGCTTATTGTGCTGCTGTGTGAGAGCAGTCAGCTGGTGTAAAGAGGGGATGGTCTGTGAGTGTGTTTGTGTGGAAGCATATGGTGCCCATCCTAAAGGCTAAAGTAATGCTTGTGTAGGTACAGAGCACAGGCTTGTACAAAAACAATGTCCCATAGAGAAAAAACAGACTGCGGAAGGAAAAAAGAAAATACAAAGAAACAAGTGTAGGGTTTTCTTCATCGATTACAGTAACGCACAATCATAAGATTAATATGTGAATACACAGAAGTAATTTGCCTTTTAACAATTTGGGCAATGTCACATACAAATAGACAAAAAACTCAGTTTGCCTTATAGCTGTGAACAGCATTACACATTTTTAAAGCTTAAAAGCCACGTTAAAATAAGTTGGCATTCTTGCATGAAATAAACTCATATATACACACATTTAAGTAAGATTTCTGCCTTTCTTTTTTGCGGTAGGAATTCATCACTTAAGTTTTTCGATTTCACTAGTCTGACACGGGGCATATTCTTCGTAAAAGAAAGGCAACATGAACCCGTCCGAGCTGTCAATGAACCACAGAAGATCTGGTGGCTTGTGAATAATAAACATTAGAATTAAAATTCCACACAGTTATCTTTTTATGAAACACTTGATCAGTATCATCTGCTGGGCACGCTGCCAGCTCAATGAAACCCACCCTTCCCCCTTTTCTCTTTTACAAGACTCAAGTTTTAACCCTTATATTGCAGGACAAGCTGATTCAGTCAGGAAGTGTTGTAGGAGATTAGCACCTTTCTAAGATTTCTTTTTTTTCCTCTCAAGGTGCTCAAGGAGGAAGCACCTCATTAACTGTTCTTGTCTTTATGTTTCTGTCAGCACTGAGAAGTCCCCTGTTTTACTTTTAGCCACAAACCTGCTACTTAGACCACTGGGCATCGCTGACCCTGCATTTCCCTCCTTACACTTTTTTTTACTCATTTCCTCTCACTGTTCTTACACCCTTCCCCCTCAACCTTTTCCTTTCTAAAGTCCAAATGTATCCCTTACTTCCACCCCCTCTCATTAATGAATATTGATGTGGGAAATTAAGAGTTTGGTTCTAGCAATAGTGGTAAATGACACTCTGTAGAAAAGCATCCCAAAGAATTGTGACCCGCTTTATGAAGTTGTTTTCCAGACTCACCCATGTCCTGAGGGGGCGATGAAATAAAGGCAGCAATGGATCCGGCTGTCAGGCATCTGTCGTCTATTCACTCGTGATTCTGCATTAAGGTAGTCTTCAAACTTGCTGTCTATGTGGTCGATGATTGGTTGCCAGCTGCAGAACAGAAAAAAAAATACCCTCAAAACTTGAAAACAGCTCTTGATTTTAATACTGGAAGACATGAATAAAAGATTATAAGTAAAGCAACAATAAACAGAGAGGTGCAGACGTGGCAATACTTACCAGTTGCTGTTATCAACAGCATCTCCAAACCCCGGGGTGTCAACAATTGTGAGCAGCAGCTGAACACCACCTTCTTTTATTAAGACTTTGGACTGTTCCACCTAACATTGGAGGAAAAAAATAAGACAGGGAAACTGTTTATTTCTGGTAGGGAATGTGCTTCTGAAAAAACAAAAACTTCATGGCAACGTGGGTAGAAGAAAGTAAAAAAAAAGTAAAATCATTATTAACATAGGCCAGTATCATCATAGGGAAGTTGCAGACATACAGCAGAAAACACTTAGGAGCAAGCAGCATGCAATAACATGCCGTCTCATGCTGTGCCATTAGCTAACCGTGCAGAGAAACCAGTAAAGCACACAAGCATGTGGAGATTGCAGTTCTGTCAGTCACAAGCCAGACATACAGCACTTAAGGCTCAAGATTCAGAACTATATTTGGGATTATAAAGATTAAGGGATGCATAGTAGGAAGAAATGATGAGTCTGACTTGTTTTAACCTTTTAAAAAAACTCATACAATTTAACAATATAAGAAAGAATTCAAAAAACAATCTGAAGATGTCAACTTTAGGAGCAACGATTTTTGCTGCCCTTAAATGTAACAACCTGTTCTTTGCCATTTTATTATTGTAAACATCAGGATTAGGGGGTTTAAACGTAGCTTTTAATAGCTAAAGCACATGCAGAGATGGGCCGATAGTAAGACCAATGGTTTTATAAAAAATAAAAATTATATATATTACAACATGATTTTGACTTGTATATATTTCTCTGACTGGCTGATGAAACACTTGAGCATTTCCTGTCTGTGGTTTAAATACCACCAAAAACAAAACCTCTGAATGTAGACCTACAGGGATCCCCCCCCAAAGACCAAAGTAGTGCCTAGTCCAAAAGCACCTGCATAGAAAAACTCTAATTCATGTTTTATTACCATGTGAAATCCATCAAGTAAATAAACTCGGATCAAAGAATTTCTATTAAAAACTATCTTGAAATTGGACGTACAGTGAACGTTTTCCACAAACAAGAAGGGGCTGTTAATCCAGGACAATAATTTCTAAGACGCTGTCTGTTACTGCGGTGGCTTTCTGCTGCAAATTCCCCCCTTAAAAGCATTTACCAACGCTTGTTATTGCTGGGGTTTGTTGCACATTTCCTTTAAGGCAACAAACTTCAACCCTGCATATGAGGCATGTCGCTGTATCGCTAGTGGGATTTTATAAGTAATAACGCCAAATTACTAACATACCATTGATGCTAAATGTTAGCACAACAGTGACTCACGTGCAGCTGCTTCTCCACCTACCAACTCAAAACACCGGTCACGCAAGACTGTAACTTCCTGTGTGTGCGTGTGGTTGTGTTGGGCAGGAAACAAAGAATTATGATTCCGTTTCCATGGTATGGGATGGTGTTAGACAAAAAATACACGCTGATACAGATCCCTTTACTTTTGGTCGGATCGCGAGTACTTCCAATGCTGGTATAAGTATCAGTCCAACTCTAATATTATCCCATATGTTCCATTAGCCAGCAGCGTTTAGCCTGCTACATTCCACTATAACCCAGATATAATCTTCCTTTTTCCCGCAGTCAGGTGTATCCATAGGATTTCAAGACTGTGCACAACATTTTAACTCAGATATTTTTGCGTGAATGTACCTGTACAGTCTTTTTGATTCTATGCGATGGTCCAGGATACTCTGTTGAATACAGGTCTGTTAGGAACAGGGAATTAATCAAAGTTGACTTGCCCAGTCCTGATTCCCCTGTAAAAAAAAGAACAAAAAGACAAATCAGTACTATTTTAAAAACTTTATTATGTACTATTTATCCAAGTAGTTATAGACAAATCCAGCCGTTGTTTAGTGTTGCGTCATCAGTGGTGAATCCTTTTTACCTCATATGTGATATTGCCTGCCGACAATGAGTGGCATACATAGCTGGGCTGATTACGTCAGACAGCTGTCCTCGGTTTGATACATTTGTCCCAGAGTACACTTAAAACATAAATCTTGTTTTAATAACTTCTCAAAAGTTGGTGAAGAAATAGCATCAAACCTTTGCAAAGGCTCTCAATTTTCTATTTTGTCAGATATTTGACCTAATTTTGTTACCTCTAGTCTTTTAGGCCGCAGGACATTATTGTACGTGATCTGTTTGTGTTGATGAATGATTTTTATTTTCGTGTCCCAAAAGAGTAATTTACCCTCAGCAACATCACGGCCCTTTGTCTCTTAGCCCATTAACACTGACTAATGGAACAAACGCTACCTGTTGTGCCACCTTAAGCTTGATGACAACACTGATTCGTAGAATTCAGTGCCGGATTTACAACTGTTCACCAAAATTTACCATGATGTTTTTTGTGGGGAATAAAATCAAGCGTTTCCCCTAATATTATATTAGGGGGCTTCAGCTTGCAAAATATTGTGTTATTTAAAGCTACCTTTCCAATAGAACAGGTTAATGTGGCCCTTTTATTAAAAAAACTAAACAGACTGGTGTTATCTTTTTTACATAACAGCATGTCAGGTATTTTTCTTCCAAAATAGAAGTTTACCACTACCAATCAAACAGCCGAGAACTGCAAAAGTCCTTCCAGATTCCTTGATTTTCTTTTCGTTCTACTCTGAAATGCCACTGCAGCAATGGCGGAGGGTCTACTTCTGATATTTGCCCAGATTTGTCGAAAAGATTGTAAAACAGTGCATCATTATATTGGAGAAATTTTTTTTTTTTTTTAAATTCACCCCCTTGTATTACATTAATACAAGGTCTACTGCTGCCATCCTCAAACAAACATTGAATCTTCTTAGCGATGCAAATTACGTTTGCCCAAGATATCAATCTATTTGGGTTAAACAGCCAAAAAGGCTAAAGAAACAATGTGGACAATGCCTCTTGTAATGTGCAGCTCGCTGGCTGTGTGGTCTGACAGACTTTCCAGGCTTGGTCAACAATTGTGCGCCCCGTTTCCAAGCTCCCAGAGAAAAAGGTCATTAGTGGAAATGGCCAGTGGTACTGCCTGCCATTGGCTGATGGCCAGCAGTCAATATTTTACCACGCAACATTTACACCAGAGCTACAGTTAAAGGGGAATGTGTGGTGTCTGTATCGTAGCATTTGTTTGGCAGAAATATTTTCTGAGGCACACAACTATGTGCTTTTTAAATTCACTGCAATATGAAGTGCCGACAGGCCTCTGAAATGAGCTGCTCTGTAATGTGAGAACAGGTTGTTGGCTCACGTGTTTTATGAGCTATTGATAGATGTGCCAGTCACTGATGGTAATGCTATACCAATCTCTCTTCCTCTTTTCCTTTCTCACACCACACTAGTGACGCATTGCATGTGGGCACCGCGGGGACATGTGGGCTTGTGGCTAATCAGAGCCAAGAATAGCTAAATGTTCTGCGTGTGAAAACAATGGCATGAATTTAACTAGCAGAAAGCCCAATGGACCTTTTCTACTGTCCTTGCTGCAATGCTATTTTTAATCTTTTCTGCAATTATTCCCATAATGAAGATATTTGATGACAACAGATTGAAGTATTTGCAAGCCCAAGAGACCCACTAGGTCATCATCAAACAACTTTTACAGAGAAAAAAAAGTAAAATCAAAGGGTCTTTTTTTAGTGATGTTCTGCTGTAACCAACCTATAATAACTAAAAGAGTGTTAAAACTGTGAAGAGAAACTCAATTAGACTAAATTTTGATGCATATTGACAAAGCTTTTGTTGGTTCAGCCACAGGAAATGGTTCTGACCCAAGCAGAGGGTGATCATCCATGGAGGATTTTGGCCCTATGTCAACCACCACATCTAAGCTTCAAAAAAGAATGTCTGCATTTCTGATTTGCTCAAAGCAGTTCTAGATAAATCCAAACCAAATGTTTCTTTTCTGTGAGACAGTGTCAAGGAACTTCCATCAAGATTAAACACAGGGGAAATGCAAAGCTCCAAATCTTCCCTGAGTCAGCAATTGATACTACAAGGCTGAGTGCCTGTGACCTGTGTATAAATATCAGGGCTCCAGACTGCAACCAAATGGTCGCATTTTGCAACTAAAATGTGAGACAGTGCGAGTGAATTTTTCATCTACTTGCGCAATGGCGACCAATACATTTCTTTTTCTTGTAGTAGAAAAAGGATCTGCTCCCCCCTTCAGCCCAGTAGTTCACAGTAATGCGCAAAATAGCTGCTTTGTGTGCGCAGGGGACGAACGACCACTGTGACTGATTGGTTATTTGTTTATACTGTTACTGTTTCAGACACTGTTGGCCCAGTCTGGTGCTGTCCTCCTCAATGGACGTCCCAGCCCCATATATATATATATGTTACCTTTAGCCGGCCAACTCTGCGCTCGTGTTCTCATCCACCTGCTGCATCACTCATTCACCTGGACGCTCCCCATCACCTTGTGTGTGCCCCCTTCTAACCTGGTGCATCACCTCATTCCCCTTATCTTAGCACAAGGACTTCACCCTTCAGTCCTGGTCACATCTACAGCCTGTCCGTCCTGGGAGTGGATCTCTCTCATCAT
>JBAMHW010000006.1:5058716-5087072 GCA_037177495.1 Rhadinocentrus ornatus | reverse complement strand
TAATCAATTTTTACCTTTCCCACGACATCCCTCTTTATGGCAGCCTCCATTACAACTATATGTAGAAGGCTGATTATACTAATAAGCAACTTCTATTGACTTCAACCAGCCAATAGCTATTTTTCTTACTGAGGAGTTGGATACAGTGGCTGGAGAGGAGTATCAGTCCCTGAAGCTGTTCATTGCCAGGAACTACATGGACAAGTCTAAATTATCCCCCCTGTGGGGGATGATGGTGACAAAGTTGCCGTTCTGCTTCTACCACATAAGTGAATGTCAAATCAAATCATCAAATCTGATTTTATTTGACAAGTTCTATGTCAACTTGTTTTGTATTAGTGCGGCCAGTAAGAAATTTTCTTTTTTTTTTCTTTTATGTCAACTGCTGCACAAAAAAATTTGAATTGTAAACATTGTAATTTCTGAATTTATTGTGAAATTAATTATCACTAATACAGTGAAATTGAGAGACAATGTGAATATTTGCTATGCAAGGCAATTTCAGTGTGCGCCTGTGAATTTTCTGCTTGCGTTCTTAAAAATTTAAGTTAGGGGCCACTGTGCTCCTCATAAAAAAAGTTAGTCTGGAGCCCTGAATGTGCTTTCACATGCATACATCTGTATCTATCTCCCAAAGACAAACCACACTGAAGGGCTTAAATCCCAACCGCAAGGAACACAATAAAATGATTCAAGCTAAACAAGGGCAAACTGAGGACTAAGCAGCGTGTGTTCTTACCCACGACCATCAGGGTGAACTCAAAGCCCCTCTTCACAGACTTCCTGTACACTTGATTTGGAAGGCTTGCAAAGCCGACATATCCTTCAAGATTCTTTTGTTGCTGTAAATTAAAAGTAAATAAATAAATAAATCCAGTTTGACATACTTAGTTGCTGCTTGTATTATTTTTTAAATACTGTACACTTACATTAGAAATTCTGCAGTCATAAGAAACTGGTAGTCTACATGTATGCTAAATCCTGGTATACATTTTCAATAGCAATTGAGGATGCCACATTCTGTTGTGTATTCAAGAAATCTTTCCAAACATTTTGTAAGAAAGAAAATCAGTTGATTTTATATGAAATATAACTTTAATTTGTACTTACTGCTGTTTTATGTTGATTAATATAATAGATCCAGAAGCGCAGGCAAATCCAGTATTCCCAGGGTCACAAAGAAAGAGAGAGGGAGCAGAAAAAACAAAACAGAATCAATCTCAGGTCATCTGACAAACTATTCTGCCTCCAGAATCAGTTTCCTAAGTGGTGAAGCCTGAGGCAAAAAAATGTATGTTCTGAACAACTGCACTAGTGCGGACAGTTGGCCTGTGTTGTACATATTCCACTCCATTTGTTCCTTTGATGCCAGTAGTGCTATAAACCAAGGTCCGTTCATAGTTGCAACCTTTTCTTTTAAGCTTGTGTCTCAGAGAGGATGTTTTATTTCTTATGCCAGAGCATCTTCTGCCTGCCAACAGCAGCCCACGTCTCGTGTGGGATTCTAGGACTTGATGTGCTGATTTGCCTACAGGATATGCAGCTTTAGCAGAATTATGCTGTTTGAGTTAGAAAAAAAGCATATAGGTAACTTTGCAAACAACCATCTGTAATATTTTTAACAATAAAAAACTGAGTAAAACAAAAAATAAAATAAAAAAAAATAAAAAAGGGAGAAAAAAGAAGGGGGAGCTGTGATTTCCAAATCATAGCTGTGTTTCGTTTGCAGTAGTGTCTGAGATTTCTTCTAAAGGAAGTGGTGGCAGATAGAGGATTGAGCTGTAGTGTGCTTGTGCAAATTAAAGATTTTTCCTAGCCGAATACTAAATCAGATGTTTCAGTCTGACAGCAAAAAATGAACATATTACAGGTGCACACTTGTGACTTAGAGGCCACAATCTGAAGCCAATGAAGTTTAAAGTCAAAACATGAACTCTGAGGTAGATCCACTGTAATCCAGATTAGATGGCAGCTGTAAACTCCTTATGCCTAACCTGACATCGTCCAGGTCTGACTTTGACTGCCTTACCAAATGCTATAGTTTAAAAAGGTTAATAAAAGTATTTATCACACAGTGCTGGAGAACACATTTCTGGCACACGGACGACAATAAGGTATTGTTACCTTATTGTATAGTGTTATTTAGAAAATGTCCTAGGTAACAAATTTATTACTAGTATCTTTCATTGTATTCTGCATAATGTTTGGTAATTTAATGTGAAAAAACAAACAAAAAAAACCCACTATAATTATAACACGTTTCCTGTCATTTCCACTTAACGTTAAGGCATAGAAGTTAGCATTTAGGTGAGCATTTTAATCCAATATTCGGCATTAAGTTGGCTAGTTATCAAATTGCTGTTATTGGGAGATAAGCTTTAAAATTCTGATTTGTGGAGATGCAACTGGAACTCATAGTAACATATATGTACTTCGTAAAACATGTAGACGTGTTTACTGAAATACTTTGCTAAAGAGCTAAAGACAGGAAATGACACTCCCGTTAGGCTATGCAGCTTGCAAGCAAACCGATGCTAACAACTAGCTAGCTAGCAGCCCATCCAACTGGACGCGGACTGGGCGTTGGTTTCTCAGACAACTGCCAAAGCTAAATAGCGGCACATTGTTAAAATAAAGCAACCGATGTTAACTCAAATACTAATCACAGCAGTTTAGAATAAGGTTTTTTGGTAAATTGTAACAGCAGCTGACTGTGGCAGTCTCACCCATAACGTTAATGCTCCCTGCCGCCTCAAACAGTGATCATTCACAAGCCGACATTCCCCTTCTCACTACTTTTGCTAGAACTACGCACAATAAAGCACGCAAGGCATCGCGCACTGAAGTTATTACGCTAAAAAAAATCTGACGTAAAGGGTACGTGAATACTAATGTACAGGACACGTTGATCTCGCGATATACTGTAATTTCTTTGAGTAACAGTGTAATCTCGCGAGAACCAAGGGTAAAAATCCCTTTATAAAACAATGATGACGATTTTTTTTTAACGTCTACCCAGTGGTTATATGACAACGGGTTTTTATTTGGGCATTTAATTTAGATAGTCAAATTTTCAGATATATGTTCCACTTTTATTGGTAATTAATATTCAGTATAAATGTTACTTTTTATGTGCTTGGCAAATTGTTTAAGTAAAAAAAAGTCTAAACTTTATATCTTTCTTTTTAACGAAACAAAACTTTTGTCTAAATTATCTTTAATGTTGAAACAGTGAAGGAGTCACAAACAAGCCTCAGTGGTATCCATAGTAACCGTGACTATACAATAGCACCTTCTTGGATTGGTTACAAACTGGGGAGAAATAACTATATGGTTTTGTCATTTGCTAATGTCCGGAAGCAATCAAAACTATGTCGCTTCTAACCCTTACAAGGGATACTTTTGGGAGCAAGGCTACTAATTAATATTTAAATAATAGCAGTCTATTGTTAATGCGATGGTGGAGATAGGGTGTTTATTATCCTGTGTTTTAGTACACCTTGCAGCACAGAAGGTCATTCAACAGCTTCTTTTAGCCAAACGGAATAGGCTAACATAGTTTCCACTGAAGCTGCTTCAATTTGTTTGTTCTGTGAGCTCTGAACTGAACGGCTATGGAAAATGAAAAACCTGGATGCTAAAAATGTCGGTTAAGAAAGTGAGACAAGGAGAAAAACTGCATTTGAAATCAACAGGAATCAACAGCAAGTAAGCTGGGTTGTCTACTACTTAAAGTTTGTTAAGTTGTTTGACAATTTAGAGCTAATTTAACTAGCTGTCAAAAGCAAACCAACCACCTGATAAGCCTGCTTTTTTTTAGGGCAGCTAATGATCTCAAGAGACTCCAGTCACTGCTTGCCAAAAGTATTCCCAGACAAGAGGTGAACAACAACATATGATGCCACACCGAGGCTTTGTCTAGACATTTTCATAACATACATTGCAGCTCATATTTCTTCAGTCAGAGCTGTGTGTGTATGTTGTAGTCTGAGACTCCCTGTGTTACAGGTGGCAACACTGAGTCACAGCAAAGCAGGCAGCAGCAGAGTCAGCAGTTCCTCACAATCTCCAAAACACACCAGCAGACCCAGAAATGGGAGCGACATCACCAGTGAAGAGTCTGAACTGGAAAATTTCAGGTTTACCCTCCCAAAGAATTTATAATGTCATACTTGAATACTTGCAAACCATTTCAAGCTAGCAAATGTATAGTTGAGTTGAGTCTGATATACTGATGACAGGCTGGATGGCTCCTGCCTCTGTAACTAGGAGGAAGTAACATCCATTCTACACTGAATTTACATTGTGGTTGACAGTTTTAAATTTCAGGAATAACATTCAGAGATGCTGCTGAGTACATACAGTGTTTTTCACCTCAGTCATTCAGTGCTTGGTGTTAGGCCTCGTGTCTTGATTACAGAAGTTTCTCCTGATCCTGGAAATCTTTTAACAATATCATAAGCTGTAAATCATTGTTTAGCAGTTGAAATGTTTTCTCATGCAGTCTTTCACAGAGTGGTGAAGTCGAGTTCAAGTTGTGAATGTTTAAACTACACAAAATCCTCAGTTTAAATGAGCAACTATTTGACCCAAGATCATAAATCTGGACACAGGATGCCAGTTTCCTAATTTAATCAGTTCTCTGTTCTAAAAACAGTTTTTAAATATTATATCATACCCCAAATGTGACTAACAAATCAGTGCCAACAAGTAGAAATTCTGGTTAAATGCCAACAACAAAACATCTATTGGAAACATTGTTGATGAGAAGTTTTTGATTTGTTAAATCAATTTGTTTCTTTTTCTAAATATAGTTTAAAATGTATAAACTTTAATATTCCAGAATAGCATACAAAGACCAGAGATGCTTCAGCAGCCATCCACTCAGCAAACTGTTCTCTGACATTCTTACGTCTTTGGTCAAGAATCGACTCTGCAGGTAATCTGCCCTTGAAGTACTGCAGCTTTTCTTCTCTTGGTATAGACAAAGCTGTCATTAATGATAATGTTTGCTCTTTTAATAGTGAATGGATTGACCATGCACCGCCTCAATTAGTCCTGAAAGTTCTGATCTGCCTGCGATTATTGATCAGAGATCCCAACTATCAGGTACAAGCTGAAATGTTTATTTATAATATTTACAAAGTCATTTAAAAATATTTTTATTGCATGATTGCCTTCATTGAATGACTTTTCTTTAGAAAATTCTTCATCAGCTCCAAGGCATTGATTTACTTGCCATGGTAAATACTTTTAGATTTTATTTATATGCTTGAAACATGCAGTTCATCCACAAATATCAGACTCTCTCTCTCTCTATATATATATATATATACATATACATACTATATATATATTTTCATTTCCCTTCTGGTTCTCTGCAGTATATGGAGTCTGTCACTGCCAAGTACATATCTTGTGGTGAGCAGGCGTTGGCCGCACAGAAGCTTGTTACAATGACCTGTGAGTAATCTGCTGGCAGTATCAGAACACAGCAGTGATAACAGGAGGGGTTTTAGTCCTTATCAGCAATATCGTTTCTAATCATTTTACAGACATGTTTCAGAAGCTGTCTGCTGATGAAAATCAAAGGTTCTGGGTCATCGAAAGTGGAGCTCACAAGGTAAATAACAAATAGGGTTTATGGTTTGTTTTCAAAACATTCACACTTAGCATAAAATGTCCCAAAGGGCAATATCTTTCTGAGCTATGGAGAATAAATTAAAAGTAATTCTTTACATATTGCAAATGGAAGACAATACTATGAAATATTAATTATATTTTTTTCGTTGAATAAGTTTTGCTCAAATTTACCTAAAAATCTTTTTGCTGTATAATTATTTGCCTTTTACATTACTATCATTATTGTTGTTGGTATTTTTCCCTAGCTGTAGTATCTCTCCTTGACAGCCTCATTCAGAGTACCATATCTCTGAAGTTAATAGCTGGATTAAAAAATAAAATGCAAACAAGGAATCAGTTTCTTCTGTTACCACTTATCATTTTTGTAGCAACAGTATTTGGCCTAAGGTAAATGAATCCCACAAATAAAACACTCACTTATACAACATGACGGAAGTCCTTGAGAGACTGAAACTGGCTCACCTCAGTAAGCAAATGAACACCTTTTAGAAACCATAACCATCATATGGGTTTGAGGATGAGGATTCCATTACCTACCCTCTTCAGCTACCACTCTCATCTGAACAAATCAGGCAGCACGATGAAGATCATGTTCTTTGATTTCACAAGTGCTTTTAACATATTTCATCGTGTTTTTGTGAGAAGTTCCAGAAAATATAGTATCTATAGTGTAGTAAAATAAACCACCTGAATTTATGTGAGTGAGAGTTTGTGTGTCTGACATTATGGCCAGCGGCATAGGAGCACCACAAGGAACTGTACTTTCACCATTTCTCTTTACACTGTACACCTCAGATTTCCAATACAATAGTGAGTTCTGTCATTTACAGAAATATCGTGATTACTCTGAAGTTGTGGGGTGTATCAGTGATGGACAAGAAGCTGAGTACAGAGAACTTGTCGGTTTAAGTTGTTTTATTGTGCAAAAACAATCACATCATCTTGAATACAAACAGAAGAAAAGGCATGATTGTGGATTTTTGGAGGAACAGGAGTAAGGAAAGCACTGTTTACATCCTGGGAGAAGAGGTGGAGGTGGTGGAGGACTACAAATACATGAGAAGTTAGCTGGAGCACAGACTAGACTATAAATGCAATATGAAAGTAATTTACAAGAAGGGACTAAGTGGACTCTACTGTTTGATGAAGCGGAAATCCTTCGATGTTTGCACCAAAATGCCGCAAATCCCCTATATTCTGTCTGGACAGCAGCACCATAGACTTAAAGAAACTGAAAAAACTGATAAAGAAGACTGTGTCTGTGCTAAGGACAACCTTGGAGCTACTGGAGCTGATTGTCCTGAGAGGAATGCTATACATTCCTGCACAATGTGTTCTGGACAGTAAGAAGTTTAGCATAATCTGGGACTGATTAGCAGAATTACACAACACCTGTTTTTATTTTTCAGTTAATTAAAAGAATTCAGGCTGTCCTTGTAGCAACGGAGTAAAATATAAGGATCAGTCTGTGTTAGTGTTGCCTTAAATGTAATTTATTATTGCTTATTACAATGTGGAAAACCTCATTTTTCTAGACCCTGGTGAAGCTTCTTTCCACATCAGACAGCAGGGTATTAATGGGATCCCTGCTAGCACTCACCACTCTGGCTGAGAGGTGAATAAACATTCAAACTAAGGCATTTCACACAAATATTGTTTAATATGTTTCCAGATTTATTTATCTAGATTTTTTTTTTTGTGGCTCTTTTTGCAGCCCAGAATGCAAGAAAGAAATCGGTGAGCTACCAATCGTGGGGAGCCTACTTATAATACTGCAGGAATATGACCTGCTTTCAAAGAGGTTAGAGATCACTCATTTGTTGATGCATTTATGCAATAAAGTAAAAGGTTTGGCCATCAATTTTCTGTTAATTTATGTAAATCTTTTTGTGAGTTCTGATAGAGTGAAGTAGTAAAATTATGCAGAGGATAACACAGAGTTCAAACTTATATTTCCTCCAGAATGAGTGCAGAGCTGCTGAGGCTCCTGTCACTGGAGCAGCATGTGAAAAGTCAGGTGAGTGAGCTGGAGGGAGTACCGGTGCTTCTGAGCCTGCTGCACGGCCGGCACCTAAAGCTGCTGTGGAGCATCACCTGGGTTCTGGTCCAACTCTGCGAGGATCCTGAGACCAGGGCAGAGATCCGGAGCTGGGGTGGAGTGCAGCAGGTTCTTCGTCTACTTAACAGGTAAATTAAACATATTTCATAATTAGATAAGCAGTAATGTATGAGTTTGATTTAATTTAGCACAACTGTAGTGAAAGATTAAATAGTTTCTATTAGAGATGCACGATATATCGACATTAATATCCACATCGGCCGATTTTAGTCATTTTTTAACATTTAGCTTGCAACACAATAATACTGCAGGACTCACAAAAAGAATTTTTTTTTAAACAATGTCCTTTGCTCATCTGAAGCACAGTCTCCTCCAGTTTTTTCCCTGGGTTTAACAGCTGACCAACCTCCCTATTGTCACAGTTTTATTCTGAGGCATCAAACAGTGGTAGAGCTTCTGCATTGTAAACGTTATTTATCACCGTGCAACATGTGGCCTATTCAACTCTTTCAGTGACAGGCAGTACATCTCTGACCGCTCGTCCGTTGAGACACTCCCCGGTGCTAATGCTACTGGTCACATCCTGAGGGAGCAGATGAAGGATGAGCTGAGCCTGCCAGAGGAGGTGGACAACACTGTGGCCCTGCAGTCAGGTCAGCAACCAAACTGTCCAGTTTGACCAAGAAAAGTGCATTTTATTAAAGGTTTCTCCTGTTTTAACTCAGCCAGTAAAACGTTGTGCATGTAATGTTGTAAAATGATGTAAAAAACTGTAAATATGTACTCAGCTTGAAAATTCCTTTGCCTTATCAGCTGCTGAGAATGTAAACAGATTTTTCCTGAGGTGAGACAGTCTAGTGCTTGGAGACCTAACTAAATGCAGCTGTAATTTTAGAGGAAGTGGTTGTAAATTTCCTGTCCCTGTGAGTCTGATGACGCTGCAGTAAAGTGCAATTCATCTGGGTTTAAAGAAACACACACAGCCACACGCAAATGCTAGGCTCCCTCACAAAGTGTGAACAAAGAAACCTTAGACTTTGCATTTCAAAGGCATTTAATTCTGTCTGGCATTTCAAGTCTGTGAGAGTTGTAAATATTTACAGCTGTCTGAGACTGGAAGGTTTCATGCATGAGGTGTGTTATTAGGTAATATTGCCTGCAATTATTTTTTTGTCAGCCTGCTGTACAGCTCTGACTGAGATGAGTCTGGATGACACATCTGCTCACCACATAGTACAGGTAAATAGTCTTTACTCAAAGGGAACGTGATCATTTTTCTTATATAAAACACTTAAGTACATCTTGACTCTGTTTTTTTAAGGAAAACGGCATCTTTATAATTGCAAAGTTGATTTTACCACAAACCTCTGGAGCAAAAACCTCATCGTTACAGGTGCTTTATATATTTATTAAATTACATGATAATGTGAATGAAAGTGTTCCTACTACCAGAAAATAAGATGTTTGTTGATCTTTTTTTTTTTGGCAGTGCTATGCATTCCGGACCCTCAGATTTCTCTTCAGCGTTGAAAGAAATAGACATCTGTTTAAAAGGTGTTAAAACACCCTTATTAACCTTCCAGATACATCCGAGAAACTGTAACTTAACCTTAATTTAATTCATAAAGAATCTAAAATCAGCTGCTATTGGATGTTTTCCAAAGACAAAAATCTCATTAAAGATATTCACAACAATCTTTTATCCATTTCAGACTCTTTCTCACAGAACTCTTTGAGCTGTTTATTGATGTTGGCCATTATGTGCGGGACCTAACGGCCTACGAGGGGCTGAAAACCAAAGTTTCACTTTTCACTGTAAGAAAACAACATCTAAATAGATTCATAAGGGTTTTGCTTTTTTCCTGTTATTACTGTTTTTTGTAATGAAATAAATAAAGCTTACTGGTTAAATATGTATATTTTTATTCCAGGAAGAGGAACTAGACAATCTGAGAGTGAGTATAGAAGCTGTGGATCTGAACCGTCCTCCCCTCAGGGTGATCAATGGTTACTCCATACTGGATCATCTTGGCACAGGGGCCTTTGGAAGTGTTTTTAAGGTACAATAAACACCCCGAAACCTGGTAGAATCTGCTAATTGCAATGTTGTTATGGTGAATTTATCTACTTCGGGTGATTCAAGTATTGATTTTGATTAATATTCTCTCAACGGTAGGTCCAAAAGCATAGTGGCCAGAACTTTTTGGCTCTGAAGGAGGTGAATCTGCACAACCAGGCGTTTGGCAAAGACAAAAAGTCCAGGGACAGTAACGTGGATAAAATCATCTCTGAACTTACAATCATCAAGAAGCAGGTATTTAATTGAATTTAATCTGATGCTGTTTAAAAATTCTGTGCAGCTAATCTGGCATTTGTTATTTTCCTCTTTAGATGAAACACCCAAACATTGTTAAATATTACAAAACATTTTTGGAGGGTAAGGATGTCAGTTTTATTATTCCTTTTAGCTACTAAGAGTTATGGCCAAGGAATACAAAACCATCTAAAAACGAATTAAGAAATAAAAAAATAAATAATTCTACTCTCCATTTTAGGTGAAAAGCTTTACATTGTGATGGAGCTGATTGAGGGTGTGTCGCTGGCAGAACATTTAAACTCTTTGAAGGAAAAGCAACAGCAGTTTACTGAAGACAGAATTTGGGACGTATTCATTCAGGTAAAACTGCTGAACTTGGTCTTTGTAGAGACGTGTTTTTTTCCTCTTGGATTGATTTCTGCATGTGGAAGTCCCAAAATACAGATGTTCAGCTTAGTGTAACTTATAGATGTAACCCCTGTAATCTTTAAGATCTGACACAACAGAAAGCACTTAACATCTCCTGTGTTGTGGCACTGACTGGACACACAGTAGCATTTGTCCTTCTAGAGAACATTAAGTCAGTTCTCTTTGTACGTTGGTGTGACTGAGGCTGAGCACATCCCAATAAAAACAACCTGGGGTGGCACCATCTGGCAGTTAGAGAGATATACAGAGCCAGGCTTTACGCCTAATAAATCTTTTCGACCTTTAGTCTTGATCAATAGTTTTACACTTTTAGTCTCGTTCTAGCACCAAATGCAATTATTTCTCTTTTCTTTAGTTGCATCTCCAAAATGCCAAAGATAGTTACATACTGTAATTAGCATTTTATATCTGCAACAAGGTGATTCCTAAAGAGCCTGGACCTCAACATTATTGAAACAGCGTGGGATCATCCGGGCAGAGAACAAAACAGAAATAAATACTACTTTAAGAAAGGACAAGAAAGCCTGTCTAAGAGGGTTCAGACTGTGTT
This sequence comes from Rhadinocentrus ornatus, assembly GCA_037177495.1. NCBI lineage: Eukaryota > Metazoa > Chordata > Actinopteri > Atheriniformes > Melanotaeniidae > Rhadinocentrus > Rhadinocentrus ornatus. The sequence continues at coordinate 5,076,074 of JBAMHW010000006.1, read as the reverse complement.
GAATAATAAAAGTGCTTACACCAAAGTTTGTTAGAATTGTTACTTGTGCTGGATTCTGTACACTGTAAGATACAATCGGATCATTGATTTTTTTTTGTGCTCAGTCCACACAAGCTAAAAACTCATTTGGAAATGTCTTTTTACTTGCAAATGGATTTTATTTGTCTTTCTTCTCTTAGATGTGTCTGGCGCTGAGGTACCTGCACAAGGAGAAGAGGATAGTCCATCGTGACCTCTCACCAAACAACATCATGCTGGGGGATAAAGACAAAGTCACCATCAGTCTGTATTCACAGCTTTCAACAACACATTAACATCTCATTAACATCTTATTCTAAAAGTGAAATCTGTGTCTTCTCTTTTCTTTAAGCTGACTTTGGCCTCGCTAAGCAGAAACAGGAGAATAGCAAGCTAACGTCAGTGGTCGGCACAATCCTTTACTCCTGGTAAGAAAATGAATCATGATGACCACACATCTATCGAATGAGCTTCATTCCATTTCATGGTGCACTCAGTGAACTAAGGAAAGTAGTTAGAAAGGTAGAAAAATCTTTATTAGATAATACTAAACCAAGAAATAACTCTTCAAGAAATAAGTGCATCAATTCTTTTTTAGCCAGCACAATGAGGCCTATGAGGAAAACAAAACCATAGACAATAAAATAATGGCAGGGCTCCGTTATTCTGGGAGCTTTGCTACGTCTGTTTATGGAGGCAACAAACGGGAAGGAATGACAAAATCAGAAGATTAGTGTTGTGAAACAAACACTAGTAGAAACTAGGTGAAAGGTGAAGATTTTAGAAAAACTAACACATTCACCCAACTAGACAACAATATGATTGAACAGGAAAAAGACAAAGTGCCTATGTTCTAGGCCACTGTTAAAAATATACATACCCCTGATAAAATGAGCATATCTCTGCAACCACATGGTTTCCTTAAATACTTTTGGAGTTGTAGGTGAGGGAACACGTTTAAGATTTGTTAGGATGTGTAAATATAAGTATATGTGTTACTGGGGAAGAATAAATAAAGATGGCAGATAAATGAAAAAAAGCAAATACTTTTTAAGATGAATTTGAAGATCCTTTGAAATGTTGCTGTAGCTTTAAACCTCTATCATAGAGCAATATGTTAACACTATCTCTGCGAAGGACAACTCTGACAAAATAAAGACGGACAAAATTAGAGAGGTTTTAGGACAGAAAATTCATACGAGGTCATCAAAATGGTTATTTAGGCTCAGTTCGGTACAGATTTGTTCTTAAAGTCGGTTTAAAAGGTTAAACTGATTAGCAAAAAGCACCGAGCTAAAATCTGTTTAAAACTTCCAGAGGGAGCTAAAACATACAAAACCCAAAAAACTTAAGAGCAGTGTCTGTGGAAGATAGGTCGAAACTACCAGCTAACTGGAGAATGAAGCTTTTATTGGAGGCATTTGACAAAAGCTCTGCAAACAAACATTAGTGACAGGCGCTCTACCCGTGTCTTGCACACATGTCGTCTTTGTGTGTTTGTAAAACCTTTTTTTGTCAAGGTTGTTCCGTTAGTTTTTTTTTCATTCAAAAGTAAATTTTTATTAAAACATATCCATCGAAATTTATTTGTTTGCAATCAAGTTGATCAAAAATTTGTCCATGAAATTCAGATTAAAAATATACTTTTATAGCTTTACTCTCATATTGACTTCACTAAATGGATGGTTAGAGGTTAAACTGTCAAACTCACAACGGACAGGTGATTCTTGTATTTCCCTGTCACAACTTAGGTTACTTCAAATTTTATGTTTGCTTATGAATGATGGTCCTCACATTTGAGACTTTGTGTGTGTGTTGTTAGTCCAGAAGTGGTGAAAAATGAGCCGTATGGAGAGAAAGCTGACATCTGGGCTTTGGGCTGCATCCTTTACCAGTTAGCCACTTTACAGCCTCCGTTCTACAGCAGCAACATACTGTCACTGGCCAGCAAGGTGACCTGGACACACATAAGTCTCACATTTTACTTTACAGATTATTAAAAAAAATTCACTATTAGTCATTATCTTTATCTCTTTTTTTGGTGCTAACAGATTGTTGAGGCAGTCTACGAGCCAATTGAAGAAGGAATCTTCTCCCAGAGAGTCACAGACATGATCAAATGGTGAGACTTCAAATCCAGCCAGCCAGCCATTCACTCTTTTATTAAATTCATTCAGTATTCTGTTAGGTGCTTAAGTCCAGATGCAGACCAACGACCAGACATCATAGCTGTCAGCTCCAGGATCTCTGACCTAATGATGAGGCTGATTGACGGACTCTACACGTCCCAGAATGCACTGGAACGAAGAGTCGAGAGAGATCGGAAACGAGCGCAGAAGTACTTCCTAGAGAGACAGGAAAGCAGGATGAACTACTGTCATTTTAACCAGGTAAACTCAGATTTAGATTGTCAGTACGGACCATGCACAGAACAGCTCATTCTGCAGGAAACAGGCTTGATGAGGACCGAATCTGTGGCTCGAAGCTCCTCAGCAGCCTGCAGTTCAGAGGACAGCCGATATGGAATCAATCAAGGTGACAGCTTCATACTGCTCAGGATTTAACACAGGAAAGTGAAACCAAAATGACAACTTCTCATACATCTGATACTAGAGGATGTCTCAGATGTTGAATCATGTGATGCCAGAAACACCAGCAACATCCCAACAGGAAACCACTACGGTTAGTTCAGTTCAAGCTGCAAGAATGTTCAAGGGGAGTTTGACTTTATTTCCTCATACCTTCAGTTTGTCTTTCGTTAGTGATAATTAACTGAATGTTTATTCAGCCTGTTCCTCTATTTTACTCTATTTATCTCTATTGTTACTATTCTTACCAAAGCCTGATTTTATTTTGTTTGACCTTTGTCCCGTTTAAGGGTTGAGGTCCAACATTACACCTGATCACATTCCAGCCGGGTAAGTCAAAACATTTGTGGTAAATAAATAATCTTGAAGTCTTTAAGTTTATTAACAGAAGAACACAGTTTTCAGAGGCCTGTTTGTTTCCAGTTATACAGAAAAAAATTGTGGTGCTTTTCCTATTTCCCTTTTTTTTTAGTGGAGGGCTTGGAGCTTCAAAGATGAAACCAAGACCAGGTACCTCTCTAATATCTGCTTTTAAAGCCTACAATGAGATATTTGTAGATTACAGTAACAAAACAGCCTAAAGTGCAGTTATTTTATACATTCACCGGCTACACCGGCATGGTGCATTATCCTGCTGGAAGTAGCCATCAGAAGATGCTACACTGTGGTCATAAGGGGATGGACATGGTCAGCAACAATACTCAGGCTGTGGTGGTTAAATCGGGTACTAAGGGGTCCAAAGTGGGCCAAGAAAATATCCCCCACACCATTACACCAGCATCAACCTGAAATGTTGATACAAGGCAGGATGAATCCATGTTTTCATGATGTTTCCACCAAATTCTACCATCTGAACATGTAGCTGAAAGGGAGATTGATCAGACTAGGCAACGTTTTTTCATCTTCTATTGTCCAGTGTTGGTGAGTCTGCGTGAATAGTAGTCTCAGTTTCCTGTTCTTAGCTGACAGGAGGCACCCGGTGTGGTCTTCTGCTTCTGTAGCCCATCGGCTTCGAGGTTGGACATGTTCTGTGTTCAGAGATGCTATTCTGAGTACCTTGGTTGGAACTAGTGGTTGTCTAAGTTCCTGCTGTCTTTCTGTCATCTCCAACCAGCAGGCCTGGACTGGCTCACGGGAGAAGCGGGACAATTCCCAGTGGCCTGGACCTAAAAGTGGCCTGACTGGCCTGCTTGTAAAAAATAACTAAATAAAGATTACGGTGCATTGCATCAGCGTGACTGATTGGTGAAAATGTTGGTTATTTTTATTTTAAAATGATCAACACGAGCAAAGTGCGCAGAAGTGGAGAGATCCATAGAAACATGGTGGCAAAAAGGACTCTGGTCTGTTAAAGTGACAGGTGGATATTTCCATACTGAGGCTGCTCAGCCGATGTCCACATCTGTCCTTGTCCAGCTCAGAAACAGCTGTAAACTGAGCCAATGAGGAATATTTTATTAGTCCAGGTTAAAAGCTGATGAGGAAACTTTGTGACTTCATCACTGTGTTTATCTGGTTGTAAATGATGTGATTGCAGTGCTTTATGCTTGTTGGCCTTTTTTAATGCATTAAATATTTGTGGGTCCTGCTGGACCAAACGTACCTCCACAGGTGGGCTGCTGCATGATAAAGTTTGGGGACCCCTATTAAGCATGGACAATCTCTTATCTGTCTAAGTTGAGTCAACTTTTTAATTTTCTAATGTTTGTTGAGTCATGTTGAAGCGAATATTGATGTTAACATATATTTATGATAAACTGGCATCTAAATTATTTGCTGACAAAATGACTCAATCATGTTTCAGATTAACATAATATCATGAGATGAATATTGGAGTCCTGTTGTGACTGATGTAATTTGTTTTAATGAGAGTAGGAGAGAAAAAAGCACTGGACTGGTGGCTTATAGTTGTGTCTGAATGTCAGTCTATATAGAATATTGAAATATAGAAATGGTGATTAATTAGCCTGTGTGTGTGCATGCATGTGAGTAAACTGGCGGCCTGGGTGAGTGTCTGACTCCTGGCCTGACTTTTTGTCCCAGTCCGGTTTTGGTTAGAAGCGTTATCTGACCACTGTAGCGTGTCATTTATCAGCTGGTATTAATGGCAGATCCGCCAGGCGAGGCAAACCGTAAAACTAAAGTCATCGAAGAACAGACAAACACAAAAGATGAATTAAGGAGAATATAGAAATAAGAAAGCGGGTCAAGAACACCATCAGCAGGGATAAGTAAGCTTTTATGCTGTCACACAGAGACCATCGAGCAGCGAGTCCAACAGTCATAAAAATGAATGGAAATTGGAGTTTATTTAATAAATCACCAATAAATCATATCAATCGCACAAAATCCCAGTAGATCAGCAGTTTCTGAAATACTCCAACAGGCATGCCATGTTTAAGGTCTCCTAAATCCCCTTTCTTCCTGCTCAGTTTGAAATTTAGCAATTTTGACCATGTTTCCATGACTAAATGGATTGATTGGCTGTCATGTGATTGGCTGATTAGCTATTTGTTAACAAGCAATCAAACAGGTGGGCCTATTAAGGTGGCCGTTGACAGTAAAATGTCTTTGTTTTGTTTAGTGTGCTAGTTCGTGTTATTTTGCTTCCACTTCAGTGTCCTCAGGGATCTGTGTGTCCCAGAAGAAACTTCGTCAGATTGATGATCCCATCCAGAGGCTCCTTGTACAGCTTCACAAAATCATCTGCATCACTCAAGTACAGCCTTTTTCTTTTTCACTTTTAAAGTTGAGAGAATCACTGCTATCACAAAACTAGAAATACTGGTGATTTAGTCAATGTCTTTATCATCTGTTATCATCATATAAAATCAACACAGGTGATGCTTTTTTGTTTGTCTTTATCCACTTTCCAGCTTCCACCAACTTTGCAACACGACATCAAGCGTCAACTGATTGAGAGATTTAAAAAGTCCCTCTTCCATCTTGGCAGCAATCCATACAACCTGAAAGTGGAGCTCAGCAAGGTTTGCCGATTTAAATCCCAACTTGAAAAACCCTTTACATATGACTCTAGATAAAATCCAGACCATGATTCCACTTATCTAAAAAGTCCCATGAATTTATGTTTAATTGACAGCTTAGTAAATTATCATTCAAACCAAAATACCACACAGAGCCAGCACTGTGTTGCACCTCATGGTCCTCGCAGAGCAAGAGTTCAAAAAGAAGAGTGTGTTTTGTTCAGAGTTTAACCTCAAACCAAAAAAGCTGGTGTTAGTCGGTTTGAAACTTCACCTGAAATTCTGCAGCTCGGGCCTTTCAGTTTCAGTTTGCCTGACAAATGAGTCTCATCAAAGAGCTGCAACAATCACTCTGTGTTTCAACACTGTAAAGTCAGCAGGAACTAGGTCAAAGATAACTGTAAAATCTGCTGCAGAACCACATTCCACAGTCAGCATTTTCCATAAAAGGTAGTCATATCTGGAACATGTCAGATGAAATAAAAAAAGATGACAGATTTTACAACCTTCACAACAAATATTAAAAACTGGCTAAAAACAAAAAAAAAGTGTCTCCAGGGGTCAGCACGGTGGTGTTATTTGTGAAATATTATTGTCTACGTTTTTTAATTATTTTAGGTAGGAAATTAACGATTTATATTGGTGTTGTTTATAGTGTAAATGTTTTAAGTTTGTTTATTTTTTCCCTTTTTTGTCCTTTTTGAAAAGCCCAAGCAGGGATGAGAGTTGCAAATTAGCTTAATGCTATATGCTCCTTATGCAAAACTCCTCATGTTCTATGTTTCTATGCATTGTCCCCAATTGTAGAATAAAACTTTAAGTCTCACAACTTAACTTCTACCACTGTCAATGATCTTCTGATTCAAACTCTGCAGACACCAGTGAAAACAATAAAGCTACTAGTCATGGGTCTGAAAACCTGTAGTTTTATTCATGTATCCAACGATATTTAAATATTTCTGTTTGACAACAAATTTCGTAAGCTTGGCCCAGCTGTTAAGCTTTGCTTCTTCTTTATTAGAGGATGCGAGAACTTACATGCTCACTAACAAAACTGAATTGCAAATAAAACCATAACCCTGAAATATGCAGGGAAACAGGTATTTTAAATAATTTCATTATATAATAAAATTTGTGCTAAGATAAATTTAACTAAATTAATTTACAAAGACATACAAAAAAGCAGAATGCCAATTTTTAAGCAAAACTCACAAACATTTGTTAGACTTCATATGGGAGAGAGAAAAAAATGGTATTTTGACTTATTGCTTAAGAATCATACAAACTGTTTACAGTTAAAATTGTGCAGTTAAGCTAACAGGGTTCCTGTAATGTTCCAGGTAAATCAGCTAAACGTATCATCATTTGCCTTAGTTTCATTTGCAGCTAATGACCAAAATACGAATCTTCTTCTTTCATCTCAGCTTCTCCAGGCCTCTTCAGAACTGTTGGAGTTAAGCTCAGCCAGTTCAGACTGGTGGCCTCTGGTGCACCAACTCACTGGAGAGCCTGGTGCTGCCGACAGCACAGGTAGAGTTATCACAGCCGCTGCTCCAACCAGGCATTTCTAGGAGGAAAATGCTGCAGGCTGTATAGAAGAAGTCTCCTGAATAGAAACTCAATAGATAAAAGATATAATCTGGTTTCAAGAACGTGGACTTCTTCTTCCTAAATGTTGAAAGTTAATTTATGTTATTTTCTCTGACAGTTGATGGGAATCTCAAAGATGGAGTTACATATCAGCAGATGCAGGTCAGAGGATTTTTTTAAGATTAAATTTGAGCACATTTCACATTTTTCTTTGGTTGATTAAAGACACAAGAACTTTAATGGTACCATCGTCTCACTCAGTTAAAGATGAAGGGTAGAAGAGAGCTTCAAGAAGACTAGAGGCTTTGACACTATTAGTCCAAAAAATAGGAAAAAAGTTGAAAAACGACAACTTTTCTCTTTTAAACGTCACGTTTTAAAAGAGTTAGACCAACTTGTTCATATGATTTTTCTCATCTACTTTCCAGTATTTATGCTATGCTAAACTAAGCTAATCAGCTCTAGACCAAAGCTCATTCTAACCAGAGATGCCAAACTGTGGTTGGTCCTTGAGGGCCTCTGTCCTGCAGGTTGTAGACGTTCCTCTGCTTGAACACATCCGATTCAAATGAACTGTTGTCAAGTTCTGAACAATGATCCTTTCATTTGAGTCCCCAAGAACCTGAGTTTAAACTTTCCTGCTTTAAAAACGTGACTCTGGTATTAATCTTTGCAGTGAATAAAAAAGAAAGATTTAGATATTTAGTTGTTTCCTTCTGCTAAATGAAAAAAATCTTATTATTGATAAGAATAAAGAGAATACTGTTACTGAATGTACTCTCTCTGGTCGTGGTGATCATCTGTGAGCTGCCAGTGATTTCCTCTTCACGTTACTTCTCAGGTGATCATTGAGGAGCTTCTGGAGGAAAACAGCTACTATGAAGCAACACACAGCAGGTGACCTGAAGATGTGAACACATTCCCACCTACAAAGTTTAATGGATTATTAAAAGAAGAGTCACGATTATGTTCAATTTAATCTTATCAGCTGGTTTGAGGCTTTAGTATCTTCTGAATTCTTTGTTGATTTCCACACCTAAGTGAGCTCAGAAATGTGGGACCTCAGAGTCAATAAAATTATTCAACTTGGATAAAAACATAAATAGAAATAATTCTTTTTTTTTTCTTTTTTTTGTGGTTTCCTTTAATTTTAGGGTCAAAGAGGAAAGAAATGATCAAGAGAGGAAGTGACAGTTTTCTGGAAAGATCTTCACAGGAGCATTTCTACAAGAAACTTGACTTCAAATTTATTCTCATTGGCTGCATCATTATACTGTGTGGATGATTTAAATGTCATTAACTTATTTTAAAACCAAATATACCAGATACACAGATATACATACCTCTCTGCTTCCCGGGCATGGCTTTCGTGTGCAGAGGAGATGGTTTAATGTGTGCATATAAAGAAATATATTTCTATATATATATATATATAATATATTTTTGTCAGATCAGAATGTGAAAGTGTGCTGTTCGGACCTCTGTGCTCATATGCAGCTGTTTTTAATGTTTCAGGATCAGACTTAGACTTGACATGAAGTTGTCGCAGCAGAAATGCACATTATACTCTGTGTGTGTGTGTGTGTGTGTCACAATTTTCACACTTACTTCCCTTGTTCACTTTAATTCAACTTATCACAAAGAAAAACAGGTCAAAATGTAGCAACATGCAGCTAAAGTGTATTTTTATCTGTCAAACATCTGTTGTAATTCACATTATTTTAAAGACAGAACTGACAGAACCTTCACTTTGATCCAAAATGATTTTTTTTTATATGTATAATCACTACATTATATAAATTATTTTAAAAGTTATGTCAATTATTTACTAATAAAACCTATGTCATTTAGTTTTACTTTCATTTAAGTGCATTGTGAGTCGTCTGCATAAATCCAAAGGTTTGATGTTTGGAAAATAATTTAGTAAAGTAAAAATATAAATAGCATCATTAATTAGATTGTTTTATTGAGATATTAAAATTTATCAATACTGTTTTATCTGCAAAGCGACTAAATGAATACCCACATCTGTCAGATAAATTTAATGGAATGGAAGTAAAGAATATCATAACTGAAATATGTATGTTCTTCAGATTTGCTTTAGATTAATTATGACCTTTTTTATGAGGCCTTTTTTTTAATAAAGTGCAACAACAGTTCATTAGTCAAATCCAGGACGCTCAATAATGAGTTGACTCAAACCTCTTGAGTCAAGTCGTGGTAAAGAACCAGGGGAGCTGGCAGTCATTTTCTCTACATTAAATACTCAGTCGTGGCTCATATTCCTCAGGTCCCAAGCAGACAGAGGCATTACTAAGATTTAACAGTGTGATTTTATTTACAATAAAATATGGGATTACAGTAGGCCTACAGGGAGTTAAAACAAATTACTTTATAACAAACAGAACCATCTAAAATATACCAGAACAAAGTAAGTTTTGGTATATCCCATATATTGACAATTTACCACTTTTTACAGTAGACCTCACCTTTTCAAACCAGACGGTTTACATCCAAATCATACAGGTTCTCATCTCCTCGCATTGAACTCACCCTCCACTCCTGCAAAGCTCTATCAGATTGATGGTCCAACCAGAACACAGCTCCCTCAGTCAGATCCTCCCCACTTACACATCACATACCAGTACACATCACCAGCAGACAATTTAACCATCCCTCTCCATATCAATACATTTCTACTGTTAGATGTCTCCTTCCCATACAACTCCAGTTGCACTTCTCAGTGCACTGATGCACCAGTAATTCTCACCGAACCCCCAAATTTAAATTTCTTTCCTTCTATCAGGGTGGGAAGAAAAGGGGGTGGGACAGCTTCAATTACTCAACAAACAATATCAGCACAAATGATCTCATCTCCTAATTACTGAAAATTTGAGCATCATTCATTTGTTTTTAACAACCCGCCTGTTTTATGCATCACAGTTTATAGACCACCAACCCCGCCTCCTTGTTTTATTAAAGAGTTTTCTGTATTTTTATCAGCCATACATATTAAATACAATAAGATTTTAATAACTGGCGATTTTAACTTACATATCGATAACAGTAGCGATCCTTTTGCCTGCGAGTTTTTAAAACTTTTAAAGAGTATGGATTTAAGCAACATGTAACACAGCCTACACACAACAGAGGACACACCCTGGACCTGGTCATAACCTATGGTCTGTCCACTGGTGTGTCCTCTGTTGTCGACCTGGCTGTCAGACCACTGCTGTGTTTTTTACCATCACCAGGGCCCCGGGGAGAACTGTGAGGAAGCGATATATTACTTCTGAAGTGGCTGCACATTTTTTTTTACATTTTACATCAAACTCATCCTGCTTAGTTTTTCCCTCTATCGTGTGATTTTATTGTGGATCAATTTAACAATAGACTAAAGTCAGCTATTGACTTAGCAGCTCCACTCAAAACTAAAACTTTAAAAAGATCATCCAAAACACCGTGGAGAAATGAGGTAATTGGGAAGCTGAAAAGATTTGCAGTAGAGCTGAGAGGCAATGGAGAAAAACTTAATTAACAATCTATTGAACATCAGAGGCAAAATCTACAATAATACATGTAAACAGGCCAGAACACAAATTTCCTTCTTAAACCTCATCACAAATAACAAAACAACCCCAAAATCCTTTTAAAAACCATTGGTCTTTTAATTAATGCTGATTTTAACAAGTCCTCCATGCCTGCATCAGATGCTGCATGGAGGACTTGTTAAAATCAGATTCAGTCTTTTATCTCAACATGTTGTTGATTTTAACAGAACTGAACCTCTGCTTTTATCTGAGGAAACACTAGAGTTTTGATCTGGTTGATGCTAAGATGCTTGGTCGAGTTTTCTCCCAACTTAACCCAACAACCTGCATTTTAGACCCAATTCCCTTTTTTAAAAACATTTTATGGTTTCTTTGAGCATGAACTTTTAAATATAGTGAATTACTCTTTTCAGACGGGTGTTTTCCCATCTGCCTTCAAAACGGCAGTGGTGAGGCCCCTTCTGAAGAAGAGTAATTTAGACCCCACTGTTTTTAATAATTATCCACCTGTATCCAACATGCCATTTTTAAGTAAAATCATTGAAAACGTTGTTTTTATTCAGTTAAATGACTTCTTGGATGTAAACAATATTTTAGAAAAATATCATTCTGGTTTTAGGAGGAACCCCAGTACCGAGACGGCCCTTTTAAAGATTGTTTATGACCGCAGGTGTAATTTTGACGCATGGAAACTTTCAGTTCTGGTTCTACTGGATCTAAGCGCTGCCTTTGATACAGTAGCTCACCAGATTTTATTAAACAGGTGGTTCCTGTGGTGGTGCCCAATGTGCCCATGCTGGCTTCCGGTGTGACGGGATCCCCAATGATAACGTTTCCTCACAACAGTGTCGAGACAGATGTTTATTACTACTTTTATACTTATTTTAGGTTTAGAGTTATTAGCGATGGGAGTTCATATTGAATAAGCATGATTTTTTTTATTGTGTACTAATTTGTGTTGCCTTGTGCATGAAAGGTGCTATATAAATAAAATTTGATTTGATATCTAGTGTAACAAACCAGGAGAAAGGGGGATGAAAAGAAAACATCAACCCACTCCTACAAATGTTGAAATTGCTCTGCTCCCGGCCTCAGGTCCTTAAAGGAAAATTATCCTCCACATGCCAATCCCCAGTGAGCAGCTTGAGGGTACACTAATCATGTCTGGCACCTGTGTGCTACAGTTTGCATAGATTAGCTGCTTCAACCAAAGGAGTAGTAATGCATATCAACTCACCGATATGACTTGAAAACACTTTGGTTCGCAAAAGAATAAAATCTGTCTAATTTATGTGATTCCATAAATATTTTTTTTGTCAAATTAGATAATGTTTTATTTTTATTTATTATATTTCAAACCCAGAATATTAAACTGCTGGATAAAATTATTTTGCATCATAATGTTTTGCTTAATAAATAGCATAGGTAAATGAACATCTTTCACTAGTTTTAATTCCATATTTTTTTTGTCAATGGCTGTAATCTTAATATTCATTGCGATAACTATGCATGGATTTTTAAAAAGCTGCAGCAACACCTATTTGTTACAACATGGATCATGGGCCACATGATAAGGACACTGAAAGGGATTCAAAAAATTGAATAAAATAAAAAAATATAGAAAGGTGTTTCATTTGACCAAGAGTGAGATTTTGAGGCTACAATATAAATGTAAGCAAATGACACAAGCCAACTCTTGCACTAATAAAAGTTGCACTGTCACTGCAAGTTAGTTTCATTGCAGAGGAGTAGAACACGGAAATATGTAATCATTCAAGTGCTTTAGCTACTCTGTAGACAAAAATTAAGCTTCTTGTTCTATAAATTGGGGGTTTATTTACTCTTCAGAAGATCAGTGGATACAACTGTGTGTAGTTTCTTAACAGACCAACAGAAGGCACTATGAGCCTTGATACTGAGTGGACATGATGTGATCTTAAAATACACACAGCTACATACAATGAAACTCAACAGTATTATCATTGGTGATGAAAAAAACTGCATACACTCAATTTTAATAAACAAACACGGACATATGAAATGTTTAGTGATATTACAAATGAAAGTGACAGCAAAGATGATCTTATTTACATAAAATAGTGAAATTCCAGTACATGAGACATGGACATGAAAATAAGGAAAATCGTATCGAATATATTTCACAGTAAAACATTTGAAGAGTATGTAAAAACTGGCAGTTTTGGAAAATGCTGGCACATTTATGGTAGGCACACTTGAGTTTTCTTACTACCCTGGGTGCTTGCTTAGCTACTTATCAAGCATTAAGCTCACTAAACTTCCTGATGCAAGTTTTAATACAATGTTCCTGTTACTATAAAGCTCTATTGGATATCGGATGTCGGAAATTAACCTTTTGCTTTGTTTTTTAGCACATTTCCATATTCTGACGAAATCCTTTTAAACGCTACTAAGCACTCCAGAGGTGTGTTTGATTTTAGATATTGTGTGGTTTTCTTCAGCTGTTCATATAGCTTTATATAACCAGAATGCCAACATACTCAATGACAGTATTCACATGCTAATGCTTTGTTTCACCTTCTTCGTTAGCTTAACTAGTTACTTAGCAACATAGCATGGGAATGCTATACCCTTTGCTGACATAATATATTTCAGCTGATATTATCACTACAGAAAAAAGCAGAAGTGACTGGACCAGAGCACCTTCTTCATAAGCTTAACTTGTTAATTAGCATAACTTAGCATGGGAATGTCAAATGCTTTGCTGACATTTGTTCACTAAAAATGCAATTTAAAAAAAAGTTGAATGAGTGGAGAATATATATTTTATCTGATCACTACTATTGGACCAGAGCACTTTCTCTATTAGGTTAACTAGCTAATTAGCATAGCATGGGAAAGCTATTTCCTTTGCTGACATTCTTTCACTAAAAATCTGTCTTCTTTTTTTTTTTTTTAATTAAGAAGTTGAATAAGTAGAGAATAATATATTTCACCTGATAATATCTCTACAGAACAAAGAAGGGATTTTACCATAGCACCTCTTTAGCTTAACTGGTTATTTAGCATTATAGCATGGAAATGTCATTTGCTTTGCTTAAATTTGTTAATTAACAAATGCTTATATAAGTTGAAAAAGTGAAGAATAATATATTTAACCTGATATCAATACACAAAAAAGTACAGTGTTTTGACCAGAGCACCGTCTTCATTAGCTTAACTTGTTAATTAGCATAACAAAACCAGAGGAAGCCAATTGCTTTGCCAAAATTTTAAAATTAAAGATTAAAAATGCTTTTCTTTTTTAAAATAAAAGTGGGGGAAAAAGGGAATAATAGTATATATTTACCTGATGATATCACTACATAAAAAGGTAGAAGTGTTTGGACTATAGCACTAGAACGTAACACTAGCACAGTGCAGCAATGGAGAAGACCAGTTTTCTTCTAAAAATGTTTACATAATCATCATTAAACATCAACAAATGTACCTTTTCAGTATATAAATGACTTCCATATCCACAAATGGCAGACAGAAATTGTTCATAACAATCTGGAATAATTTATTTTTTCATGGATTAAGTTTAAGGTGATAATAAAGTTGTGTATTATTATTAGTTGACAGTGTCATAACTCCTTCACTTTCCATTATCTGGAAATCTGACATTCACTGAGCAACAAAGTGATACATACAACACTTATTTTAATTTTATTATTTGTTACTTACATTTTCCTGCTTCCTCTATCAACTCAGCTACATTAGTGTGGGTAAGTTTTTGCATTTCCCTTTTTTTTCTCACACACGTACCAGTAAGTTTTGACATATTTTTTTTTTTTAAAAACTATAGAAAAAAATATATGTTTCTCTTCTGCCTATAACTAAAGCTAAATATTTTATTCAATGAGGTAAAATTAATCCAAGTGGTAACTCATGCAAGTATAAATAGAGTAAAAACCAAGTACAGGAAGAAAAGGCTGAGAATGATTCTCAGTGGTAATGAGGTGCTTTTGACCATGTTGCAGGTGAACAGAAACCAAGATTAAGATATTTATTACTGCATAAATCTAACTTTTTCCCGTCCTTTGAAACAGGATTTGAGCTCACAGAAGCTAGCCTCTCTTTAACCTGCAAAGTTAATGTGATGGCTAAAATCTCCTTTTTAAATATGGAGATCAAGCTCTCAGATCTCTGGACAATAACTGAGGTAAGACACTAATGACCCTCTGACCTGCATCTGCAATTTTTACTGTTTTATACTGAAGGAAAGTTCTTTGTGCAGCTTCAAAGTGAGAAACTAGAGGAGTCCATGTGCTGAGAGGGGATGCTGTGGGTGTGCTGACTAGTCTCCAGGCTCTGCAAATCTTCCAGCATCTCCTCGATCAGTGGAGGCATGGAGCCTGGGATCTCCATCTTTAGTGTCACCACTCGCTCGGCTCCTGTGGGGATGGGCACAGAATTGTAATGACACATATTACTGCTACAGTAGCTAACACCTCCAGTGTGAGAGCTGGATGGTACATCCTGACCTTTAGCACTGATGCTGCGCAGGTCGGTGATCTTCATAAGGGCCTTGGGGAACATGAGGGGCATGCTGGGCCGTCTTTTACGTGAATAGATCTTTAGCGCCTCCAGCAGTGGCTCTTGCAGCACCTCGACCTTAGATGGCTCCTCCAAGTCCTGTCGGTCTGTTCAGACCAAGAGAAGGAGGAAAATAAATATTTTATACCTATTTTTTCCCTCCAAAAGTGGAGCTGCTGATGTCACAACATTTCAAAGACAAACTCAATACCTCCAGAAACAAGGCAGATGGCGCTGAGGAGCCCGCTTTCCGTCTCATCCATCTCCAGTGGCAGCAGCTGCACTGCAAAGGTGAAAACCTGATCTGTCAGTGGTCCGAATCCTGCGTTGTGGATCTGGGTGCGGGTGAGAGTCAGTCCATCAGAGAAGGTCATGGTGTCTTGGTCAGGAGTGTAGCGAGTGCAAATCCTTAAGATCTGACAATGGGAAATAACACAAGGTAAGAAGAAAGACTTATTTTAAAGACGTTCCAGTAGTTTGACCATTCTGTCATGGGATTTCAACTCAAACATAACATGATATTTTGCACATTGGTTCATTATTGCGCAATCATTATTTTATGCATTCCCCCCCCCGCGCCTTCAGGTGGGGGGACGGGACCTGACTGTTGTTTGTGCTTATGCACCAAGCAGCAGTTCAGAGTACCCACCCTTTTTGGAGTCCTTGGAAGAGGTGTTGGAGGGCACTCCTTCTGGGGACTCCCTCATTCTTTTTGGGGGACCAGTAATGCAGATGCTGCATCGGTCTGTCGTGGTGAAGAAGGAGCTGAGCCAAAAGGCAAAGCTCTCGATTTACCAGTCGATCTACGTTCCTACCCTCACCTATGGTCACGAGCTCTGGGTAGTGACCGAAAGAACAAGATCGCGAATACAAGCGGCCAGGAAGAGGGAAGTTTGGGTTTCCCTGCTTAGGCAGCTGCCCCCGCAACCCGACTCCGGATAAGCGGCAGATAATGGATGAATGGATGAATGTTTGTTGTATTTATTCTAAAAAATATAAATGCCAAAATCGATGACTCTGCACTGAATGAGTGACAGAACACTGCGAAAAGTTTTTAGCCATAATGATCTTTCAGGATTTTAATTGGTAATTTAGCGTAGTCAGGATTTTTACATTATATTCAACTGCCATCAAACTTCAAAGCTCTGAAGCTCTGACGGTTGAGCCTTCAGCTATCATGGCCCTCTTAAATGGAACCAGTTCCCAGTTTGGGTTCAGGAAGCCGACACCCGCTTTCAGGCTTAAAACCTTCCCTTTTTATAAATGTTCAAGCTAGGGTGGTTTGCCATCCCTTAGTTATGCTTAAGCTTAGATTGCTCAGAGACATCCCATGAGGACTTCTTTACCTTTTTATCTCTCTACTCTTTATTATTCATGTATAAACCTATGACAGTATCGGCTTCTTAGATTTCTCTTCTTCTCTCTCTTCTCTTCGTCTCTCTCAGCAGGTCTTCCTGCCTGTTGATCTCTCTAATGGGTGTAATATTGTGCTAATGTAAACAAGACATGTTGGGTGATGGTGTAAGAATTATTTTAAAAGCAGACATCTAGGACAAATTTACGATGAAAATAACTTACCAGAAAGGACAAACCACATGACACACAGTGTGCATAAAAAATATATCTCACTAAACTGTATGGAACTTCCTTAACTGTTTTCACCCTGACCAAAAGTGTGCAACCTTAAGGAAAACAACCAGCTCGACTAATTGGTCAAGAATTAATGTGATGCTGGAAGAGAATAACCAAATCTGGGCTAAATTTTATCTGTTTGCTTGAGGACCTTTCAGCAGTTGATGAAACTCCAATCATAAACTCTACACAAACATATAGAACATAAAGGAACATGAAGGATTAATGAAGCTACATCTGAAGCAAGTAAAAGTTCACACTTCTAGAGCTTCATATTATTAGTTAAAGACACATTACTTAAAGAAAACAAACCACAATATACGGCTTTTTAATCCGGGACACCACATGACGTTGCAGCTGAGTTTGTTTGTTTATTTATTTATTTATTTATTTATTTATTTATTTATTTATTTATTTATTTATTTATTTATTTATTTA
>JBAMHW010000006.1:5029732-5050289 GCA_037177495.1 Rhadinocentrus ornatus | reverse complement strand
AAACTATTAACTTACTCAATTCTCCTGAACAGCTTTACACACCAAGCATGAACGACGTTATTGTTCCTTGCTATAAATAGACTGGCACCAATCCCATGCCTGGTAGGCTTTTTTAGATTCTTATCCGTTCAGCAACAGAATAACGGAGCCATCTGATTGGTACTAAGCTCATTCTGCAGTATAAGCAAGTCAAAGCGTGCAGCCACAGTCACACCAAACTAATTCCAGCAACGAGAAAGAACAATGAGTTGTGCAGCCGATCAGCATCAATGAGTAATTCTTTAAAATCGAATTAAGGTGCATGTTGTAGAAGACTGGAAATACATGTTTCTTTGCATCCAAGATTGTCATCAGAAGGCCAGTCCACCCTGTTTTCAACAGAGATGAGTGAGTTTTGTAGCATTCAAACTATTTTCTGGTGAAATTTTCTGGTTTTATATGAAAGCAGTTGGCAGTGATCTGTGTGGGTCATCAGTACAGGAAGCATGTGAAGCTGCCTAACCAGGTTAGTCTTTCATAATGGGCTTGAGTAACGGTGTCAACACGTTTCCAAGCATCCCACTGACTTCGCTCAGGCAGACACACATGTCATGGGAGCTCCAGATTACGCAACACCTCAGGCTCTGCCTTCTTCCCTGTCACAACGCCCCCTATCCTTCTCTTCCTCCTTCTCCTTTGGATGTACTACATTCAGACGTCACTGTGTAAGCACTCCAAGTTAAGATTATGTTACACACTGACCGAAGAAGCTATCATACATCTGTCTGATACATGTGATGTATTTATGTAATGTGTTTGTGTCTGAATGTGGAGGAGCAATAATGAGAACATGTGGCTGGGTGGATCCTCCACTGCTGCCCGGTTGCCGCCCCCGTATCATTTAACATAAAACACATTCTCAGTTATCTAGGTCACTGCATTGCTGGGTAGTACAGAGGTTGAATTAGTTTCCATTGTGCAGTGGGGTGCTAGAGTGCTGTGAGACTCCTGCATGAGTCTTTTAGACATAAATATTTAAAGGTCTTATTTCACTTTAATCATGAAGACTAATGTTTGTCTGCTTTTAACTAAACTAATTGTCGGAAATTAAACAAGTTCTGTGGCTAATCTTATATTATTTAATTGGAAAACAAAGAGCAAAGGACATGGTTGTAGTATTCAATCCTGAATATTGCCTTTAGCTCTTTTTGTTGGGCAGCATAAAGCCCCAATAACCCCCACCAAAAGACGACTTGTCTGGTGCCTGCCAGGCAAAGCCCACGGCAAACGCTCCATTGGCTTCTTACTGTTCTGGATGCCCTGTAATAATTAGGCCAGTCAGATGAATGTTTGAACATTTTTAGCAGGCCACAGTGTCTCAGTCAGATGATTCTGTTCAGCTTTTAGCTGAGTAGATTGTTCAGATTATATAAGACTGAACTGTGACAGTGCTGCAGGGGGTGGGGGTTGGAAGAAACACATTCTTTGGGTGGAAGAAAGTACCCTTCAGGCTGGAAAAGATGAATATCTGTAGAATTAAAAGGAGTAAATAAAAAGAGGCCACACTTGTTCATACTTACAATGGATGTTAATTTCATGTGCCCACAAATGCAAAGGTTTTGAGTGCTTTTTTCTTGTTTAAAGAAAAGTATTTGTCTGACATTTCTTCCTTAAGATATTTCTTTAATATATTTCTTACAAGAGGGTTAAATAGATTTACAGTGTAGACTGACTTGCAGATTTGCAATTTACTATATACAATAATTCTGAATAAAGCAATGCCTACAGGGACACCAGCAGAAATCATCCTCCTGTAATAAATAGGTCATATTATTATACTGAGATGGTCCACTTCCTTCAGTGCTTTATAGACGTCCGAGTTTAAAAGCTCTGTTAAGTTACAAAAGGCACAGGCTGCACCAAATGGTGCTCACATAGCCCTGTTTCTATCAATGAGTTTGGCTCAGTATGGGATGGTTTGAAACAGTAAAACCTGATCTCTGTTGATTTTACACAGCCAACTGTACCTCCCCTTGTAGGTGGGATTTAAACTACATGCGGCCTTACTTGAATTATAACGAAGAAGAACGCAACAAAGAAGCAATGGGAAAAACTGGCAGAAATCCAGAATTTTTTGTTCTTTCTTCTTGGTATGTGGCTTTAGAGTATAAAAAATCCACTGTGGGCCTGATCAACTAAAGATGTGTGTGTGTAAAACGTTGCAGTTCATTTACTAACCGGGCGCACAGTGGATGGTGTCTGTTTACTGGTGTGGTAGAAAGTTTAGTTATTATGCCTTATTGCTTCACATATTCAGTTCATTAAGGGTTAATTTATCCCATTATTTCTTTTATTATATACATTTATTCAATAATTTGTTGATTGTTACTATTATACTTTTTACATTGTACACTTTTATTCATTTTGCTTTAATTCCCTTTTAAAATTTAGTCTCTGTTATGCTTTGTTAAAAGTTCACTACGAAGGTAAGATGACCTTTATTTGGCCCTTCTTTAGACCCTTAGTAAGACTGGTTCTTGTGGAGACGCAACTATGTGAGGTTGCTTTAAAGCCAGTCCTGAGAGTTGTGTGTCCACACAAGGTAATTTGTCTGGCAAGTAAGTTGTCTTTGTTCATTTTCCTTTAATAAATTTTGTCTTACTATTTTAAATCAAAATCAAATTAAACTTTATTTATATAGCACTTTTTGTGCCACAGGCAACACAAAGTGCTTTACATGATTAAAAACACTTAAACATATTAAAAATAAAACAAGCCTTTCCATACATCAGATTAATAAAATAAAACCACTCATTATATTTAACACAGTCGCACACACATGTATACACACACACCAACCAGCACCCCTCTTTTTGTACAAGCATGACTCACTAATTCCTGTCTCCATACTGAATGTTGGTATATAGAACAACTAAAAGTGATAAACATCTGGCCTGATGCTGCTGTGAGGAAACAATATCAATGTCATGGGGATCCATCCACACCAGGGGCCAGTCCACCCATGTCCAACAGCAGCAACCATCCCCATCAGGACAGACCTTTGCTTCCAAACTCTCCGTGGTGAAACCATAACACACACTAAATCCCCATTTGAAGACTGCTGTTTGAGACTGTTATCAGTTGCAGCAACACAACACGTGCAGTCTGTTAGCATGCAATTTTGCGCTCTTTATCAGGGCCGGTATGTTTAAACATGGAACTTTGTTCTAATTGTTGAGTTGCACAGGTAGTGATGATTCATTTGACCAATCAGTGGATTGTAGTGTGTCAAGCTTGACTCTTTAGGGTCAGATTGGTAAGACTGGAACATAGGTGCCCAAAACATAGGGTGTCTTGAATTGATATTCTGGCACCCTTCCCAGTATTTTCTTGTGGAAACAAAAAATACATATTGCACCCTCCCAAGCTGGACCCTTTGCTGGAAATGGGGCTTAAAGGTACAGTGTGTAACTACCAAGCACAGTTGTGAGTTGATGGTGGCCGTGAGTGGCCAAACGTCTTCTACATAAACATGTTTTCATCTGTGAGTGGATCCAGTGGCCTCAGATAAAGCGATGACTGCACTACAGGTAACTACTTCAACATTGTGTACATGTGTACTGTCTTTGTCTATGGTGCCCTAGCTCCTATGAAACAAAGCTGGTACTGCAGCTTTAAAGCTCAGAAGGTTCTCACTTCACACACAGAGTTGTTTGTCCATTCGGAGACACTGTAGTAAATATGGTGGCACATGCACGGCAGCTGTCGTGTATGTGGACACATGGCAAGTAGATAAAATTATTTATTCTAAGAGAATCAAAACACAACAGTTGTTTTAGTAAAGTGATTAGATGCCAATAGAAACACAGTTTCTTTTGTCATTGACCTTTGAGTTTGTTACATGCTGCACCTTTAATACTGATTTACCTGAAATCTTTCATTTGCAGTCCAGGCTCTTTTTCAGGTTTTGTTTCCCCAGACAATTCAATATGTAGAATTGGTGCTGCGATTTGCTTGGTAAAAACAGCTAATTCTATTTGCTTTAGCACCAGAGTCTCCAGGCGCCAAATACAAGGAAAGTTTTCGTTTGGCGAGTAAATCTCAAAAAGCTATCCACCAAATGGTGAGTAAATGCTTTTACCAAATTAGTCATGTCTTCTTCTTGGTGGATTTCTTCATGTTCCTCTGCTGTCTGCATGTATAAAGGCACGTACATACACTGATGCAAACACTCGCACGTGACACGACAATGCGCTCGCACTATTTCAGTTCTGTTTGCCGTTTAGCTCAGGCTAACTAAGTAGGTAAATATGTGGAGATTTTAAGCAGGAGCCGGCCAGCTTTCCAGAAGAAAGCTTGGTGAACTGGAAGATAAATCAGCAGGGTGTACAGCCCCAAATAGGAAGTTTAGTGAAAAGTGATGGTTTGGATATAGCGGTGCCTTCTGTCTGCTTCACGGCCCGGGCAGAAATCAGGGAGTCTGATCCCACTAAGGCTGTAATGCAGTGGCACAAGACCTGTTAGGAGCAGGAGGCCAGCAAAAGCACCAAGAGTAGAGAGGGAGGAGT
This sequence comes from Rhadinocentrus ornatus, assembly GCA_037177495.1. Classification (NCBI taxonomy): domain Eukaryota; kingdom Metazoa; phylum Chordata; class Actinopteri; order Atheriniformes; family Melanotaeniidae; genus Rhadinocentrus; species Rhadinocentrus ornatus. The sequence goes on along the minus strand of JBAMHW010000006.1, from coordinate 5,045,742 downwards.
CTGATTAGGTTTTACTTAATGAATTCAGACATTAACACTTTATCAAACAAAACCTTTTTTCTTCTTGCTTTTGTTTAATGTTGCTGTAACTTTCACTCTCAGTTTGGATACAACACAACACATTATTATAAATAATGTGCCTAGAGGTATGTGTGTGTAAATAATTTTATGTTTTGGCCAGTAAAAAATAGGTTTGGCCGGTGGATTTTTTCATCTACTTGGCTGGTAAGTCAAAAAGTAAATTTTGGACACTGTTCAGCACAATAAATGCACAAGAAAAGATATAGATATGCATTATTTACAAGAAAGTGAGAAATGTTTAACAAACCTTTCATTTTGTTCTGCTGACCTAAATATATATATCTATTGTTCTGAAACATGCTTCTGCCTGTGCAACAAAAAAAAAAGATGACAGAGAAAAGTTTACAATTAACATTAATAGATCATGCAAAGCTTTGAATGCGCTTTTGTATCTGACTTTCTTTGACCTTTGAATGCATTATTTATCAATCATCCAATACCTAATATTTATCATCTAGATCCACAGTCTACTGATTCATTAATTGTGTCATAATGTCCTCATTAATTCACATTTTTACAGCTGCAGATAAATGTTTTTATACACTGTCATAATCTAATTTAGTCTGTTGTGGAAGTCAATTGATCTTGAGTTTATCCAATCAGCCCCAAGACACTCAGGCACTTACACTCTTTGGACATTCCCACAGCGAAGCACCTCTGCAGGCGGCAGTACTGACAGCGGTTCCTGGTGATCTTGTTGATGATGCAGTTTCGGTCACGGTGGCAGGTGTACACCATGTTTTTCTGCACACTGCGGCGGAAGAAACCCTGCAGGAACAACACGAAGAGGAAGATAATCGATATTAATGATTTAAGCTACAAGAATATGAAAGTAATCTTGGGTGAACTTAACCTGAAGTGGTAATCATTTTACCTGAAAAGACCACAAAGACATGACCCGGTAAATACAGATTTGAAAATGTGGGAAAGCTGTCAATGCCTTAAAAACTGAAAAAAAAAAATATATGTAAACTCCAATGTATGTTATATGCGTACAAACTTCTGCCCTAGTAAGTAAGTAAATATATATAAGCAATATTTATGGTAAAGAAAATGCCTATGTAAAATAACCTGTAATGACATAAGAAAACATTAAAAACTAAGATTAATTTGGGTGATGAAGCAAGTGATGTGTCAGTTTAAGTAAAAAGTAAGTAAAAGTCAGTGTAAGCAAAAGGTTAAAACTTATTTTAAAAAATTAGGCTCTTCACTTTTATTGTCGGAGCAGTTTCTTATTCTGTTTATTTATTTTTATTCTTTTTTTTTTATAGCAGTTTCTTATTCTTTAATGTCAAAGTGAAACCACTTAGTTAAATTTAACACCAATGTTGCCGACATACAAATATTCTGTTGACATTATTCAGTGAAAACCACTTTGTTCTTAATGTTTTCCCACTAATTTGAGCGATTGACTTAAGATTAGTCTTGTTTTATGCAGATTTGTACTGTATGACGTATTCTGAAAAGTCTTGGTCACAAGATTAGCACTAGCGCCATTTTGGCTAGGTCTGCTGTTGAAAAAGAGTTAAAAAAAATGGTCACAAAGCAAAACCCTCAGATTTCAAGTCCACACATAAATATTACAGTTGTAATCAGTGACTATCTTTAATCTGGATGCTGTTTTCCAAAATAGCTCCATTTTTGTACCCACCACTGCATTAGCATGTGGATAAAAGACACAAATACATATTAAAAGTGGTCATCAAAATGAATGTGATGGTAAGTTCAAGGGCTTAAACCTGCAATCTGTGAGGAAAAAATAAAAAAATAAATCAAAATAAAACAGATTGAAATCAGAAAAAAAATCTTGGAAATAAACAAAAATGTAATATTTATTCATTCATTATCTGTAATGCTTAGTCCATTACGGGTCACAGGGTGAGCTGGAGCCTATCCAGGATTGTATCAGGTGAGAGGCGGGGTACACCCTGGACAGGTTACCAGTCAACATAGATAGAGACAAACAACCATTCACGCACACAATCATTCCTAGGGAGAATTTAGAGTCTCCAATTGACCTAACTTGCATGTCTTTGGACGGTGGGAGGAAGCCGGACAACCTGGAGAGAACCCATGCATACATGGGGAGAACATGCAAACTAAAATAAAAAACAAATAAATGTAATATAAAAAATATAATTATCTCCTGTTAAATTCCAGAAAAGGGTCTGTTTCCAAAATGAACCGCCCTCCGGGTGTTTTTTTATTCAGGTTATCTGAGTATTATTTAATCACAGGATTAAGTAATTAAGTTTTAATATGATCACTTTTACTTACTGTAGCTGGTTAACTTTAATATGAGCTTTCGAGCTGATCTTAAACATCTCAAAATATAAAATTCCGCATTTTCAAAGCCTCACACACTCTCAACGCATAGCTACTGGTTGCATAAAAGTACCACTGATAGACTACGTTCCACGTATACAGCCTTTAAAGCCCAACAGAGGCTGTACTGGGAAGCAGGACTTGACATGTTACCTTGCAGCCCTCACAGGCGCTGACTCCATAGTGGTAGCCTGAGGACTTGTCTTGACACACAAAGCAGGGCTTGTAAGTACGAGGAGGTGGAGGTGGGGAGGAGGGGCTGGCAAACAGGTCATCCAAGCTGGAGCTGGAGTTGGAGCTCTGGCTTTCCACGGCTGCAACACACAACATGGAACCACATTGCAATGATAAACAAGCACGCCAAGGAACAAGACCATGTAGCATTTTGATTTATTTCGAAGGATCTCAAGTCCATGATTAAATAACTATGATTGTCAGTCTGTCTGGAAATAATGCTGCATTCAATCACATTTAGGATTTTCAATGTACTACAAAGAAGAAGAAAAAGGCAGAATTTCCCAAAAAGTGCAGCCTGCAAAGAAAAGATAAAGTATTTCTAATCTGTAGTTTGTAGCAGTAGAAAGTCATAAGCAATCCCTAACTTGTTCAAATAAGCAGAGGTTGGTGATTGATTTGCAGTTTGGACTTCCTACTAGCCAGCTAACTATTGTGCCTTCGAAGTAATAAATCTTCCCTGGATGCCAGACTTTTCAGAACATCAGCTTAACCTTTTAATGCTGTATGTCTCATACATGCAGTTACTGAGACCTTTTGCATGACTTTCTGGTAAAAACCTTGCTTAAAACCATGTTGCACATAATCTGATACATGTCTTCTGCCCCCTGGTGGATATTTTTGCACAGGTTTGACATATCACATTGTAAAAAATATTATTTTGTTAATTTCTTTTTTTTTTTTTTTTTACATTTTGTAAAAGAGTCACATAAAGACGTCAAATCAAAAGATTAGAATTTTTTCTTGGGTCGGGCTTTAACGGGTTAAACTGCAGAGGAGTATTCAAGAAAGGAAAACTGGATGAACTCAGTGAAAAGTGCTACTTCAGATGTTGGAGTTAAGCCTCAGGCTCAGATAATCTAATTTAAGTTCAGTGGACTAAAGCTTTGACTCAAAAGTTTTATACCTCAGTTGTACTATGACTGGATGGGTAGGAAGGTTAGAAGGTTATAGACCAACAAAGACTACTGAAGTTAAGAACAACTACAGTCAGCGGTTGCTTTCTAGAACAATTTTGTGCAAGATTAAAGATCATCACCAACATCTGCCTACTTTTTTTTTTTTTTTTTTTACTAATTTTCACCAGAAACAACAAAGATTGTCTGATACACTGCAGCCAGTTAATCATAGATTAAATCTCTTCTTCTGCTGCTAGCATGTTATATCAACTAAGACCTGCATATTTAGCAGAACATGTCCACCATGGGAACTTATTTTACAGTTTAACAATGTTAACAACAATATTTAACTCTTGCAGTGTGCATTTATCATTTCATATGTAAATACTTTTGTTTCGTTAAAAATTAACTGTGCTACATTTGATCTTTTAGCATTGTTCACTTCAACTGGTTTGAGATCTGTCAACCAGTGTCAACTTATTCTATGTCAAATAATTAAACTGATGCAATAACATGTAAGATGAAACAAATAACAACCAGCTCCAGAAATATTCGTCTACAGAAAATGTGGAGTTGAGTCACACTTTAGAGCATTCCTTCAGATATTGCTGTTTTTGTTTTGTTTTTACAATATTGGATTCCCACTTGATCTGAGGTTGCATTATTAAGTCTGCAAAGACCCTGAATTCTAACTTTAGGATAGTGTTTGTTTGCTGAAACTGTAGGATCAGCCTCTAAAATCATCTCAGTGCATTTACAATCCTCATAACCAAATATTAAACACATCTGTCCACCTAAAGATAAAAATAGCACAGCTATAGTGAGTTCCAATGCTGAAACATCTTCATTATAATAGTAAAGCATAAGATTTACTTCATATAACTCAATAATATTAACATATAGTTGAAAAAAGTTCAAGTATAATGATTTACCCTTTAATTTACTCAGATAATCTCTAACAAATGTTAATAATTAATTAAACAAATTTAAAAAAAACAACAGGTTTGGTTTTGCAGAGGAATCAGATCTTAGCGTTAAGCTGATCTTGTATTCAGCTATGCAATTCAGTTACTCCTGGTGAGGTCCTTTTAATTTCTACATATGTTACCTTTTCCATTACTTTTCACCATGTTTTAGCTAAACAAAACCAAATTCAACCAGACACCAACCACACAGAGCTAATGAGAGGACATTCCTTACAAGATGGCGCTCCCGTTACGATAACAAATTTTGCTGTGCGATAAATTTTCTCAGAAATTATCGCGATAATCGATAATATTACGCAAAGAGATAATGTTGTCATTTTGAGACAATTTTCAACTAATATATTGATAATAAAATAATGCAAGTACACCCTTTCAAAGATCAATAAGGTTTAATTTCTTAAGAACATTTTACACTTGAAATGGAAGAAATTTTAAATAACAAAACAAAAACAAAAAATAGAACAGATTCTATCTCATTAATAATGAATGAAAAACAAACACAACCAAAAACAATAAATATGATGGATAATAAAGTCTTTGTTCTGTAAACAAAATTGCCCTTCAAAGAATATATAAAAAAAATATTAAACATGGGGCTCAGACAGAAAAAACTGGCAAAACTGCCCGTTAGTACCATTGTATTAATAAAAAAATAGAAAAAAATCCATTGCGCATGGTTTGTGAAGCTGAAATATCTCCCCTCATCACTGCGTGTCCGACTGAACTAGGAGCAGTGAGCGAACCGCGCTGCTGCGTCGCAACGCTTTTCCACATATCCTGGGACACCGGCACAAAAGTAATGCGGCCCACTGGGAATCCTCCCGAACCACTCGATTAGCCGGCATTGCTTTTGATGTGTATTTTGTCATATACGGTAGTACATAGGCTGACTCTATTTGTGTAATGTGCCTGCACATTACGGGGGTTTTTAAGGTAAACCAGGAAGTGGGGGCTTTGTACTGACGTTGAAGGCTACGTGTGTGTGTTCTGCCTACACGTGGGGAGCATTCTCCTTTCGACTTATTTACATGATTCAGCGTGAGAATCGGAGGTTTAGCGCGAGAGCGTGAGAAGCCACTCAACTGCGCGAGTCTCATAGCCGATGCGTGTTTGCAGCCCTGTAATATAAATGCGGCATGGCGGCTCGCACAGGTGCTTCACCACGGTCTTGTGCTGCAACACTGCTGTCAAGTATGACCCTAGACTAGAGAGATCCCTTTGCAAGAAACAAGAGCGTTCAGTCGAGATACTCCATAGTGAAACCTGTTGTCATACACAGTCTATGGTGAAGTACGTTATATAAAAAAACTAAAAAAACAATGAAAATTGTCGCGGCCGGCAAACTCCTCGCCCTCATTTTTTCTTACCGTGCAATGAATTGACTTATTGCTTATCGTGACAGGCCTAGCTCCCGTCCCTGCTTTCAACTGTCTCTCGACAGGTGTCACACTAAGGTTTACCAAGAACACGTGCTGCTATCTTTAGGCAATTTAAAGCAAGAAAACTATTCAATGTAAGAGCCAACAGCTTGTAAAAGAATAATATAGTAGTGTAATAATAGCAGCAACTCAAAGGGCAAATGGACTGAAGAGACACAACTAAAGCTAAGCCTAAGACTGACATTTAAGGAAAAAAACAAGAGCCTCTCATGAAATCCATCCATTAACAATAAATCTTTCAAAGTAAGTTGGATTTTCTGTGTATTCATTAATTTTCTAAACCGCTTATTTCAATTCAGGGTCACGAGGAAGCTGAAGCCTATCCCAGCAATTAGCAGGCGAGACGCAGGATACACCCGAGACAGGTCGCCAGTCCATCACAGGGATTTTCTGCTTAAAATTTGTTATATGGAGCTTGCTGTGTTTGATTGTTTTTCCTTTCACACTGACAGGACTTTTATGTAAATCTACTCTAATCTCATCAGCCTTTATCTCTGATCCTGAGGCTGTGACACACAGAGACTCCTGCCCCCATCACAGCACACAAACAGCCCTGTTTGCCCATGCAAAAGTTAAGGATGTAAATACTGAGATCATCACTGTTAAAATAAAAAGTGTAATTTCTTTTTTTATGTAGCTGTTTAACCTGCAGCTGGAGAGATTGAAAATGACCAATTTAAGCTTCTACCAGTTGAGTTTCACTCATCAATCCATCACAGCACACTCCTGCTCTTAATCTGATTTCTAGGAGAGATTTGGTCCAGTGTGTGGGGCTCGCTCAGATACCCCGTTGGCTCTCTGACCACCGCTCCGACCCTGGCAGAAAACGAAGAAAGCTGTTTTGAAAAGGAGACAAAACCAGAAAAATTGCTCATCTCCATACCCTTGAACCCACGGCCTCTGGTTGAACCTGGAATCGTTGGGTCAAATGAGGAAACCCCCATAAGGCCGATGGTTTCCCCAGCGCAAAACAATGCAGGAGCATGCCACAAGCCCAACTGACTGATGAGAGGGAGGATAGAAAGTGTGTGTGGCAGGGCAGCCTAAGTAATTTGGTTGAGGAAAGGGGGGAAAAAGCTGCCCCCATCCTAATTTAGGTGGTGTTGTATGATGAATGCCACAATGCATTGTGTGAGTAAGTCAACAGAATAGGGAGAAAAAAGATTTTGGAGATTCACAGGACTTCCCGCAGACGTCATCTGTAACTTTCATTTGTGGTTGTTTGTCATTACTTTGTTAAGCAAAACTGAAGGACTTAGATTAATATATTCATTTTGACCCTTTTTTGACCCCTATGCTTCCTCCAAATAATCATTTTATGTTTTTACTTTTCTATTATCCCTTATTTCATATGCTTTGGTCACTTTAAATGTTGCATTTATAGGTTGATGGCTTGAGATGGCAGATATAAAACATTTTATCCAAGTTTAAAGCAAAACCACTATAAAACAAAATCTTTACTTAAAGCTTCTGCAGCGCGAAGATTTCTTGACTTTTTAAATATATTCGATACCTAAGCTAAATGATTATTTTGGGAAAAAAGATATCTGAAAACATCAACATGCAGAAAAGTAAAATGGGTGTTTTCATATTTTCAGACCACATTATAAAGAGTTTTTTTTCCTCAACTAACACTATTTAATTACTTATTAATTATTTTATTTATGGGAGGCTAAAGGCACATTTACGCTCAGCGTAAAAGATGGATGCACAGACCGTGTCGTCCGTCTCCTGCGTCGGTTAGGCGCCTAATTTAATTTCTTTTTCCCTGAGCTGGGGGGCAGTGCTGAGTAGAATAGCTGACATACGACCAGCAAAAGAAACAAACAAAAGAAGAAGACTGCAGAAGAAGAATGATGACGAATTGTAGCTATTGCACGAGCTTTTGAAGAAAGACTGGGGCTGTGTCTGAATGTGCACCCTACTCCCTACATAATGCCCTATATAGGGGTCACACCATTTTGTAGGGGTGTCCGAATGTCCAGAGAAAAAAAAATAGGGCACTCAAAATTACCCACAATGCATCTTGAAATGTAGTGAGCATCGATGGTCACTAGAGGGGTCAATATAGACCACAATGCGTTGCAAGCAGAAATTCAACATGGTGCAAGGAGGCGGAAAAACATTTTTTGTTGAATAGATATGCAACAAAGAATAAAATACAACATAAGGAATAAACTTAAAAATATTTAAACACAACTTTGGATTGGATTTAGAATGACATCTTGACGCGCGTTGTGGTTGCCGTGGTGATGGCTAGTAATCACGTGGTCTGCGGCGAGGGAGAAATAGGCAGCTTCTTGTCCGAATCGTCAAGAAAATGAGTGCACTATGTAGTGAACAAGGGGTTAGGGAGTATGGTTGACATAGCCTGAGTGTTTAGGGCCTGTTGGGCGGTTGGAAAAACTTTATAGTGATGCATTACCGCCGCCAACCGGTGTCTGAAACTGATGTGGGCTTGCGGGAGTGAACTCTGTACTCAGCACTGCCCACTAGTGGAAGAATTGACTTAACCATGGCAACGCAAAAGATGCATTGGACATGAGGACAGTGACGTATGACGTTTGAGATGGAAGTTAAAGTTTACGTATGTAAGGAGCATAAATGGGCCAATCTGTGGATAGCATCATTAAATACAATAAGCTACTCAGCTTCTAACCAACACTTTCAAACCCAAATGAATAAATGCAAGTTTGTGCAGCAGAACGTCCTTACATCTTTCACTAAAACAGTTTTTGGGTCATATATTAGAATATCGGTCCTAGTCAGTTTTCTGAGAGGAACGAATGTCTTTGCTGTTACTTCTTTTTATTTCCTAAAAGAAAACCTGATGCTTTTCTTCTGCTTCTGGCAAGTCTGGCTTTCCTCTAACCTCCTGAGCTGGTGACCGTCCAGTGAACCCGCGGTGACCCCAAACTGACCGGCTCTTCCTTGTCCCAAACACAGACCACCACCACACGGGCACGAGCTGCTCTGAGCTCACACACAACACTGTTTTCAGCTCTCTTCATATCATTTATCTGTTGAAAAGAAAACTCCTGACAAGCTTCACAGTAACTAGATAAAGAGTGCAGAACGTACAATAGATAAAACTTTAACCCCCGTTTAACATTTAAAAGCAGCAGGCATTTTTCAGGTACTATTCTTTAGATCTATATAGTATATTTTTAATACTGCATGTTTGTTTTTCTATGTTTTTTTTTTACATTATTACTGCCTGTAATGGAATTTGGACAGCTGCTGTCTTGGCCAGGGCTCCCTTGAAAAAAATATTTTTGTAATCTAATTGGCCTTACCTTGTAAAACAAAAGCTAAATGAATAACAATTTTTTTTAAAAAAGGTAGATGTTTGAGTGAAGGTTTGCAGACACACTCTGATGTAGCTCAAAAACATGCAAGTTTATTAATGAAAGCTTGCTTCATAATGCACATAATTGGTTCCATTTGCTCACAGCTGCATCATAGTGTTGCATATAGCATGTAAAGCCAATTAATGTGGATGGGGACGAAGCTTTTGCTTCGAGTATTGAGGAAAATTCATTTAAACCACCTGGAGATCAGAGCTGCACCAATAGGACATATGAAGGTTAATTTCTCCTTGACTCATGAAAACGAATCCCTGAGCAGTAATGCAGTGTACAAATTATTTTTCAACTTTAAATTTGAAAATAATGGGTTTTTTAAAATAAAATCCTTTGACAATCTATTACATATTTCATTTATTCATTATCATTTATTATTGCTTTAAATTACTTTAATGTCTCTAATCCATTTAATTTGTCACCACTTTTTAAAATCTATTTGACTGATTTTTATCTTTTATGTTTTTTAGACTTAGACTATATTCAACAGACAGTTAATCATATTTCTTCATTCATTTGCATAAAATACGTTTTAAATATAATTTCTTTAAATAATCCAGTGGATTAAACTATACTGGTATTTTTAGTTATACAAAAAATCAGAGGGCTGCCACGGACTAGGTAACCTGGACTAGGTAACCTGCACCCTCATGTTTATTTTTACACCGCTGCAAAGATGGTTATGATGCAGCTCAGACCCTGACCTTAAATGTAAATTCAATTCATGAAGTTAGAAGGAGGGCAATGACTCATAACATTTAAAAAGCAACACAGACTCTTTTAAGGGTTTTAAAGTGCATCAGACCGGATGCCATGTGGGGCCAATTTATAGCCTTTGATTTTGGGTCAAACGATGTCAATAAAGCTTGATCTGACTAAACATAATTGATTTCTCTTGGGGGGGAAAGGTGTAGATGTTTGCAAATGTTAGTCACTAAGGCAAAGCCTTTGCATTTTTCTGCATCATCACTTCGCGCATCATTAGTTTTCACCTACATTGAGAGCAGCGATGCTCCTGCCAGTCCGACTCGATCAGCTCCGGGAAGAAAGCTGCCAAATCCTGCTCCTGTTCCTGCTCCTGCAGTGTGCACGCAGGGCTGGAAGTAGAGTATAAGTCTATGATTTCTCCGGGGCCGAAAACTTGAAATTCCATGAAGTCAAACATGATGTGATCTGCAGAGTTCGTCTGCAGATTTTGTCCGCATGAAAAATCCTTCAAAAAGTGGCAAATTTCCCTTTGCTTGCACTGCTGTAGTTAATAGGTCACAATCGGATGTTTAACAGAAAAGCATGCCTGGATGATGGGCTCGTGCGCGCAGGAACAGACCTATATTTCCATCAGCCGGTCATAAACTGTGCGTGTTGGCGCGCAGCCAGCGGATTGTAATCCCAGCAGTCCAACACATCCAGGTCCGCAGGTTGTTTTGCATAACACAGTTGGGGTTTTTTTGCAGGACTTCTTAATCTTATCTGTTCTTTATTGAGAAATGTTTCAACTCAACCTGCTTCATACTAGTTATGTCACAGCGAGCGCTGGTGTTACCTAATGTATGCGGCTGAACTCTCCGTGAACCTCCTCCGCTGCTGCCCTTCACATGACCCAGCCTCTGTCTGACATCATCATCAGGGCTGGAAACCAGTGCCAAGAGTTCTTCAATTACCAATGCTGAGTGGAAAATAGAAAAGTAACTTAGCTCCAATTCAGATTAAACATTTCGATAAGTATATAAAGTTTAAGAGTTTTGCAACGTCAGAAAGCTTGGTACAACCATGGGTAACTTGACATTTTTAGGTGTTGAGATGCAGCAGGAAAATAACCCAGTGACTACATTACCCATAATGCACACCAAACGATCATAATTATTTTAAATGTGTTTATTTTAAACCCGCAATTAGAAGCAGGTGAGTGTAAAAAATATACATAGTTCCTGTTTCTGGTATATTTTTAGCATGACAGAAGTTGAAAAGTACTGGTGTGCACAGGTGTTTAAATTGGCTAATTTTAGCTAATTGGCTAACAGGAAGACAGCACAGGAGTTCAAACTATTTTTAAAATCTGTCATAAAATGAATCATTTTTGAGCACTGCACCACTTTCCACTTCCTAAGCATTGAAAAACTATTTGCAAATAAATAAATAATAATCTGCGATGGACTGGTGACCTGTCCAGGGTGTATCCTGCCTTTCACCTGAAACACTGCTGGGATAGGCTCCAGCTCACCCCGCGACCCCTAATAGGAACAAGCGGTACAGATAATGACATGACATGACATGACATAAATAATAATAAAGATAAATTTGCATAATTCTTGCAGTCATGCCCTGTTATATTTTCTTTAATTTCTTAAAAAAATCCTTAAATCATTTTTTATTTAACACAAAGTAAACACCCTGTAAGAGAACTGAACAACACATGTATGTGGGACCCCTCGTGTGTGCTGGAAAAAAGACAAATCAACATATTAAGATAGAATCAATAAGGAGCTTAACTGTACTCTACTGAAGTTTATACACGTATACATTTTAAATGTCTTGGAAAAAAGGGAATAAAAAAAATTAAGCAAATAAATACCGAATCACTTTTAATGGTACATTTTATGTGTGTAAAAACATCCCAAAGAGGAAAAGGAGAAGAACGTGAATCTGGTTAAGATTAGAGAAACAAGATAAAAGGTGGAAGGATCCCTCACACTGCAGGATGACATTTATTAGCTGCAAGCAAAAATATCACCACAACTCTTTCGTGTTCCTCATCTTTTGCTTTAGAAAGCTGTAAATCACAGCTAATGGATGATAATTTCACTTCAAATTTAACAACAAATGATTAATGTTTGGTCTTTACCACAGACACCCACATTACGAAGCTTTAACCAAGAAGCTGGCAGCCCGTCAGAGCTAAGGCTACAAGCTCACACCTTACATTGAAACAGTTTCTAGATCCACTAAAAGCTTAAGTTACATAGAGTAGTATTCTCCACAGGCATCTAAAAGACTCCTAAACTGAGCATAATTGAACAGAACTATAAACAGGAGTGTTAGCTTAGCAAGCACCAAAAATGGAAAACAAACAGCTAGCTTTCCAGTTTGAAAGGGAACATTTAAACCAATTGTAATTTTTATTATTAATATATTAGTAAGACTTACTAGCTAAAGCAAAATGTTATAGTTGGTAAGCTTTATAAATATGCAAACTATTCCTTTAAAATTAAATTCTGGAGCATATTTAAGATAATCCACAAATTTTTATCATTTTATGTGAAATTGTCACATAGATCAAATACAGCAGGAGACGATTGCATTTTAAAGTTTCCACTGTTCATGTTTATTTAAATAATCTTTATAAGCTTTATTACTTTTAAATTATTTTTGCAGTGTTATTTTACATCTAATTCATTAATTAAAATCAAGTGAAATCTTATATACAAAGTCCTTTTCATACAAAAGTAGCACAAAGTGCTTCACAACAACTCTTAGGAATTAACATTTTATTTAATGATTAATAAAAAAATATGCTCATTGTTTTCAACTTTTAGACTAGATAAAAGAAGGAATTTTCTAATTCTGTGGCGCAACTAATAAAATTATTAGTTTGACTGGACAATTTTAGCATGAAACTGGTTAAAGCTTGACATTTTCCTACAAAGTTTCCAGGAGCCTGTTGGTATCAGTGCGCTGATGAACACTCTGGATTAAAGGAACCCATGTCTGTTTAAAATAAAGGCCATCAAAGCCAAGCAGATAAGTGATTTCCCCATATTGATGTTTCATGATTGGAACCATGTGGCCTTTTGCAGAATCAATACTTTTTAGGCTCTGTCTCTCTTCATTCACGTCTCTTTGAATTCTTAATTCTTGACTTTAAGTAAGAGTTATTTGCACTTGGAGAATTCATAATTAAATCTAGTAAAAGATAAAGTAGGTCAGCTGCAAGATGGGTTGATGGGTGGGGGAAAGGAAATCTGCTTTAAATTAATGGAAGTAATTTACAGTATTTATCAAATGGAAATGACTGGAAAACAAACTAAAAGCTAGGATGCACAAAGGGACCTGCATCTCTGTTGTCTGTAGTGCCCAAGAAAGAAGGAAAAGCTACTTTATTTAAAATTATACACTGGATCTCCTTCAATGCCACTGCTAACCCCATTGAGGCGGAAAGGCATCACAGCTCCAATGTTAAAAGAGGCTAATTACTCCCAGTATCTCCCACACTCCAGGGAGGCGAGGTCATGTAGAGGACAGGCATGTGAAACATTCCTGCAGCCTGCTGCTGCTGGACCTCCCCTCCCAGCTCAGTCTTCCTCTGTCCTCCTTTCCCTTTCTTCATCTTCATCCTCCCCCAGCTCCTCTTCTGTTTCTTTCTCTCTGTCCCATATGAACAGTGCTCACGTTTTTGTCCTTGTTCTCCATTTTTAACACACTTTCCAATGTTTTCTCAGTCACTTGTTTTCACCTTGGGATGTTCGCAGCCATTCAGCGAGCATTTTTGTTTTTGTGGGTTAAGGTATATCCATCTTTTTGTGTTAGCCAACAGTAAGCCTGTGAGAAAGAAAAGATGGATAATGCTTTGCATTTTACCATATGCGGTACTTCTAAGGTTGATGGGAATATCATTAGTTCTGCCCACATTTAGTCACAATCCAAAAAATGAGGAAATTTTTGCCTTAACTTAAAAACCAAGTGCTCATCGTGGTTATTAAAATTAATCTTGAGAGTAATAATATCAGTGGTATTGCATTTAATCCATGCAGTAGTTCAGCCATTTAACTCAAAAGGCTACAGATACTCAATGTAGCCGCAATGTACTGGACATTAAAAAAAACAACACGTCTTAATCCATCGATTTGTTTCCACAGATTTCCAAAATCTACATTTGGAAATTGGAGTGGTTACAACCTAGTTCAAGTCCTACTTCAACCACAGATGTGCTAAAGTAACTTTACTCTGTTAAATAAAATAATTGTTGTCTGTACTATTTTTTTCTGTATTTTTAAATATGAGGAAATACTAATAAGATTACTGACACAAGCAGCAGATTTACATGTCTAATGTAAAAATAGTAAAAGTAAATATAATTACATTTAACATTAAAACTGTTAGAATACTTTTTCAATTTGATTATAATTTCAGTAAAATGTCATTTTGAAAGAAAATGATTGAACCGCTAAATTTAACTTTAATACTGTTTTTTTTTTTTTATTCGATCCTGCACTGTTTTGGTGATGGCTTAATCTTGTTGTACCGGTGTATAATGACAATAAAGGCATTCTATTCTATTCTATTCTATTCTATTCTATTCTATTCTATTCTATTCTTTACTGTGAATTTATTTATACTGTTAATTCATGTTACAGTAAATTAAGTGTGCATACAGTATATACAAATAGTGTTGGCCTTGAGGTGAAAGCAGAAGGATTGGGGCTGGAGGACTCATGACTGGTAATGAAGGTGAACCCCAGTAAGCAACTCCCATCTGCTTCACAGGCACCAGAATACCAGCCAGCCCACTTATCCTATAACTAAAGATGGACATATTTTAAATAAAATGTTTTATTGGTGATGTATTGATTTATTAAATTACACACTTAGTAAATTAATTAATCTTAAATTAAATTGCATTATAAAACCACCTAACAATGACAATTTTCAATAATTTATTAGTAATTATTTATATTTTTGTTATTTTTACCAAGTTTTTTTTACGATTATTTTTCAACATTTTTCATTAAACTTTGAAAAGTTGAAATTAAATAAAAGATCCCATGTAGAACAAAGGGTATAAACTATGTTGGTATAATAGATGAGAGATTGTGTGATAGCATACACTAATGCATCACATCATATTCAGCCAGCAGATTCCAGCAGACCTAAGAGAGGAAGTGATGTATGACATGACGCACTGCAACATGTCAGATAGCAGCTGATCTCCTGCTCATGTTGGACAAGTCTGAATACATTTTATTTTGCTCTATTGTTTATTTGTGTTGCAGGAGCCATTTTCGGCCCTAGCCAATCAATAAGCCAGATTTTCATGGTCAGCTGTCGTTTCAGGGAATATCACCCCACCTAGCAAGCAGCTGATGCAACTAACATGGTCGAGGCAGTTTAGCCCGCTTGAGGCTATGTCCACACGGCACCAAAGCCGATTCAGATGTGAAAATGGTGGCGAAAATAGGAGAAAGGCTTTAACATACCCACAAAACCGCTGTAGTACATACTACAAGGCAGTGGGGGGCGCTAAAGAGTAACACTTCAAAGCTAGAACAAAATAAGGCATGCACAGATAAAGGCTGTGTCCGAATGTCCAACCTACTCCCTAACCCCTCATTCCCTACATAGGGCTGCACTGTATAGCACACCACATGGTGCACTCATTTTCTTGGCGATTCCGACACAAAGCTGCCTATTTTTTCCTTGTCGCAGACCACGTGACTACCAGCCGTCACTACGGCAACCACAACGTGTGTCAAAATGTCACTCCAAATCCAATCCATAGTTGTGTATAAATATTTGTATTTTTATTCTTTATGTTGCATTTTATTCTTTGTTGCATATCTATTCAATAAAAAATGTTTTTTCACCTCCTTGCGCCATTTTGAGCTTCTGCCCACAATGCATTGTGGTCTATATTGACCCCTCTAGTGACCATCGATGCTCACTACTTTTCAAGATGCATTGTGGGTAATT
>JBAMHW010000006.1:5006681-5017275 GCA_037177495.1 Rhadinocentrus ornatus | reverse complement strand
TGCAATCTAACAGTGAAGTTTATTTTGGTGTTATGTTAGAAACAGGGCAGGGTGGTCCAGCAACTACTTTATCCTCCAGTTTAATTCAGATCACTTACTGTTACCTGCTATATAAAATGGCTAATTTGTTAGTTAGCCTACAGTGGAAAGGTTTTTAGTTGTTAGCTTCTTTCAGACGTATTTTCCCAGAGCTTTCCCTCGTATTTCTAATTTTATTTCAGCTGGTTTGTCAACGGGATGGGGGTAGTTGTCCTCCCTCTAGTCAGACAAAATAGACCAAAGTAAAATCAGATTCTCGTCGTAAATTTAATCACCAGAACCACAGCATTCTAACGCAGAAATATCTCTCAGATTATAATTATTTTCTATCATTATGTTGCCCACCTCCCTGGATAAATCAGCTGAAATACATGTTATTAAACACAGAGTAATGTTACAGCAGCGCCGACAGTCCACTGTCCTGCTTTTACTCCCTCTTTCTCCCCCTCTTTCTCTCCCTTCATCAGATGATCTCTGAGTCTGCAAGTCACAAAAAAGGGACTTCATACGATAATATTAGCTATTAGCAGTAGCTTTGGTACTAAATACATGGAGGGCACACTTGTAACTTATCGGCATAAAAAATAATAAATATGTATCTTTCTGTTCCTTATAACCTGACAGGACACTCGAACTTAACATTTATGAATCTCCACGGCTTCCGGAGTTGTAATAACGCTCTTAAACAGTAAGGCTCCAGTAGAGCACTGCTCGGTTGCTTGTAATATATTAGTGCACCACTAGATGGGAGTAATTCTTGCACACTGGGGTTTTTACATCAAATTGTTTGTCCATGACTAACTGAGTAAAAGAATTAATCGAGCTCCAATAATTCTAGTATCGTAGTCCCAGAACATATGCATGAATGTCCCCTCCCTCTTTTTACATCTTTGACACACTGATTGATATTTTATGCATTTTTGTTGGTGTTAAGTAGGTTTTGTATATAAATTGGAAATTGGCTTCTTTAATTTTATTACTTGTAAAAGGGAAATGAATTCTTTCACAGATACTTAACCATGCACTATCTTCTAATATTCTCCCCATAGCCTTTTCCCAGATCTTCTTTAATGGTTGGAAAGCAGATTGCCCTTCTCCTATGAGGAAATTATATAATTCACAAATTTTTCCTTTTATTGTGTCTCCGACAACAAAGTGTTCTCCAATTCTAATACCTCAAGCTGTAGTTTTTTTCCTTAATAAGAGAATTTATCAGGCTCTGAATCAGTAAATATTTAAAAAAATGTTAATTAGAGATGTTAAATTCTGATCTTAAATCAATGAATGATTGTGACTTCTTATTCATGTTGAACATATCCTTAAATTGTAATATACCAGAATTTGTCCACTGTAGGATTTGAGTATTTACATCTGGATTTTTAAAAATCGCAGAATATGTTGAAGTACAGAGGTAACTCCAGTTTGTTTCCTACAGTCTTTCCAAGTTTTCAGAGTATTAATTACAGGGAAACATTTGTCAATATTTTTTATCTTTTCAAAATGGTTTATAAAGAAGAGGGGGCTCAAAGGCAGTGGCACAAAAGGTTCTGATTCCATCTGGACCCACAAGGAGTCTTGTCTCTCCAATGACAATGAAATCATATTCCTCAATTGGGCTGCTTAAAAATAATCTTGAAGTTATATAGACCAAGACCTCCCATAATTTATTACATTTAAGGTTCTCCCTATATTATCAGCTGCATATCTCCCTTTTATAAAACCTGATTGGTCTGGGTTAATCAATTCAGATAGATATTCTTGCTAGAAGTTTGGTAATAATCTTATGGTCATGGTCTAGAGGACTTATAGGCCTCTATGAAGAACATTGCAGGGGATCTTCACCGTCTTTATGTAAAACACTAATACTGTATATGCCACATTCATTGTTTGTGGAAGTAGATTTTTTATGTAAAAATGATTCACCATTGCCATAAAGATAGGATAAATCTCTGGCCAGAATTGTTCACAAAATTCCACTGAGAAGCCGTCTGGACCCGAGCTTTTGTTTAATGCCATTAAATTGATTGAGGCCTGTATTTCTGCTTCTGTAAATGGTAAATTTAAAAAGAGTTGGTCCTGAGTGGAGACTTCGGGTAACTTAATATAACTTCCAATTCTTGCTGTGAATATCTTTCTTGTGATTGGTAAAGATTATTATAAAAGTAAAAAAAGTTTGATCTCTTTTGGTTGATGGGTTATGTTGTTTTCCTTGAGGTATGTAACTTTAATAGTCTTTTCAGCTTGCTCCTTCTTTATTTAATGAGCTAATATTTTACCTGGTTTGTTACCAAATTCAAATTCCCTTTGTTTGATATACTTCATCATGATATTCAGTTTTGCTTTAGCAGCAGTTTAAAGCATCATATTTGGAAAAAATTCATCTAATAGCCACAAAAAAATAAATGAATAAAAATAATATTAACACAGTTACAGATACAAAGTTTTTATTGCGGATTATAAATTAAACTGGAAATCACACGTAAATTATGTTAAAACCAAAATGCCAGAATCTATTGCAGTACTGTACGAAGCAGAATTTTCTGTGTCAAAAATCATAAAATTATTTCATATAATTTATAGATTGCTCCGTCACGTATTAACGTATTAAGTATTAAGTTGGGATTTGGGGTAACACACAAACACAACTTCACTTTTTTATGGAAAACCATAAAATCCATCATTCAACCGGAATACATTGAAATTCAGAGATTTAGAAAACTACGACACAATTCAATTCAAGCTGTTTAACAAGAAGGGTAAAAATGATGAACTCAGAGGAAATCATATGTTTAAAACATGATTTCCTCTCAGCACACAAAATTCATTGAGATCTTTTAAATAAAGTTTTATTTTAAAAATAATTAAAGAAAAGTACAGTTATTATAAAATAACTTAGTACAATGACAAATGAAATCCTTAAAACGTTATCTCGGATATTAGTAAATCATTTATAAGTTGCTCTTGACTACAGTGATGTGTCTACTTTTATTTAAATTCACTTTGAAATGGGTAGGTGCTTAATAAGCTCTGACTTCCGCCTACACTTTTCAGTTTTCATTCTTTTATGTATTGCTTTTTTGGTTTTACATAATATAGAATAATTTAACTAAAAAATAAAAATAAAATTCTTACCTTAAAGCAAACCATTACAGTTGAAGCTTCATCCAAACATTTCTGCTTTCCTCACATAAAATAAATTGTGATTGTTGACCCCAAAACATTCTAGTCTCACAAGTCACAGTGAAAAAAACAGCATAAAAAATGTGAATAGAAGAGGCTTTTAATATAAGAAAGCACTCAGATGATGTGATGTTAAATTGCGCATTCATTGATATTAAAGTCAACTGCAGCTAAGTGTTGGTCGAAAATATTTTTTAATCCTAAAATATTCTAGTTTTGATTTCTAGACCTAAGTCACTTATATTGTTAGTTAATCTTAAATAGGAAGTGACACTGCTGTTTTTTAAAGTATTGTTATGTTATTGAATGAATGTCACCCAGAATTGTAACTTCATTTCATCACATTTCTGTGAGGGTCTGAACAAACAACTAATGTGGTCATTTTGTTTGGAAATATTGGAAAACTTACCCTTTAATCCCTATAAAATGACATCCTCCCTATTATGAGAAATGAAACAGATTTGGAGCCCCTGCAGCGTAGTGTAAGAAAACACCCCTCCAGCCATACCTGCTGCTCCAGGATGTCACTGGCTTCTGGATCCTCCATGTTCATTGCAGTCTGGATCTTCAGCTTCACCACCATTTGCTTTGATTTCAGGACTGCAAAGCAGAGACATTCATTCATTCATTCATTCATTCATTCGTTCGTTCGTTTGTTCGTTTGTTCGTTTGTTCGTTTGTTCGTTTGTTTGTTGGTTCATTCAGTCATTTATTCATTCCTTCATTCGTTCGTTCACGCATTCATTAATTCATTCGTTTGTTCACTCATTTGTTCGTTCGTTCATTCATTCATTTATTCGTTTGTTCGTTTGTTCACTCATTTGTTCGTTCATTCATTCATTCATTCATTCATTCATTCATTCATTCATTCATGCATTCATTCATTCATGCATTCATTCATTTGTTTGTTCGTTTGTTCAATCATTTGTTTGTTTGTTCGCTCGTTCTCTCACTCACTCATTCATTCACTCATTCATTCATTCGTTCGTTTGTTCGTTCATTCATTCATTCATTCATTCATTCATTCATTCATTAATTCATTCATTCATTCATTCATTCATTCATTCACTCATTTACTCATTCACTCACTCATTCGTTCGTTCGTTCACTCATTCATTCACTCATTCATTCACTCATTCATTCGTTCACTCATTTACTCACTCATTCATTCGTTCGTTTATTCATTTATTCAATCATTTTCTAAACCACCTAATCCAATTTAGGGTCACGGGGCCTGGAGTCTACCTAGCAATTAGCAGATGAGAGGCAGGGTACATCCTGGACAGGTCACCAGTCTATCGCAGGCAGAGACATTACTACACATAAAGCTCTACTGGGGCATTAATTTGTCAAAACAATTATTTTTAATCATAAATGTTTGCTTTGATCAATCACACGGACGTTCTTTCCTTCTTTTTCCAACATAGCAGGATGGCTGCACGGTGGTGTGGTGGTTAGCACCGCAGCCTCACAGCAAGAAGGTCGCTGGTTCGAACCTCGGCTGGGGGAGGTTCGAATGTGGGGATTGGTGGCCTTTCTGTGTGGAGTTTGCATGTTCTCTCTGGGTTCTCTCCGGCTTCCTCCCACCGTCCAAAGACATGCATGTTAGGTTAATTGGTGACTAATTGGTGACTCTAAATTCTCCCTGTGCGTGAATGGCTGTATGTCCCTATATATGTTGGCACTGTGATGGACTGATGACCTGTCCAGGGTGTACCCTGCCTTTCACCTGAAACTGCTGGGATAGGCTCCAGCTCACCCCGCGACCCCTAATGGGAACAAGCGGTACAGATAATGAATGAATGTTTGCTTTGCATCAAATAAATATATTAGGTTACAATAACTTCACTTGCTTCCTGCTATTATAATACAGCTGCTTCTTGTCTGTGTGCAAAAATAGCTGCTGGTCAGCTCAGTTGGCAGAGCATCAGTCTCCCATGTGGGAAACCAGAGTTTGAATCCCCCAGGGGAAGATCATTTAGTTGTTTAGCTACTGCCTAACCATTTTAAGTCGCATTGGATAAAAACGTCTGCTAAATCAGTGGTTCCCAACCTGGACCCTCCAAGGAGATTCCCCAATCAGCACAGGGGGTCCCTGAGACTTTGAACATTAGAGCCATTGTGATTAATGTCCACAAATTGTCCCTATTTTAAGGAAAAAAGTAAGGATATATGTTGGTCCTTTAACTTTGGCTTAATCAAAGGACAGGACTCAACCAGAACACATTATATATGGTGAGAATCTCACTTTTTAAAGCCTAAAACAAGCATGGTTTCAGCACAGGGTGCAGCAGGGGGTCCACAGCGTTTTAGTACGCATGAAGGATATCCCCGAGGAACCACTGTGCTAAATGACTGTAATTTAATGTAAAAGTAAGATGTTTTGTGTTATTACAACTATTAAATTTAATCCCTGGGCTGTGATGTCATGTCTTCTGTCTAAGCTTACCTTTGGGTTCTTCTGCTGTGCTGCTTCCTCCATAGATTATATTTTCTGTAACATCCAAAAGACATAATCAGAGTTGAATAAAATTAATACAATTTTAACTTTATTTACAATGTATTGTTTGACATTGTGGATTAGAAAGACAACTGATGTTTCCCCGGTAATCCCATTTCAGATAATTCATACAGCCAGTTTGATCCACACAGAGAACACCAAACCAACAATGTAAAGGCTGAAAAAACTGGCATGGATATTTAGAACAGAGCAAACAGAAGATGTCTCAGATGATCCGATTTAATGAAAAATTCATCATAAAAGCAAAAATCTATTCAGACCTTCTGTAATAAACTCAAATTACATAAAAAACATTAAATGACATGTAGTCTTAATACAATTTACAACACTGTACCAAATAAATATTCTGATTTTTTTGTTGTAATATCCTGGAAAAGACACATTTATGTGTTAAAAGCCACAACTATTAAGAAATTGAATGAATAGGGTTATGAGCGAAAGCTTCATCATAATTTAATCGCTGAAAGTTTTTATCGATTGATTTGTGTGTTATTTTGTTTAAACAGTTAATTTTCTTTTGACATTGTTGTTTCTGCTCTTTCGTCTCGCAGCTACATAGCTGACGTGTTTAAGCTCCTTGTTTGAGTTAACTGCATTTTTGACTTGTCCTTTAATTTTGTCTTTCTTTACTTTTCCCTTTGTTTTATTTTGGTTCTCTAAAGATTGGGCCTCTTTTTTGTGGAAGAGGAATGATTGATCTGTGATGTCATTGTTAGTTGATTGTGAGGATTTGCTGTCATTCAGTTTTTAAAGATGATTATTGTAACAATTCAACAACAGTTTTCTTATCTTTTTTCTTTTTCTTTTATCTTTTTTTCAATTTTCTGCCTGTTTATGTACTAAGTATAAAAAAAATCTGCAGATTAATTGTAGCCATCAAGCATCATTACTATGATCTCTGTGGAAAAAAGGGTTTGTTTCATACGTTTGCAGAAGGAATAGTACATCTCGTCACACAGCTCATCTGTCCAGGTTCCACCCTTCGTCACCATGGCTGCACAACTTTCATTTCCATTCAGGTTGTCGGGTTGTCCCTCTTGCCAGTTTAGGAATGTGGTGGATTTTCCAGTGTCTGCCCAGTACCAGTCTACAGATCTGTTCAAGCCGATCCACACCTCCGTTACATTGGACAGCAGATTCATGATCTCATTATTCATGGTGCTGTTCTGGATTTGGACCAGAGATGAATTTTTGGCCTCACAGTTGGCCACAGCGTCCATCCAAGTCATTTCAGTCTCTGTAATGTAGTAATGGTCTCCTGTGGAGATGAAGACAGTGAGGAGGTGGGCCATTAGAGTTATACCACAGATTTTCCATGTATATGGAGAATTCTTTTTTTATGTCAATTATCCCATAATCCATTAAAATAATTATTCGTGTCATAAAGTTGCTGAGATGTAATTCTACATTTCCGCCTCATTTAATATTTCAGATCTTAGAATATGTAAATTATTAGCATCCTCTCAGTGGTGGCTCTCACCAACTGTACATCAGTATTGTTAGGATAACAGAAATTCCTTTAATCGTGGTGCAGACAGCTTTAGGCACATAATTTGTCTTTAACCATCTCAAAAACATATGAGACCATAAAAATGAACTCTATTTAAAAATACAAGCTCTAAAATTTCCAGATCTGAAGTTTAAAACAGCATAAATAATATTCAGAGCCAGAAATAATTTACTTCCAAATAAGAAGTTGTTTTAAGCAAGAAAAAGGAGGTTATGATTTAAGAGGGAAGCTAAATTTAAAAATGCAGCGTCTTAGAACAACTTTAAGAAAAATGTGTGTGTTTGTGTGTTTCAGTGTCAGGGGTAAAATTATGAAACAGCTTTACAGATCAAATAAAGAAAAGTAAAAACATAAACCAGTTAAAGAGAAGGTAGAAAATGCAAATAAATAAATAAAAACTTGAAGCTTGAAGGACAAAAGTTTAACAAAGGACGGTGATGATGTTGTTTTGTTTAATTTATTTATGTTTTCTTGGGAGGAGGGAGGGAGGAGAGTGTGTAATTTTTTTATTGTGAAGTAGAAAATTTGAGTTCTTTAATAGAGTTGGAGTGTTACAGTGTATTGTAGAAATGGGGAAGGGCTTTATACGTTTATACTTCTGCCTACGCCTTTTCAGACATGAAATGTGAAGATGTAAATATTGTAAATGAAAGAACATTTTTTAAATAAACTTTAAAATGTAATGAAAATCATATATTATGCCATTTACAAATTGTAATTTTTAACAAAAGAGGGACTAGATCTCTCTGCTGGCGTGGGAACGCCTCTGAATCCCCTGGACGAGCTGGGCCGGGGAGAGGGAGACCTGGGGTTCCCTGCTTAGGCAGCTGCCCCCGCGACCCCACCCCGGATAAGCGGTAGAAAATGGATGCTTATATAGTTTTTCTGACATGCTAGAAGATGTATTATGTAAAACAAATGTGTATTATGTGTATTATGTAGAACAAATGTAGAGCAGAGAAGACTTGGCTCAGTCTGGTCAATGTTCTTTGTTGCCTGTATAAAGAATTCTACCATTAACCTCAATTTTTGAGCTTGTCCACTTATTTTTGGTTATTGTGAAGCTAAGGTAAGCTAGCTGCAAGTTGCTAGCCCTCCACCGGTGCCGACCCTTCATTAGTCTGCAAACTAAAATCTGCACAGTAGTGGTGTGCCTTAGACCTTGCAATGCTTTCTGTATGACAGTATGATTTTTATCTTAACTGATTTATCATAAGTAAAAACTGATTTTAGCTACAGTTTCAGATTATTTTTATTTAACATGGTTGTAGCAGAAACAGGAGAAAGTAGCATTTAAACCTACAAAACCAACTGGTCTCAAATACACTATTAAACTTGATAAGATAATGCAGATTATTGGCTTAAATAAGTTTGATAATTAGTATCCTCCATTATTAGTGATAAAATAGAAAGAGATAAATAGATTTCAGATGTCTGTGCTGCACATGTTCCAGTACTCCATCGTACTGTGTATCATAGTATCATACAGTGAGGATAATTTAGAGGAACTCAAGAGAAAAAAGGAAAATAATATAAATAAATGCAAATTCCACACATGTACATTTTAAAGCTAAAATCATTTATATTTTTAACCACCATCAGAGCAGACTGACTGTCTATGCAATGAGCAGTTGAGATTTTGCCATTCTCCATCGTACGCCATCGTGACACACAGCTCATCAATCCCCCCGTTTGGCTGGTCAGATTTCCAGTTGAAGTATTCAGCTGGTTGTCCGTCAATCCCAGTCCACGGCGAAGTGCGTGCAAGTAATCCTACCCACACCTTGTCTGTGAAATTTCTGGCAACATCTGAGTAGAAAGTGGTTCTGCTGCTGCTTTGCATTGAAATAAATGCATCGTACTTGGTCAGGCAGTGATTATACGCAGCTTCAAAAGTCATATTCCTTTTTATGAAGTAGTAATACCAAGTAGAGGAAACAGAGGTGACACAAAAACCTAAGAAGGGAAGGAAATTTATGAAATTAGTAACAATGAAGTTTCACAAAAACAACAACAAAATCTCTTCCATGTTACTTAATCTGACTTCCTTGGAGGAACTTTGGCTATAGAGTCAGATAAAAACTAGCAGCTGACATATGAGCCAACACACTATTGTTGCGTCTTCACGTGAGAAGATGAAAAAAGGTGTTCTTTGTTTATTAAATTCTCACATTTATTCACCTTGTTAGCGATGTTTTACTGGATTTGACCTCTTCCACCAAACAAATAAGTACCCAACTGTGGAGTGTATTGTTAAATTGACTGGAGAGATTTCATTTTTTCTTTTTTTTTAATATTATTATTTTATTGAACCTGTACTTTTCTCTCTAAGGATGTAAATGAACCTAATGAACTTTCTTTGGTCTGCCAGATCTGTATTTTGCATTACAGTTGCTTTTAGTATTAAGGAGAACTTGTGTATGGCCCTAAAATGTTGCTTAAAGGAACCCTTCTGCTGCTTTTCCTGGTTATCCTCACTACCTCAGGACCTTTAGAAAACAATGTAAACCGAAGCAGGAACATACTCATTCCACTGTTGAACTAGTAGTTCCTCAATAACTCACTGCTGGGAAATGAAATTCTATTTAAAATCTTTTACCTATAAAACATAACAGGAGTATGGTGTTACCTGTGAGCAGGAAGGTCACAAAGAAAATCTTTTTCATGCTGACTTTTATTATCTGTGGACACAAAGATCAGATATGAGACCTGGGAGATCAGAATTGTTGCATTGGTCAGTCAGATAGTTTTTCTGTCCTTTTTCACTCAGAATTTTGTGGCCTTTTTTTTAATCACAAGTATTGCTTTGTCATCACATTTCAGAATGCATGCATTGTAAAAAAATTAATAAATAAACAATTTAAATATATATATGTAAATCAGTTTGTTACAGCCTCATGTAAAGAGTTATCTCAACTATATAGTGTGATTGATTAAAACCATTTTTTCCCGGACTGGGGAGCACGTCCCCCTTGTCATCCCCGTTATTTTCACCTGTGCTTTAGAATTGGAGAAACTAACCTGAATACTTATTTAAGTTTAAGTTTATTTAAAAAAAAGAAATGGACACTTTGTTTTGTTATCATTCTGTTATCCGTGTGCAAAAAGTGCTGGAAGATAAATAAAATGTTTTCTGTTTTTTCATGTTTTTAGAACAATTTTCTGATAACCTGATAATTTGATTGATTTAGTTCTACACAGTTCAAAATTTAAACTTTAGTTTTCTTGTTTTCTTTTCCTTATCAGTTTTATGGTGTGGTAGAAAAGAAACAATAAATAAATAAATAAATAAATAAATAAATAAATAAATAAATAAATAAATAAATAAATAAATAAATAAATAA
>JBAMHW010000006.1:4983484-4999566 GCA_037177495.1 Rhadinocentrus ornatus | reverse complement strand
GCCACAGCGTCCATCCAAGTCATTTCAGTCTCTGTAATGTAGTAATGGTCTCCTGTGGAGATGAAGACAGTGAGGAGAAGGGATGATAGAGTTATATCACAGATTTTTAACGTGAGCAAAGGCTTACAGAATACTCCCAAGTCATGCCATTTTCCATTAAGATAATTCGTTAACGACAAAGTTGCTGAGATGTAACTCTACATTTGATTTAATATTTGGGGGAATTTGTGTTGTGTTAACAAGTATAAGCTATCATTTGCCTTGTAACAGCCAGTCTAGCATATGCAGTCCTTCCTCAGCAGAACCACAGGGTGAAGCCACCTTCCTTTTTGTTGCGTTGTGCCTCAGCCTAAGCAGACTTTCCAAGTAGTGCATCATTATCAGCTGTATAGACCTTTTTTCTTTTATCATGTAGAAATGTAGAAGTCTTGGCACTGTTTGGTCAATGGTAAATGTTGCCTGCATAAAGAATTATACAGGAGCTCAGGGAAGCTAGCTGCATGGTGCTAACCTTCCACTAGTGCTAACCTTTAATTAGTTTGCACGATTGTTTGCACGTAAGATGAGTGTAAGCCAAGTTTAACCACCATTTCTGATTATTTATGTAAGGGATAATGCTTTATGTCAGATGGTTCACGTCTCCGCGTTGTCCATTAATTTCTAATAATGGACACCTCGAAGGGCATTACCCGGCTTATACCATGGTTACTTACGAAATAAATAAATATTAAATCAACTATTAATACGCTAATGTTGTTTTTTACTGTTAAAAATTGTTTTATCACTAGAATTGGCTGAGTGGACCATTTAATATCTCTGACGCGTTGCCAAGGTAACTGGCTCTGACAGAGAACCCGCAGCTCGGTTGGTCGCAGCCGTTGTATTAACCTAATCAGTGGAGGGAGAGAGATGATTGCTTAACATTATGTTAGGTGACATAAAGTATCATTTAGGGCAGGTGCACCTCTTACAGCTTGTGTGTGTCCAGAGGATGATGTGAGTTTCCTAAAATATTGTCCACCATTCACTCTTTTGCAGTGTCAACCCTCAAATCCACACTTCGTTTGGCCTCAAATGAAGGATGCAAGACGGTGGCAAATCAGCAACCGAGCTCAGAAGAAGATTTCAATATAGTTTTGTTAAAAAAAAGAATTTGGGGTTTGGTTTTTTTTAGAACACTTTACTAGAAATGTTACAAAACAAGTATATTTTAAGCGTGTTTGTTAAATGGTGACATTAAAAATTGGAAATATCTGTATTCGTGGATTTTTAAAGGGTTAATGAGGTGTGTACCGACTGGAAAACAACAGGCCTCAGACCGTTTTTTTTTGTGTTGTTGTGTTTTACTGTCAGTGTTGCCGGTCCGTCTTCAGCATCCACTGAAGTCTCCTATGAGTAATTTCAGAGGTTTAACTGATTCAGCGTCCTTGTTGTTGCTATTGGAAACTCTTGTTGGCCAGGTAGGCTGTCCCATTTCACGAATGTTAGGTGGACCTCGAAGTGTGTAGACTACAGAGCACTACGTAGCCTCGATAGTCTGCGCACTTCGAAGTGTGCAGACCCTGAATTGGGACACACCTTGTTTATTCTGAGTTTCTGTTGCCACGGTTACCAACTAGTGTTTAGCCAGCGCAATTATTTACAGCAATAGGATTATTTGACCTGAACTTTTTTTTTTATAGGTGTCCTATAACACTTTTTAACTGACACCCTACAGCCAATCAGAATCGAATATTCACTCAGACCATGATATAAAAAGGAATTAGTGTTGTGTTTGAACAGCAGAAACTGGGCGAAGTTTCCTTTTAACCTAAAAAAGCAGATCCGTCTGAAATGCAGTCTATTAAATAACCAAATATTGATGTAAATCAATTTAATTACGAGCACCCCCATGTTAAGTGATAAGACATGTTGCAGTACCTCATTGTACTGTGTATTATAGCATCATATAAGAGGGATGATCCAGAGAAACTCAAGAAAGAAGAAGAGAAATAAACATAAATTGGGTCATTTTGGGAATCAAATCTTACTTCAGGATATTAAATGATAAATTATGAACTTAAACTAGTTCATTTTAATCTGTGTGAGCCAAATTATGAAATTCTTCTGAAGTGTGAACTTGCACAACACTGGTTATTATGCATACCGAGCCTTTTTTTAAAAATAAATCAAGTTTAGTAAAATGATTTTTTACTTTAGTATAAATTCCACACATGTACATTTTAAGGCTAAAATAATTTAGATTTTAACCCACCATCAGAGCAGACTGACTGTCTATGCAATGAGCAGTTGAGATCTTGCCATTCTCCACCATTCGCCATCGTGGCACACAGCTCATCAATCCCCCCGTTTGGCTGGTCAGATTTCCAGTTGAAGTATTCAGCTGGTTGCCTGTCAATCCCAGTCCACGGCGAAGTGCGTGCAAGTAATCCTATCCACAGCTTGTCTGTTTTGTCTTGGACATTAGTCCACAAGAAATTGTTCATGCTACTGTTGTCCACTGAGATAAATGAGTCATATTTGGTCATACAGTAATCATTTGCCTCATCAAAAGTCATATATCTTTTTATGAGGTAATATATCCAGCTATAGGAAGCAGAGAGTACACAAAAGCCTGGGGAGGGAAATGAATTTATGAAATTAGTAACAATGCACTTTAACTAAAACAACAAAATGTAATTTTTTAGTGAAACTTTGACTCTAGAGTAAAAGAAATAGTCATTTAAGTTGCAGACATACGAGTCTACTAGCGAGTAAAAGGTTAGTTTTTCTACATGAGGAGATGAAATAAGGAGTTGCCTTACTTTATTTATTTTATTTATTTATTTTTTGCATATTTAAACTTGTCTGTTAAAATGTAAGTTAGCATTATGTAGGCATGTAGGCATGTAGGCATTTTTCTGATAGTGCTTTAAATTGCATTGCAGTTCCCTTTAGCATTAAGGAAAACTTGTGTATGGCCCTCAGTTATCGGTTCAACCAAATGAGGCATGTATCACCTCTTGACTTGTATAAAATGATGTATATGAGGGAAAGAACAGTCATGCATGATGCTCTCTTGTTGAGCTCCTAGGAGTTAGTCAAAATAAGACAGCAAGACAATGAAATCTATCACCATCAAGCATTACACGGGTGTTGTGTTACCTGTTAGCAGCACGATCACGAAGAAAATATTTTCCATGCTGATTTAGATTTTCTGTGGACACAAAGATCAGAATAGATGGTTGAAGATTTAATAAATATTTTCATCACAAGTTTTTAAGTTATTCACTCTCTTCTCCTTCAAAAAGCAAAGAAAGAAAATCCATATTAATCAAATATTAACTCACCAGTCCCAAATCTTCTTAAACTGCCAATCACGAGCAGCTGTCTCTCCTCCGCAGTGTGTGTCTGCTTCTTTCCTGTCCGAGGGTGTGTTTATAGGATAATGCAAATGAGCGTGGAGGATAATTGAAGGATCCACCTCAAATCAAGAGATTGGATGAGAAAACTGACACACCCTTCCTGATGAAGCAAAGTATTGGTTTCAGAGAAGCTTTTACAAAACCACCCCATGCAAACTTCTTTCTGCAGAGACTTAGAAATGTCCTCGTGGCAACAAACTTTATCCTAATGTCCTTTACATGCAGAATGAGATTTGTTCTCTTGTGAACAAACAAACAGGATCAATGAATTTTGTCAATTCAAAACACGTTCTTACTCCGAGGCTTTCAAGCAGTTGTGCCAGCATGGTGATTTAATAAAGCGCTGCTGAGACGAGCATCCATCCAGCCTGTTACATCAGTCAGACTCATGGTCTCGTGCTTTGGGACGTGCTGATGTGCCGTCTTGGTGATTCAAGATTCAAGATTCAAAGCGTTTATTGTCATTTGCACAGTATGGGAACAAGTTTCCCTGAACAATGAAATTCTTACTTTGCCGTCCACACTGAATGCCATAAAGATTATCAATAAAAAATAAATAATAACTTTAAAGACTAGATAGAAGATCAAGATAAGATAAAAACTAAGTAAAATGATCTGTGTACATAAATGTGCAGTGTGCTACATAAACTGTCATGAGGTAGACGATAAGATGCATGTGCAACATCTATTATAAAAAATAAGATGCACAAAACAGCGAACAATATTACAGTTACTGTGGACGGTAGCATAAACAGCCAGTGTGTGCAGGTACAGGCTGTTGTTACAGATTCCTATCAGCTGGTAAGGAGTGTGATGGCCGATTGTTGTGACTTTAACAATAAAACGTTTTAGCTGAAACAGTTGTGTAAGTAATGTTTTAAACATTTTAAAAACAATAAAACCACAGTTTTCCTGAAAAGACTCAAAACTTTATCTGTTGTTTTTATCTTCTTGCCCGGATCAGAGTTTCATAGTGCAGGTCTGCAGAGCTGATTGGCTTCAAAGGCTTTAATCCTGAGATGCAATGAGAGGTGTAGAATATTCTCATTTAACAAAAGTAGTTTGGAGGCCAAACATCTTCATAACAAGGCATGTGTGAGTGTGCAGCATTTGTTTACCTGCTCACAAGCATTTTGTTTAGCATTTAGATTGTTTATTTAAAATTCTCCTAATGTACTGTTCAAATG
This sequence comes from Rhadinocentrus ornatus, assembly GCA_037177495.1. Classification (NCBI taxonomy): domain Eukaryota; kingdom Metazoa; phylum Chordata; class Actinopteri; order Atheriniformes; family Melanotaeniidae; genus Rhadinocentrus; species Rhadinocentrus ornatus. The sequence continues at coordinate 4,994,975 of JBAMHW010000006.1, read as the reverse complement.
CAAAAGACCACACAAAGTAAATTTTACTTCACACATGATACAGATGGTACGAGGAATAAAAGAAAAATTTGGGCTGCATCCTTGTTAGAACGAGAAGACTGAAAAGTTTGGATCAAAGCTGTTTTTAAACGGATCTTTTTGATGTTTGTTTTCCTATTAATGGTAAAATAAAATTAAAAAATAGAAAGAAAGTCTGCATATTCTTTGCCTGTGATTTGGGTCATTACTTCAGGTAAATCTCTGTGAACCCGAGTGCTAAGAAAACAGTGGGATTATATGCTAATTTTTAAATATATTTACATTCAGGGCTTCACAAATTACACATTCAAATAAATGTTACGTCATAATTTCCACTTGGTTCTACTATTGATGGTGCAATAAACCAAAAATACATTGCATACTTGGTGCTGTATGCAAACGGTAAAAATTAGATCAGTTTCTAGTAAACAATCCGTTAGACTTCTTATTAAATTAGTGTCTGTATAAAATGTTCAAAGGGCTGATGCTAATAAAGGTCGGAGGATTTTGTATTACAGATCACAGGGTACTGGTTTTATTGTACTGTTGTTTTTCAATTGTCTTTTAGTTGTACTTATTTGGTTTTAGTAGTTTTTTATTTTTTTATTTTTGCCATGTAAAAAATCTGTGCTGGTAATAATTTTGAACCAGGCTATTTGAATATTTAGGAAAAGCAAATGTTTTATTTTTCTTTTCAAGCAAAATACATTAAATTAAGCTAAAAAGAATTTCCCTTATTGGATCTGTTGATGAGATCTGTTCTGGATCTCATGCCAATGCACAAATTAATCCCACGGTTAAATTTTTATTTAAGGTTTTAGAAAGGTTTAATTTCTAATGGAATCTGAATTTCTTTAAAAGAATGTGCAGGTAAAGCTTAAGTTTTTTCTTCCTTTATTTTGCCTGGAAATCAGCATGGTTGCATACATGAAGCACCACTAGTCACAATCAGATTTATTTGTTCCGTTTGAGCTCTGCAGCTATTTATATACAACTTTAACTCCCAGTGTGTGGACATACTCTGTACTGAGCTGCTTCCACTCTGCTCTTACCTTTCTGTGAATACACATCACCTCTACAGGCTCCTCCTCAGGGCTGCATCCTCTCGCCTCCACTCTTCATCTTCTACACGGTGACTGCTGGTCCATCCACCCTTCTGTCATCTACGGCCAAGTCTGCTGATGACACAGTTCTCCTATTCCTTCTCTCAGGACCCTTGCATCACCTTAGCTCGGTCCTTGATGAGTTTGTGGAGTGGTGTAATAACTCATTCCTGGAGTTAAATGTAGATGAGATGTTGGTGTCATTTTTCAGCAAGCAGAGGGAGCTGGCTGCAGCGGTGAGATGGTGGAGGACAACAAATACTTTCCCACCATTTTTGACACCTTAAACTTCACTGCCAGCCTAGTAGAGATCCTCAGGAGATGTTGCAGAGATAGCATCTCCTCTTCTGCTCAACACTTCTGGAATCAACAACAACCTGCTGGTTCCACTCCAAAACACAGTAAAAACCTGCTTAAAAACTACTGGACATCCACTCAGGCCTCTTTCCGCCATTTGTGACCAGCGGACTGAGGATGGTGTGCAGGATCCTACCGGATGCATTGCATGAACTGTTCCCAGCTTTCACCAAGCATGCTGATTGTGCTGCCCTGGCTGCAGGGCACAGAGGAGGACAACCTTTGTTCTAAGGCAGGGATCCACAATCCTAGTCCTCGCAGACCCAGTTTTACTGCTGTAACAGACCTGATTCTGACATCAAGCTCAGCACAAGTCTGATAATTACCCATTGATTTGTCTCAGGTGTGTTGCAGCAGGGAAATTTCTAAAACCTGTAGGACACCGGCCTTCGAGGACCAGGATGTGGTACTTAAATCTCAACCATCCCCACAACCTCTCAGAATCCTGCTAGTGCTAGTAGTGAGAATTAGGAAGGATGACTGGAATTCAGCTAAATCAAAAATGAATCTGTTCATTTGAACTGTTCTGCAGACAACTCTTTATAAAATTCCTTTTATATAGAAACAGAAACATGACAACACACATAACAAGGACAAGAAATACGAAACAATTTAACAATGACAATGGAGGAAAAAATGGTGCGTGTGCAAAGTTCATTGCTGATGTTTGTAAAAAGGCTCAAGACCTTTTAGTTGAACTTTTAGCTGAATCATTTTGTTTAGTCTGTTTTATTTTATCATTATTTTAAAGATTTATTTAATACTTATTTAATTATATACTTTTCTCTTTGTTTTAATACCACCTATTTATGTTGGTCTCTGTTTTCTTTTACCCAGAACCCAGTTTTCATGAACTACAGCGTCAAGCTTGTGTTCATGAGTGTGTATGAGTGCATGTGAGAAAGAGATTATATGTGTGTGTGTTTTTATAATAGGTTATATTTGGGTGTGTGAAGATGTGTTAATATGCAAAATTTGTTTTTATTGTGTAAAGCAATTTGTGCTTAATTATAACATAAATTAGATTTTAATTTTGATTTGATATATTTTGACTGATAAATGTCAGGTTTGATAAGTTCATGTCATTACATGCTTGTTCTGTATCTAGGCTAAACGAATCTGCTGTAGGTATGTAGCTCCATCTAGTGGTGAACACCACTCACTGCAACTTTGAAGATTAAATATTAATTATCCTTGTTAGAAACTTCAAGCATGGGACATCAATAAAAACACCAAACAACCAAAGAATTCTTCACATGTTTTTATTCATACTATATTATATTTATAGTCTATGTTCATGAGATATATATATATATATATATATATATTTCATATATATATATATATATTTATAGATAGCTATTTACATATGGCAGTGATGCCAGTAGGAGAAGCCAATGTTTCAACAAAGTGAGAAAAACAGGAGTCAAAATTCAGTGCTCTGCTGACAACAGTTTGATTCATAAAAGCAAAAAGGAGGCTGGGAAAATGGCAAAAACATTTACACATGACCTTTATACATGACGCAGTGCTGCTCTCTGGTACTTGCTTTTCTCTGCTCGGGAACTTGTGCAAATGTAGTGATTTCACTTCAAATGGCGTCATGGACCCTCCTCTAGAAATGACCAGGCAGTTCTCGTGGACATGAACATGTAAACAATATTAAATAAAAAGAAAACATAAAACACTATATACACCATAAACAAAGAACTGATGCTTTCTGAGCCAGAAGGGGAATCAGATCCAGATAATATTGTTTGCATTAAGTACAGCCATGCATTAGCAGCGATCGTCACACATTCGTCGATACGTTTTCGGGTAGCTTGCCTTCCTCACCACACACGGAGCCTTTAAGGTTTTGGACCAAGCAAACATGTATGTAAGGTACAGTATGTGTTGTCTCACATTCACCTGCTCATCAGAGAATACACTTTGGAATTAATGGCTTTAGGAGGAAACAAATGTCAAAAAAAATCTAATTGACAAATTAGTTTCTACAATATATAATTTCATAAATCCTGTTAAGTTCTCCTTTTCCTCTTGAAAATAAAAAAAACTCATCCAAATGTAAAACTAAAAACCTCTCACACATGCATTTGTGTGTGTTTGTGTGCAACAAGCAAGCTATCACTTCTATAAATACAGTACACTTTATATTGTTCTCTCCTCAGACCCCACATGGCCAACTCAACCACGATGAATAAAAAATAACTTCATACATTCTAGAGACAAACACGCAACTGGGTTGGTCGAATACAGGATGTGCAGGGTGGGGGCGGGGGCTGGTAAGAGGCAGGTCCTGGTGGAGGTTTGAAGGAGGTGGAGGGTTACAAATGTCCCCTCTCAGGAAGCCTTCATGGGTGCACTTTGAATGAGAGCAGTTCCTCAGAGTGCATGTTGTTGAGTGAGCGCAGCTCAGGAAGTTTGAGCAGCAGCTTGGTGAAAGTCGTGGCCGACTCGTCGCCGTGGGTCTGCATCACCAGGTTTCGCAGAGCCCGGATCAGTTTGTCCTGCAGGGCCTCCACTGAGTTTAAGTCCTGGATCCCTGAGCGATCTGAACCAGAGCACACGCAGATAGAAAATGTTAGGCCGCGGTGGCAAAAGTGCTGAGTTTGTCAGTGTAAAAGTGGTTAAAAGCATCGTTTTTTATCTTACCGGCGGAGACGAGCACCACAGCAGTGAAGAGGCTCATCTCATCTGCATCGAGCCGCAGAGCGGCCAGCTTCTCGCTGAATTCGCACATTGAGTTGAGCAGCTCGCCGGCGCCCAGCGATCGCAGCGTGTCGAGGCTGTATCGTTTGCCGCTCAGAAACGTAACCGTCCGCTCTGCCATGTTGAACAGAGAGGCGAATCGGACCATCAGCACCTGGGAGGCAGAACGAGGAATGAAGAAAGATCTTAAAATCGTGATCTGATTTGTGCAAATAAACTTTTATCTGGTTAAATTCGTTGTATAAATAATAAGCCAAAAACTTTACATAATTATTCTTAATAAAAGTTGCTCATTAGTCCTAAGAAGCTCCTTTAAATGGGGCAAATTTTCACCATTTGAGCATGTGTGCATCTCCTCAGAACAAAACACCACACAGTCTGAACTGAGACCGAAGAAAATTTGAGGTTTCTTTGATTTCCTCTCTGTTATCAGGACGAATATTAGTCAGCACACAGTGCTGCCTATGTGCACCACAGCGGTTTCCGTATCCTGGCTATCTGCAGCCCCTCACGTCAAAAGTGAGCACAAAAAACCACGAGTGTTTACATTTAGTCTGTCTGGCCTCTCACCTCGAACGTTCCGGCTTTCAGTAGGCTAACTTGGTCGTGCTCGGGGAGGTCACGGAAGCCCGGGATCCTCTTGGCAAACTCTACCACCTCCTTCACGGCGGGGGTGAAGCTGTTAGAGAACTCCTCCCAGATCTCTTGGCTTGGCTTGCTAGGATCCACATATGGTGAGCTGTTCATCGGGCAGACCTGGAAAACATGAAGATGAGGATCAGGATGTGTTCGGTGTTTGGGGTTGTCATGAAGATTTTAGGTGATTTATAAAAATGTAAAACACTCACCAGAAATGCTCTGCTTTTCATGCAGCCGCTTGGTCCATTATAACCACCAGAGACAGTTTGTTTGTTAAATTCCTGCTGTCTTTGGGTCTTTGCGGACGCATCACAACTGGGAATGCTGCTGAGCTGCTGCTGCTGTTGTCGTGGTGACATCTGCTGCTGGTGGTACCCTCCCCTCTCCTCCCTGCAAACGGAGTTGGTGGCGTGTTGGCTGCCGCTGTAAGGACAGCGCTGGTACCCAACAGCGACATTGTTGTTCCAGCAGTTCCAGCTTTCCTGTTGCTCCTCCATGCGGCTGTCGCACCCCGTCTCCAGGGCGACCGTGTCAAGTGAGGGCGACGCCTGGCCTTGCGTTGGCGACCCCTGTTGGCTGAACGCGAAGGCATCTTGGTGCTGCCTGTTCCCCGGGACAACGGACTCGTCCTCGCTGCTGTCCGACGAGCAGGAGGAGGCCGAGCTGGAGTTGGTGTCCATGGAAACCACAGATTCTGAGTCCTGGGGGCACTGTGGAGAGGAAGGGTTGGAACACGATGGAGAGTCGGAAGAAGAGGAGGAAGAGGACGAAGAGGAGCTGGCATCGGTGGTCATTGCCTCCATGGGCAGCGAGGGGCTCTGGTGGCCATGAAGCATGCCATGCAGCTGGCTGTTTTTGCTCATCATGTTGTTCATGGCGTTCTGCATCTCCAGCAGCATCCTCTGTTTTTCTCTTTTGGGGATGCGGCCAAATCTCACAGCTAAGAGGCAGAACGGACATCCGTTAGATGATGAAGAGTTTTACAGCAAAAATTAAGAACGTAAATTATTCTAAACCTCACCATCTCTGGACATCCCAACAGCCAGACACTTCTTGAATCGACACTGCTGACAGCGGTTCCTGTTGATCCTCATGATGGTGCAGTTCTCCATCTTAAGACACTTCTTGTATTGGATGTTCTGCTGGATGCTTCTTCTGAAGAAGCCCTAGAAGATTTAGATGATGAAATGTGAGTGTGTGCAGAAAAGCAGAGGTTACGGATTCAACAGAAAAAGATGCAGCACATCCTTCAATCTGCTCGTCTCACCTTGCAGCCTTCACAGGCGTGGACGCCGTAGTGGAAGCCTGAGGCCACATCACCGCATACCTTACACAACAGCACCATGCCATTGATTTCTGCAAAAATCAAAGATTTCAAGTAAGTAATATGCAATTTAATAATAAAGTGTTCACATTTTTTCTTTTATTATTCCGGCTTACTTGTGATGCTGCTCTTCGCCGACATGGAGGAGCGGCCGGCCTTCTCTGCGCCATGGCCGCGCTTTGCAGGTGGTGCGATGTCCACCACCATCCCCACCGCCCTGCTAGGCAACGAAGGCCTGGACAGAGTTGGCGATGTAGGCATGTAGCCGCTGCTGGGGCTGCTGCTCATGCCGGTCTCTGAGGTGGAGGAAGAGCTGGAGGAAATGTAGGCGATGACTCCTCCTATGGAGAGGGAGGGAGGGGGGTTTACTTACACGAACATAGGTGGAGTGGTGCATTACAAGTGTCTCTGGCACACCCAGGCAGCACAAATCGAGTGTGTTTGTACATGTGTGTTTTGTTTTCTGGTTGGTTCATTCACAGCTGTTGCTGCTTTTGACCTGCTTTACTGCCTCGTGTACTGGTTGGATAACTCGGTTACATAACACGCCAGGGTCTGTGTGCAATGGGAATGTGCTCCGCTGACTTGACGACCAGACAGGGTCACTGAAGCACCAGGGTTACTCTCGTAGAAACCAAATCGTGCAATAGGAAAACATCCTCCTTCTTATGTAATAACATGTTTGGCCACATAACTCACTATATGACACAAAAATTTAGCCATACACAGACCTGATCACTTTACAAAACACGAGATTAGTCAGTTTTAAAAAATGTGTGTTTTACTGTTTAGTTGCGTAAATAAACAACTTTAAATGTGATATAAAACTTTTTGAGTTGCAAAGTTTAAATAAATTAGATGAAATGGGTCGTTGTAGCATTAATTACCAAACACATTCCACCATGTATAAATACACATAGTGTGCGTGGGGGGACTCCGAAACAAGACGAGCAGCGTCTTCACTGGAAAAGTAGAATGCTTCTTTTATTCATTTAGGAAAACAAACTTGCTTGGAGGCCACGGCAGACGATTACCTAACCTAAACCATGACTGTTGTCTTTCACGACCCACCCACACGTGGACCTGTCATGCATTTCTGTGGACACACAGCGTGAGGAAAAGAAATCTAGGTCAGCCGCTACAGTCTCACGTGTACCTCGCAGCCGAGCCTCGCGCCAGCGAGAAGCGTGTAGGGAGTGGATTATGCAATGCGCCACGTCACGGTCTCCGTTTTGGCCAATCGTAGAACAATTCCACTGACGCATGCGACCGGAAGGGAACGCCCCTTGGCCAATCAGAGCGCTCCTCCAGAGAGCGTGTACACACGGGCACATGGCTAGGCTACGCTGTCCATGTGAGCGGGGTTGTAGAAGTGGAACACTGTTGTTGTGTCAATTGTAAATGTTGCAGCGCCGTATTGGCACTCCTAACCCGGTTTTAAAACACGGCTATAGAACCGAAATAAACCATTTTATTACACTTTCAGCACACTATCATGCAATAAAAACAGTATATATATATATATATATATATATATATATCAGGTCTTCTGATACTAAATCAATGATTTTAAATCGACAAAGACAGCAAGAAAATAAAAACTTCATGCTCTGCTTTTTAAAAACCCTTTGTCAGTAGTCAAATACAATCACATGTTGAATAAAAATAATCGACAGTTTCACGAGAAATTACAGGGTGTGCTCACTAAAACGATTAAATAGAAACGAATCTAGTTGTTGAGTATTGAATGAATTGGGTCATCATTTATCACCACTGCAGCAGAGTCTGCACTGTACAGCAGTGGCCACACAATGCATTTTTAATAAATATAGTTACATTTAACAATGTCATCTTACCAGGTTTGGCCGTCCCGATGTCCTCAGGCATCTTTTGATAAAACTAGGAACAAAATGTCCGAAAGATATTTAACTAAATCCAACTGTCTATCACGGCAGCTGCGGCTAAACTCGCCTATTGTAAGCAAAAACAACGAGTAGAGAGACGATGCTGCTGCTGCTCATACCAGGGCTTGTTTTCCGAGAAATGCTGTGCAGGTCTAAGTCGATGACTCATGGAAGAGCGACTCTTCCAGCGTTTACTGTTCCTGAAAGCGAGAGGCTCGCGTATGCGTAGCTGAAACCGAGGAACTCCCCCTTGTTGTGTGACTGCGGGTTAGTCGAGAGAACTAAATGTTCTCAATAGTGGGTTCGCCCATGTGACCCATTTGTCGGCCACGCCCCTCCACCCGGCCGCTCGAGCCACTTTAACCCAGTGACACACTTTTAGGACACCGGAGGGGGCGGAGCCAAGCGGCTGATCGACGTAACAGAGGAATGGAAACAGCAGTCACGTTGCACGGCACAACGTGAAGGGTGAAACCCTGACAGCTGAGTACGGTCAGGCTCCAATGTTATTCATGTTCTTAACTGCATTAGCCTTCCCAGGAGTCACACATTATCAATATTAACAGTGTACAAGACGGTTTTCAGAAGTAAAACCACATTTTTCTCCAGCTGTTTTTAAAACTAGTTATAAAGTCACGTGGCCTTCAAGCCAGAGAAAGTTGTCCGCATTTGTCATAAATTTCCCCTGTGTTAATGCGCAATTTTCGGTCTCTATATTTTTTTTATCTACATTTGCATTTAACTCTCACTCTACATTTATGCTGCTTTGAATTATTTTGTCCTCTTTTATTTTTATTGCAGGCACTGTGACATATTGTTTTTAACCCTTTTAAAGTTTGTACTGTGGAAATTGCAGGAAGAACTATTTTAACAACTAGAAACGATCCCAACAGGACCATTAAAAACCAGGTGTGTCGGCTTGAGGCGGTCCACTGAAATGCGTTCTGTTTTGTCCACCACCTTTGTCCACCACAAGGTGTTTATCCCCCGCCTTCAAAACACGGAAAGGACCGCCATAAGGACGTTGCAGCGGCCCTCGATGAGCATCATGGCAAATGAAGACAAAATCTGCTGACTGCAGACAATGGGAAGGACTGTAGGACTGCGGCAGCCCGTGCTGGGAGGTTGGAACGGGAGCAAACAGCTGTGCTTTATCAGCTAGGACCGTGCGCTGGTAGGTCGCAGACCACAGGGTCATAATATCAGAAAAAAAAAAATCCCCTGGGACCCTCAGGGGCTGGCCGTGAACCAGCTCCGCAGACAAGGCCTAAAGGTCCTCTTTAGAGGCAGTCCTGAGGCCCAGCATGAACCATGGGAGCTTGTCAACCAAGTTGCTGTCCCTGAGGCAGGCCTGGACCGAGGCCTTCATGGAAAGATGAAAACGTTCACACAAACCATTAGCTTGTGGGTGATAGGAGCTTCACCCCTAGACTGTTTGCTATCGCGTTCCAGAGCTCCGAGGTGAACTGTGACCACTCCGAAGAGAGGTCAGACGATGCCATATCGAGCCACCCAAACTCCAATGAATGCCCGTGCCATTTTCGTAGCCATTGCAGCTGTCAGCAGAGTGACCTCCGGCCACCGAAGGGTCCTATCCACCATGGTAAGGAAGTAAGTGAAACCAAGAGAGGGGACCAACCAGGTCCACATTCACATGGTCGAACCGCCTTTCTGGCACTGGGAAACGCGCCAGAGGAGCTTTAGTGTAGCGGTGAACCTTGGAACACTGACATTCCATGCAGGTGTGCACCCAGTCCTGCACATCCTTCTTCAGACCACGCCAGGAAAACTTAGGCACTACCAAACGTTGGGATGGTTTCATACCAGGATGAGAAAGACCATGCAACACATCAAAAACACGCCGTCTCCAGGTGGTTGGTACAATGGGTTTCGGACAACCGGTGGAAGCATCACACAACAGTGTGAAGATGCCCCCGCCAAAGGGGGCATCTTGCAGCTGCAGGCTAGTGGCCTTGGTCTTGAGCTACTGGACCGTCGGGTCGGAGGATTGATCGGCCGCCATGTGGGCGTAGTCAAGCCCCAGGTGGCGGCCCCAACCAAAGTGAGGGAGAGGCAGTCTGCAATAACGTTGGTCTTGCCCAAACATGTTATATGTCCGTGGTGAGCTCGGAGATGTAAGACAACTGCCATTGCTGACCAAGGTTCGGACACCTTAGCCATAGCAAAAGTGAGAGGTTTGTGGTCGACGAAAGCTGTAAACCGCCAACCCTCCAGCAACAAGCGGAAATGCTGGACAGCGAGGTGCAGGGCAAGCAGCTCCCGGATGAAAGTGCTGTATTTGTGTGCGTTGGGGCGGAGCTGCCGGCTGAAGAAAGCAAGGGGTTGCCAAGCACCACCCACCCACTGCTCATGTACAGTGCCCACCGCATAGTCCCAGGCATCCGTGGTGATTGCGATGGGAGCCTCGGTTGATGGGTAATGCTCCACTCCGTGTTTGTGTAATCTGTAATTCTGGCAGCTTCAACGACACAGCGTTCGTAGACATTGTCGTTCGGGGAGTTTGTGGAAAAAATCCACGTCACCAGTGGGTTACCAGTGTGGAAATTGAAGAAAGAAAGCGAAGAGCCAATTTCTCACTTCGACTACACAACAGTGTCTCTTTTTATTTTAACAACTAGAAACAGAATGAATGAACAACATGGCGGCGCCCATGGAGCAAGTAAACCAAAAACCAGGAAACCCCGGATGCTGTGCTCGGGGTTGCCGGGCAACAGTGAACAACTTTGCCATAACATGAAACACAACTTGCTATAAATTTAACACCAGTCCATATTACTGCACGGTGAATTATTTATTTAAGAGTCCACTACAGCACTAAGAAAAAAATAGCAAGAGAAAAATATTTGGTGTCTTCGCATTTTTCTTTTCAATGTTTCTAACAAATGACTAAGATAACAGTTTATAGTAACAATCATTAATTGTTACTTAATAAAAAGAGAGAAAGAGAGTGAGAGCGAGAGAGAGAGAATTTTTTGGTATTACATACCCAAACCAAGTGGTAGAGATTTATTTCCACAATTTAAAAAAAAAATTAATCAGTCACTTAAGAGTTTGTTTAACCAAACAGCAGAGCTGGATTAAAGTGCTTTAGAAACTAAATGGGATGGTATTAGCTATAGAGCCTTATAAATTTAACATAATGCCTCTTTACATATATGAAAAAGAAAATAATTGTTTTTACTCTATCTGCTATTTTTCTTCTTTCCCCACTTAAAATACCTTTAAATTTTCTCAGGAGTTTTTTTTGCAAATTGCTGGAAACAAATTAATAAATAAATCTTTTATAACAAAGTCCTTCATACTAGTTGCAAATAAAAATATAAAAAAATCAAGTAAAATTAAAGCCGCAAGCGGCGATGAAGGCCCTCGCACCTCTGGCGCCGCTCTGGCCTATTGTACCGCCCCGTCAGGCG
>JBAMHW010000006.1:4960990-4976128 GCA_037177495.1 Rhadinocentrus ornatus | reverse complement strand
TGGATTCGTCTAGAGCTCCGGGAGTTATAGAGATGGTGGATTTGTTTAGAGCTCCGGGAGTTATACAGAGATGATGGATTCATCTAGAGCTCCGGGAGTTATACAGAGATGCTGGATTCGTCTAGAGCTCCGGGAGTTTTACAGAGATGGTGGATTCGTCTAGAGCTCCGGGAGTTATAGAGATGGTGGATTCGTCTAGAGCTCCGGGAGTTATAGAGATGGTGGAAAAAATGTCAGAGTAATAACATACTTTGAGGCACAAAAATAAATCTAGAACTTGTTCTTTTCTTTTTTTTAAACAAGCCAAATGAACAAACCTGTTAATAATAATCTTCTCCAAACAGCAGCTTGGTATTTCTGCAGGCTAAACTGCTAATAGCAAAGCATTTCTTACTAATTGAGGAATAAATAATACGTTGAGTCACATTTTGATCCGAGTTACTTGGCCGACATCGGTGTCACCTCCAGTTAGCTGCACCCATATGTTCAGGGTCAGATTAATTTTTCCAAATAATGAAATGGCACCTATGATTTCAGCACCTCCTTTACACGATGATGGACTGAAATTTAATTTTACTGTTATTTCTTCTGCAGAGTCCTGGCTATCCCAATGCAGGCCATCAGTGTGAAGCGGGGTTGTTAATGGTGGTCTATGGTGTTTATTTTATACTTTTTCTCTTTGTTAAATTGTTAAATTTGCCCTGCTCACCTGTAGTGTCTCGCCTTAAAACACCTGCTGATGTCACATCTTTTGTCTTCTTTAGAAATGTGGCCAATCACATCACAGAAAGGTCTGAATGTTTGTTTCTCTTGCTAAAAAAAAAAGGAACCAGCTGTTCAAAGCAAGAACGGCTGTCCACTTTTATATAAGGGTACACAGGTGGTTGACAACAGTTGTTATTGTCCCCATCCGGAGTGATTATGATGACTATGAGACAGGCTTTTAGATGTTGATTGAAAACAAAAAAAACAACAAAACTAATTAAATAGGAGCATCTAATTCCTGAATCCTTTCCTACGGTTCTAAAAATGATCAACTTATGCAGCTTAGTGGTCGCGTGTGAAGCTCTTGAAGCAATAAAAACATCAGGTTGTTAAAAGGGACGAGATGTAAACACTGCAGTTAGTATCAATATTGTTGCTGATCGCATTAGTGTTATTTTTTTTTACATCACGTACAGAAAACTGTTATTCATGTTTCATAAGCAGACTGTAAGTTTAAAGGCTCGTGAGGTGATCATGAGCTCTGCCTGTACGAATACTGCTGCGTATCCAGAGCAGTGAACGCTCTTGTGTTGTTAAATGAAAGCAATGATGTCTGATATAATATGTAATAAATAAAATGACCTTCATACAGATTTTCATAAAATAAACAATGTGGGCCAAATCCCCCAAAAAGCAGCGCAATTGCCCTTCGAGTACATTACAACTCAGAAGCTAACTTCAGCAACATGACGCTACCGTCTGAACATTTCTTCCAGCCACGCTCGGGACACTAAATGGCCTGATTTATCTTTTTAAAATGAAGGCTTGTCATTTCTGACTGTGTATGGTCGCACATTCACAATTCTGCCCTGCCCCGAGAGCACACTCCCACTAGCAGGCAGCGAGCGTGTGTTGGAAAATATGTGGCATAAATAACCAATAAAAACCGGGCTTCGCAAACGTGTCATCCATCAACAGAACTGATGTACCATAGCCTACGTTTACAGCTATTCATCACCATTTCTGCTCTATCTTAGGTATGGTTGAACATCGGTCCAGGGGGCAGCTGGATCTCTCAACGTTTTCCTAAGGCCCACTAAACTTCTGATTGGTTAGTAATGCCTTAGCTGCATTCCTCTCATACCATGTATTTTAAATTCATGTTTTTGTTCAGGTTGTGTGGCCTGAGCTAGCAGGTGTGCTATAATAAATTAAACTCTGTACCTTTGGGGGTTTGAAGGGGTAGTCTGGTGTGAAGGCGATGTCCAGGAAAAAGACGCCTCCCTCGTACACGGAACCTGGCGGTCCCAGAATGGTCGATCTCCACTCATAGATGTTGTCACCTTTCGGGCCAGCACTGCAGACAGAAAGATTACCCTCACTTACACCTTTAATGCAACCTCCCTTTCCACTGCCGGATACCTGCTACTGTGCTGCGATTCAGATTCTAAACATTGTTTTATGTCTCTATTTGTTCATTCTGATACTCCCAAGGATGGATCACTGCGCCACATCAATAATGCAGAGGGGGAAAACAAATAGGAAGGCAAAAAAACATAATTTCCATCTATAAATTTAGCAGATTTATTGCTAAAACTATTCCAGGCTACTTTCCTTTTAAAAAACAAGTCGTCAACAATCCTTTTCGCCTCATTTCATTCATGGATTCCCTGTTTCAAAGCGCATTCCCCGTGATGTGTCTGTGCATCATGATCTGTAATCCGTATTGATTTTTCCCCAAAGCAGCTCATGCGGACTTATACCCCACTGGGAAAAAGGCTCATGAATATCAAACATAAAAGGTATTGATTGCACTCTGATGTTTGTTTTTGATCAAAGTTGAGGCAGAGTTTCCTCATCAGCTCCTACATGGAGTTTTTATCTCAAGTTTAAGCTCATTAACTCGATGTTATAATAAAATGACTGCACGAAGACCTTCTATGTGCCTGGTTTTAAAAGATAATACACTTTTTTTTATCACACACTGATATCCAGACTCGAACTAGCACAAACTCTTATTTGTGGTAAGATTATATCCAGACAAGTTTTCTCTCGCCTACCTTTACCGGTTGTATTAAATCATATATTTTCCACCTCGACCACCTGTAGAAGATAATCTTCTCTAGTTGGTAACAATTGTGAATGATCAGCCTCTGTTTAGGCTCATCATCATCCTCATTGATCTCGACACTGTAGTGTTGCTATCTAGCATACAGTATTTTTAAGGGCTACATGCTGGATGCCAACGAGCTTGACTGTGACCACTATAGGTCACAGGAGGATACTGATGGAGAGCATGCTGCAGGATTTCCCCCCAGTGAAGGTTTAGGACAGGGATCTTTAATCCTGGTCCTTGAGGGCCGGTGTCCTGCAGCTTTAAGATGTTTCCCTGCTGCAACGCACCTGACTCAAATCAATTAGCAGACTTGTGAAGAGCTCAACGGCAAGCTGTCTGAGTTGGAGTCTGAATAAGGTCTGTTGGAGCAGGGAAACTTCCAAAAACCTGCAGGACACTGGTATGTCTGACCCTGACTGACAGCAGAGCGGGGCTTTACACACCCAAAACTAAATTAAAAGCAACCCTGCAAGCTTATTTACCAGAGGCAAAGACACAAAACGTGATGACAATTGCTTCTGCTGAAGCCTTGCATGATGTGTTTGATTAGGAACAAGCCAGCTCACGCATCAAGCCCGCGAGGAGCAGCAGGTTTAAATTAAGCCGAGGCTGCAGCAGCTCAGCTGAATCACTTTCACTTTTATCATCAGTGAACTGTCTGTTTGCGTTTCACTTGTAATTGTGCAATTATGCATAAGCACACTGTTCATATTTGCCCCTGTAGGCACGCCTAAAGTTGTTTTTATAAAATGCATATATTCTAAAAAAACTGCTAGTATGCCTGAAAATGTGTTTAACATGAATTGCTGCTTTAACAACTGTTAGATATAACAACAAAGAGCTGCAGTAAAATTTCCACCTTAAATATAAAATATATTTATCGTAACAAAAGCCTATATAATTCATTATTGCACATATTATAATTATTGAAAAACGTTTTAACTTTTAATTTTATTTTATTATTGCCATGACTTCCCTGTTTCTCACCCCTTACTTTTCTGCTCTTGTTGCAGTGTAACTACCCCACTGGGAACAAATAAATGTCTCTTATCTTAATATGCTAACTATAGCTGCACAGTCTTTATTGTATGATTTTAGCTCATCGTTACAAATATTAATGAGAGAATATGTCACCAGGTTACTTCATTTATTTGCAGTTTTACACTGTCAGGTAAAGGTATAACGTTCTAAGGAGCACATATTAGAACCGTCATGATTAAGGATTTTCTTGGTACGATTATTGTCAAAAAAATAATCACGATTTACGTTTTAATTTAATTTAATTTAATTATGTGTTCATTTCCCAATCGTGTAAAATCTCATGAACACTCCTTATAGGTCTTTAAGTTTTAACTAGAAGTTACAAAATTACCACGTAAATGTAATTAATCTGTGACGAACACATTTTTTTTTCCCACATCAACGCATAAACAAAAGTTACCATAGTAAAAAATCCTAATTTGGTATCATCTTGGTTAGAGAAGCTGGCTTTGGATTTGTCACAACAGTGAACAGAATCCACCAAAAAACCCACTTTATCCTTCTTATTTATGAAGATTCTGCCATTTCCAAGGCTTACATTTAGAGGATGGCCGTAGGATGACCCATTTGATATATCAAATAATGTTGGAAAAATAATGTTTTCCTTCTGTGTGCAAGTTGCACTGATCTGCTGTTACAGTTCAGACACGATCTTTTATGTAACGTGACAATATTGAGGAATCTTTACGATTAATACCACGATTAATTGTGAAGTAACCTTAAATGCATGGACCCTGTTAGCCATCTTTACTTACCCACTATCAGAAAATAATCCACATTAAATACTGCATCTTAGAATTATTACTACACACAATTAAACTTCAAGTTACATGCACAATAATGCAAGAGTAATATCGTTTCAATGAGGCTTTATAATTAGATTTTAGGTAATTAAATGGCTAAAATCAGGGGAAATAATTAGTCTCTGTATTACCAAATAAACTGCTAGATAGAAAAAATGAATAACCATGAAGTAAACTTTAATTACTCACCTGCAGTTTGGTGGAGGGTCCAGTGTAATGTCGGCCAATTCTTTCTGAATCCTGCACACAAGACAGAATCTAAATCAGTCACTGCAGGATTGAGGCCATATTTACTGCCACGAAATACTTCACCTGTCAATCCACTCATTGTGCCACCATGAAAATGTTTGAATTAGTGAGTAACCAGGTTTTAGAGACTGGCTCTATGTATAAAAGAAGCATAGAGAAACAGGAAATCTGGTTATGACAGATTGTGTGAGATCTGTCATAGATTTTATTTCTAAAAACATAAAAGTTTTGCATTACTCCTTTCTTTCTCTGGGTAAATTATGGTCTGTTCAAGCTGTTCTTCTTCAAACATTTATTTCTGTGTAGCTTCTGTAGTTTACAAGTGGTGAGTCAGATTTTAGATTTCATTTTCCCCCACAGAGTGACACATTTACTGATCTGCAAGGAAAATAACTGGATGACTGATGGCAGCTGCCAGTAGTACTAAGAAGGACATCATTACTAGTGCTGCCATGTCAATATCGATATTCACATTTCATTTGGAGGCTATCACCCAAGTAGACTCACATCAGAGCTGAATTTGGTTTCTAAGTGAGAAGCATTGAAATTCTAGCAGCTGTAGCGGCTGTTCGAGGTGTTGTTGTTTGAGTTGTCGTCTTGTGTTAAAAGTTCATTTGGGAAAAAGGTTGTTATGCTTCATCAGCCACGGATTTACACAAGTCCCGTCCATAATCCAGATTTCTTTAAATCTACATCAGGAGTGTTTTTCCAAAGACAATATAACATGAATTTATAAGCCGCTCTTCCAATCAAAAATCAATGATCTCCTAACAATCTCATTGCATCTAATAGAGAATAAAGTTTAACTGGTATAAATGAGTTGGTTCAGAGCAGGAGTGTCTGGTTCCAGTTCTCCAGAGCTGCTGTCCTGTAGGTTTTAGATGTTCCTGCTTCAGCACACCTAGTCGTGAGCAGAACTTGAAAACAAGCAGTTGAGGAGATTCATTTAATTTGAATTGAGTGTGTTGGAGCAGGGAAACATCTGACAACCAGGAGGAAAAAAGGCTCTTGAGGATCGACATCGCTGGTTTTGGTTTTTATGCATTTTGCACTCGAGTGTCGGGATTTGTTACCTGACTGCAACACAGCTTGCGTGAAGTTGTAATTAGAATTTGTATTTTCACTTTACTCTTTCTCAATTTCACTCTTAGCCTATAGCTTTAATATTCAAGAGCTGGTTTGGTCCAATTCTGCTGCTGGACAACTAACAAACGGGAAAATAACGTGTTTCTCTCTGTATGGAATAAAAATCCTCCTCGTGTTAAAAACATCTGAGGATCAGGTGACGTATGTTTGGAAGGTGCAGAAACAATGCAGCAGCAAAACAAAACTTTTTTAGCTCAAGACTTATAAGAAAAAATCAGGATCAACCAAGAGATTTGAATTCCTGATTTGTTGATCTTAATAACAGCTGTCTCCCGCCAGTTTTTGCCTCTGATTCTCACCCAAAGACTCCCATCTGGGTCTGGAAAGGAAAACTAAGGATTTTTCCCTCCTGTTCAAAGGAGTTTTTCCTTTCCACTGTCACTTGCTGCCCAATGTAGGTTTAGTATGGGGGACATTTATTTTATTTATTTATTAATTGGCTTAGATGAACAGTTATAAATTGGACTAATGTGGATTATACGATGGAGTCTTTTAAATTGGACTACAACAAATTGTGCTGGATTGGACTGTGTCTGTAAAAGTGTCTTGACATGACTTTTTTGTCAATTGGTGCTATACAAATAAGGCTGAAATGAACTGAATATTGTACACGTCTCTTTAGTGTACATATAAACAACTCCCTGTCAGAATTATTTTAGTGAGATAAAATAAATGTTTTTCATGTAAACATAGCCAAAGGGTACTTTGAGCTGTGTTGAAACAATGCCACATGATCTGAGGTTTTATTTATATATTTTTTTTACCTCTTGGCACTGGTGGAAAGCAGCTTGGAGGTCTTGCTCATGCTGGCTTTGCTCTCCTGTTTCTTCTTGCAAGATGTGTCCCTCTGTCTGGTTTGGCTGGAGGAAGGTGGTGATGAGGAAGAGCTGGTGCTGGCACGGGAATCTTCATCCGACATACCGATTTTGGATTGCAGAAGATTGCCGTAACCTAAAGCAGGAAGAACAAAAATATGTTAGCAAGAGGTGAACCACTCTCCAAAATGCCACTTTCAATGTTTTTTTCTTTTGCACAATAACATTATAAAGATTGGTGGTTGAGGCTAAATGAAAAACTTTCCATATGTTTATTTTAATTATAAAGTTACTATTTTTAATTGGAAAAATATATACATTGTAAACTATTAATTTATATATATATTCGTATATTGGAACCTACATGAAGTTTTACTGCAAGGCTAGTCTATTAGACTACATTAATTTAAAATGAAAAGTTCTCAATAAACTTGTGTCGGAGAGTAAAAATACATTAATTAACAAGATTGTTTTCCCCTATTATTAAAGTCGAAGTTCTTACAGAGCTGCTAGTTTGTTTTTATCGCGAGATTTGGCAACACGGAGCAGATTCTACGAGGCTTTTTAAATGTTAGCTAACGTTTTTTTTCTTTTCACGACGAAGTATCGTTAGCTGGCAAGCTAACGAGGTTTAAACGCATATTGAAGTTAATCATTTCACAACAGTACACTCATGCGGAGTCTGTCATTTAGGGATTAAATTTTATTAAATTTAGATAATTGCTTAATTCGCTACATTCTCCTTCATTATCATTGCTAGATATACCTGCTAACGCCCCCACCTCCACCTTTCTAAACTCCAATTGGCAACTAAGACTTCTGTGATGAGCAAACAGCAACGCGAATTAAGACACTAGCTGTGTTGTAAACGTAATTTATCATTGCCTTGTTCTCCAAACGGTAACTAGAGTGAAACATTACAAGTGCAAGCTATGGTAATAAACCACTCCGCTCCAGCACATAGCCAGAGCCCTTCCCCCGTGCGACTGACTAACCCCGATTGTCCTGTTTTGTCTTTTTAACGTGTAGCTCCTCCTCGACATCCGCCGAAAACCATCGAAAACAGTAAACCTGCGCACTCACTCCACTTGAATGTCGAAATATCTGCATCAAAACACGCATCTTGCTTGCTAATAAAACTTACCCTCTCTATTGTGTCTGGACCTCAGCCACCGTCGAGGCTGGCTGGTGCCTGTCGCCCTCTGCGGAACGGAAGTAGCGTACCGCGGCTGCAGTAGGCAGAACGGCACCGGTCCTACTGGAGAATCAGGTCAGCCTACATCGTGTCTTACACAAGTAATAAAGGCATATTAATAAGGTTAATGCCTCACAGGAGCTCCAACTTGTCAACCTAAGCTGGCTACATTTGTAAATACACTCAGAAAAATTACAGTAATCATTTTTAAGATTATATAAAAAATGACTACGTTAAATAAAACTGTAATTAAGTATCTGGAAAGTGAGGTTTGTTTATAACATTGAGGAAGAATGATTGCCTCATAGATCTTCCGTTTTGACTAACCTGCTGCTTCGACAACCACAGACACACTTAAAAAGAACAAAAAGGAAAGAAAAACACTTTCACACACTGACCACATGTGAAGTCTGTGGACTGTTCTTGGAAATAGCCATGTGTAATAATAATGTCATGAAGTGACTTATCAGATTCTGGTGCTAGTTGTGGTTCCATATCTACAGAATCTGGGACCTAACTCCATCCTCCAGGATGATAGCAGTCTCCCACACAGAGCCAGGATCATCACATCGTACCTCCAGAATTTGGGAGTGGAAAGGATGGAATGACCGGTCCAGACCTTAACTCAATTGAACACTTATGGGATCAGCTTGGGCATGCTGTTCATCGCTGGCTGACCTTCAACAACACCCGGTCGAGGAATTGGGTGCCATCCCACAGCTAAATGTGACCAGCATGAGGAGGTGCCTAGCTGTTGCAGCTGTGTATGGATGTTCCACATGCCACTCAGGTATAATTAATTTAAGTGTAAAATGGTCAAAATGTATTGTTTTTTTCTGTGTCACTGAGGGAGAGTTCAACCATCTAATCCACCAAGCAACTCAAAACAAGAGTTAATAGCAACCGGATTTGCAGGGGACTTTTGAAGAGCACTACCAACACGTTTAGCTGTGTTGCTTTTTACGCAGAAGCTTGATCTTTACAAGTTATGCCTCATTATAAAGGAGATGAATCATGCTTTCCAATGCTGTATAATACAACACCAACTGGTTTTATTAAAGGGGAGAAATAGACCAAACACAAATTTACTGTGCTAAGTTAAGTTTTAAGATCCAGGAAAAGAGAATGAAACAGAATTCTTTTTCCATTTAAACGGAGCTACATTCTTCAACTTTAATCTTTGACATACATGCCCACATAGAAATTAAATAAAAATAAAACAAATAAGAACTACAAATTAAAAAAAAAAAAGCTTTTAGCATTTAAAAATCCAGCCAGAGTGCTTAGTCAGTCTCATATGAAGACATCTGGCTGAGTCTCACACGCTAATGGACACATTCATATTTATACTTACCAGTATTAAATCATAACACCAAGAACCTAACTGGAATATGTATAAAAACAACCTCTCTTGTTCAGAAGAAAAAGTCTTAAAGCCTCTGTTGTGTTATTAATTTACAATAGTAACATGGCACAATGCCAGAATACTGCATTCAGATATGAACTTGAAAAGCTCCCACTTTCTCATAAAAGCTAACTTACCTTTACATTTCTGAACCAAAGACCACCCTCTCATAAAGATCCTCATTCAAGTAATGATTGAGAATCATTATTATTATAGAGCAAACACACAAGCCCTTTTAAAATGATATCAGACACTCGAGTGACAGTAAGTGTTTGGGGATAAAAGCTCTTTTTTCTATTGGCTTTATTAAAGTAGAAAAATATCTGTAATTTAGAAAAATGTCTGCCGTAAAATGCTTTTGGGAGACTAAATAGTTAAATATAGTTTCCAATGAGTGTATTCATGTTCGTGTATGTGTCCCAGTTTTTATTCTCACCAATGTAGAGTTTATAGCAATGAGGTGCTTTTGAGGACATAATCAGGATATTGTTTCACACGTCAACACAGTCCACGTTCATGGTTCTGTGCTTGCTCAAAGGGCTGTGAGTTTTGGCCATGTGTAGCCCATGTACACACACACCGGCCACTTTATTAGGTCCAGCTTGTTAGTAGAGAGTCAGACCCCCTTTTTGCCCCCAGAACTGCATTAATTCTTGGTGTCATAGATTGAACAAGGTGATGGAAACATTCCTGAGGTTTTGCTCCATGTTGTCATGACAGCATCACACAGCTGCTGCAGATTTATCGACTGCACATCCATGATGAGAATCTCCCGTTGCACCACATCCCAGAGCTCCTCTATTGGACTGATATCTGGTGACTGTGGAGGCCGTTGAAGTCCAGTGAACTCATTGTCGTGTTCAAGAAAGCAGGTGGAGATGATCTGAGCTTTGT
Source organism: Rhadinocentrus ornatus (assembly GCA_037177495.1). NCBI lineage: Eukaryota > Metazoa > Chordata > Actinopteri > Atheriniformes > Melanotaeniidae > Rhadinocentrus > Rhadinocentrus ornatus. Next base: position 4,965,759 of record JBAMHW010000006.1, on the reverse strand, counting down.
GAGATGGTGCATTATCCTGCTGGAAGTAGCATCGGAAGATGGTTACAAAGGGATGGAGATGGTCAGCAACAATACTCAGGTAGGCTGTGGTGGTTAAACCAGGCCATGTTGGTACTAAGAGGCCCAAAGTGTGATGTCTTCCACACCATAACACCAGCAGTCTGAGGCAGGATGGATCCAAGCTTTCATGACATTTATACCAAATTCTGAGCCTACCTGCTGAATGTGGAGCTGAAACGGAGACTCATCAGACCAGGCAACTTTTTACATCTTCTATTGACCAGTTTTGGTGAGTCTGTGTGAATTTTAGCCTGTTTCCTGTTCTCAGCTGACAGGAGTGGCATCCAGTGTGGTCTTCTGCTGCTGTAGCTCATCTGCTCCACAGTCTGCCCAGTCTCCTCTGACCTCTGACCTCAACAAGACATTCTGTCCAGACAACTGCTGCTCACTGGATATTTTCTCTTCTTCAGATCATTCTCTGGAAACCCTGGAGATGGTTGTGTGAAAATCCCAGTAGATCTGCAGGTTCTGAACTACCCAGACCAACAACCATGTCACATTCAAAGTAATTTAAATTGACCCTTTCTTCCTCATTCTGTTCAGTTTAAACTTCAGTGTGTCGTCTCGACCAGGTCTACATGACTAAGTGCAAGGAGTTGCTGCCATGTGATTGGCTGATGAGCTATATGTGTTAACAAGCAGTTGAACAAGTGTAACTAATACAGTGTTCAGTGAGTGTTAACAGTAGTTTGACTGGAACTGCTTGTGCAACAGCAACTCTCTGCCCTGGCGGTGCTACAGTGTGTAACGTCTGGGGATGATCCAGCATCTGGAAACCGTGTTTGTACAAAAGATTAATTTCAATGTAATCCATGTCTGAACTAAACTGATCCATCTGAGCAAGACTAAAAATAAAGTACCAGTTTAAATGCACTCAAACATGACAAAAAGGCAATCCAGTTAATGCTTTCATGCCTTGTAAATATGATTCTTTTGACTCAGTTTATTTTGAAGACCCCTGTAAACATGCTATCAGAACCATGCAGACAGCTTCCAAAACACAATCACTTCTTCTAAAGGTCCATCTAGTTACAAACTTATATGGAGATCCATTCATGAGTGTGAGTTATCCTGCTGACTGAGGGGCTAACCAATAAAGACATCACACCTCCCTGATGCTGGTAATAAAAACCTCAAAGATATGGCACCGTTCCCAGCTCAATGTTTTATCATCGGGCTTGTGTTTGTGTGTGACATCAGCAGTGGAGGTGAGAAACTGACTGACACAGGGCCGCTGAACACGTGTGAATATTTAAGGATGTTGAGGCTGCAGTTGAACACAAATGGCAGACGGCGCAAAGCGTGTTTTTTCTCACGAGCCAACCACAGTGTGTTTTATTGGGCGCTTCAGAAATACAAGTGCACGACAAACCACTCTGCAATTGCAGAGGTGGCGGGTAGCCAGTAAATATACAAGTCCTGCCTCTTTCACAGGCAGACCTATACTTTTGTGGTCTGCCTCAAAAGCCTTTGAAAAAATACATACAGTACAAACAAAATCAGAGGAAGTTAAAAAGCAAGAAGAATCCACTGATGCAAACCTTCCTGTTTCATGCTGATAACATACGGATGACAAATACTAACAAAAAAAGAAAGAAAAACAAAGTAAAAAGCATTTTCTGCATGTTTGTTCCAGGTGCCACTTAGAAAATAAGAATACATACTGTAATAGCTGGAGGACAAATGCGTATGATAATTATAATATTCTGTGTTTTTCTCCAATACAATACTTCCAACACTCAGATATTGGAAAATAAAAATCCCAATCTACTCTTCGTATAAAAAAAGAAGCTTTCAAGTCAACAAGGAACAAGGGACATTTTTTTTTGTTTATATATTTTTTGATTTAGCAAAGAAAAGGTAAAACTGGGAGGAAAAGGAAGGAGGAAGGGGGACATTAGGGCAGTTGCACTTAGTGAGTGTGCTTTGACAGACTAAGGGTGAGAGGTAGAAAAGGGTCAGCGAAGGGGGAGGCTGGTGGAGGAGGGGGAGGTCAGCGACGGGAGTCTATGTGGCGTATCTCTTCGTCCATTGTTTGGCTATTCTGTCGTGCTCTGTTCTGTTGGTCAGGTACTGTGTGGCGATGCTTCCCACCAGAGGGTCGGCTGGAAGGTACAGACAGAGAGATGAGGCGTCAGTCAGCGAGAATCAGCTATTTTTCTCAGCGTGACAGGAATCACAAACAGAAACAGCAGTCACAAAACATTTTTATCCTCCACAGCAGATCAGTGGTGGAAGAGGAATTCAGATTAATACCACAGTTCCCAAATGTGTCAGCTCTGCTGTAAAAGTTCCCCCTCTAACTGATGAAGGATGTGAGCAGCAATCTGGAATAGTGAAGTATAAAAAACAAACACAGAAATGATAAAAATCACAAATGTAAAGATAATGAAAAACCCTTTCACAGCCTCGGTGCTACTATCTGAAATGTCTGATCCCCACGAGCTTTGAGCTGTTGGAATAATCCAAGCAGGACTCGATGAAGCATGAAGAAGCCTCTCAGGTTCAGCCTTTGACACCAGTGGTCTGAGTTTTAAAACGTTACTTAAATGGACCTGTTTCCACCAAAGGGTCCGGCTCAAGATGGATGGTTTGGTTAACCCTGATCTCCGTTTCCACAGCCAACCGTACCGTTACACGGAAGGCGACACAGCTGGATAGCGACGTGTCAGCTACATCAGAGCGGAGCAGCGGCTGTCTTGAATCGTAAGGAAGCAGAACACGACACAGAAACAAAGAAGGAGAATGGTGGACATCCAGCAGTTTGTGGTTTAAAAAATAAATAAACAAAGAAATTAATCCACTACGTGGCGCTGTTCCCGCTTTGTTCTTCTTGTTGCAAGTTGCACAGGAAATGAGGATTCTTTCAATCAGTGGATGCAGTGTGTTAGGCTCCATCCTTTAGGGTCAGATCGGTAAGACTGGGACCCCACTGTAAAGGTCTCAAAAAAGTAGGATGGGTCAGATCAGCTATTCTGGCACCCATCCCATTTTTTGCCTGTGAAAAGGCTAAAAAAAAAACCATTATCCATCTGTACTGCATCGAACCAGATCCATTGGTGGACACGAGGTATAAGATGCTGATACGCCGCCTAGTTTCTGTAATCCCATAATCAGGAGCAATAAGTTTCTGTTTTATTAGTATTTTATTTATTTATCTGAGACCATGTACGAGTATATAGAATATGTTGTCACCACCTGCAGGATAACCTCCAGCTCTGTACAGTGGAGTAAAGGTAAACTTTCAGTAACAGGGTTACATGATGTTAATGTTTAACATAACAATGAAATCAAATGTTATTCTGTCATTTGTAATTTTATAACTATAAGACAGTTTGGACTTTCAGCACAAAGTTAAGCAGCATTTACTAACCGTTACATTGTATAGTTAAGAAACAACAAAGTTTTATGCCGAGTTGATTTACTCATAAGTCAGCGAACAGATTAAATCATCCAGGTCATTAATCCTACAATAACCTGTAGAAGAAACTAATTTTGGTTTCAGATTTAAAGTTTTGTTTATAGCTAGATGTCTTTTTCTTGTGTTTCTAAATTCTCTACTCAGGTTGTAAAGAAATGTTCAAACCGCTTTCTATGATGTAGTTTCCAGACAGAAGCCTCCCAAGTCCTGTAGCCCTTTCCATCTGTTCTCTTTGAGTTAATGCGTAGTATTTATTTATGGTTTACAGAGCAGAGGGGATTTAGTTGGAATGAAACTTCTTGGTTACTACGTTGCTTCGTTTCTATATTGTTTATTCTGGCATCAAGATAGAAACAAATAAAACTTAAAGACCTAAAAAAAAAAGTGTGCTTTTTGTGATGTTATACATTTATATTGTTGTGAAACTAATGAATTTATAATAATCCCATCTGCACCATTGCTGTGCAGCCACTATGAGCATTGTTCAATAAAAATCTGACATTTTCAGAAAGTCACTGATACCATCACCATTGGTGGTTATTCTGAAAGGAAATCTTCTAAGATGGAATGGTTGCCTTGGTAACCAAGAAAATGGAGGGAAGCTGCTCTGGTATGGTTGGTCAATCGTGAATTGTTCTGGTAAAATCTGCCAGATAGAAATAATCAGAAAACTTCATCTGTAAGAAAAAAAGTTGTGTGGAATGACATCATTAATGATTATTAACACCAGCTAGAGAGTAATCTGCTGCACAGCGGTCGGATCACATGAAAAAAGTCAGTTCAGCTGGCAGGTTTTACGTGTTGATGATGTTACTCAGGTGTTATCTCTAAAAATAACAGCAGACTTGTAAGCTGCCTCTTGCAACAGTTGTAGACGACATCTGATGAATCAGCAGCATTTGGAGGTCAGGCTGAGGTGAAATCACACCTTAAACATGCAGATTATACCTGGTGATATCTGTCAAGTGCAGGCCTATTTTTGCTCTTAAAATGTATTAAATAAAGAATTTAATGTGCTTTTTTCTTTTACAGTACAGGTCTTGATAAATGCACAAAATGATTTACAATGTTTCTGAAGCAAAAAAAATATCCAATTCATGCAAGATTTATATAGCAAGAAAATGGGAAAAATTAGCTTCTTAAGGCGGATTTATAGTTGCGCGGCGTCTGCGTCACCGCTGTAGGCGCCGCATAAGTCTGTAGAGGCTCGTCGCGCACCTCTTCCAGACCTGACGTGCACCCCTGCTACGCAGACGGTTACGCGGAGGTTCTCCCTTGTGATTGGTCA
>JBAMHW010000006.1:4942413-4953378 GCA_037177495.1 Rhadinocentrus ornatus | reverse complement strand
CTTCGTCCATTATGGTATTTCTGAAAATGTGTATATAGATATATATATATATATAGATATATATATATATATATATATACACACAACCTCAGAGGTTTTTGGATGAATGAATATTGCCATTTTACTTGACCACGTGTTGATCTGTAACAACATTGCAGTTTGGGTGACATAAGGGGTGGTGTCACATGTTTAACACTTCTTTTGCTCTTGTTTTTGTAGAAAAACTCTGAGCTGTTCGCAGATGTACCTGTCTGTTAATCAGCTTAGTACACCCAGGAATCTGCTGATACTTAACAAAAAAGGGGATAAATAAATAAATAAAAATCAACCCAATCACTTGGTTTATCTTCTAATGGGAAATCTGTATTCCCAAAGGCTAACCTGACTAAAGATGCAGCAAAAGCTATAAAAGTCTAAGTTTTACCAACAGTTGCGAGGTATTATGGCCTCTCACAAGCTTTTATTATTCATGTCAGCAACTCGAACTAGACATCCTAGGCTGTATTTGGAGCCTAGGAGCTTGCATCCAACACGTATGACAAAGAGGTGAGGAAACTGCGGAGAAGATGGTTAAACTTTAGCGAGAGCGCCAATGCTTCCAAGGTATTTCCAGTGTCCCATCTCACTACAGACACGAGAGAATAAAGGTAAGGAAAGACACTGCCAGTTTACTTCAACAACCAGGTGAGGGAAAACAGATGGAATCACCTGAAGCGACTTGCAGCATCACCTTAACGCTGATAAAGGGCTTAAATCTGGTATCTTTAATGTGGGACCCACTTCTGCATTCTCATAAACAATTCCAACTAATGTATGGAGAATTTACACTGCATTAGGTAAAATGGCTCAATAAAGGGCGCCTTAAGTCGCTATTATGGTCTCTGCATGTGTAAACTGATGTAGACACACCTTCAAAATATTAAATACCAGGTCTTAAGGCGAGCTCTGCATGCCTCAATCTCATCCTAAACTATTTCCCTCAACATTTCATTGCACCAATCTGTCTCTTCAAGTCCTGCACCACGTGGGTCTCCACATGCTGCAGCACTTATGTCGGCAGAGATGTGTTTGTTTACAGAGTTGCACCTCCTTCTCACTTCTGAAAACGTGCCAGCTGCACCCCACGTGCCATGTTGGCATGAGACTGGGATGTGGGAAAACAGCTGGAACAGCCCACCTTGTGCCAGCACTGATACAAGTTTTGGTGCACGGCACGCTGCTGTACACAAAGGTAACAACAGTAACTAAGTGTAACCAGCACGACTACTGCAGGTAAAAAGTGTCCAAGTGTAATAGGATGACAAAGTAGGCCAGTTTTAAACTTGTATCACTTTACAAGTGCTAAACTATTATGGTCTGTCAGGGGAAACTAAAGCTTAAAACACGTCTGAAAACAACAAAGCCACATTTACAGAACATGTTAGACTTGTTGTTACTGTCTGACAGCCACAAAGAACAAAAAAAATAAATAAAAATAAACTCACAAATGACTACACACACACACACACACCACACACTATAAAACCACTTGTCAGTGATGCTTTGAAGTTAAGTGGTAAATAATAATCTAAATCAAGAATGTTCCTTCTTATGTGTTCTTGTATAAAAATAAAACAAACATGGAAAGCTGCTGCAATATTTCCATCCAGAGTGTGCTACTAAAGGCCAAAAAACTTTAAAACTGGGGATGGAAAAACAAGAAGGACCAAAGAGGCAACGGAGGGAACGGGACGGTTCATTCTAAATAATGTGCTTCCCCAACCGTTACATTAGGGGGGCGTGAGATAATTTTATTTAATCTCATTTTCTATATAGTGCTAAATCCCACCTTAAGTAATTTCAGCTTCTCTTTCCTCTAGAACAGGTTTATACCTTGTTCTTTTATTACAAAACTAAACAGTCTGACGTTATTTACACAACAGCATGTCATAGCAGCTCTCGTTATCACGCACGCTGGAGTTCTGCTGGATGCATGTGCACACACACACACACACACACACACACACACACACACACACACACACACACACAACCAAGACAAAAAATATCTGCCTTTTAGCCTCCCCCATTGAGTAGAAGATGGAAACACCCACATCATGCTGAGAACTTCAAGCCATCATGGGAACACGGACAGCTGAACAATCTGAATTTATTCATTTCTGAGTCATATTACAGCTTAAAATGGATCCAATATTCTTTATAGGTTTTATTAACATCAACACATTATCTGATATCTGACTCCACTCAGTAAAAATCTTTATTCTTTTCATCAGGACATTTCAGACGTCAACCTTTTTTCTTTTCTATGTTTTGTTTTGTCTCAGCATTTGAGCAATTTGTGGAAAATGACACTGTGATGAGCAGGGCTGCGTATCACCACTCATTCCATGAATCTGTTCAGGTTAGCAATCAATTTTTATTTAGTGTGTAAAATCAACATGAAACACGATCTTAATATGCTTCAGCTAAAATAAGACGATTACATTCACAACAACCTGATTAAATTAGATCTTAAATTTTTTGATTTCGATTTATTCACAGAAATTTATGCAACGACACAAAATCAGATATCTGGGAGTAAACAGATTACTGTAGTAATCTGATAAGATGCATCTGCATGCACTTCGGAGTACATACACGCGTGATGTCACTTCCTGTGTTGAACACGGCGAAGCTCCCGGTTTTAGCGTTAGCTGCTAATGTGAGCGGTGATAATACAGGTGAATGTAATTCTATGGTGAAGGAAAAATCTGAATTTCGCATTATTTCGTCGAGAGATGAGGATTTTGGGCATATAGGTGCCTTTACGCAGCTGTGAACATAATCCACCAAAAACAATTAATCTTCTTTATTTAAGAAGTGTCTGATAGTTTTCCAGTCTTGAAATTAGAATTTTTATCATCGGGTGTCTAAAAGCAAAGTTGCTACGAGTGATACTTTAAAAATATAAATTTGGCATCTTCTCGGCGAAAGAAGCCGATTTTGGACAGGGCCGGCTGGTGATACAGACACCTTATGGGAGCGGCATGAAGATTTTTTGGGACTGGTGACGGTGGAGTGGCCAGACATCTACATGTACCTAATTGAGACACCATGTGTGTACAGCAAAAAGAAACTCAAAGCATATAAATCGCTGGATGCTTACAACTAAGTCATAAATAGCCACGTTTAAATAATAAAATACTCAACTTACGGTCTGAAGTTGAGCATTTATGCGCTTGTTAATGCACTGATAAGGGTAAATGGACTTGTACTTATATAGCGCTCTTCCAGTCAGCGTGACCACTCAAAGCGCTTTACACTACCGGTCAAATTCACACCCCGATAGGCACCATCGAGAGGCAACCTAGGGTTAGATGTCTTGCCCAAGGACACGTCGACATGTAGTCAGGGAAAGCCTGGAATCGATCCACCAACCTTCCGGCTGAAAGACGACTGCTCTTTCTCCTGAGCTACAGCCGCCCTTGAAGGGTAATGTAGTTAATTTGTAACAACCACTTAACATTACATTTATCTTACATGATATAAAATGTGCGCTGCAAACACGAGAATTGCTGATTGTCCTCTCTGTCCAGTACTTTCGTCTTATTACATTCAGCTTAAATGGTCTTCCTTATTTTCTGAGCTGGTACCCTAAAAAACTGCCAGGAATGTTTTTCCTCTTATTCGGGCACCCAAGCACACAACAAGATGTCGTAATAACACTTGAGATAGCTCGTTTCTACAGTGTTTTTAACGTGCTTTCCTCTGTTTTTGCCTCCGGATACAGTAGTGACGTAGCTGATTACGTAGGCCATGAAAGGGTCGATATGATCTGTTGACCCTCAAAGCTGTAAATCGGTGGAAAACACTGTGTTAAATATATTTACAGAAAGTAAATGTTTTATCTACCATATGCTGATACCAACTGACCTAGACCTTGATAGAAACTTTTCAACTTGTTCCAGTCAACTCATTTTACGTTTTATTTTCTGATTTCATGCCTGTCATTATACAACATTAATGTGACACCATCAATGAATACTGAACACCTTTTCAAATATGGCTGATGAGTGAACTCGACCACTCTTTTGCTCAATTTTACTCTGGCCTTCAATCTTTCCTCTGAAACTAACACTTTAGATTTCTGTACTATGTGCACCTCAAGGTAATGCTTTTATTACCACTACACTACTCAAAAGCTTCCAGTGACAGAGACAGCCAACTATTTTATTTGTAAGTATCTGAAAAAAAGACGAAGATGCTCACATGTTTTGAGGCTTGTGATGGAGATAGAGATGAGCAGCCATAGCAAAGGTCCTCACTCAGCAGCAACACGGCTGTAGTGGATCTGACAACCGCACAAGGATGGTGAATAAAGGCTAAGATAATAACTGAATGAGCATGCCACCGCTGGCTGTTGCTTGGAGACCTGCTCCCCCGACAGATTAGTGCTCCTATGGTGCTTTGTTGCAGCTGGTTGAGGGTCAGCTCATTTAGGGTCTAACAGCCTCTCACTCGGATCTTAGTTTTGGGAAAGGTAAGGATTGTTGTATTCAAGAAAAGTACGAGTTGAGTCACATCAGCTCATCCAAGTGTTTGCTGAACATCCTATTAACCAGAATGAGCCTGATGGGTAGTGATGTAAGGACTAATGTGACCCCCACTTTATAAAACATTGGGCTTTTTTAGCCCACATTTTCAGTTCACAGCACAATCCTCTGAAAAAGAGCAGTCAGTCAGATAAATGTTACCTCTCACCTCTGCCCTTCTGTCTTGGTTGGTTGGTAAATAAATAAATAAATATATATATAAATAAATAAATAAAAAAGACAAACATCTCTTCAAACGGACAGATTTGAACAACCACAACTAAGCAGCATTAAGGATTTTGTCGTAGGCAGAAAAACAGAAACCCCTGTGGAAATAACATCTGCAGCACAATGCCAGCCAAATGTCTTGATTCAGTGAGTATTCAGGTCATTTGTTTCAGGGGTTTGGGGGGATACATTAGTGTGTGGGTGTCTGGGAGAATCTGGTATTGCCCTGTCCTCTGAGATTAAACTCAGGCAGGAACCCACTCTGACAGCTGGGCTGGCTCCTCCACAGCAGAGAACCAAAATAGAGTTTAACCACAAACTGACATTGTTTCCCATCTTCGAGATTTGTTCTTTCATCTGGCAAAGAGAACAGTTCAGATTCCTCACCATAAGCCCAACATAAGCTTGTGTAGCCTGCGTTAAAAAAAAGAAAATGAGAAAAGCAAATGATTGCATCTCATATGGATCTTGTTCCACAGCCTTGCATCATTCCATCATTTTATACTTTAAGCCCGTTCCTCAAAATCCATCCATGCCTTGCCCCATAATCACAGGCAGCAGTAATAATTTCCATATATACTGAATGACCTTTCCTTCCTATGATACAGTGCGGTGTGAAAGACCAGAATGTCCTTTGCCCATTTAATCATCCATGCTTCTTCATTTCATTGTCAGGGCAATCTGCAGATTGGTGCCAAAAGATAACCTTTATCTGACAGCATGAGCTGAGCTAATCTCTGCAACGCCGCTAACATATCTCATGGTTATTGTCACCCAGAGCCAATACCCACAGACATCGAGAATCAGGTTAAGTTGATGAAAGAGAAGCTTGTACTCCCACAGGTGAATTCACAAGGTCAGGTAAATTTATCACCTGCGATCAATTTTAATGCTAACTTTTGTTAGCATTTTTCTAGCCTTTTAAATGAGCAAATTGTTACATAATCCTAAACATTAAAGCAGATTTTAGGTCACTGCAGTGCAAATTAAAATGCCTGAATATAAACATCAAAGTAAGCAGCACTTTTCCTGCTGAGGAAAAGTGGAAACAAATGTGTGATTAACATGCGCATTGAGTTAATACTCCATTTTGTTATGGATTTCGACAGCCACAGCACAGGTTGTGGTACGCAAACTGGTGTCAAAGTAAAGGTCCCAGTCTGATTTTGCATAGCCTCAGTTGGTGCTATGCACAGCTTTGCAAAAATATCTACCTTTTATCCATCTGCTGTCACATGTAGGATGACTAAATACACTTACCGGCCACTTTATTAGGTTTGATACCCTTTTCCCATCAGAACTGCCGTAATCCTCGTCTCGTTTAAGAAAGCAGCTGGAGATGATCTGAGCTTTGTGACATGGTGCGTCATCCTGCTGGAAGTAGCATCAGAAGATGCTACACTGTGGTCATAAAGGGATGGACATGGTCTGCGACAATACGCAGGTAGGCGTTGGTGGTTAAACCAGACCACGTTGGTACTAAGGGGCCCAAAGAGTGGCAAGAAAATATCCCCTACAGCATTACACCACCAACAGTATGAGATGGTGATACAAGGCAGGTCCACAAAATTCTCAGCCTACCATCTGAATGTGGAGCCAAAACGGAGACTCATCAGACCAGGCAATGTTTTTCCATCTTCTATTGTCCAGTTTTGGGGAGTCTGTGTGAATTGTAGCCTCAGTTTCCTGTTCTCAGCTGACAGCAGTGACACCTGGTGTGGTCTTCTGCTTCTGTAGCCCATCTGCTTCAAGGTTGGACGTGTTGTACTTTTAGAGAGGATATTCTGCTACGATTGTTGGAACAAGTGGTTGTTTAAGTTCCTGTTGCCTTTTGATCATCTCCAACCAGTCTGTCCACTCTCCTCTCATCTCTGACATCAACAAGACATTTTGGTCCAGACAACTGCTGCTTGCTGGATATTTTCTCGCGTGTGGTGCGGCTGAGACATCATGCAATGAAATAAGCCCATAACAAACACTGCAAACTGTAGAGAGGATAACCTGTCTCACTGCACTGTACTTTTCTGCTAAAATTCAGGATACACTGGAAGGACATCCAAACAACAAGCAGCCTGTGATGGAACAGACATGTCAAGAGATGTAATGGCCTTCTGGTGACTCAACTTTTGAGAAAACAGATTATTAGAAGGTTTTAAAATTAAGCCACCTCTAAATTAGCAGCAAGCACCAGCCTAACCCCGCACCTGTTCAAGTGGAAAAGTGGTTTCACAAATCTGTCAATTAGTGAAAAATCATCCACGTTCTCTCTTCAATATCTGATAAATATCTCCTATAAATCCTGTAACTGTTCTGTATGAATGTAGCTACACGCTAAATAGAATGGTTTAAAAGGCGTTTATGTTCGTTTTCCCACCACAAAACAAGAAAAAAAGAAAAAACGGTCATTATGTGAAGCCGGTACAATCGGCCCAACTACAACTAGCCACAGCTGGCTTGATCACTGAAACAAGAACGTACACATCTACCATCCAGCCAGTCAAACACTGCGGTTTGACACTTTCAAAGATGAGGTTACATTTATTAAATCAAGCACATGTGTGAAGGTGAGTAAAGCCACAAAGCGAGCCGCCAGTCACACTGCAGGTCGTCCATGGCAGCGGGTAAACAGCTGTCTGAGCAAAATCTGCACTAAAGGGCTGATTAATAAAACATGCTGCTGTGAATACAGCTAAGCACAAATAAATCCATTATCTGCTTTTTTTTTTGCTATTCTAGCTCATTCCCTACAGGCTCTTTTATCCCTAATGGCAGAGTCATTCCGTTAAGGTCTTGTTTTCTATCAGCGTGGCTGCTGCGGGTATCAGAGGAGGAACTTTAATGAAGCAATCTTCTTTTCCTCCAACCGTGAAAGAACCCCAAGACCAATTACTGTACTGCTCAACAGCTGAGGTGACACCTACTTCCTCTGCTCTCTTGTCTTATGGTCTGAAATGACATGTTGTTTTTTTTTAACTTTACTATTTATCTGCACAATGAATCCTGCAATTACTGATTGCAAACTTAATTCAGCAAAGAGGGACATAGTTGAGTAGGTGGGTGCAAGGTTTCCAAGTCAAAAAGAATAATACAATTGTATTCCTAGAGTGAGACAACCTTGCATGCTGGGCTCAGTCAGTCTAAAGAACAGTGTGTTTTGAACTGAGCAAGAATACTTTGCAAGAAAGGTTGGAAGATGTGGCTTTTCATGAAGGTTTAAAGGCATGTCTTCCACAGCTTTAAAAATAGCAGGGAGATCTGTTTATTATCCTCAGGTTTTCTTAGTGATTCTGCAAAATGCTGCAGAGGTCCAACATAGATTCTGATGCGGTAAGCGCTTTTCTTCGCCGCATCTACGCTGCTGCATGCTACTGGCCTCTGATGCAGAGCAAATGTTTGCCTCAGGCCAAAGATTACACAGAGTATATATCATTACCATAATACATAGGCTTAGCATAAAGAAAACAGCACAACCTCATGAGTCAGAAACATATCACTTAAACAAAGCGATGCTGTTTACTTCAGTTGAGGGATGATGCAACCACTTAATACTTGAAAAAAAGAAAAGAGGTCAACATTACCCACAAGACAAAGCAATTTTGCTGAAATGTAAAACCATAATTAATGTGCAGTGGAGTTTTCTTTTTATCGTTATTATTTCTGCAAAAGCATTCCGGCAATGATAACCTGAGCCTGTCACAGAGTAATTACACACATTTACCCTGCTTGAATAAAACAAGTTAGAATTTGTGCTGACACATGAGGTGGTTCGCAGGTAAAAACTGATCTGCCCTAGACACAAAACACCAGCCTCTTGCAGTTTTTTTTAACTATATTCGTCAAGAGTAGGATGTTAATATTTTTCATTTTACAGCCTTCCACCAACGTCTATTCAGCCATAATTACAAACAGCCCCCTCAGCCTCCCTGGTACTTCCACAAAAGCACACTCGGCAGCCGTTTGGTATCGAGGACAAGGGAATGGGCTTTTTACCGAAAAGGTCAATGATTAGAACAGGCTGAGCTGCCAGATCCGCTGTGGAGCCCTGTACTCGTGTCTTTTTGTCTCGAGTGTGTATCAGCTTCAAGGTTTTTAGGCACAGAAATGTGCTTTTTAAGTTAAACAAATCATTTTGGATGTTCTTCCCTGGTTATTCTTCATTTCACCAGTAACAACAGATTGTTTAGAGTGTTAACATTTCATCCCCCGGACCACAAATATGTCAATGTGACACTTAAAGCCTACTTGACAGGAGCTGTGATTTGTGACTTTAAATGGAAATCCATTAGCTTTTCACATTCCAGTCACAAGCGCAATGAGATCTGAGAGCGACTGTTTACTTGTGAGTTATAACATTTGTTCGCTTGCCAAAAGACTCTTCTGTTTGCTTTAATGTCAGTTTCAGATTACACTTTAGTCATTCTCAATGGCTGAAACTGCTGATGTGAAAGCGGCGCAAAATGTCTACACACCTTGCTTTGAGCACCACGAGTCCACAAGACCATTAATAACACTGTGGACAAATGTTTGCCAGAAAACTATCTCACAAATGAGGATGCTGAGAATTCAATGACACACATGAATCAAGGGAGGCTGTGTTCACTGTCAAACAAGTGTTGCAGTGGAAAACATTAAGAATAAATCAACCCAGGGCCTGTGTCAGTACACGGCATGTTATACCTTTGTTCTATAGCAGCATAGATGTGCTTATTTTCTAATCAAACTGTGTGAGGAGAAAAATGATGAAGGCAGACTGGCTTGTTTGAAAAGAAAATTATTTTCAGCAGGTGTTATAGGTATGGTGTTCATAACATCCATCTGTACGCTGCAACAGCATTCCACATCTCTTTGCTTGTTTAAGATAAAATGCTGTGAGCAAAAAGAAGCTTTAAAAGGAACAGTGTGTAGCTTATTTGGCTTTTTTGTTAACAAAAATCAGGAATTGCTTTCATAAATACGTATTTTTCCAAAGTCTAATCACGGTCCCATCCAAATGAAAGCGTTCTCGTAGCTTAGAATTAGATGTTTATAAATACATAGGTGGCGGCGCACCCAACCGGAGGCTGCCATGTTGCATCGCCATCTTTAAATACAGTAGCTGAAAGGGGACAGACTTGTTAGCCTTTTTACCTGCGAGTCCCCGCTGTTTCAGGGGGAGGGCGCGGGGGTGGTGTAAAGAAGCCAAGACGACCGTGGATGATTCAGCTTGCCAGCTTACATTGAAAAGGAGGACCATCTATACTCTTAGCCTGGGAGACGGAGGAAAAAATAGCCAAGAAAAGAAAAAGAAATAATAACCGGGATAAAATAAGAGTGTACATGGGTGGAGTTTTTACCAGATGGAGGCAGCTGATGAGGAGAAGGACTTCAAAGCTAACGCGGAGGTTGCAGCTTTCTGCTGGATAGGTGAGTTAAAGCAATCTAACAGTGAAGTTTATTTTGGCTTTATGTTAGAAACAGGGCAGGTGGTCCAGCAACTACTTTATCCTCCAGTTTAAGTCGGATCATTAACTGTTACTTGCTATAGAAAACAGCAGAAACGGCTAAATAAATACCTCGCCCACCACCTTGGAAAAATCAGATGAAATGTACTGTTATTAAACACAGTAATGTTAGAGCAGCGCCGACAGTCCACTGCCCTGCTTTCACTACCTCTTTATCAGATGATCTCCGAGTCTGCAAGTCACAAAAACCGATTTCATACGATAACATTAGCTGTAGCAGTAGCTTGGTACTAAATACACGAAGGGCATGCTTGTAACTTATTGGCATAAAAAAAATAATAATTATGTATCCTTCTGTCACCTGACGGGACACTTGAACTTCACATTTATGAATCTCCGCGGCTTCTGTAGTCGTAATAACGCTCTTAGAGCACCACTCGGTTCCTTGTAATATATTAGCGCACCACTAGATTGGAGTACACACTGCAGCTTTAAGAATCTAAATCACGAAAATGTAGTCACCACTATTTCACATCATGACTTAAATACCACTGAATTTCTAGTAGTGAGTTTGAACATTTCATGGTTGTTGGTCTGAGTATTTCAGAAACTGCTGTTCTAATGAGGTTTTCACACACAACCACCTCTAGGGTTTCCAGAGAATGATCTGAAGAAGAGAAAATATCCAGTGAGCAGCAGTTGTCTGGACCAGAATGTCTTGTTGA
>JBAMHW010000006.1:4929314-4942313 GCA_037177495.1 Rhadinocentrus ornatus | reverse complement strand
AAGTCTAATAAGCACTGGTTCCCACCAAGGTCTGCAGAACAGCATCTCTGAACACACAACACGTCCAACCTTGAAGCTGATGGGCTACAGCAGCAGAAGACCACACCGGGTGCCACTTCTGTCGGCTAAAGCCTGGTTCACACATCTTTTTTAATCTTATGAGATTTTTGGAGGGTTCAAGACCTCACACGTGAAGGTAAAAAATCTGCCAATAACCGGTTTTAATCATACTGTGTATGGTGTGCTCCAATAATCTAATCACAGAACAACACACAGCCCAAAAATCCTTATGTGTGTACTTGGCTTCAAAACAGGAAACTGAGGCTACAATTCACAGACTCACCAAATCTGGACAATAGAAGATGGGAAAACATTGCCAGGTCATGACAGTAGATCATTATTTTTCTTCGGCTCTGACTAAACAACAACTCTACAGCTGATACACACACGCTTCAGAGTGTAGCATCCATCAGTATCTATGTAAACACATAGTGACGCCATGTTTTCTTCTGCGCATGCATGTCATGTACCAAAACAAAATATTTAAAGTTAAAAAAATTTTTTTTAAAAGATTTGAGCATTAAGACCTGGAGTGTGAAAATAGCCAAAAAAGTGGCCAGTGACTTTATACTGTATATCTTCAGAAGATGTTAAAGATTACCCATTACTTACTCACGTTAACTCAACGTGACTGTTTTTTATGTGCTCTTCTCTTTCATTTTAAAGTGGCTGACGGGGAAAGAAATCTCATAGCAATCTGTAGTTGAAAGGAGAAAGAGGTTGACGCTTTTTCACTGTTCACATGTTCAATGACTGTAAAAACCTTTACTTCAAGCTGATATCACAGCCACAAACCATGACCAATAATATTTCACTGCCAGGCACAATCCAGTGATCAACATGAACCAAGCGGTATTCCTGGAGCTCACCTCCTCCCTTTCCCCCGGTCTCCACCCCCTACACCCCTTTATGAATATTGATAGTTCCTCCCTGCTGTGCTTAATGGCGACGCGGTGAAAAATGATGCCGGCTGTGTCACTAACACACAATCCCCCAGGGGCACGCAGAAAACTAATAAGCAGCCACCACAGACACGGAGATGATCCCATCAGAACTGGAGGTCAGAACATACAGCAAGCGCAGCCTCATTTTTCTCCGAGTCCTGATGATGGAGATACATATTCATGGCAAAGCTGCAAACCAGCATGAGATGTTGCATGATATCGGGCAGTGGCAACTCTGTTTTCAGCAACTTGAGGGCATTACATCACAACTAGAAAATCCCATGACCAAGGAAGAGTAGTTTATTCCACCAGCTGGTCTTGTAACGCCTCTAAAGCCATTCAGAGGGAGAATCTACATTCAAGGCAGTCAGCTGATGTTCAGATCAAGCAGAAAATTATACA
Source organism: Rhadinocentrus ornatus (assembly GCA_037177495.1). Taxonomy (NCBI): domain Eukaryota; kingdom Metazoa; phylum Chordata; class Actinopteri; order Atheriniformes; family Melanotaeniidae; genus Rhadinocentrus; species Rhadinocentrus ornatus. The sequence continues at coordinate 4,940,907 of JBAMHW010000006.1, read as the reverse complement.
AGAGCTGCTGCTGGAAGCAAGGCTTATTTTCAGCATCACTTCATCCACCGTTTAATCAAATACTGTTAAGCAAAGAGTTGAAAGAATATCGGTGTCTTTATCTGAAACAGTCCAAATCCACTTTTCACAACAAAAGATATAAAAGAATGTTTATAACCTATGCTCAGTAGGATTACCTAACATTACAAGTCAACACAAGAAAACCACAGGGTTTTTTTTTTATAGAAATGATTGCATAAGGAAATCACAGAACCCCCTCAGGCACACAAAGGTGACTCACAAATGAAAGACTGAGAGCATGTGAACCACAACATCATTCGTTTATAGACAGTGAGTTGGAGTATATAAAGAACATATAGGCTAATATTCCAAAACACAATAATAGCGATACTTTGCAGCTACAAGGAATTTTATTTATGATAGGTGGAATTTTAGCTAAACTAAGCTTTATTCATTTAAAACCACCAACTATAATAAAGATGGCTGGTTTTCATCTAAATGTAATTACTGTACTTTTTACATATTCTTTTTTAGAAATTCTGTTTAAGTTAAAAGGGAGGGCAAAAAAGCTCATTTCTGCACGTTTTCATCTCAAATCTGTTATAAAAGTAGTTTAACAGAGAGGTGGGTGGAAGGGCGTCAGCAACTTTTCAGATACAGAACAACAACATATGAATCAATCAACATGATAAACACACCCATGTGCTTTCAGAAAGGCTCAGGTGACACAGCTATGCCTGCTTACTTTATTCTACATTTAACTTTGGTCAGTATCTCAATTTTCAACCTCTATTCAAGTTGGAAATGCACCCAATTTTTTTTTTTAAATATATATATAGTAAATTAGAAATGTTATCAGAGATAAATGTTGTTGTTTTTTTTTAAGCAACATAAAAAGTCCCTCTCCTAAATTACTACAGGAGCCTTTCAGTGATTATATTTAATAAATAACTTGTTGATGCATCAACTCTTCTTCAGTCTCATCCACTTCCAGTTCAGTTAGGGGTTTCTTTTGCTCCTCAGAAGGATTAGGCGAAAGCTAACAGAGACGGGGGCCTTACTTGTTACCCAAGTGCACCTTGTGTTGCAGTTGCTTGCCTTCTGAGGAGAAATTGCCACCTCTACCTCTTCAGTAATGGATTATTTTGCGGTTATTGTTGAATATCACTGAACAATGTCAGTCTAATGTTTCTTCCCCCAACCCTCCCCTTTGAGTCTGGATGGTCAGACACAAAAAGCTGACATTTACTATGATGTCTTTGACACTAAACATTGCTCTGCCATCGCTCCCCTGCAGCTGTAATGGCTGTACGTTTAGCCATCCGTGTGTGCGATGTATATCACCAATAGCTGTTATCTGTGGATTGCTTGCTTGAAATATTAGTGAGCAGCGACAGCTCGCAGTAATCCTGAGCTCTGCAGCAAAAACTGTGATCTAATGCAAATTACACAGAGTTAACGGCAGGAATATAAACGGGGAAACAGAAAGGAGGCATTTTATGTAGCATATCAGGGTGAGCAGAGGAGGGTGTAGGAGAGATGGGATGTAATTAAAGGCTGGATGAAAGATAAAGGAGAAGGGTTCCAAAACAATTCCCATACAACCATCTTCATTATGCTTTAACCTTCACAAGCAAGCAAGGAAGAGATCATTGGTTCCAGCTCCTCTGACTTCTTTTGTTTTACACCAATGTAAATTAAAGTCTTCACATGTGGTCGGAAATTTACGTTTCCTGACATTTTTTATAGACCCAACTATCAATGTACAGAGAAAACACTCCTTCCACAAATCAATAATGAATCTACAGTGGTAAAAAGCAAGCAAAAATCCACCATAATGTTCGTAACATCAAACAAAAGCACCATCTGAGGATCAACAGCTCTGTCATGTGATTAGCTGTGAATAACCGCGACATAAAGACGAATCTTCACGGCTTTGGAAATCCAATAATACTGATAAGCCTATCATGTTGTTCTTACTGTGTATCTGTTCAAAGTTTATTCTCAGTCAGATTACAGCAATATTTGGGCATCCTGTTGGAAAAGCTTTCAAAAGCCGCTTCATGTGCTTCAATAAGGTGTGGAAGCGCAAGCTGCCTGCCAGTGAGAATAATTACCACGTCAAACCCTCTTCAGGACGCATGACAACCATCAAGGTGACAATCAAGCCGCCACAACTACCAGAGAGAAGTAACACTTGATGCCAAGTTTAAATAGATGTCATTTCTAAGTAGTAACAGTGATTTTTTCTTTTTCTTTTACACATCACAACATAAGCATAAATAGCCACAGAAAGGCAGAAAACATTATGAAGTATGTGATTCATCAGGAGAGGAAGGACACTGAACCGATTGCTGTGTTAAATGCAGTTCAGTGTTATCATGGTAATCTTAAAGGGATGCTTAAGAAAAAAGGACGTGTGTCATATTAGACTGAAGTGTGAAACTCCTGCTGCAGATATTTGACTAAATTAGATCATCAACACTTTGTTTCACCGAAACACACAACGCAAGACTCTCATTTCATTACAGATTTAAACTACATGATGAAAAAGGCAAATTCTCTGTGACCGGAACAAAATGGTGAGAGGATCTGAAGGACAAATAAGAAAGGCATACATCAGTTGGCCCCCAGCACCTCATTTGTGGAATCTCTTGAACACAACTCTGCTGTATGTGCCTCCTGGAGGGGAGGGGCAACAGCCTGTCACTCCATTTGTCATGGCAAATGAAATGAATAACCTTTGAGGCCAACCTGACCAGGAATGAGCAACATACAAAAACAACACGTTTAAGCGTGTTCAAGCAAGAACGCAAACGCTGATGCGACGGCGTTGACGAGATTTTTTTTTATGCATCTGACCCCTTGTCATTATTAAGGGGGCTAATCTGTTTGAGAGCATCACAGAAAACACATTATTAGATTTTGGTGTAAGGAAAGGGGAACACACGGGGCAAAAAGGATAATCCTGAAGAAGCTTAATTGTTTCCCAGGCAACTAGCTCCCCCACTAAGACGATGAGTGTGAAATATCCGCGAGCAATTATTTTACTTTCAAATGACTTACTTGTGTCCTCAAGCTAAATCCTTCATGTGAGCCAACCTAGTTTTTTTTTTATTTTGGAGGGGAGGTGGGAGGGGGTTTGAAATAGATTATAGAGTCCTCGAGGAAAACAACATCTCTTTCAGCCTCCAGTATAATAACAAAAGCAGGTTGTGAGCTGAAATGAAAAGGTTAGCTCAATGTTTATCTTTAATGATGGTGGGGTTCTGATGAGAGCCAGCAGGGGTGATTAATTCATGCAATAAACAAAGCTGTCTAGGGTGTAGCAATTTCAAAACGCAAGATGAGTCATACAAAGCTGTTCCCTTAATTATTTTAAGCAGGTGCTTATGAAGGAATATGGCCAATCTAGAAATGATGACAAAACAAAAACACCAGCATCTCCCACGTCTCAACAAAGGCAGGCTTCTATTTTCTTAAGTTTGCTGTGGAGTGCAGATACAGAGTAATTATTGTGCTGCACTAAACAGAGCTATAATCAATGGCAGTGTCACTTTGTGCCATTTAGGTTAATAAAGACAGGCTCCTGAGCAACATCCCAGATGTATGCCCTTTGTCATGCTCACAGAGTGATGCACATGCGGTCTGCCAGCAGCTCGCGACCGTCCCTCTTCCTCAAAGGGCTCAGAGCCGCGGCAGTTGTACACAATAACCATTGTCTGTGGTAAATCCCCAGCACAGCGAGAGGAGGGGAGGGGGGACCACACGAGAATCGAAACAGGTTTTAAAGTCACACTGCCACTCATTTTCCACCATTTCAGTAAAACCATAATACGCTCACGTAAAAGGATCAAGAGAAGCTGCAGCGTGCATTCTGCAGCAGCAACAAGAAAGGGCGAGAGTCCCTCTTATTTACCTGAGATTACCATCTCAAACAAAACACACAAACAGCAGAGACAAAAGCAAGTGCATTACAGCGTGACCTTCCCCTTTTTGTTTTAATTTGAGCAGACAAGAAGCCATAAAAAAGCACATCTCTGCAGTCTACATCTATTATAGCCTCTGTACATACAGGCTCAAGAGTCTGAAAAGATTTAAAAGCATGAATGCTGAATCTTCTTACCTGCAGTTTGGAGGGGGGTCTAGTGTTATTTCGGCAAGCTCCTTCTGGATCCTGGAAAGGAGAGAATTCGTGTCATGAAACCAAATGTAATGGACGTTGCTTTCATACAATCAGTGTTTCAAGTTCGTGTAGAAGCAAGAGCTTTTAATTTTATCTTTATCTGCCATTACAGAGTTTTTAAAAATTGTGTCATAAACATATGAAATACGCATCTGAAATCCAAGTATTGCCCATGTTGCACAGAAATTAAAAATGAAAAAAAAAGCATAAAGCAACTAAGTGCAACGCCGCTGTTAAGCGCAGCACGTAAGAAAACGGAGAAGTCCGTCCCCGTTACAGCTCTTTTCATGCTGAAGGCCAAACAGTCACAAGCTGCTTTTAAGTGAAGCACTTATGTACTAACCACAAAAATTGTCTTAGCATCGGCCATCTTTTCTTGGTTAAATAAGGTTTTCAAAACGTAAAAAGAAAACTCGGCAGCTTCTGCAAAATGCTTGCTCAACTGGTTGCATAATTCTCTTGTCGGCTGATTTTGTTTTGGGGAGGAAGCACCAAGACTGGTGGAGGTGCAGTTATTGTTGCAGAGCATGAGGCCTATCCATTTAAACTAGCAGCCCAGATTGGGGAAAATCTTTCAAATGAGCAGTGACACTCCAGTGCAGAGCTGTGTGTGTTACTTTTCTTGTTTTTTCTGTGGGTTTAGTGTCACGCTGAATAGCGTGGATGTTTGAAATGACAACGCCTGTGGGACTGTAGTCTTTTTATACAACTTCACACCCTCAGGCACAAGAGGGAGAGGCCTTTCAGTTTAACAAACAGCTCCTGTGTAAATGCTGCTCTCTAAACTGTAATTTAGACTGTGTGGGCTTTTTATTTCCCCTTCTGTCTTCAACTTACCTCTTGGCACTAGTTGAAAGTTTAGCAGCAGTTTTACTGGAGATCTTGGTCTCCTTCTTTTTGGGCTGTGCTTGCTCTCGCTCCTGTTCAGGTGGTACCGTTTCCCTTTGCTCGATATCAGAACTTCCCCCGCTTGTGCTGGGGCTGTCGTCTGGTCTCTGCACTTCGCTGGACATCGTGGGCCCTGAAACACGCATAACAGGGAGTTAGGTCACAACCGATGTGAGCAGGTGTCCACAATCTCCTTGTGGTTGGGGGAATCTACAGAAAGATGGGTGTGGATGAGGTTTATATTGATCAGATATGTTTAGTGTTGGCAGATGAAAATACAACAGTCTGTGTACAGATTTATACACACATGTGTTAAAGATTAAGACACACTAACCTACTTATCAATTAGGTGTTGATAGAGTATAACCTGGCCTAGATTTAAGACAAACCAAAGGGCCACTGCTGTGCAGAGTCATGCTTTCTCTTTCTCTTTAAACGATTAACAGATGATGTGATAGCTCGCGATCAACGTGACAACTGATAAGACAGATCTTTTTCAACGTGTAATACAAATATCAACAACAGATCAGAAGAGAAACTGAAGAAACGATCCACGAAGACGACCATTAACCCGGTTTGGTTCAACACTAGTTGAAGTCCTCCTTACAAAGAGATGGCTGACATAAATATGTTATTTGAAATGGGACAAAATATAGATATGAAGCCTGACAGGGGTGAACTTAATGTTAAATTGAAGACTGGGGTACAGGTCGCCTTTCCTGTTCCCTTTCCCGGGGGCGTTTCACGGTAATGATAGGGACATCAACGGCTGAAATGTACCCGCGTCAACAGCGATGCCACGGTAGAAAGGAGGACATACCCCCCTCCAAAAAGAAATAGAAAACATAAGTGTGTATTATAAGACATCATTTAATTGCCAGGTCAAACCATGTAGGTCAACATTTGTGGGTATGAAACACAAAAAAGGGCTCGACTAGGGGACTGCAACCGAGCCGACCATTAACGTTATTAGGAGCTAGCTAACGTTTCGAGGCCGGGGGGGCGGGGGAGAGTAGGGTTACCGCTGAAGGGTATTTAAAAAAAAGAAACGAAGCAGAACAGGCCTCGTTTTCTTTTTCTTTCTTTCCCCTTAAACTCGTTGAAAAATACGCATAGAAGAAGGCGTTTCTGTCGGAGTGGTCCGAAACAGCCGACGGTGGTGTTGATGGAGGACGGTCAACGGCGGGGACAGCGGAGCGTCGCGTGGGGGGAGGCGGGGGTGAATGTGCAGATCCTCGCCGTTTCTGGAGTGCCCACGTTGAGCGTTGGAGAGCAGTGACCCTGCTTCGGCACAAAGGGAGGCTCGTCCCGCACATCCACCTCCCTTCCATACACCTCCTCCCCCCGTCTTTTCCTCCTCCTCCTACCCCTTCTTCTTCATTGGAAAACGACACTTTCCACGGGACATTTTACTTACTTTTGGCGGATCTACCGGGAGCGGCTAAACGCGGGTGTCGACCTTTACCTGGCGGCTGGCCGTCGATGCTGCAATTCAGCGAGGTAATCCCAAGGTACCGAAAAAAAGTATATCCTCACACGGCCGTCTGCTCGCTCCCGTGTCCTTGCTGTTTAACTGGAGGTAGCAGCAGCAGAAAAGCGATTACAGAAAACTGAGGCAGCCCCGGACCGCCTCCACGCGCGCTCCCGTTCTGCGCGCACTGCTCGCGCACGTGGGCTGTAATGGTAAGTGAAGTATAATGCGCGAGGCATTAAAGGCCTTAAAAGTGAGTTAAGGGTGCTAAAAATAATAATAATAAATGCGTTTACTTTAGAATTAATTGGCATATTTTAAGAAATCTCTTTAACACCTATTCAGTATGCTAGAGCACAGCTTTAGCACCCCATGTGCAGGAAATGCGCCCCCCTCCTCCCACCCCCTTTATTTTCCCCAACCTTGTTGCAATGCACAGCTTATGCATATGCACACAAAAGTAACACGTGGTTTGCTTTGTTACTTTGGCTTTTCAAGCTCAGGTGAAAACGGGTAAATGGGTGCCAGCTGAAACATCATCATCTATGCAGTGATGGTCCAAAGGGAGCCTCTTACTTATGTGTTTTTGAATTCAGGTGGGACCCCCTTATTTATATATATATATATTTTTTTTTTTTTGATGAGCGGTGTATAGAAATGTAAATACCTGCTGTCATTTGTTGCATTCCGGACCCATAAACTGTTTTTACAATGCACAATTATCTGTGCACGCCCTTTTATAATCACTGCACCACCTGTAGCTATAATCTTATCTTTTTATTTAGTAATAACTACATTTTATGTATTGTGTTTTGCACAGTCTCTTTACTATATTATTATATTCAGCTGTGACCAAACATTTGTCCCTTAGGGATCAGTATTATCTACCTAGCTGTTTAACAATCGACAGTCTCTTGTTGCTTTGGGAGTACCTGCAATAACATTTTTGAATCAATGGGCTGGAAAGAGAGTCATCAGGATATTTTTTCCCTTTATCGTTCCTTATCCTGAAATCACTCATTTCTCCTGCTGTAGAGTTAAAATTAAGCTTGTGTTATTCTAAACTTGTAGCATACAACTGTTGGGTTCATCATTTGGTTACCTAATTAGGTAACCAATCATCACTGAAGGTTTCCACCATTGTCCACAACTCTTTCCAGTTTATCAAAATCACTTCGCATCTGCACCTTTCTTCCAGATTTCATCTTCCCTCCTCTTTTTTACTCCAAATTTAGCAAGCCCCCAACCCCTTAGCTGCTCATTGATCCAGGCCCAGAGCTCATAACAGCTGCCACTCTGATCTGGCTGGAAAAACAGCTGCAGCCGATCTCCATGGGGACCAAATATGCCTGCCATCCTTCATCCTTGCACTCCTGTACAAAGGGTTGGCACTAGGCCTTTCTCTCGCGGGCTTCTTTGAAAGTCTCCTCCCAAGACACTGTCAGCTCAACTGGAAATATGTTTCAGCTCTCAGCTGGATAAAGTGCAACGTCTGGGAGACGGGTTATGTGCTACCTCTAGAAAATACAGCCTTTATCCTACATTTTCAAAGATCTGGCGATATGCAGCAGGTTGACCTTCAGTCTTTTAGTTGGTAAGGGCCCTGCCTTCCCCCCTAATGAGTATTATCGCCTTCAAGTCTACACGGTCTGGCCTCTGTTTGATTCTCTTGACCTTATGGCTTCAAAAAGCTTCCAGGTCACCTTATTGTGCTGACACCTACGCCATGCCCAGAGTAATCCTGGTCTGATCAGGTGCCTTTGTTCTGCTATTCTGCCCATTGAGCTAACACCCATGCACGTCCCCTCTCTGCCCCAATGCATGAAGATATACAGTGAGGGAAAAATATGGAAGGCCCCCAGTCTACAGAGCTCTCCCAATGAAATGGTGTGTTTGAGAAGATTGCCATTTTTCCTAAAAATTAATGTAGTTCTCTATAAAAATAATGTTGAATCAGAATGAAATGTTTCCTCATTCTTGGTGAGTGGCTGAAAGTTGCACCCAGTTCTCAGCCCAGTTTCTGTGTTTTACTTTGTGTACTCACAGTCTTTGAAACCATGAGCTGGAGGGTTGTGTTTTATTTTTTATTTTTTTTCATTCCCTTTGTGCTCAATTTCCATTAAATACACAAGTCTGCAGACTTTCCTCAGCGGTATAACCAACAACAGCACTGTGATGTTGGAACAGTGATGACAGTGTAATTCCACATCATAGAAGTACATGGTTTGTACACATGTGACTAACCCATAGGTGGCATTGAAATAACGTCCAAACACACTTCCAGAATTATTCTATTTTATGGTTTGCTTAAAACATATTTCTGCTTTAAAAGATTAAGAAAGGGAAAGAAAGAAAGTTATTTATGTGTTAAATTATTGTAGAAAAAATAGAAGCAGGGGATTTGTAGGTAACATGCACAACAACTCCTATATTAAGGAAATTAAGGTTGTATCTGTCCCTACCTGTCATCTACATTTTGTATTTTGCAAACTTAATTTTAAAATTATAAGATGAGCACAATCAGTGCTCCAAACAGATGCAACACACGCAAGGTTACCATATGCAACTAAAGCGCAATTAGAAGTCAACCTCTCTGCAGAGAATCCTGTGCAGGATTGTCTACACAGACAGAGCATCATTCATACACATGGATCTGGACATTAACATTGCTTTACCAAATCTAAAAAGTGAAAACAATTAAGACAAATGAACTATGCCCCTTCCACAGTACCATCATGGTAAGGATACATTTGCTGACACAAAGTACAGAACTGAGGGCAGAGCACAGAATAATAGCATCCTCTCTTTATAAAATTAGGAATTAAATTAAATTAAAATTGTTATCTTATAACAAAGATAAGTTACACTTTATTGTGCACTTGCACAACCATTTGTTAGGCAGTACTAAAAATATTCGTAAAAATATCTGGAAATATCAGTAAAAGAAAATCCCTAAAACACCTTTAAAAGTGCATCATCAAGTCCATCGGTGACTTGATGAGTCAGGAGCCGTTTGTGACCATTTCAGAAATACAGGGTACCCCCAACGCATCGCTTTCTTTTCATATGTTAGCCAAGCCTTCCATACTGAATTATAGTGTATTATAAATATAAATATTTTCTTAAAGGTCCCATATTATGCAAAATTTACTTTCTAAAGGTTTTCTAAAAGTCATATGTGTTCTCATAGCCTGAGTATGAGGCCCAAGAATTAGAAAATTCTGTGTCCTCTCTCACTTGCTTGCTCCACTTTTTAGTGAATGTGTGCTCAAACAGGTGAATCTGAGATCTTTCCCCTTGCGACATCACAAAGGGAAAAAAAACAGTCCCCCCGGCAGTGGATACTGTCATTGACCCGACCCCGCGGCTAGCTCAGCTTACTCTCTAAAATCACTGAATGGGTGCCAGTAAAAGCCGGATCCTTTCCCTTTGAGGGGTGAGGAAAGGCACCACTCATGAACATTTAAAGGTTCAGACCACAGACTGTATATAAAAGATGGACGGAGCCTCCGTGAGGTCATGATAAGTGAGGCTTGTTGGGCGTTCCTACCATCGCCATCTTGGCAGCTTCGCTCCTGCTGTCGCTCGCGGAAAACACAAAAATGGGCAAAGTGTCGGAGCTGAGAGGGGGGCTGTAAGCATGGAGGTGGATCATTGACGTCTAGCTGCCTGTTGCTAAGAGCTAACTGAGCCAACTCGGATCTAACGTGAGCTAACCGGCTAACGAAGGTAGGTGGGCTAAAGCTAAAGCACGTTGTTAGCCGGCTAAAAACTGGGTTTGTGCTACACTCTAGAGCTACTTTTGGAATGGCTGAAATTAAGGACCAAGGCTGAATTTGAGGTAATACACTTTAAAACAATGTTGTTGGACCTCTGACACCCATATGAAATTGTTAAAAAAAAGGTTATATGGGACCTTTAACATTAACTGAGTAATCAGTAAATAATTAAATTGTGCATCAGTACTTAAGGTAAGGGTACTCTGTGCACTGAAACCAATAGTAAGGGCTCTTCAACTGTCATTATGTAAGTTTTTGTCAGTGGCAATTTGAATTTTTACTTCCTCTTCTTCCTTTATTAACCTTGTGTTTCCTGAGTATATTCTCACTTTATTTGAATTGCTTTTCTGCATTCTGACTTTTTTTTTTCCATCAAAGCACTTTAATTGCCTTCATAGATGTTATTTTAAAACCTGAATGTTAATTGGAATACTGTGCAGATATTCATTTGGATTGCAGTTGAGAATATACCAATATGTTATGAGTTCAAAAGTTAAAGCATGCTAATTTTAATGGTAATCTGGTATTCTGACATTATTCCTGTTTTATTTAAAGACATTCCATTAAAGTTTTGGTGTGACATAACTAAAGGCAGCACAGGGGGAATACAGCATCACTGCTAAGATCTGCTTCCACACTAAACTAGAAGAGAAAACTTATAACACTAAAAAATGCACATACATACAACAGACCGGTCATGCATCGAGCCAGTTCAGGTGAAAACCATTATCTGAATAAGCGTCGAGAGCTAAAACGATGTAAAGTCAGGCGGAAAACAACAGAATTTAAATCAAACAAAATAATCTAAGCTCATAGTTCCAGTCAGTGGTTTTCCTGTGGTGCTCTTAACCACAGGAATTAGTTAGGATGAATGTGACATGAAAGAGCTGGAAAGCTATTAAGTGGCCATTTGAGCTTGTTACACACACTACTTCCAAAAACCAAGAATGATCATTCATGCAGAAATTTTAGAAGTCAATAACTGCAATCAAGCCTGAAATCCTAATAGCCATTACAAGAAGCCCGAAATCCTCATAGCTATTACCAGAAGCCCGAAATCCTCATAGCTATTACCAGAAGCCCGAAATCCTCATAGCCATTACAAGAAGCCCGAAATCCTCATAGCACATTACAAGAAGCCCGAAATCCTCATAGCCATTACAAGAAGCCCGAAATCCTCATAGCCATTACCAGAAGCCCGAAATCCTCATAGCCATTACCAGAAGCCCGAAATCCTCATAGCCATTACAAGAAGCCCGAAATCCTCAT
>JBAMHW010000006.1:4869257-4896958 GCA_037177495.1 Rhadinocentrus ornatus | reverse complement strand
GCAAAATAAAATAGAATAAAGGCACATACAAAATGAGAGATGGGGTGCGTAGTCCTGATAGAAAAAAAAATATATATGTATATGTGTATTTACATTGCAGGTTGATATTGCACGGATTTAGAAAAGTAATTAAATACAAATAAATATATAAGTGAATATGTCTAAATATGTTAAATATGTCTACTTAAAGTGAAAAAGTGAGTAATGAGTGAGAAACAAATGTGGAGGGCAAAGTTGGGAAGTTGAGAATTGAACGGGCAATTTTCCTTTTACTTTACCTGAGCTACAGGTATGTAAGGACTTGTATGTTTTTTATGCACAGCTTTATCAGTAGCACGGTGGTAACATTTCACTGGACTCAATAAGTTAAACATTTTCATAAAAAGCATACTTTACATACAGTCACATTTGACAGAAGTTACACCTCCTATTAACACACAAACCATAAGTGACAGCTTGTTTAGTAAGTGAATTAAACAGCTTAGATTGTTAGCTCTTACTATTGTTCCCAAGTATTCATGATCAAGTTGTGTTTCTGTAAAGGAGACTGCATGCAAATGAATCATTAGATACATATAATTATGTTCTTTGTGTAGTTATCAGAGTTAACATCTTGTGGGACTTTAGGGATACTGCTTCCACTGAGACTCATGGGATCCCATTTTGCCCTTTTACTGGCCCTGATATACAATCTTTTTCTACTCTTGGCAAAGAGCTGTGATTCCTTGAATACTGAGCAGTTTCCATCCATCTTTTTTTGGCAGTTGGCACAGTTAAATCCCTTGCCATCTCCGCTCATGTGCTTGGTTCTGCCAAACAAACCACAGTGAGCACCGCTTTGTGCCCCCTGGTTGCAAACACATTTCTGGGATGACCTTGCACAGTCTATAGACACCACTGTGAAAATGTCCAAAGTTAATAAAATGATAGAACCTAAGTTTTTTATATTACTCATCAGAATTGTTAAATATCTGCATCATTGTAGGTGGCCCCATTGTGAATGACAGGCAAGTTATTCGGTGGATACATACAGATTCTTGCACCCATGACGGGACCAGTTTTATTGTATTTTGTCTGAAGTTTGGGTAACCCAAGCTCTCAGAAGTATTCTTGATACATGGTACAGTGACCAAGCGGTTTGTTTGTTTTGTGTTAATTTAAAAGATACATTTATATGTATACCTTTTAAATAGAAAACAGACAAACACTGAGGTGGTCATATCTGTCCCTTCCCACCTCTCCCTTCGCATGTGAGGGAGTTGAGAAAAAAAAAACAAAGCATAAAAGACAAAAACAAACAAACAAACAAACAGACAATTGGTGTACCGTACTACACAGAGTTCAGTGTGTATTCTGTTACACAGTTTTAGGAGAAATGCTGAAGCAAGTATATAGCTGCAAATTAAAAAGCCATTGAGGCATCATGTAGGTCTCACCAGCACCGTAATGTGGTCAAGAAAGGGTTGCTATATCCGTTCAAACATCTTTGCGTACCTGACATGTCATATTAAATTTTTCCCATGTATAAAGTACTAAAAAACTCTATGAGTGTCATGCCTGCATCCTCCACCCGGGTGTGCTCTGCCTCTCCGAAGTTCTGACAGCTGCCACCACACTACAACTGCCAGAAGCCCTCAGCCACAGCCAGCATGTCATCAATCTTCATCATCTGCACCTGAGAACCAACCTACATAAACCCAGTCCAGAGACTAGATCCGTTGTGTAGTGCTCCTGAACCTGCTATTGACTCACACCAGTCATTTTTGTAATAGAACCAGTATTAAATCTTCTAAACGCTTACCTGCGCTTGTGTCCGGCTTCTCTTCGGATCACCGTGACAATGAGCCAGGTTTTAAAGCGAGGAGATATTTCTTTATTCCAGAGCTTCCAAATCACTTTCTTTGCAATTAACATACCATACTGGATTGAAAAAGTTTTCCAGTGGCTTATAGTTTCCAGCTATAGTGACCAGCCTAGATTGGATTGGGATGGAAATCAAGTCCGTAGCAAGAGACCTAACCAGAACTTGTGAAGTTTTTCAGAACAAAACCGAATGAGCCAGGGTCCTGCTAGAGTGTTTGCACCTGATGCAAAGTGGTGATAAAAATGGAAAGAACAAATGCAATTTAACACATGAATAATTGGAGCTTATGTATACTTTAAACTGAATTAGCTGATGCCTAAGCCAGAGTGTATGCTGTGGAGACATTTAGCCCATGCATCCTCTGAAATTTGTGTTTCAATGTTACTCTACGAGGATTCCCTCAAATGCTGTGTGGATAGAGCAGTCTGACCCGTGAACACATTTGCAAACTTAAAGACCAGTTTTCTGTAATCAGGTACGGTTATCAATGAGGAATATCAATAAGATACCGGAAAAAATGGGATGGCAGCAGTATGAATTTGTCCTTAAGCTGAACAAACAAAGAAAATATGTTATCATTAATAGTGACCTTTCCGTCTCCAGGTTGGAAAAATTACATTTAATTGCTAGGGAGGAAATGCGTGATTATAACAAATTGGAGCTAAAATGGAAGTGTTTGGTACTTTAGACATATTTTTAATATGGTACCTTACCTTCAATGAATTTTTAACTATAAAACTGATCCTTTTAAATGATGCAAGAGGTTTTTGTTCTGCATGGAACAGTGCTGGAAGGGAAGTGTAACTAATATTCTGTTCTATGGCCACCCATGAGGGAGTTGTATCTATAATTGTTGGGATATGCATCCTGCCAGTGAATAGGTTTGGGCTATAGCTGCACAGTAGTAATGCTGGAAGATGGGCAGGGCCAGTCTTCCTAAGTTTTTAGGCTTGCAAAGGTGTTTATCTAACCAATACGATGTTTTTTATACCCCCAGATAAACGACATAATGATTGAATCTAATGTTTTAAAAATGTTTTCGGCAGGGAAATGGGTATGCTTTGAAATAAATACAAAAACCTCTTAAAGTCTCCATTTTGATTGCATTAATTTGGCCTATCATTGACGGGGAGTGTTCAATTATGACTTTAAAGTTCAATTTGTAAAGCAGGAATATGTTGGGGATAATGGTTCCTAGGTACTTTATGTGGTCAGTAACTTTAATTGGGAGATTACAATGGAACTCTAAGGCCTCAGAGGCATACATTCACATTTCTGCGAATTTTCAATTTATCCTGATTACCTCTCAAACTTTTTAATAAGATCCAGTAGTGGCAGGACGGATTATTCAGACTGAAAAAAACAGAATTATATCATCAGCATACACAACTATGTAATGATCCATTTTTTCTGAGGTATATTGGTTGAATTTTTGGATTATCTTTGATTCTGATAGCCAAAGGCTCTACATATTGCAAACACTAAGGGACTCAGTGGACAACCCTGCTAAACATCAAGATGCAGGTTAAAAGGGACAGAACTCTCCGAGCTGTTGATGATGCAGCTGAATAGACATAGAGCATTGCCATCTATGAGCTGGAATTCTTGCCCAAGCCAAACTTCTCAGTGGTCACAGCATGTACTTCCCCTCCACCTGATTAAGTGCTTTGTGTGCATCAAGTGCAAGGACTCCATCTTTTGGCTCATTTTGTTTGCGATATACAATGTTTATGTTCTACGAGTAAAGAAGGAAAGTCTTCTGTGAATAAAACCCACCTGGTCTGAGTGTATTGTGGTTGATATAAGTTTATTCAATCTGTTAGCTAGGATTTTAGTGATCACCTATAAATTACTACAAAGGAGGGCTAAAGGCCAATATGATGATAGGTCAGTCTCTTCTTTTTCCTTTTTACAAATTAAAGAAATATTTGCTGCATATAAAGACTGGTAATTTTTTTTTCTGATAAACTCTGTACATTCTCAAACGGTCTTGTACTTATATAGCACTTTTCCAGTCAGTTTTACCTCTCAAAGCATGACACTGCATATCACATTCACTCACACACACCAGGGGTTGAGAGTTCGGTTAGGGGAAGCCTAGAATCAATCCACGACCTTCTGGTTGGAAGGCAACTACTCTTCCTTCTGAGCTAAAGCCAGATTCGTAAGAGAAGGGCCACATCTTTTGCATAAGCCTCATAAAACTCTATACCAAGGCCACCAGGGCCAGGTGCCTTTTCATTTGGGAATTCTTTTATTGTCATAAAGATTTCCTGTAGCGATATTACTGTATAAAGCTCATCTTGTGCTTTTGAAACTAGTTTGGGAAGTGGCAGAGGGCAAAAATCAGAAGATATCTTCTTCCTTTTTGAGATTTTGAGAGTTGTATGTAATTCTTTGTAAAAATTTCTGAAACTGTCATTAATTTGAAAAGGGTTCGTAAATAGAGAGCCAAACACTGTCTTGGGCACCCCTCAGCTGTTCTGACAGTAAGGGTCCAGGTTTATCACCCAAAACAAGCTGCTTATGTCTTACTTTCAAGAGCAGAGTGCAAACATGCTTAGAAAGTTTGCTATTATAAAAACTAGACACTAATCACTTTATAATAACTTAAACAAAAATGCTTTTTAAAGAGGCATTATCAAAAACTATAAGACTTAGGTGTGGATTAAAATGAAGATGGAAGTGAAAATAAACACTAAAACTTCACATCACAAGTTTTAGGCCTGAACCCAGGGAAATTATTTTGAAATTGAAAATGTAAACAAGAATAAAGAATAAAGAAGTCATAATGACAGCGTCCCAGGTGTTGCACAATTATTTAATTTGAATGTAACATGAATCCGACACAAAACAGTAAGAGAGCAACAGTATGGTGTGCAACCGTGTACTCTATCGGAGATTTTGTGCAAAGATTATTCATTAAAGCAGAAATGAAAGGAAAATACTGGTACAGTTAACGTGGAGTAAGACAGCATCCCGGGCTCCGTACATGTCCTTGGGTCCAGGTGCAGCAGCTTGGATGTGTGCAACAACGTACCTGCTAGCCTCTTGCAGTGATTTAAATATTTTGGTTGCACCTCCATGTGTGAAAATAAGCCGGGCAAGATATGCAGTAAGGTCCGGGAAGACGTTGCAGGCTCTCTGTATTATTGTCTCTCATATTTTCTTTCACCGAGTCGTGGTGTATCTTGGCAACCATAATGCCCGGCTTGTTGTTGGGTGGGCCGACGCGGTGAGCTTGGTCTACCTTGATCCCGTGAGGGAAGTGATCTGTCCCCAGAAGCTTAGGCAACAGATGCAATATAATTGCCGTAGGTGAGCCCTTCCCAGCTTTCTTAGGCAGACCAACAAGTTTAATGTTTTGTCTTATAGATCTGCTCTTGAGATCACTCAGTTTAGCTTTTAAGAGTTTGTTCTGGTGATGCAGCTCATCACAACTCTTCTCCAACTCGGTAAGGCGTGTATCGTGCTCCTGTCGTGTCTCCTCCAGGCTGGTTAAGCGACATAGGCTAGCGGTGAGAGCAATTTTTACCCCAGCGACAGATGTCTCCAGGTTGTCAAATCTTGTGTTCATAGAGTTTTTCATTAATCTAATGGCCTCTTAGGAGTCTTCCCCCATGGGTGTGTCTGCAGGGCCCTCACTAGGCCTAGCAGAGCCACGTTAGCGATAGCTCTGCTAGCCAAATGGAGTGGATAAAGCCAAATGAGCTGGAAAATACACAATAAAATGGTATACGCTGAGGAAAATCAACTCAGGGCAGTTATCAGGGCAACAAAAAACTGAAAGTAAGAATCGGTTTCAGTAACTGAGAGTGAGCTATTTTTATCCAAAGACACAGCTGGCTGCCTCCTCACCCTCCATCATGTTCCACTGATATTTGTTGTTATTGCAGTACTCTAGAAGGAACAAATTCTTTAAACAAAGGTTTCTATAATCAGCTTTCAGCCTCAACACTCGTATTCCTCATATTATTGATGGTTAAGCCGTCTGTTCGAGTACCAGATCGTACTTCACTGCTCTTTTGAGGCTCTTGTAAATGACTGGTCAGTGCGGCAGTTTTAATTAAACCTGATCTGAACTTAATTTTAATGTGTTCATCCTTTGCTTACACTTTAACTCTCATTCAAGTTTCATAATGCCCCCCCTCTGAACAAGCTGAATGTGCCCCACAGCGTCCTTGGTTAGAAGTAATTATTCTCACCTTTATGACCCACACCATTGTAGTATTCCTTACTCTCCTATGCATCCATAACTGCAGTCCAGTCTAACACATACTACCATGAAATGCCATTCTGTATAATGAGTGCAGTCATTCCCCAGACAACTTTTGTCTGTGAAAGTCTTTGCTTGCTCTCTGTGTTTTTCAGTCCACTAAAAAGTAAACTATAAAAAACTTTTTATCAGCCTGAAGTTAGCTAAATTACAGATCCAAACTCATGTAATCTTAGTTTTAAAGCAAGGAAATTGAAGTTTCAGTGTTTTCTTCTTATCTTTTGCTCCATTTATAACCACTCACTTTACTGAATTTGTGAATTTGAATGATTTGTTCATTTAAGATGATAAAGTGCATGATAACAGACACTGCCCCCCCGCCGTCCTTCCAGCTTAAACTGTAGTTTTAAGCAAGAGTGGTATTGTAAAACACACTAATCTGCCTACGACAACCTACTTCTGTCTGAATAATTTATGCTTCCGGCTTTTTGTGTCCCGTTGGTTTCTCCTTGAGGCCTGTTGAGAAATGTATTGAGAAATCAGGCTGTTCTGAAATGTGCACATTCAGAGGATGCCGACACACCAAAGCAAACAGTTCTTCTGAAACAGTAATTAATGAGCTGATGCACGGACTTTAAGTAACTGTTAATGGAGGTGAAATGATGCTGAGAGGTGAGTAATGAGTGTAAATATGACAGGAAACAAATAATCAAAGTGCTGTAGTATCATATACTGCCTGCACCCTTTAGATTAAAAATGTCATGCATTGTTTTTGTAAAATAGTGGAGAAAAATGAGTCCAGAGCTAAACTATAATAAAGAAGCTTGCACCAAATAATCTCATATTGTAATATGCATTGATGTGCTTGTGAGGTTGCATTTTTTCCATCCTGATAAATGAAACCTTGGAATTGAAAGAATGTGCAGCTTATTTTTTCACATGACTGTAATAAAGCCTTACCTGCTGATCGCTTGTATTCCTCTTGGATGGAATTCTTGTTGGTTTTTATAACACAGCAATGAAAACTAAAATTTTTTAAAACAGCTCATAAAACACCAGAATCTTCATTTACTGCCGGCACATTTTAAAATTACCCATTTTCTGCATTTACTTTTGGAGCTGGGATATGAACGTTTATTTGAGTTGGACTGTATATCCATCTGAGTGAGGCAGTCAATGCCTGAGAAAAAGAAAAGCCTTATTGTATTTAGGCCCCACTGGCACTAATTACAGTGATTTTCTCATGAACTGACAATCCGCTCTGGGGCCACAATTCATCAAAGAGAGATTTGTTGTATATGTGGGGCTAGTTTAAATCCTTTCTGATGGCCATTACAGCTAACAAAGACATGGATTTTGAGGCATCAAGTGTGTCTTTTTCCCTAAAGTCAAGTGTCTGCAGGAACCCGAGAACACCACGTCTCAGTGCGTAATACAACACGGCTAGCTGAGATGATCCTGCAGAAGAGGAAGTGCAGTTCCTCTTGCCTTTTGTTTCTCACATTTTTCTCTATAAAGCCTGTGTAACACAATGAAGCTTAATCCTCTGCTCAGTCGCCTGCAGCTGCAGCTTTCAATTTTCCTTCTTCACATTTAGTCATTTTGATACTTGGAAAGAAAAGAAAAAAAACTATCTACAGCATTGATTGGTGGTAAGTGTGAATAAGGGGGATTATAGTAGAATTAATACAAGCTGTTGCACATCACAGTCTGTACACACACACACACACACACACAACTCTGCATCGCCATGTTTTTTAACCCTTGAAAGGCTTTGTTTTGTTTCCCATGTATCCAATGTTCTCAGCTGAGAGGTCAGCTAATCATCTGCAGCTCAAAACCCCCCAACCCACCCCATAACCCCACCATACCCATTACTAATTATTAAAAACATAAGAAATAAAATTCAATAAAAAATTCAATAGGACGCATCTCTGACGGAGACAAAGCAGCCTACAGGAGGGAGGTGGCCTCTCTGGTGACATGGTGTGATGACAACAACCTCAACACGGACAAGACCAAGTAGATGATAATGAACATGAGAAAGGAGATGAACCCTCATCAGCCCCTGCTTATCCGCGGGCTGGAGGTGGAGAAGGTGAGCAACTTTTAACATCTGGGGGTCCACATCAGCGAGGACCTCACCTGGACACTCAACGCCACACAACTGGTGAAGAGAGCTCAACAGCGGCTGTACTTCCTAAGGAGGCTGAGGAAGTTCTACATGTCACCAAAGATCCTCAGAAACGTCTACAGCTGCATGGTTGAGTCCATCCTGACCAGCTGCATCATCGTGTGGTACGGCAGCTCTACTGTCACGGACCGCGAACGCCTGCAGAGAGTGGTGAAGACAGCGTCCAAGATCAGGAGTCCGCTGCCCTCTCTGCAAAGCATCTACCAGCACAGAGTCCACAGGAGAGCTGCCTCCATCATCAAAGACCCCACCCACCCCCAACATGGACTGTTCACTCTCCCCTCAGGCAGGAGAAACAGGAGTCTAAAATGCAGGACAACCAGCCTCAGAAACTCTTTCTTTCCCTCGGCCATCAGACTCCGTAACGATAGGAGTCTGTAACAACGGCCTGTACCCTGCACACTGACTCTTTATTGTCAACCACAGTAACTGCAATATTGTCTAATGTTTATGTGTCTTATTATTTATATTATATTAGATATATAGATGCATTTTACCGTCTACCTCATGACAGTTTCTTGCACAGCTAAATATTCAGTGTCGAATGTGGCAGTTCATGTAATTAATTTTTGGAGTTATTTAAAAAAAAAATCTCATCTTTATCTTCAATCCAGCTATCTTAAGTAGTTTTTCTTGTATTTTATAATCTTTATGGCTTTCTGTGTGGACGGCAAAGTAAGAATTTTAGTTGTTTAGTACAACTTGTTTCCTTACTGGGCAAATGACAATAAACACTTTGAATCTTTGAATCTTGAATCTTGAAATGACCAATACCGAAATACAAAACCAAGCACCAACAAGAAACAGAACAAATGATTACGCCCAAATGAATCTATATATCCACACCAAAAAATAGAATTTTCCAAAATCAATGCATGTCATGTCATCTTGGAATCTGATTTAAAGTAGTACCAAAGGGGAAAAAAAAAAATATATATATATATAGTAGTGTAGTATAGAGTATATAGTACAGTAGTCAAGATAATTAAATTAGACATTTGTTAAAATTCTGTTAAAGTTTTTTTTAAAACTTATTTTACCGATATATATATTTTCCGGTTAAATGGCATGTTATTCCAAAAAGGTGGCCTGGATAAAGCCTGTATTAAACAGTTTTTTATTCATAGCACTTGATCTTGGCATTGACCCAGCATAGTCTGTTTGTGATGTGACTGTGTCTGATATTGACATGGGACACTTAATTCCTGGTGTATATATAACAATATAAGACCAAGATCTGGATAGATAGTAAAAGCTTTGTGCATAGAATCAAAGCTCAGCCTAAATTAACGCAAAGCTAAGAGTTTTTTTTATTTCTGATGCTTTCGACCAGATAACCCAGCAACAGTCAAGATGAGACAGAACTAAACTATTGTTTAATTCGTCTGATCGAGCGATCAGTCATTAAAAATGCACATCTTTTGATAGTCAACACCACTCTTTCCATTTAGTTGCAACCTTACTGATATGTTGAGGCTACTTCAGCAGTTCTTTAAGCGTGGCACTCAAAAGCTCGGCTTTGTAGACCTGCTCCAGAGCAAAACTCTTTGTAGTGATAGACAGACGCAGCTTGTCTTTTAAAGCCTGATTGGAATAGAAAGTTATGCACTTTTTTTGGCAAAATTTAGAAACATTCTATTCTTATCTGACAAATGAGCCACTGCTCTTGTGTGACATGACATTTGTGTTCTACTTATATTAATTTTCTCTTGCAGGTACTGCTCGACACAGGTTTGGGTCATTATTATGCAAATGTTACGCCCATGGCCCAATCTCAAGATAAGCAATATTTTAGTGCATTTTGTTAGTGATGAAACAATGAGAAAAATGAAACAGAAAAGCAGATTTTTTCTGGTTTAAATCTTTCTTTTACCAATATTTTTATTTATTTATGTTTTTTCATTTTCCCCTTCAAACCTGCTTTCAGAGAGTTAAATCCACCAAAGAAAATATTTGTTATTTGACACCATTTTATTATACCACAAAAGGAGAAATGACAAAAATAAGTTTTAACATGTTTAGAATTAAGAATAAATTTTTAAAGCTGTAAAGTTTATTTCTATGGGATCTTCAACACCAAGAGTAATGTGCTTCACTAAAATGCAACACCTTAAATTTCCAGACGACTCCGTTACTGATAAATTCATGATTTGCTCAAAATCAGACAATTTACAAAAATTTATCTTAAAGGGAAAATGCCAGAGTAATGGTTTTCTTTCAAACAAGAACAAAAAAGAAAATGAAGTAAATAATGTATTGAGTGCTGATGTCCTGCAGGTTCTAGATGTTTCCCTGCTCCAACACACTTGATTCAAATTAAATGGTTTGTTGTCAAGTTCTGCACAGTGACCCATTCATTTCAGTCAAGTGTGTTGAAGCAGGGATCTAAAAGCTGCAGGACTTTGGTCCTCCAGGACCGGCGGTTGACATCCTTGCTTTAAAATAATTACCACCAGTTTGGCATGTCTGTGGGCTAAACTGTCAGTTCATCAGTAGGCATGTTAAGATGGCATAAATAATTATTATACATTAAATTTCTTGGTTTGTGCTTCCAATGAGCTGCATACAAATATTTGAAAATTTGCATTTTTTCAGTGTTTTTGTGTGTGTGTGTTCTCAATACTACTTTAAAGCTTACATTTCTGTAAGTAGCCAATCATCTGGTTAGATGGCTCAGGCATATGCATATGTAACTGGTTAAAAAAGGCTAACTTTGTCTAAAGGCTAACTTGCTGCATTGTTGAGCATAAACAGAGCAGATATCCATGTAAGCGCTAGTGTGACAGTTTGATTCCAAGCTAGTTCTGGGCAATGAATCATTGAATCAATTAATCTACTCCTTCTATTGGAAAAAGGTTTGTGTTATTGAATAGATTTATGTTGCGTGGTTTGACAGATACTTAAGGCCGGTCACTGTAGTGTCGACATTTGCCATTACATGCATTCAACAGCAGCAGCTTAGTACTGCAGCTTATTTCAATAGAACCCGTCACATGACCGTTCGTCAGTCTCATTGTCTCCTAAAGCTTTGCGGGTAAAGCTTTCCTGAACTAACGTCTGCTATTTTATGCAAGTCATCAATGATGACTGCTTTCTATCTGAAATCTGTCTGGATTTGGTCCCTGATGAGTCAGAACTTGCTGTCAAACAATCCATTTCCCACTTTCTGACGCTTTCTGCCCAAAACCCTGAGGATTTTCTGCAGATTAGACAACACAAGGAAAAGTGTTCACACCATCTTATCCTTTTCTAACATGCAACAACCTGAAAACAGGTGTACTAAATACATTTGGAATCACATGCCATCAAATGACAAATTGAAAGGGAATACTTGTAGAGTTTCGTTTACAGACTGAACAAATGTGGTTTTTTTTTCATAGCACGTTTAAGCTCACAGTTACTTCTCCAGGCTCCAACTGTTTTGTTTTGGTTTACTGTCTCTGTTCTCCAAATCACAGCAGGTTGCTTCTTTCAGCAGAAAAATATCTGCTCAGCACCAAACAACAGACAAGTGACTCCCTAGTGAACATAATGAGCCATTTAGAGGCTACAGAGTCCCTGCAAAGAACAGAGCTAAAATAAATAAATAAAAACAAGACAGGAAAAGGTATAAAAATGGCTCCATCTAAATGATGATGGTGCACAACAGTTGAACATGTAAATAAGCAACTGTTTACCACAGAAACACTTTCGCAGATCTGTTATCAGAAGTATCTGCGGATTCTATTGCGAGCTAGAAATTTAAAACAAAGTTTTTATGGGGACAGGAATGATGTTTCTAAACAGTGAATAAATTAATCTACAAAAATAATATACTAATAAGTAGTCGAAAATTATATAAGTTGTCTGCAGCTTAACAGAATATGGATTTCATAGCAACTCTCATGCAAATATCAGTGAGGTAGATAAACAAAATGAACTGAAACTGCATTAACACGAGACAAGGTTAATGTTAGTTTGATAATAATGATCTACATTCACAAACACTTAATGAGGTGCAACCCAGTCATAGCTTGTTAACACAAATAACCAATCACATAGCAGCAGCACAATATGTGGACATGCTGTAGTGATCAGAGATCAGAGGAGAATGGGCAGACTGGTTGGTGATGACAGAAATGCAACAGTGACCCATAAAAACACTGGTTCCAACCAAGGTCTGCAGACCTCATTCAGATGTCAGCTCCACATTCAGGTGGTAGGCTCAGAATCTGCTGGAAACATCATGAAAGCTTGGATCCATTCTGCCTTATCAATGGTTCAGGCTTGTGGTGGTTTACTAGTGCCGGGGACATTTTATTGGGACACTTTTGGCCCCTTAGTATGAAATGACCAATATTTTACCACCAAGTATCATTGCTGACCATGTCCATCTTTTTATGACCATAGTGTAGCATCTTCTGATGGCTACTTCCAGCAGGATAATGCACCATGTCACTCAGCTTACTTGAACATGACAATGAGTTCACTGGACTCCAACGGCCTCCACAGTCACCAGATCTCAATCCAATAGAGCAGCTCTGGGATGTGGTGGAACGGGAGATTCTCATCATGGATGTGCAGCCGATAAATCTGCAGCAGCTGTGTGATGCTGTCTTGTCAACATGGTGAAAAAAAAGAACGTTTCCAACACCTTGTTGAATTAACGACACCAAGAGATAAGTGACTTGTGAGTGTAAATGTTAATCTCTAGTATATTTGTACATGTTTATACAGATTTTTACAAATTACAAAACTGTTGATGAAAGACCAACTGCACACATTCAATGAGTTTCTTCAGTATTTTTCCCCTTTTTATTTAATTTTAGCAGTGCACTGTTAAATACAGATTAGAGGTTATTCAGTGTCATTAGAGTATATTTTACATTGACTTTATATTACTAATTTCAGGATCACTGCATTAATGTGCCTGTACATGTAAATAATTGCTGATATCTTTCTTTTGAAGATTCTCCGCTCCTCCCTGATAGTTTTAAAGTCCATGTAAGGAGATGAAAAATGGCCTAAGGTGATAGCATAACAATGAGTCTTGGAACAATGCAGGAAATGGCAAACAACTCAATTATTCTGGTCTTGTTTATAGTTTGAGTTTGCTCATGCTGACAGCCAGGAGCTCTGATTATCTTTCCCAGAATTTGCCTGTAAAGAATCTGTGCTCTCAGCCTTATTGGATATATACCTGCAGGCGTCTGAGGTTTTTACAATCTTAAAATCTTTAGAAAAGAGAGACAGCAGGTGAAGTCATTCAAATGAGATGAACATGGTGCTGATGGACAGCCAGCTGTCTCGCAACACAGTCTGATATCATCAGGATGTTTGACGGACGTTTTGCAGCTAAATGTCTTTGTGTTACTTCATGTGGATCATGCAAAACATAGCATGCTTTTATACTTTATTTCCCCTAAAAATGGGTATTGTGCATAATAAGAGAAGTACTTTATTAATCCTAAGGAAAAGTAAATGTGGTCTGTAGCAAAGAAAAACAATAGCAATGTTAAAAAATAATTAACTGAAAACACTACCAGCACAAGTTAACATACACTAAAAAGCAACATATAAAATTAAATAAATAAATTAAAAAAAGAATAAATAAAAAATACTTAAAAACTCCCCTTTATTAGCCCACTTCTCCCCCAAATAATGGCATTGTACAGTCGGATGTGAAACAGAAAAGTTCCTCAGCCTTTCTGTGTAACACCAAAGTGACAGAAGTCTGTTGCTCAACTACTCTGCAAAGTGAAGGTGGTGATCGCAGGATAGCTGTTCTTCAGGATTGCTCTGACCCTGGTCATGGTCCTCTGCTCCAACACTGTCTCCACAGAGTCCATGGCTAGTCCAACCACAGAGCCAGCTCTCCAAATGAGCCCTGTCCTGCATTCTTGGCACTCGCCCAACAACATTGAATAGTATGCTGGCAACAGCTCACTGATGAAAGATAATCAGGACCTTGGAGCAGATTTTAAAGGAGGATGGCCATCACAGGAAGTACATCCTGCTCTGCCCCTTTTTATAGACAGCTGTTGGCAGCCCAGTCCAGATTGTTGTCCAACTGCAGGCCCTAGTGTCTGTAGCAATCCACCACCTCAAACATCCTTCTCCTCGATGACCACGGTTGTCCACCGGCACTCTAATACCATCTCCTTGGTTTTGGAGATGTTTAGCTGGAGTTTGTTCTGGAGGCACCATGCTACAAAATCTCCCATCAGGCAACGATATTCCTCCTCTTCACCCCTCCAGGTACATACCACAATTGCACTATCAGAGAAATTCTGCATGTGACATGTATCCGCTTTGTATTCTGCTGCGTAGTTGGATGATTGTTTTTATACTGTAGCAGCTTATTGTTTGTGTTGTCATTTACTGATTTTTTCAAGGGCAGCTAATGTAGCAGCACTAGAGCCCAAAACAAATTTTTCTATGGGGAATATAGTGTATTGTATGGTATTGTATGTTGTATTTATGCTGCTGACATAAGACAACATCTGACTACTAGCTGTTTAGCTACTGCCAGAATTGGATTATTTCTGCCTAAATTTCCTTCCTCTAATAATAAAAATATTGTCTGACCTCAAAATCCAACTTTTATGGGTTTCAGGAGAACTGAAGATTAGTTTGTCTAACTTCAACTTTATTCAGAAAAGTATTTTAGGATCAAAAGCCTGTTTTATGTGGGACATTTTAGTCTCTCACTATTTACTTTAATTTTCCGTCTATGTCACCATATTTTCCTTTGATGTCACCAAGGCAATAATATGTTGCCAAACAAAGACCAAAAATAGTGAACTTGTTGTTATTGTTGTATTGTGGATAACCTGATCAGGCCACTGGATCTGACCAACTGGGGAAGATAACTTTTATATTAAACAGGGCCAGACTGGGACAAAAAAAAAAATCTTCCCCTGAGATTTTGGCCCAGGCCGGCACTAGCCCCCCTAAATAATTTAGTGATCCCCCCTAATAAGTGATTCAGTGTTGTTGAATTTTAAAGATTATTATTATTATTTTTAGAAAAATGCTGACATATTTAATATAAATTGGCTAGAATATGAGTTTAAATAAATAATCATATAACCGTTTAAATATAAATCCAGTTTCCCCTCACTTCATAGCGTGAGGTGGAGAGCCCCTTCAGTACGTCGTTTATCCAATCCCTTCCACTTGTTCATATAGAAAACACCCACATCAGAAAACACCCACATAAATGAAAATCCAGTCCACATTTTCAAATTCAAAACCTGGCTTGCACACTACATACAATCTCTGCGCATGTTTTACCTTCGTTGTTTTGTGGTCAATAGTTACATTCCAGTTCTAAAAGAACGCTGCTACTTAGCTAGCTAGTTAGCCTGAAATGCATTGTGATGGTCCCACCCTTTCTACCATCCTATCTTTGGGGGAGACTCCTTCTTGAGCATCATCTGTGTTTCTCACTTTAGGCATGAGCACAGGATCTAAACTCTTTCACGTTGTCACGCTTTTTACTTTGATTTCAATTCCCAAAAATTGGTAGCCTTAGATAGATCTGTTTTAATCTCTAATGGAAGCCAAAAGTGTCATGTAAAAATTAATGGACTTTTCCCTCCTCAATATAAATTTGTTCCAAAGATATAGACTGCAAAATACAACATGGGCTTTTGTGACAACATCCCCATTGTGGGATTGGCGGTCACACACTATGGGGTTGTTTGTCACAGTGCTATTTCAATGAGGAAATAAAAAAAAAAGATATTTTATTGAAATATTTTATTTTAAAGCATTTAATGTTTTAGTTGAAACAACTGTTTAGTTAAGGCTACAACCTCTCATGTCAAGAACAGACACAATTACTTGAAAAGAAATTGTTTAAAAATGTGGATGAAAACAGTAAAACAGAACAGACACAGGCTTACTAAAATCTGTTATTTCTTTCACTTATAACATGAACTGGCTGACCAATTTTTCAATGTCAAGAGTCAACATGCTAAATTAACCATATAATTAATCTATAACCACAATTAAGAAAATTTTTGTACCACTATCTTTCAACAGCTTTCTAGTGGTTGAGTTGGAGCCACTGTGACAACCAACCCCATTGTTCCCTATTAACTCCACCACCCGTATGGATCTGTAGAATTTGTAGAATCACGCATCTAACGCAGTTCCGGCTACCGGAAGAAGAGCTAACACTTGGTCCCCTTCTTTAAAGTTGCGAACACAAACTTACATACGTTTAGCTCAGAAGGGATCTCACTGTCCAGCAACTTCTCTTTTAGGATCTTTAACGGTCCTTGAAGAGAGTGGCCAAAGATAAGCTTTGCGGGGCCATATTCTAGTAATTCTTGTGGTGCTTCACGCGCAGCAAAGAGAACGAATGGAATTCCCTTATCCTAATTCTTACCTTCCTCCAAACAATATTTCCTTAGCATGCATTTAATCGTTTGATGCCACCTTTCTAAAGCTCCCTGGCTTTCAGGGTGGTATGCCGTACTAGTAATGTATTTAAAGTTTTGGTCAGTTAGGACCTGTTTAAACATCTTAGCTGTGAAATTACTGCCCTGATCAGATTGGATCACTCGCGGTAATCCAAATGTGGAAAAGAACTTCAGCAAAGTCGTTTTATTCACTCCCATCTGTCCTTGTGGCAATAATAACAAGTGTGTTTTTCCTGAACACGAGGTTTCATTGTTTTTATGGTTTTCACCATAGAATTTTTCACAACGGGCTTAAACAACGTTTTATGCGTCAGAACGTATTCATCCGCAATAACTGCAGCAGCCGACAAAGTTGATACATGCTGCTCATTCAGATAAACCACAACACTCTGGTAGCTGTTTCTTAAGCTCTTCTAAGAGAATCAGCTCTCTAAGTCTCGTAAGTGTCCACACCACCAGAAGTGCACCAGCGGTCAAAGAGATTACCCTTTTCCCATGCGAATTCAAAGTAACTTTAGGATTTTTTTTTTTTTTTATACTGTCGGAATTTCTGACGGTAGGCTTCTGGTACCAGCTCATAGGCTTTTAGTACCGCAGCCTTCACAACATCGTTATGCTGGCTGTCCAGAAGAGAGAGCGCTGCTACAACCTCTTGAGCTTTCCCTTGTAATCTGCATTGCACAAGAAGGGACCACCTGTCTTTAGGCCATTTTAAAGTTAATGCTATCCGTTCAAAAGCTGCGAAGTCGCAGTCAACATCACCATCCCCAAAAGCAGTCACAAAAGGAATAAATTGTGAAATATCAAAGAGACTGGAGGTGGTCGAAGTAATCTGTGACCCACTAGAGCCAACAGATACGGGATGACTGGTCTGGTTTTGAGCTTCCAGCTCCAAACGACGCATGTGCACCCGTGAATCAGCCTCGATTTCCATTCGGTGGATTTCGAGCTGCATATTGCGCTGATGTTCCAACTGCAATTTTGCCAATTTCATCCTCAACCGTGCATTCAGCCGGGAGGAACCTGAGCCATCCTCAGAGAGGAAGGGATCATATATCTGCTCAGGTGAAGTCCTCCTGTCATCTCCCACAGGAGTCGCTTCCACATTACTAGCTGAGCTCAACTGGCAATTATGCTCAGACGTGCTTGGTCCCACCTCCTCAGGCAGACCAGCCACTACCATTGCCCTCATGTCTCTCTTTAATATATTCTTTGGTAAGGGGATGTCGTAACAATCAGCAATTAATACCAGATCGTCCTTTCTGCATAAATCCACTTGATGTAGAGATCCTCCAGATTGAAAGGAACCATGGAACCCAACAGCCACTTACCTTCCGCAATGAAGAGGTACTAAAAATACCACAAAATTGAAAAGAGATGATCTCACTTACTATAATATTACAAATATATCCCGGACCAGCCCCCACTTTGTCACGACCCCTTTTTAATCCAAATTCCGGGAATCGGGGTCAAGAACAAAACAAAACTGGACAAACTCAAAGATATATAACAATAATTTATTACACCCCAGGTTCTTACAAAAATATTATTCAATAATAAATAAAAAATGGTGTCCTATATTTGGTTATATCTTATTCGGTAATAAAAAAAATAAAACCAATTATAAAAAGGTGTCCTCAATGGAGGTTACAAATTACAATTACAATAAACAATTGTATATATATAAAGGTAAACAAATCTTCTTACGTACTTAAACTATCTAATACTAATCAAACTTTAACGTTACATAATCCAAACAAACCAAAAATCCAATATCAAAAATACTTCTACTCAAACAAACCAAAATCCTATACAAACTACAAAACCAAAATCCTAACAAGGGGAACTCAAAAGGCTACTCACAAAAAGGCGAGAACGTCTCTTCTCAAATTCTTAAACCAATTCACAATTGTGCATACAACAAAAAGGAAAATTCTAATTGATCCTACAAACCACTAAGGCAATCACAGACCAGCGTCTCAAACAATACCCAAAGTTGGCGAGCTGTGGGCCAAATGGAACACAGCTGCCCCGATTGCGGGCGCTTCCTCTCTTTTAAAGATCCGACATGCAAACTACACACAGAAAGGCCACCAACCCCCACATTCGAACCTCCCCCAGCCGAAGCTCGAACCAGTGACCTTCTTGCTGTGAGGCTGCGGTGCTAACCACCACACCACCGTGCAGCCTTTGTAATTAATCTTGATAAATCACATTTTAATGGCATAACATAATTTGCCCCAAAAGCAAAATTAAAAAAAAATTTTAATCGATTTTAGGAGATGATTAAATAAAATTATAAATAAAGAGATGAATATTGTATAGTCTATTGGTGTCTGGAAAAAATGTATTTAAAACAGTAAAGAAAAAGAAAAAGAAAAGAAAATATCCCATGCCAAAACTGAACAGACCCAAAGTTAAAGTATTATTTCAAATAGTTTAACTAACAGCTCCAGCTGTTCTATAATTAAGAGTCTGCAAAATGTTACAGGACTTTTAACTTTTTAAATGTTTTCAAGAACACTCTGCATTAATAGGACCTAGTGACGCCCCTGCCGGCACATATATGATCATGCTCACCGCAAATCTTTGCACTCCCTTAAATATGAATATCTTATGTGCAACTCCATAAAGGCACTAAAACCATGCAGGAATCCGTAAGAGGTTCAGATTTTGTCTTTATAAAAATTATACAGTCAGGTCTAGATTTATTGGATTCTCTGAAAAAGTGAAACAGCTGCATCAGTATTAACATATGGACAAAAATCTGAATAAATAATCTTAAAAAGTGTTCTATTACTGTATATTATCTATAAACACACATACACAGAAGCTGCCTCATTTTGACCTAAAAAAGGTCGACCATCAGCCCAAAACCAATGACAAATAGGCTAATTAGGAATCTGCTGACTTACAGTTAATGTTGATGGATGATCACGTTCTCACTTTCAATAAGATGATTCAGTTCAGAAAGTCTGAACCTAAATCTAAATCTTTAATCAAGAGTGTAATTGTTCCATTTGAGAGCAAGATTTCTTGTTTTCATGCTCAAATATCATCTTGCTCTCTCTCAAAACTTTGCTCTCACACTCAAAAAGTCCCTTCTAGCTCTCAAATATATCATTCCTACTTTCAAAACGCTGCTCCTCTTCTCAAGTTTAGTGTGGCTTGGTCTCTTTCCCTCATACTCAGACACATTGTCTGTGCTCTCAAAACTTCTGCTCTTGGGTCAGTGACGTCGGGTGAGGTTCATGGCTGGTGAGGCACTGACTCCTCTGGAATCAGATTTACAAACGAAGAACTGAAAAGAGGATCTTATTTCACTATTCATCCCACAGCATGCAACTACTGGTAATGGTTCATATCCCATCAGCATTCCTCTTTCAATTACACTCACACCCTGTTGGCGTGTGAATGTTCCCCCTTGAGGTGAGGCAGGGTGCTGCCCGTCTCACCTGCTGACCTTTCTCTGCACTGTATTGTACGATAAACAGGAATAATTCTCCCACATATACATTAAAGACATTACACAGACTGTAGAGAGTCATGGTGTACAAGAAATATTTCTGTAAAGTTCATATTGGCTGCTGAGGAACAGAAACGGGCACGCGTCATGCAACCTGGCTTTTATTGGGTTGCTCAGTCAGAGGAGAGACACGGCTCCCCAGTGCCTAACCAGGGATTTCTGCCTTGTATTTGCTCAGGAAATACTCAAATTCGGCAATTTTTACTTAATAAAGTGTCAAAAACATGTAGAGTCATACTAAAAATGCACACAGATCAGTGGAAAATATCAATATTTGTTTTTTATGTACTTTTTTATCATGATTCTCCTGACCACACGTCACTGTCTTGGATATTTTTTCCTCTCACTCGGGTTCTGAATGAGCTGTCTGTCAAATGTCCTCCAGCCAATAGAATACTAGATAAATGTAGACCGAGCAAATTGTCACAAGAAGAGAAGCAAAGTTTTGAAAGGCAGAACAATATATTTGAGAGCAAGAAGGGACTTTTTGAGTGTGTGAGCAAAATGATATTTTAGGATAAA
Organism: Rhadinocentrus ornatus; assembly: GCA_037177495.1. Classification (NCBI taxonomy): domain Eukaryota; kingdom Metazoa; phylum Chordata; class Actinopteri; order Atheriniformes; family Melanotaeniidae; genus Rhadinocentrus; species Rhadinocentrus ornatus. The sequence continues at coordinate 4,876,225 of JBAMHW010000006.1, read as the reverse complement.
AACAAGAAATCTTGCACTCAAATCAAACAATTACGCTTTTGAGTAAAGATAGGTAAAGACATAATCACTACATTTACTACACTACATTTAGGATCTTCTTTTTTAACCATTAAACATGTTATTTACCTGTAGTCCTAATGGAAACACTGACATTTTCTAATAATTTAATAAATGTAACGAGATATATTAATGTGCTACTAAGACTGGCCACGCACACTCTGGGATTTTATTTTACTGTTTAGTTGTATTTTTCTATGCATGTTAAAGGGACATTGTGTAAAAGCAGATTAATACTCGCGCGGCGACTGCGTCCCCGCCACGTAGCTCCGCAGAGGCTCGACGCGCACCTCTTCCAGACCTGTCGTGCACCCCTGCTACGCAGACGGTTACGCGGAGGTTCTCCCTTTTGATTGATCAGTTTGGGATCACGTGTTGCCGGATATCTGGATGTTCTCGCTGAATTTGTTTGGTAACCACCGTCAATAACCAGTGGATCAAGTTGATGAGAGGCTGATCAAAATATTTCTTCATTTTCTTCCACAAACTAATAACGAGACTGAACCATGCTGGACACCATTGCTGTTTTAAAACAGAAGATACCTACCGAACTGAAGTGAACCATAAAAAGAACTCTGACCAGATGAGTTTTTCCGGCGGATACCACCCCTTCGAGTGCGAGAGCAAACTCACCAGTGTCAGCTATGCCGTAACCGACTGCACGCAGACGCCGCATGAGTATAAATCCGACAGGAGGTTGTGTTCAGCTTGAGAGAGAGACGAAGAGGGATGCAGTGAGAATTTCTTCTAGAGAGAAGGGGGCACTTGAGGGCAGAGATTGTGCCTTTGCATGCATCTGAGCATGTGTGTTTTTGTGCATAGGGTTGTTTGAATTCAAACTCAGGGTATGCCGCTTTGTGTGTATGCGTGTAGCATCCCTTCTCGAATCACCTAGCACCTCAACATTGGCACAGGGCCTCCGTGGTAGAATTACTTCCATCCAACATTGGAATCATGTTATGCATTCTTGCGTGCTCACTTTTTCAAACACGTATAGCTACAACAGTCGCCGTCATGTCTCAAACAACCTCAACAACACCTATGAAAGCATGTCATCCGATAGTTCATGGATTGTTCACTTAGGTGAGGAGGTTCATAATTTTATAAATATTGCAAACTGCATCCCATTAAACCGTCAGGTATTGTTCCTCTGTGTTTATAAGGGAGAATTGTTCTTACAGGGGAAACAGATCTCGATGGGGAAAGTGGCCTTGACACAGCACCGACTTTTTGTCACAGTAAAAGCCAACTTATAAAGCCTTCCCACTGGCTTTTAGTCCAGCTTTACTGCGACTGAAAGCCAGAGTTTACTGTGACTATAAAAGCGACTGAAACCATGTAAACATACACTTCTGTACCAGCAAGGCTGGCGTATTTTAGTAGGAGCTACTGTTATGCTGTCCATGGTAACGAGCAACACTAGCTGAGAAAAACAAAAAAAAAGATAAAGAAATGAAAAGATAAATTAAATCGCAAACCAAATTGCAATCACAGTATTGTCAGAAAAATCACAACTTGATTTTTCCTTATTTTGGAATCTTGGCCAATTGTATAACAAACCTTTAAATATTAAGTTAAGTAACGTGTGGTTAGTTTTTTATATAAATTTGGTCACATGGTCAAATGAACTCTATAATTATGTGAAAATACTTTATTTTAAGCAAAGTGATTCCATATGTTATATGGGTTATATACAAATTATATTATTATACACAAAATGAATTCATGTTATTTGGATGAATTATCATTAATATGGAACCACTGACATGCTTTCCTTCCCACTTGCAACATTATGTTGCAAAGTTGAAACCAAAATTTCATTTCAAACCTATTTTATAACTCTCTGTAGCACCATATTGTGTACATCTGGTATTTCTTTGTACTCACAGGAAACCAGGCAACCTACTCCATGTTTATGTTTATTAAAGCTTTATGCATATGATTGAAGGCTGCGTGAATGAGGCTGCTCATTCACGCAGCCTGGTTTTACGTGTAATACACATTATTGCTCTGTTTTTAAACTGTGCTCAACAGCAGGTCAGTCCATCTGCAGTCTTTCCCCTTGTTGGACTGCTCAGTGTTTACTGAAGCAATCGCATTTAAGTGCTTTACTCAAGGACAGATGCACTGTCCTCTTGAGAGAAGCACGTTAATGCAACAATGATCTAACTGTCGAAATAACCAGCCTGCTCGGTGTTACAGATCTCCATTAATGCACTGTGCCCCTGCCTACTGCACGCTGATTAAAACCTTAATGGTGCTTTTGTTACAGGTCCAAACCTTCATCTGCCAAGACCCTTTTTTCTTAGTTGTTTTATTGATTCACTGCAAAGAGTTTGGTTTCTGAAAACTGTACCTTTACAATAATACACTGCAAAGCTTACATAACCTTTCAAGTTCCCCCGATGTTGTTGTTTAACACCATAAAAAAAGTTATTCACTTCATTTTTTTCTCATAAATCTACACACAGTTCCTCAGAATATAAAACAATAACAGGCTTTGACTCTACCAGCTTGACACCATTTTACATTTCTTTGCATTCTTGACAGACGTTTCAGGCATGTTAGTTGGGTAGAGTTGGATCAGGTTGCTTCATTTGTTTTGCTGAAATGTAAATCTAAATATATGCTCCAGTTCAGCTCCAAAACGCAAATTTTTTCATTCTATATTAATGTTGATTGGTCTCTTATCCCTGTTGCAGTCAGACATCCCCACATAATGATGGCGCCATCACCATGCCTGATGGTTTGGGTCCCACGCCAGCTGCTTTTATCTCCCCAAAGGTTTGTCAAAACTGTGCATTTTGAAAGCTGTTGTGGCCTTCAAAAATGGCTTGGACACAAATTCCAGAGGATCTTGACTGGGACCAGGCCGATTTGTGGCCTTTAAACGTCTGCCATAGTCTCAATAACGTACCCCCTATTGACAGATAAAGTAACAATGGACTCTCCTTGTTGGTTCTGTGTATTCATAACCAGTCCATAATCAGGTTTATTTGTCTATGGTGGTCATTTCCTGTTATTTTCAAAATATACTGGCCCTTTTTAATACCAGGAAATAAAAGACCTCTGTGACTGCTCAGTCATTGGCAACTGTTTGCACAGACAGTCTGCCCTTGGTTTGCTTAACTTTGGTGACTCTGCCCATGTGCTTTAGATGGTGGTATTTGTGTGGTAAGATTAGTGTTTCCAATAGTGTTAAAACTGTCTGATAGTTGTGTTTTCTTTTCTGTGTTTGGTAGCCCTTTTGGCTTCTCTTTAAGTTGTATTTATAGTTAGTATAGTTGAAGTTAGATCGTGCTGGGCTAGAATAGTTTTGTAATTGTATGTAGTGTTTTGTGTGTTTTTATTTAAGCATAGTTGTTGGAGCTGCTACACTTTCTGTTTGTAGATTAGCTTTGTAGGCCAGTCTTTAATTTCACTTATTCACTTTGTCTTGGTTTTCCTTTTTGTACTTGCTGATTTTGAGTTTATATAGATCTTTAAGCTGCTTCGCTAACCCCAACATTTGTACCATACCACCTTTTGTTTGTTCGTTATCCCCACTAGCATCAAAAAATTCTGTTAGCTTCCATTTTAACATATCCACAGTTACGCTTCTCATTCCCCCTGAGTCAGGTTGTAACATACTAGCAGCCACGATAGCTTGTACCTATGCATAAATGAAAGCAAGTATATCTTCAACTTTACAGTCATATCATTAACATTTCAAGTCTAAAAAATAAAATCTTAATGAAATGATGATCAGTGTCTGGTTTCCTCTGCACATCATGGTAGAAATGGTCGCTGAATAGTTTAATTTTCGTTGCCCCACATCAGAGTATTTCGGTTCTGGTGGTGTGATAGCCATCTAGGTGTCTGAGCACACTCCTAGCCTGTAATGGGTCTTCAGAAAGTAATAGCTTTGCCATGACCACGCATCCCTAGAAAACCTGATTGATAAAGGGGTGAACTGATGGTTTTATGTCTGTAAGGTTCTCCTGTCACCACAAAAGGAACTCTTGAAAGTGATAACCAGCTGGTTGTTTACCTATGAAAATAAGGTCCTTTAATTCTGATTACTCAGTTTGGCAGACAGATCCAAAAAGACTGTTTGTAGTTGCTTATCTTCTACGTAAGACTGACAAAGACTACTGCACTTTGGCTGCACAAATATTTTTCCTTCCCAAGATTTTGACACAGCGAGACCCATTATAGAAAACAATGTTCCTTCATGACGTCCAAGAAATTCTATTAAATGCTAATGAACTGAAGTAGTGAGAAGCATTGTTAGAGAATGCACAAAAACATCAATAGTCATGCAGAGCAAAGAGTCAGAATAAATCCAGACTGGGTATGTTTGTCTTTTATCTTCAATAAATTAAAAAACAGCATTTTTACCTCCAACACACCATCTTCCAACAAACACAGAAAGAAGTGCCAGGAAGAAAAGTTTCAAATTGATTTGCAAATTTAAAAAGAAAAATATCCAGTTGGGACGCATTCTGTTAGAAATAAAGGGTCAAAATAAATGTATCTTTTTTTGCTTAAACTAACATAAAAGGTGAGTAGTTTTTTTTTTTTTTTTTTAGAGCAGCATCTCTCAACCCACCACTGCTGCTGTTTTATCTTTCCTTCCAGGTGGCAAATGGAAATTAATTGCATTCCCATTGCATCCCATGAGAAAAATAGTTTCTGATTAAACAGCTTAAATGAAATGTGTCAGCCCTCTGAGCAGTGATGACCAGGCTAGGCAACAGCTGCTTTTAGACCAACAGCATCACGGCTTGGTGGCTATATTGCCAATTCAGACTTCCAGTATGGGGTTCATCTTCCTCTGTGCTCAGCCAGACAGCCTCTATAATTAGATATTGATAAAAGAGCAGTAATTAATGATTAGTCTGCCAGCAGCATCATCTGGCCTGCAATTTCATCCACATGTACTGTGCTGATTGAGCCAGAGGGTCACAGAGACCCAGCCAGTCGTTTGTCAAGTTCCTTGACCTGAATCTGTTGTAATGGAATGGAGTCAAGCAGTGATGGAAACCAACAAAAATCTCGGCACCTTCCGCAGTCGATAGCGCCAAGAAGGCTGCGAACTGCAGGCCTGTACAGGACGGATGACCTGAATAATCACAGTAGTCACATTTTACCAACAACAAACAGATCATGTGGTTTGAAGTTGTTTTAAAAAGTGTTTTCTTCCACTGAAAGAGAGCTCCGTTACATCATAGAAGTGCAGGAAAAGGAAAAGTGAGCACTAAATAAACCACACTGTTCCATATTTAAAGATGTATTAATATAAAATGAAACATAAATAACAGTCTGCTTTCCTTATAGATACGTAGCTTAAATCTAGAGTGAGGCTTGTGCCTATTTTAGACCTCTGCTTGAAAAATAAGTACCAATCATGTAACCCTTATAACTCCAAGCCATTATTTATGCTATTTTTGGTCCACCAAGTTTTCCCAAAGTAAAAAATGCATTTAAAAGTTTAACTCTTGTAATCCCAGTCAGTCTCCAGACATTATTTTTTCGGGACAGCCCCAGATTATGAGACTAAAATTAGGTCAAATTAATCTATTAATAGGTATATCATCATAAAGGCCAACTAAAACAACAAAACAGAATTTATTGCTAACGGTACTTTTTAGAAATAACACACAGATCAACAGTGACCAAGCCCGTCTGCATATCATTCTCTAAAGTCTCTGCTTTCAGGAGAAGAACTATTTACATTTTTACACTTTTTCTTTTTTTTACAGTTAATAATGTTACTAGTTACCTGCTATCCTCACAAAACCAACTCCAACTTACATTACAGTCATTTAGCTGATGCTTTTATCCAAAGTGACTTACAGTGGTTAGGTAGTAGCGTTAAGGGTCTTGCCTAAGGTGGAAGGTGTTAATGTTTGTCCCCTGGGGGATTCGAACCCTGATCTCTCATGTGGGAGCTATCCAGCCTACCTCAGCTACCAACTCAGCTGCTTTTTTGTGCCACCGTGCATCAAAAACATCTTGGCTTTATTCAGTGAGTATAATTACAAGGTCTATTAGAATACTTCTTGAGCCATAGTAAATGGAAAGTATCAAATTTCATACTAGTATATGTGTTACTGGTGAAGAAGAAATGAAGATGGAACATAGTACAAATGGAAAAAGTTGCAGGCTTGCCTAAAAAAACCCTTTCAGGATTAATATGAATGTCCTGTTGGAATGATACAGCTGTAGCTCCAAACTACTAAACTACTATTAAATCATAGTACAACATGTGAACATTATTGCTGCAAAGGTAAACTCTGATAAAGTGAAGCAGAAGAAAATGAGAGGTTGTGGCAGGGTCTACAAAATGGCCTTCTTGGCATAAAATTAAACATAAACAACACAACAAAAAAGTAAAAAAAGTAAAAACGTGACACTATGAGCATCCCCGGGTCTCCCTCTCTCTAATGCAGCTCTTCTCAGGGGAACGCTGAGGTTACAAACTAGCAGAGGTAAAATCTTTCCTGAAAGTCTTGGGTTTGACCCCAAGATCTCTAAATCACCCCTCCTGGGAAACATCCAGACAGGATCTTGACCAGATGCCCAAATCTCCATACCTGGTTCCTTTTGATTTGTAGGAGCAGCGATTCTACTCTAAGCCCCTCCTCAGTGACTGAGCTGTTCACCCTACGCCTTAGGGCAAGCTCAGCCTTCCTTTTGGATGAAGCTCATTTCTGAGGCTTGTATTCACAATCTCATTCTTTCAGGTGCAACCAATAGCCCACAACCATGGGTTCGGTTTGGAACAAAGATCTACTGGTAAACTGAGAGCTTTGCCTTTCAGCTCAACAGTCCAGGACAACATCCACATCACTGCATATGCTGCTTCATTTGCCTCAGTCTCCCCCTCCACTCCCATCTCTCTCTCTCTCTCTCTCTCTCTATATATA
>JBAMHW010000006.1:4841201-4857099 GCA_037177495.1 Rhadinocentrus ornatus | reverse complement strand
TGGGATAGGCTCCAGCTCACCCCGCGACCCCTAATGGGAACAAGCGGTACAGAAAATGGATGGATGGATGGATATTAGCCTCTGTTACAAAGTTTTACTGCCACCCTCTATCATATCTCAGTTTTATATTGTTCAGTATAGGTAAAGAAAACATTTCTTAATAGAATATTTTATTTAAATTTTTTTTTTAAAGACAATTAACTGTGTTTATGTCCAACTGTTAATGTTTAATTTGTTTTTAGGATGTGCTACTGTTGTAGCATGCTGGTACGGCATGGATAAACTGTGATGTCCTGATACATATCTCTGTCTTGGAAATGGAAAATAATCTCATTTAATTCTACACTAATGAAAACAGGAAGGTTAAGTTTATTTTCATTCTGCCATATTAACCTATATTGTAGACAGCCGAGGTTTTTGTCATTTAATCTTTTTTTTAAAGGGCTCGTTTTCTCTTTAGCAATCTGGAGTAAATCGTTGGCACCTCACATTTGATTCATTTTTGCTTTTGATTCTTATCCAGTTCTGCTAATCATCTGTACTATTAAAAGGAAGATTTTACGGTTTCTTTTTCCTTGTTGGAGCAAATTTTACGATGTTCAAGTGCCCCAGCAGGAGTTTTTCTATGATATCATTGGTTATTTGAATGGAAAATTCAGCTGCAGGCTGCTCTGTTATTGTGTAACTGCTGACATTTGTTTTTGTGCGGTGATGCGTTCAGTGCTGACTAAACCTCCAGCCTCTTGACACCGATCATCAGCAGCCTTGCTGTTGGAGTTCATAAGATCTGTTTTGTTGTGTTGTCGAGTTTTATGGTCTTGTAAATGAAGTGATGGTAGGATGCAAACACTCAAACCGATCTTTTGAACATAAAATATGAACTCTCTGTAGACTTGAATGGTATCAAGAAGAAAAGTGTTTCTAGTTTTATTTGCTGTGGAGAACGTGTGGAGAGCTTGGGTTCATTGTGGTTTTAGTGGACTTGAACAGTGGCCAATATCATTCAGTCTATCTATATGCTAAGTAGGTTCAATGGTTAAATAGACCACTTATGTCTCAGTCCTCAATTTGTAAAGCCCACCAACAATCAAACTCATTTCACACAGTAATTAGCCTTTTTTTGTCCCAGCAGGCACTTTAAACTGACATAGCAGTTTTCAGACAGTGGTACCTGATATTAAAAACGTGTTAAATGCTTGGTTTAGACATGGATGAGCAGATTCTAGGCTCAAACATCCCTTTTTAACAATAAAATTTGAAACATGCCCCAACAGGAAACTTACAGCTCCAAGGATTGCAGATTCTGGCTCACCAGGAAGACTTACTGGGACACTGTATGGAAGAAATTCGTTATTGCTATCACTACCCTAAATTTCTTGCAGAGACAAATGTGCATGCTTGCTGACTGACAAGGCTTGCCAGGACATTTCATGGAACCGAACCATGATTAACGAACTTTGCATCGGCTGTACTTTTCCTGCTATGACAAGTCAAAATGTCTCACTTTAAAAAGATCAAGTGGCTCGGGACGCAGGGGTGAGATGGTTGTCAAGGCTTCAACTTTCCCTGAACACAGCAGTGATGTGAGAGACTGTTTAAAAATATGCACTGTTAGCCTAAATTGTAAAATCCATCATATCCTATTTTTTCTCAGTCTTTAGGGTTTTCAGCCCAACTTTGAGTATAGCAGAGAACAGAATTTTACACACGTTTGCAATGTATCTACAACATGAATCATTTGTTTCACTTGTCTGACTTTAAGCCATTTAAAGAGAGGTGAAGTTAGTCTTGTGATGCTGAGCAGAATAATTAGTTGTCTTGTGGTGTGAAAATGTAAACACAGCATTGACCACACAAGCAACAATGATTGCATCAGTGCTTCTGCAACACAGCAGTATTTCTACAGAAGTCTGACTTGTGTGTGAGTTTCCTGCAGCTATCATGGAAGTTGTGTATTGGAGGTGCAGTAAATGTTTCCAGGATTAAATTGGTATGCAAATGTTAGCTGTGTTTATTTTGACCAGGCAGCAGTGTAACTACAGTAGCTTTACGTGTTGTCTAAACTATGAAATCCCCACCAGATGTAGACCATATGCTCCTCCATTTATCAAAACTAGTTCATTCAGGCTACACTGACATGGGGTTCCTCTTTAGGACACTGCAACCAGACTTAACAGAGAAAAAAAATTAAATAATTTAAAAAATCTTTCTTTACAACTGTCTTTACTAGATGTCGCTACCTTTATCTAACTTTTTCCTCTTTCCCTGACCTTCCAGCAAGCAGTTCGAGTACTAAATGTTTATAGCTCCTTTAAATGTTCATAACTTTGGTTGAAAGTTGATTAGGATAAATTAGAATGTTAACAAATATTTTTGTCACACCGTATATTAGGGCTCTCACAGTATTTGACTCCCACTATTCAGTTATTAGGTTCACCTGTTCAATTGCCTGTTAACAAAAATAGCTAATCAGCTGATCACACGGCAGCAACACAATACATCTAGTCATGAAGACATGATCACGACAACTTCCTGAAGTTCAAATTGAGCATCAGAATGAGAAAGAAAGGGGATTTAAGTGACTAAATGTGGCATGGTTGTTGGTCCGAGTATTTACTGGGATTTTCACACACAACCATCTCCAGGGTTTACAGAGAATGGTCTGAAGAAGAGAAAATATCCAGTGAGCAGCAGTTGTCTAGATCAATATGTCTTGTTGGTGTCAGAGGTCAGAGGAGAATGGAAACACTGGTTGGAGATGATAGAAAGGTAACAGGAACTAAAATAAGAACTGGTTCCAGCCAAGATCTGCAGAATAGCATCTCTGAACACACCTTGAAGCAGATGGGCTACAGCAGCAGAAGCCACACCAGGTGCCTCCTGTCAGCTAAGAACAGGAAGCTGAGGCTACAATTCAGGAACGTAAAAATACAGCGTGCAAAATCAAAATCAAAGGTCAGTGACAGAAAAATTTCATATATCATTTTTAATCAAAAATATTGTGTTTCAATCGGTATCCAATCATTTAACTTAAATATCTGTTGTGATTTTATTCTCTTACAGTGAGACATTTGTCTCTACTGGCTGTGGGTTCACATACATGGCAGCTGCTATACTTATGCCACCATTTTTACTATGGTGTTTCTGAATGGACAAACAAACTCTGAGCCTTAAAACTGCAGCTTTGTTTGATAGGAGCTGCAGCACCTTTCGGGAAAAGTAACACCATGGAAAAAGACAATTCACATGTACACAATGTAGTTACCTGTGAAACGCTGCACTTGAGGCCTCTGGATCCACTGACCAATGAAAACATGTTTATGTCTGGAAGAAAATTGGCCATAGATGGCCACCGTACAATCACAGTTGTGCTTGGCATTTAAAGTACTTTATATTACTGACTTACTTTCCACTAGATGACAATAAAGCTTAACTTTATGTAATATAATTTAAAAGCTACATACATTTAATAATAAAATTATCACTATATATTTATTTGTGTATAATTAACATGGTATTGATATTTAAATCATTCAATTAGCTTAATATCACAGTTTTTATTATGATTTGTTAGGGGTGTAACAAAATGCTCATGAAACAAACCAAAATATGATACAGAACTAATGATACGAAATACCCATGATAAGAAAAAAACAAAAAAAAATAACCTGATGAAGATAACAAATTTGATGAAATACAATTTGACAGTAAAATTCGGACAGAATAACGGTTCTGTTCTACAAATAAAGAATATAAATGAATGTTAATTAACCAATCTTACTGGTTATTTTTATTATTTCCTAAACATAAATGACAATGTCATAAAAACATACGTCTTATACATTTGGCTTAAAGTACTGCAGGCCAAAAATCCTTCTTTTTTTTATTAGTCTCTTCACTTTGTGCATAAACAACAAACAGTTCACCACCTTCCATTCTTCTCTATGAAATATAAAAGTTAAATGTAAAATTTTTAGGTAACTTATAGATAATTGTAAAAATTAGGGCTGGGCATGTTAACACATTATTGCATTTATTGATGCGTGTTAACGCAGGGTTCTGGCCACATGCAGAGTTTGGCAGTCCATGTCCCTTCCTCCATGTCTGGTCCTGCAGCGGTGCATCTGATGTAAACAGGACAGAGCGGTCTATTAAAATGAAGAGAGATCTTCTGTCTGGCACTTAAGAAAAAAGAAAAAGAACTGAAAAAAATTTGATTTTTGGACAGGAAACTGCTCCTAAAGGACAATGAGAAATGTAGTTTTTTTTTTTTCACGAAATGCGGTTTTATCCTGCTGGATAAAGGTTTTGAGGCAACACAGCAAAGGTAAGACACACTGTGACTAAGTTTTACAAATGTAAAGCATATATTGGGTATTGTTTTGCCTCTGGTTTGGTAAATCTTGATCATAGCGAGATGAAACTTAAGAGTTTTGGAATCTGTGAGATGTGAGCTTTCAGTAGAGGAGTCATTTGTGTTCATGCCGTTGGGTGGACACAGGGAGACAGAATCTTTGTAATAATAATAATAATAATAATAATAATAATAATTATTATAATAACTTCTGTACTCTCCTTGTTTCCTTGTTCATTTTGTCAACGGCAATTCATGGTAGGGCTCGGCAATATCGTAAATTTTGGTATCAACGATTCGATATCACCCAGCCAGGGTCTCACTGTAAGAGAATAAAATCATAACAGACGTGAATCCAGGGCAAGTATCGCTGATATCGTCACTGATACTTTTTACTTAAAATGTCAGTTTTAATGATTTATTCTCTAATTATTTAAATCATTATTATTATCGTAATCAAACACAAAGAGTATTGTGAAATAAAACATCGTTTATTATTGGCGGAACGAAATCAATAAGATTGAAGCTTTTTTGTATTTGTAAACAATATAAAATAACAACTTTAGCAATGTAACTTATTCCATTTCCATTTATCAGAAAAAATTGTTTAGGAAAGTTAAGTCTACTGTGCAATTTGTCTAAATAAAAGTAAAACCTAGAATTTTTTGTCTCTCATTCAATTTCTTTGGATTTGTGCCTTCAGAGCCCTTCGCAAAAAAATAATAATCTCATTATGCTGGTATTGATCAAAACCGATACTAACCTTGGTATCGATAATGCTGATATTTGGATCGATCTGCCTAGCCCTAACTTATAGAGGGAATGCTGACAGTGCAGACAATGGGATTATGAAACCATCCATTATTACATGCAATCGGGAGTTCCTGATATCCTGTAACAATACAACTTAAATGGCATTACTTTGCTTTGTGTGCTGCGGAGGGGGAAGGCAAAACAAAACACAAAGAAGCAAGGCTCCAAATGGAGCATTAAAAACATTTCACGGAGGTCACTTTAATTACAGGAGCACCACAAGGTTGTGTGATATTACCACTTTGGTTTTCAGTCTAAATGAGCGAAATGGAAATGATGATAGTAATTTTTAACCCTTAAAAATATGCTGATGATATGGCATTAGTGGGCCTTTTTTAAAATGATGTTGATGACTTTGATTATGTTGCTCATGTCTCTAAACTGGAGCAGTGGTGCAGAGCTAGCTCCCTGGGCAGCTGTTACTCAGGAGGAAGAGCAGTCGCCTTCCAACTGAAAGGTTGGTGGATCAACTCCAGGCTTTCATTGACTACATAAACAAGGGTATGAGTGTGAATGTGTGATTGTGATATGTAGTGTAAAGCACTTTGAGTGGTCAAGCTGACTGGAAAAGCGCTATCTAAGTACAAGTTCATTTACCGTTTAATTACTGTTAGTATAACCAAAGAGTTAATCTTAAATCAAACGTTTACCCTCACTGACACTTTGTGACCAGACTGCAGATACAGTCCAATGTTTTAAATATCTGGGCACACACATATATAATGAACTGAGCTTCACCAGCAACACAGGTGAAATATATATATATATATTTAAAAAACAAACAAACAGACATACTAAGGAGCCTTAAAAACTTTGAGGTAACTACAGATGTTTTACAAAAGGTACATGTGAGTCTTATTCTGAGCATCCTTGTTTTTAACATTTGAGCGGTTTGGACATTTGACCTTTGACATTTGTGATAAACAGGAACATTGGGTGGTGAAGACGACGTTAAAGATAGTTGGCTGTCAACAAAATACTTTAGATGATCTTGACAGCTCAATGACTAGAGATAAAACACGCCCCCTTCCACAAAGTGTTTGAGTTACTCCCCTCAGGGCAGTGCTATAGAGCAAATTTGGCAAGGAAAAAGATTTATACGAGTTATTTTATTCCCAGTGTGGTTACTGTCCTCAACAAATTGCAGTGGCTGATACATCAGAGTACTGGCTGCATGTAGAAAGCTGATTGTATTTCTGTCTGATGTGTGTTTGCACAACGATTAACATTTGTATTGTAGTGTGTATTCTAAGTACTGACTCCTGTGTTTTATTGCTATTTGTGAGACCAAAGACAAATTTCATGCCTTGGTGGGACAATAAAGTCCTTCAATCAATATGATGCCTGGACTGTATTGACGTGTTTCAGGCAGTTCGTGAGTTTTCCTTTTTGTTTTTGTTAAATCTCCATTTACATGCATTCAAAGCTTTGCAAAGCAGCAACTAGAGCAAATCTGTAAAGGCATAATCCGTCCTATTTAACCCGTTTGCACCTTTAGATAACTGTGACAAGGTTTGCCTCCTATGATATCTGAAAATTGGCTTTTAAATCATTTACTCCGACCTTGTCTTTATCAACAGATGGCCTTTAGTGATTAACCCGAGTACGCTACCAGTATAGCAGCAATTTTCCTGCCTTCCCCTTTTGCCTTCCGGTGTTTTTCAAGCTCTATTCCATTTCCGATTAATATGTCTTTGCTGAATGAAACCTTGTTTCTGATTAATAAGCAGAAGAGATAAGTGAACAATAACACAGCATTTATCCCTGCAAGCAGCAATATCCTTTTGGATTTTTCAAATAAGCCAGTGCTTTATCCCGGGGAATAATTAGTTTAATATTTTTGTGAGGAAAAGAATATTAGCAATCTTCTGTTTCTTATAAAGACCAATTATTTGGATAAAAAAATGACCTCATCTGAGGTGTAGGGTGGGCCAGTAAAACATCTGAACCGCCCCCCTCTGCCCACTGGCACTAACACACAGCTTCCATTTCCCCCCTTTTTTTTTTTTTTTATCTCACACGGGATTTAAGTGTATTTCTTGCTGTTCTCCACTGACAAGGGGCCAAGGAACGATTACCACAGCTGCATGGTTATGTGGAACAAAAGAAAACAAATGAGCATAATTCACTTGAAAGAAGCCTGTTATTAATTACTAAAGGGTGATGGGGATGGCTTGAATTGCCTCAGCCTTGGAAAGCAGTGGGATCAAGATAGAAATGAAGGATGACAAAAAACCTGAGGCCAGATTCTGCTGGAATTCAAGTTTTGAGATGATATGACCTTGATGAAGGAGGTGGATAAATGTATATAACATGCATTAGATGGATGAAAGAGTAAAGTCATTGGTACAGATGGATTTTGGGACATGTCTAGACATTCTTATATGTGAGTGTGAATGCACCTTTTAAGAAAATTGGACTTTATATTTAAAAGATTAAAATGATTGAACTATTTAAGTCTGCAGATTTATAGCAGATTAATGCTTTCATTTCCTTTGCAGTTGCAAAATCCTCAGAAGTAATTGCTCAGAAGTCTTTCATCCTGTATTTCCTCTGAATTTTAATGACATCGCTGACAGAGGACAACTGTGGCAGCCTATTATTCCAGTTTGAGCCTCTGTTATTATTTGCCTCGGTTCAGCGTGTCACTATTGTGTTGTCAATAGGGCTGTCACTTTGACAAGCTTGGGTCCTTGGTGAATGGAGTGCTGGTTAGAAATACAGGAAGTGGTGTCTCATATTCACTCTCCCCCTTCACCAACACCACTGCATTCATATCTATGCTGGTTTTGGAAAGTTCCCAGCTCAATACACAGCATGACGCTCGACCATTTTCACACTTTAAACGCAAGCACTGTTAATGAAAATGTACTTGAGTTTTGATCCTCTAAGAGATTCTTTAAAAATTAATTTCACAACAAAATGAGAGAGGAAAAAATGTTAATTCAAAATGTGTTTTAAAACAGATCTGAAAGGGTTTTCTGTATCTGTTCTTTGAGTTAGAAATGAATAGTTCTTTATGTGCAGAATGAAGATGAAAAATGAAGAACCAGGCAACATGAAGGAAACCTACAACCCCCATGAGGTGATGAAAATCTTTTATCCAGTTTTTGAATATAGTTTTTGAAGCTAAAACAGACAAAATTTAACTCCTTTTTTTTTTAGATCTGCTTGAGCTGCTTTAACATACACTGGGAAATAAGACATAATTGAATTTTGAGATCAAACAGCATATTTGTCTTGTTCAGTGGCTTCTTGTGCTTGACAGGGTTAAGTACTTGGGATGACCAACTTTAAAGGAATGTTAAATTGGAGTCATGCATCTTTCACGAGGTTGACAGGAAATTGCACTCATCTCTCCCCCCACCCTTCGATGTCATGAGGTTCAAACAGATGAGACGAAACATGCATGTGCAGGCTTCAGCAGGAGGTTGGGTACAATGAAGTCACTGCTGCATTAAGGTTCTAAAGAAATGAATGTGGAGTTCATGTAATGCCGTGTCACAGAAGGATAAATGAAAATATTACACATCTATGAGCTTAGCTGGATGTAGTGAGACGTCCGCTTTTATTTGCTAATAAAGTGTTTATTGGGTAACAGCTAATCTTAGTCTGTGAAAATGACAATATTAAAACTGTTCATGCTAATGTGCTAATAGTACTGAGAGCTTTTGGTATTAACACTTAGAGCAGCACTACATAAGTTTCCAACTTACAGCTCTGTCTTTCCGACTTGTTTTGATGGTGCGCTAACATTCATTATGCATATTCCTGGAGCTGTCATTGTCTTGCAGCATTCTGAGCTGGAGGAACTGCACTTAAAGACTTCTTTTTTCCAGCCCAGAGCATCGTGTTACAGTTGTGTTTTGCTTTATGGCAACATCACAGGCTAGCAACTGGATATCAATGCACTGGCCGTTTCAAATGCACCATGGATGATTCAGCAAAGAAATGTAAGAGGAATCATTGAAGGAAAAAAGACAAAGAAAGAGATAAATTTACAAAGCAAAAGATAACACAAGAGTAAACATCACATTATCTGGAAAGCGCTCAGAATTGAGATGTCACAGTTAGACTTGCCACAAGTCTTATAACTCCTGTCTTGGATTTTATTTACTTGCTGTGCATTTTTTATTTATTTTGTTTTAGCGACTGCATGTTTTATTAGTTTTATAGTTTTGCATGGGTTGTTTTGCAGTGATTACTTGCTATTTGGTTTTATGGTGTGGACTGGAGTTAATGGAACTGATGAGAAACACCTGCAGACTGTTTTGTGTGACACATCCACGGTGCGATCAGCGCAGAAGGCAAGCGCTGGAATGTTTGATTACAGACAGGTGAGCTTGTGGAGAGGGAAAAGGTAATAAAACAGGAGGACAGACAGAGACAAGGAGGAAAACGGAGAGAACAGCCGTAGACGGGAGGGAGCGGACGTAAGCGGCATAATGGGCGCTGGTGGGGACGACAAGATGGAGAGCTTCTTCTCCAAGGAAGCCGACAGCATGGAGACACAACGAATTTACAGCGGGAGATCGGACGAACATCGGCGGAAAGAGCTGGAAGTAGTGATGGTTTAATGAAGCCCCATGAATTGGTTGAGTATTTCTGGCCAATTGATTCGCCAAAAGTGTCATTACTCGAGGCCCCACCTGTCAATGGTGGAAATGTAAACACAATTATGCAACTGTATTGTAAATCTATAAATATATTAAAATATATGAATCAAGTAATATTTTTATATCTCTATCTGTCTATCTTTTATTTCAGCAGATTAAAGTTATATCTTATCTTTTTGGAATGTATCATATAAAAAATACTCCTAAACTACTGATATGTATGTGTTGTATCACCTCACTGTCACCTGGAATTATGCAGAGCATTTTTTGCATCTTCTACGGCTTTTTCAGCAGCCCGTACCCGGTTGCACGCAGACGCCGCGCAAGCATAAATCCGCCTTTACACGAGACACTCGCATGAATCAGGAAAACTGGGCCTCGTTTGTCTTTGATCACGTGATGTTGAGGAAAATAATACGGACTTCGCAACAGGTTTCATTTGGACACGTCCCCTTTACTCAATGCAGGCTTTGGGGCTTTTGTGTCAGACGTAACATCACTAGCTGGAAGCGGCTGCAAAAAAGCTAAGTAAAGGAACGTGAACCAAGTGTCGGCCAGTTGAGTGCGTGTGGCCTACCGGTCATTATTACTGCCATTGAGTGCATGCTATCTGTCTCCCACAGCAGCTGTTTAAGGAGGGATCAGTACGAGTTGCAGGGCCAGAACAAGAGACCGAGCGGACCGGGGACCCTGCCCGTGGAACTGGTTCTACTGTATTGACTTTTAAGAATTTGGACTATTTTTGCTTTGAGTATTTTTGTGCTACCTTTTTGCCATTTTACATTATTTTTACCTACTTTTTATTTTTTTATTTTATTAGTCTACGACTTTAGTTTTTTTTTTTTATATAAATTGTTGTACCACTTAAAGCAAGTTGTGGTTCTTAACAGTGGACGCAATTAGTAAAGTGCTGTTATCTGACGAACCTCACACTGGCGTGACAGAGAAAGAATGCAAGATGGATGATAAATTTGCTGTTAGACGGTACCAATGAGCAAAAATTTGCCAAAGTTCAGCATCCATCCATCTATTTTCTGCCGCTTATCCGGAGTCGGGTCGCAGGGGAAGCTGCCTAAGCAGGGAAACCCAGACTTCCCTCTCCCCGGCCACATTCCCCAGCTCATCCAAAGTCAGATTTTGGCAAAGTCTGACAAACGATGTCAGATATCAGATGGGTCTTTCACAATAGTTGCATGCCAAATTGTGAACATGCAACACAACGGCTAGTACATCTCAATCTATAATGTGAGCAGCGGTTGGCCTCCTCTCATCAGTGATAAGTGGGAAATTACAAGCAGTTGTGTGTCAATGCAAACAATCTCTTTATAAAATGTGACCAATAATCCAAGATGAGCATTCAGACTGACCGAGATTCTCTGTCTCTCGGAGTCCAGCACTGCATTGCTTTACCTGTGACCTGAACTTTGAATACATTTTTACAGAGTTCATTGGATCATTTTCTGGTCTCAGGCTTCCAATCAAATAATCAGGTTCACAACACTGTTTCTGTACTTGATGATGACCAGAAAATTTGATGCGTCATGCTTTAAATATTTACGCCACTTTTACAAATATTTTAGGAAATGCGAAGTATTGATGTGATTGTAGTTGCATATGGTTATCACAGAGCCCCACTGCACATCTGGACATCATCACATCACTGTTCAAAGGATAGGTTTGTATACTGTTCAGACTCTGGCTAATTGGGGGAAAAAAGTGCAAACGAACTAATAAACCTAGCTAAAAATGTTGTGCTTTCAGTGTAGTGAAACATAACCTAATTGATCTTCTGTTTTGTCTTGCAGCTTTGTTCTCAAGTGTGGTCACTTTGTTGATCCTTTTTTCATGTACCAACATCTGGTTGAAACTTTATATATTCACTTCAATTCAGCTTTATTCATGCAATCAGTCTTAACACATTTAATAATAAGGTACTTTAACATAGTAAGATAAACTATTTAGCTATTGTTGAGTAGATAAACCCATGAATTTCCCGTGAGTAAGAACTTGGAAAAGGGAGATGAATTGGTCTCATTTAGTAACAGGAAGAAGCCTAAAGCAGAACCAGACTCAGGGAAGGCAACCATCTGCCTTGATAGGGAATAAAGAGAGAGAGAAAATAAAATTACAACCACAGAAACATCATGCTCCAGAGTTATCTTGAGTAAGATATGGACAGGGAGAAACAGCACAATCTGCAAACCCAATCAAATTTCCATAAGCTTCAGCTGTAATTTTTGTTTAGTGCATAGCATTTATAAGCATGCTAATGAGCCTATCTAAGGTAGTTAGCATGCTGTCATTAGCATTAGGTTAACGACTGGCTGTGGCTCATGAAGCAAACGGCATAGACTTTAAGGCACGACTCATGGGTGTTTCAGGCTTCAACACACTCACTTCTCATCAGCTGCATCTGTGAGCAACGTTGGGTGACAGCAGCTGACTCCATGGTCTATGTGTACTACCAGTGATTTTGGTGATGAAATTAAAATAACTTGCAGTAACCATGAAAACATTTTACCACCATTAGTAAACTCCTAACAGTAGCTGAGCTACCAGGAATACCTGCTATGCCTTTGACTGTCTTATAAGTTATATTTAGTTATTAGTCTCAGTTGAAAAAACAGTTTACTACCTGCTGCTATAAGTCATATACATATATATATATATGTATATATATATATGTATATATATATGTATATATATATATGTATATATGTTTATATGTAAATAAAAAACAGTCATACATTTATTTATTTATCTATGAATTGCTAAGTACAGAGTAAAATAGATGGAAGCTCAAAACAGGAAATCACATGTCATACTGCAGACTGTTCAGAAACAAATCATGCCTCTGGGGAGACACTTCCTGTATCAGTAAGCCTGTGTACATGCACTTACACGCACAATAATAATCTGATCACTCAAAAAAATCTGATCATGTAAACAGCATGTGTTGTTTCAGATAATGGTCATTATTTTAAAAAATCTATGACAGACAACCGTTTTCTCCATATAGAGTATGAATGGAGGACAGCAGCAGCGTGCAGCCTGTTTTGCAGGGCTGTATTTGCCACTTTAGAAAAGCTAAAACGTGACTGCAGGCAAGGCCAGTTCCAGCAAAACAAGATTGAATGTTTTTTAAATAATTGGAAATTGGAGTCTTATGCCATTATGTACATACTCCAAGGGAAATAGTTTAATGGACTAAAAATTTAAACCAAGTTTCTTTGATTTTCACATTTTGTGTCAGATTCTTTTATTGAAGTAGTCTCATTACCAAACAGAGTCGTAGTTGGACTCTGTTCCGTTCCTGTTCTTGACAGGCACAGTAGGCATAGGTCTGTTTTTATCGAAGAAATCACAATGATTCCGGACAGTTTTTGTGTATTTGACTGTTCAAATCGTTGAGACGTGACAGAAAACACATTTTTACTGGTTTCCCCTGAAGAAACACTAAGGAGCAGCCTGGTTTCGTGCGATCGGCCAGGCATAATTGCCCTGGAACCAGCTTCAGTCAAGTTTCAGTACAAAAGCCAACTTATGTTGGATAATTCTGAAAATTTAAATGTCCCCAGTGGCTGCAGGGACAAAACCATAAAGGCCCACTACGAGCTACTAGACAGTGGTGTCCTTCCTTAACGCTCTGCATAAAGATGAGCCAAGCAATGCATTTGTTAAATCGTTTAATTTTCTCTGCAATAATTTCCCCACCTCTGGTAGATTCAGGAGGATTCTAGCCACCAAATCCCAAAACAATGTAAATAAAAGTTTCTACACCGGTATGAACATGTCTCTTCATTCCACATCAGTTTGCCAGCTTCTTAACTTTCCCTTGATGATCGTGAGAAGAGCACAACCAAAGAAAGTACATCATATAATTCTTTTTAATTTAATTTGAGTTCTACCCTTCAGTCATTCTCAAGGGGAGCCATCTGTTCCCTAAGTCATTTTCCCCTCTTCACTGTTTTCTTTGTGTAACTGAATCATTGAACAAAAGGTGTACAGCTTTTGCTGCCTCAATCTGCTGACAGACAAAAACTGCAGCACTGTGTCAGCGTAGGAGACAGACTGGAGGCAAAAACTCGCTCATCAGCTGCAGGTTAAACAGCCAGATGTTTCAAGCATCCATGGCTGTGGAGGGGCGCGTTCTCCTGAGTTATGTCACAAAAAAATCCCTGAGT
Source organism: Rhadinocentrus ornatus (assembly GCA_037177495.1). Classification (NCBI taxonomy): domain Eukaryota; kingdom Metazoa; phylum Chordata; class Actinopteri; order Atheriniformes; family Melanotaeniidae; genus Rhadinocentrus; species Rhadinocentrus ornatus. The sequence goes on along the minus strand of JBAMHW010000006.1, from coordinate 4,843,132 downwards.
GGGATCATTTTTTTGGGTTGCAATAAAGTGCTGTCGGTGACTATATAGTCAAATAGAATCAGCCAGCCAGGGGTAAATTGTTTCGACCTCCGCGAGCACAGTGTATGTAGAGTCTCCCAAGGCTCCACTGCATATGAGGAAAATCTAATTCTAGAAGTCTTATAATGGATTGGGGCTGGCTGTTTTTTTATTTCTTTATTTTGTTTTTTTAAATTTTCTATTATTGTCTTTTTAAAATCCACCTCAGTATAACATGTCTAAACCACGGGGCAATGCTACAAAATGAACCTATTTTAGCCTCTTATTTAAATGTAAAACCTGGACCAGAAAAGCAGCTCATGAGCTGACACCGTGCATAGAAATAAAACAAATTCTCCTTTTTCTTAATCAAAGTTTATCTGTATCGTTCATTAAAGTCTTCGTGATATCAAATTTAATGTTTTTGTACTTTTGTTAAGGCTGTCAAATTTTACACTGTAATAATACGTTAAAGGAACCCTACTTTATAAAGGCTCCAAAAATTAGTGCCTTTAACGCAAATAAATGTATAATTACAATTTTGATCCAGCTGGTGGAGGAAATGCACCACAGTCAACCATCGTACCAATCAGGAAGAGGAAATCGCACTGAGCTCTTTAAATTAGTGAGTGTAGGTATTGTTGGAATACATCCAGCCTAATCGAATCATCTCCGTCGCATGCATTTCTCCACTGAGGCCAGGTTGTGTTACTGCATCCATATGGACATCACTTACCCACACCTGGGGTCCCCCAAAAAGCACAGTACTGTGAATCAGTCTGCGTCACCTCTGCCAAGGCATAGGTCATGTTTTCAGTGGCGCTGGTCTGTCTGTCTGTTAGCAACATAACCTAAAATGTTATGGACGGAGTTAATAAAAAAATTAAGGAAATCTCATAAATGGAATACGGAACAAGTGATTAGATTTTCTTTTTTTTAATGTAATAAATATTAGAATGGCTTGATGGAGGTCTGTGCTCTCTGAGTGCTTCTGGTTCCCTTATTGTCAGGAAAAATTGAAATGGGTGTAAGGATCTTTGCAATGCACAAACACAAAAATACAGTTTGTACAATTTTAACAAACTTAATAGTCAATATTTGGTTTTAATACCTTTATTCTTTAACACAACTTAACATTGAGATCAGGTCTCTTATTATTATTTCCTGCAGAGAGTCTTTAAGACCTGTTTTATCTGTGTAAACTCAAAACTAACCTAGTTCATTTGATATTAGTCCATTGATGATGTGACCTTTTTTTCAGCTTTTACTTGTTTTGTTTTACTTGGTCACATGACTCTTAAACTTCCTCTTTCTAAAATATTTTACCTTGGTAGAATTTGACCTACATTTCACCACCCCCCTTCAGTTTGTCTCTAAGTTGCTTTTATAAATTTTTACTACTGAAAGTTTTTCTTCTGCTTATGTTTGCCTTCTCTTGTCAGTTTGGTTCTTGTCTGCTAGGGAAATTATAATACTGATATAACTATTTACATGTCCATTATTTCCACATCTCAACATTCTACACTGTCAAATTTTTTTAATTAAACTCATCCATTCAATGACATTAAAACTTAATTAATAAATGTAAATTTATAGCATAAAGTAATTAGTTATATCTTCATAATAGCATATAATTAATTATATGTCTTCTATACTCTGTGGCTCACAATATGTATAAATTATTATTAAGTTCATTAATGAACAAATCATGCTATCAGCTAGCCAGCACAGACCTAATGCAGATGCATTATTTGCATGCCTGGTACTTACACCAGTGGTTACAACAGCCTGTGGGTGGAACAATAAAAATGTATTTATCTGGGGCACATTTGCATTTGGGCTGCACGGTGGTGTGGTGGTTAGCACCACAGCAAGAAGGTCGCTGGTTCGAGCCTCGGCTGGGGGAGGTTCGA
>JBAMHW010000006.1:4818509-4830003 GCA_037177495.1 Rhadinocentrus ornatus | reverse complement strand
TTCAAGAAGACCATCATTGTCCCTGTCCCCAAGAGAACCAAAATCCTTTGCCTGAATGACTACCGCCCAGTAGCACTTACTTCCACCATCATGAAGTGCTTTGAGCGTTTAGTCAAAGTATTCACCACTTCCTACATCCTGGACTCATTGGACCCACTTCAGTTTGCCTACTGGCTCAATAGGTAAACTAAAGACCCTTAATATTGCCCTTTCCCATCTGGACCAGAGGGACACATATGTGAGAATGCTGTTTATTGACTGCAACTCAGTATTTAACACCATTGTGCCCTCCAAACTCGTCACCAAGCTCAGAGACCTTGGGCTCAACAGCGCCCTCTGTGACTAGATCCTGAACTTTTTGACAGGCAGACCACAGGCTGTGCGAATTGGCAGCACCACATCCTCCACCCTGACTCTAAAACCTGGCGCCCCCCAGGGCTGTGTGCTCAGTCCTCTGCTGTATTCCGTGTTCACGCATGATTGCGTGGCCACCCACAGCTCCAATACCATTGTTAAATTTGCTGACGATTCAACCGTCATTGGCCTAATCACCGGCAATGAGGAGACGGCCTACAGAGAGGAGGTCAGAGGCCTGACATCTTGGTGCCAGGTCAACAATCTCCATTTTAACATCAACAAAACTAAGAAACTGATTGTGGACTTCAGGAGGAGGCAGAGAGAGGAACATGCCCTGCCTTTCCATCAACGGGGCTACGGTGGAAACAATCAACAGCTTAAGGTTCCTTGGTGTTAACATCATTGAGGACCTCACCTGGACTCATCACGCTGAATTTATTACAAAGTCAGCCAGACAGAGGCTCCTCTTCCTCCGCAGGCTACGGAGGCTCAACATGGACTCAAGGATACTTTTATGGGTGCACCATTGAGAGTATCCTGACTGGCTGCATCACCGCCTGGTACAGTAGCTGCACCGCCCTCCACCGCAAGGCTCTACAGAGGATGGTGAAAACTGCTCAACGCATCACCAGGATGGTCCTGCCATCCATGGAGGACCTCTACACCCAGCGGTGTAGGAGGAAGGCCACCAAAGCCATTAAGGACCCCAGTCACAAATTGTTTTGTCTGCTACCGTCTGGCCGACGGTTTCGCAGCAAAAAAGCCCGTACCACCAGGCTCAGGGACAGCTTCATACCACAGGCCATGAGACTTTACCACGCCACCTTTAAATAACAGCATCTTCTTATTGCTTATTATATATATTTAACTGTATATCTTATTTGTAGTATTCTTGCTTTTTTGTGTTCAACTATTTTTATTGTGTTTTATATTCTTTTTTATTATTGTTAGGTGAGCCTGGGATTCAAGAATTTCATTGCCAATAATTGTTGATATAATAGTTGTGCAATGACAATAAATTCATTCATTCATTTATTCATTCATTTCCTTTCAGCTGTTTCTTTGTTCCGAGTTTATGTTAATGACTGGTGGCTGGAACCACCTGCTTCAGGGTTTATTTATTTTAAGTTTTATCCATTTGTGAAGTATTTCTGGGCAGGCAGAGAATCAAGGAATTATTGGAAAACATTTAGATTTCCTAAAAGGTGGTGGTGGATTTAACAAAGACATTAAGCTACTACTTTAGGGTAAGAGAAGAAGAAAAAAACACAGGTAGATTATAATGTTGTGGTGTTTATTTAAATAACTTATCTTAATCTGGAGAACTCTTTGCTGAAGACACTGTTTCCTCTCTGAGTTGTGTAGAGGATGTGAAGAATTTTCTATTATGTTCAGTAACTTGTGCAGCATTCTTCTCTGGACAATCATTTGCAGGTGCTCCAGAGTTATCCCCAGCACAGAACCAGCCTTGGGGCATAGGCACACTGGGGATGTCCCCCACCACCATCTGCAGCTGTCTTCAGTGGGGTGTTGACCACCAGCTAACATCTTATCTCTGTAGGCAGAGTTAGTAGCTTCATTTCTCTGCTGCCTCTCCCAGGGCCCTTGTGGCTTTCATCAGACTTGACCCTGCCACTTCTGCACCTTGCTGCAGCTTGACTGTTGACTGGCCCACAAAGCCCCAGCAACTAGCCTTCACAGGGTAAACCCTGGTTTTCCAGCCAGCCAGTTGGCACTCTGCTGCCAGCTTGGAGTATTTAGGATGTTTCCTTTTTATGGGCAGCTGCCATATCCTCCTCCCAAGGAATGGTTAGCTCTTTCAGAAGGCCCCTTTTCTCCAACCCAGACCACATGACAATGTCTGGCCAGAGAGTAGATCACTGTCTCTCTCGGGAAGACCAACGGTCTTCTAAGGTCTGCCAACATCTGACACTCTTTCCCTGGTGTAAGCATGCTGGTCCTCTTGCAAGGGGGTTGCTGTGTGCTCCCTGGCTTTTTGAATCCTGCTAAGGCCATCAGTGGTTTGCTGCTAGCTTCCTGCACTCCAAGATCTCTGTCAGCTTTGTCACTTCTTGATCGCGCCAAGTAGAACTACCTTTACAGTGTTAGCTGAGATATTGACTTGTGTAATTAACGAGTGCAAGCTTATTACTGATTTCTGTTTCCCCTGACACATCACAGATTTATCAGAAATAGATCAATTGCATAAGTTTGGCAAGACAATTAACCAGGGCGAGCATGCAGTCACCTTGCAGTAAATAAAAGTCGGGAAAAGAAATGAGGCAACTCTTTACAAGTACTCCAACAAAAGAAAAAGAGATGTGTTACACTTGCCTTCTTGTTGGGCAGTAAATGTGGCATTAAGCACAGGCCTCGCTGATGTATTATCTGCTGTGGTGCCAACCTCCTGCATTAATTTTCAACAGCTACTCTTCTCTGCTCTGGGCTCACTAATCCAGTGATTCTGGAAAATACAGCATACATTTTTTCAGATAGTTCTCAAAGGCAGCTTTTGTTAATCAGCCAAGAAAGTTTTGAATAGGATCACAAGTGCATCTAAAGCGGATGTATGACATGCTTGTATAGGCCGTGAAGTGCTTAGACAGACCTGTTCATTCCTAATGTCAAGGCAATTTTCAGTTTTTAAAAATCTTATGAAGACAGATTTAATAGCAAAACTGATCTTTCAAGCCTTGGATTTGCAGAAGTTTTTGTACTGCAAAGAGATTTCCACAGTTTGAAAAATGGAAAGCATATGCTGTGAAAATAAATTAATCTAGAGGCAACATAAGACCTTGGTGGCTTTTATTGATGGTGTATATGATGTTCTCATAGTCTTTGCAATGCCACTTATGTTGAATACTTAGGGAAACAATACTAAACAGCAACATATTTCCTAGTAATGTGTTTAAAAGCAAATTCAAAATCTAAAAAACTAAATAAATTATGATAACAATGGATAAATGAGTCTACTTGGTTGGCTGTACACGGAGAAAAAAAAAGTTTTTCTGAGAAAACATAAAAAGGGATAAACTGCTTTTTGGCAAAATGCCTCCTGACAATAAACAACCAACCAAAAAAAGTTGATGTTCAAGACATAGATGCTCTTTTAATCAGGATGGAAACACAATAAATCTTTCAAGTGCATTTAATTTAAGTCTTTGTCTGTCTTAGCTGTGTAGCTGTGTCCTCTATTTGCCTTGGGGACATTACTAACCACTCAGCAGTCACACCAAACATGCATAGGGAGATTTAGTGGGAAACTCCCAGCTCAGTTTTCTGAGACATTGATCCAAATCAGATCCACATTGACCCAGCATCCTGAAGGCTGGGTTAAGCTGGGCAGGTTTTAGATTGCCTTTAGGTTTTATGTGATACTCAGTTCTCTCTCTGATTTATTCTCACAGAAAAACGCTTCATTCCTGGCAGCTTTAATCGAGCTTTGAGGCGGCCAATAGCAACACACAAAAGAGTTCCAGTCAGCGGTCAATGAAGTAAAGCAGCATCATAGACAGTCTTTTGAAGTTTGAGTCATCAGGCTTTACCTTTCAGTGCCACAACAGGCAGGACACTATTTATTTTAAGTGCTTGTAAAGCTGTTTTTATGTAGCTAACAGCATTCCATTGCTAGCACATACTTGGCTTCAAGCTAGCAACAGCCAGATGGTTGGCGACGCAACCCTAATACCATATGTAGAGCCACAGCAGAGATCTCACCTGCTTTAAATGTGATACCTGCTCTTTAACTTAATTAATGGAGTTGTACACGGTATTGACTGTCCAAGTGCTCATTTTCTGTTTGCATAACCTTTGGTTTTAAATTGCAGTCCCGCTTCCAAAGCCACCGTTTACTCTTTGTGTTCCTTGTAAAAACAGATGTTTAGAAAGCTGCCATCTCTTGCGTACATTGCCATTTTCCTGATTTAGTACCGGCAACAGCTTTTAAAAGAGACTGCTTCAAGAGGAGGTCGTCAGTAAGTCAGAAGCACATCAGCATCCAATTAGACGCTGTAAAAGCTGGGAACCTTTAGAGTTTGGCTGAAGAAGAATTTAAACCTTTTATTTTCTCCTGCTCGTAAGCCAAAAGAGGAGAGGGGAGTGAATAATCCTTGATGCAGCTTAGGGAATGACAGGAGCTGGCGGTCAAACTGCAAAGGAACTAAACAAATTTTGAACGCCTGTTGTTTTAAATCACATCATTCCACCATCCACCACACTTCCCGTGTTTCTGCAGAATATGCAGGCCTCTTGTTTTGACTTTCCTCTCTTGACACCCAGCAACTTCATGACAAAAGAATTTCACTTAACGAGCTTGTCATTGCTGCGAAGCATGTCCGTATTATGTCTAAACATGAGAAAGGAGTCAAGTGGTTTTAAATGGGACGAGAACACCAGTGCTAAGCTGAGAAAAATCTTCCCTCTGAAAAGGCTTTGGCCTTTAATGCCTGATTTTGTCTAAGCACTTTCGGTTACTGTCGTCTTTTCCATCAGATATTGTGAACAGAGTCAAACTTGTCTTTTACTTGAGTGATACAGTTTTGACATCAATTTGTGTTCGTTAGACTGCAGCAATTCACCCTCCCCTAGAGATCAATACCTCGGCTCATCTCTTTCTGGCTGTTTGGCTTTACAAGCTGTACAGGCAGATAAAGTGAAAAGAAAGAGTGAGAGGGAGATTGAAAATAGAGAGGAAAAAAGAGGTGGAGGCAATCGCAAGCTGCAGAGTAAATCTGGAATTGGTTTTATTGTTGGAGCATGACTTCCCTGATGTTTTCTGCTCAGTCTGTGTGATGTTTTCAGATCAGGGTTACCAGACTATCTGCACTATTGTAGTTTCATAAAATAAATGTTACAGAGAAAGTTTTTTTCCTGCAATAATGGGCATATCAGAATCTGAATGCATGCTGTGTCTTTAAATGTAGTCACTTTAATAGTAAAACACTGACAGTTAGGTGTTTTCATTCCTTGGATTCACGTGGCTTGAAAACTGTCCTTTGTAAGTCAAATTAATATAAATCTTTTTGAAGACTTGCAGTCTTTCAAGGGATGGCAACCCATATAGTGTGATAAGGAATCTTTGGACCAGATTAGGCCTTTAAATAAAAGGTTCACTACCAGAACATTCTGTATAATTGATGTCTTCCACAATCACATAAAGGCATTAAGTGGAAATGGTGCAGAGTACCCGTATTCACCCTTGTCATTTACGCATTCAGGGCTTTTTTTATTCCATTTTTTTTTACCCTACTCAAGTTCTGCTTCATCACTGCAGGCACCACAATCTTCTTAATTCTATTTAAACGAGCAGATTGAATGTGTGCAGAAAATGGGATATTATTACAGAATCACAAGCTGGAACCTCTGTTGTAAAAGAGCTCAGTGACAGACCAGGGTGAAAAAAGCCACTTTTTAGAGGTGTAAATCTCTTACTGAACTGGGCTGACATAAAGAAATGTTTCAACTTAAAAAATATGGAGGGGTTTAAAATTAAAAGACCTAGAAGGTGATGGCTACTCCTAAAATTAAGGGAAGTCTGATTAAAGCAGCTGTCACATCAGTCATAGGGACACTGAGAAAGAAGGTGTCGAAAGTATGAGTTGATCATTAAATACTAAATAAAGTTTGCTCCTTCTTGATGGATTGCTGCTGAGTCCCAGTCTTTGACTGGATATTTCACCCCAAGGGGCCCTGGGGCAAAATATCTAGTTGAGTCCTTTATGTTGTACATGACAATGTTATTACATCCTCACACATCCAGAAATGAACCAGTGCTCTGAGCAGAAATTATTGCTTGTTGTAGATGGAAATTAGCAGAGTGTGGCGTGGTGGTTAGCACCTTTGCCTCATAGTAAGAGGAATTCTGATTCAAACATTGGGTTGGAGTCTTCCTGTGTAGAGTTTGCATCTTTTTCCTATGTAGGTGTGAGTTCTCCTCCCATAGTCATGCATGCTATTTCTTGCTCTCTTGATGGCCATGTAATGTACTGGCAATTTGTTCAGGGTGCACCCCACTTTACACCTAATATTCCTGCAACCCGGAACTGGATTAAGCAGGTACAGAAATATATTGACAGATTAACTGATAAGCAAATAAATTCATAAAATTAGTCTCTCCTAGTTTTCTATCACAGTAACATCAACATTATTTAAGTTGCCTGTTAGATGAGACATTTGAATGTGCCAGCTGGGGCTACGAGCAATATAGATGTGCTTTTTTCATCATGTTCTCTCATTCTTTAAAACTTAACAGAGAAAATTATTGTTAAATATATAAATAATGACGTTATCAGCCTCATGCTCCATTTATAGTACTACCCTTTTCCTTTCTGTATTCCGGTTTTTTTTACAGAGAAAAACTACAGATGAAAGACAATTTTACAACAATTATGCCATAAAACATTAAATCCAATTAAACCGTGATTGTATACAAAATAGATATCAGCAATGATGACATACAACCTATCAGCTGGGGGTCATGGTTTAATATTTCTGAGCTCCCAGCAGATTTTTAGTTAACAGATTTCTGAGTCAGAGCCCAGTTATGGTTTGTTGACTGAAGCTAATAAAAAGCAGTTTTTGTTTTGTGCATTTAGCAGCATTTACACGCAACCAGAATCTACCAAAAATGATTGCTTATAATGACTTGCAAAAGGACTTTTATCAAAGACTAGAGAACATTTTGCATTCAATATTTGGATCCTTTCCAGAACATTTTAAATATTAAAATATATTTTTATAGAGCTTAGTAAAGTTTTGGATCAGAGGAGGCAGTTCTTACAACTCTTAAAAAAGAAACGTCCACTTGAGAAAAAAGCTGCCTCATGGCCAAATCACAACCAAAAGAGAATCTATCCCCCCCAGGCTCCATTACAGTGCTGTTAAAGGTCATGTGGAGCCCAAGGCAAACCTCAACCGTGGTGCTCCCAAAAACAAAACTTGTAAAAAATGCACATGTTTCTTTTTTCTTTTTCTTTTTTTTTTTACCTGAAATTCCAGCAGCAACACTAAGGAGTCAGTGTTTGCCCCTTCATCAGCTTTTTGCATTGAACTGATGTACTTTAAAAGTATATTTAAAATGTTAAACAAAACATCTCTAAATGCTCTTACAGTTCAGTTTGATTATATAAACTACTAATTATTTAAAGTAAAGCACAATGATGATATTTGACTGGATTATAATGCTACTGACACCAGCACACATGACAACATAATTAAATCCTTGTAGTTTGATAATGAATGAAAATCTTCATGATGAAAAATACATTATATCATTTATTTAATATGATCCACATTCAATTCTTCTATAGGACTAATCACCTTGTCTAAGGCAGGAGTTCTTAACCTTTTTCAACCTAAGACCACTACGATCTGATGCAGCTCCCTATTTGCTATTGGTTGGTGGAAACAGACGTTCTGCATTAACCAGCAGATGAACGAGTTTTCTTCTTCGTTGTGTGTCTCATCTTTTTCAGTAATTCTTGATGCACATTGTTTAAAAGTCTAATTTGTTTGAGTAGTGTATCATGTTGCACCCCAACTGAACCGAGTCTCCAATTATACAGAGTCTAGCTGATTATCCTGGTGTGAATGCACCCTATGAAACCACAAAGTAGGACAAATACTGTTTTAAATAAGAAGCCTTGTCCTACATTTTTACCCACTTTAACTAATCAGATTTTGCTTTGAAGTGTGCATGAAATAGTCACTAAAAAGTGTTCATCAATCTGGCAGCATGTGATCATTAAAAACATTTTTAAACACTGAAAACGTTGGTTCGCTCTTTTGCAGCGGTTCTGAAAAATTAGCTACTCAGAAAGTGTTTGTGGCATGAAACCACAGTTGGTGAACCACACCAAGAACCACAGTTGCTGCATTAATTAGTGCTTGAAGTGTAAAAATAACAACATCAAGGGTCGTTTATGTGATATGACATACTACTACTACTTTCATCCTAAATCCACAAAAAGCCATGGATGGAAAGAAAGACTCCTCTAACACTGGCTCACTGTGGCCTTTTTCATATAAACATACTAAGTTTAAGTAAGAATTGTGGAAGGTTTAGTGGTTTTATGTGAGCAGGTCCAGTTCCCACTTTCATGCAGCTGAGGTAATGTAAATATTTTTGTCAATTTGTCCACTGTGTCATCTTAGTATAATCCAATATTGTTGTAATGCCATGCAACGTTTATTACCGACACACATATTAAGAGTGCTGAGCAGAAACGTCATGACAACAGAGCTGAAAAAAAAAACAACAAAAAAAAACATAACAAAAGTTAATAAGTTGAAGCAATTCATTTTTATTTGCTTGGACTTGGGGAGCGATTATGAGTCATTCATGGGGAGAAATATCCTAAGTGCACAAGTGGAAACCGAACACCCGAAGAGAAAGCTTTGGCCCTGCATTGCTACATAAAACTGCGTAATGTCAAGTGTGGCTTGTGTGTTACCCACCTACATGTGCGCTGGAGGCATTGTGGCCTGGGTCCGTCACACCAAGCCATCTGGGATTGACTCTGGTTTCCCACCATTTCCTCTCCATGTGTTTTACATCACTGAGCGAACAGCATACAGGGAGGAGATAACCGCACATACCTGCAGGGTACAACACTGACTAAACAATAGAGTTTTTACTCTGATATCTGATATACCCTCTAAAATAATTGTCAGTACCCTGAAAAGAACCTGGCATGCAGTTATGGAGTCATTCAAACCCCCCTTGTTGAGAATAGGTATGTTTTTTTAAGGATATTGACATAAGGACATGAGATATTGACTTGTATGAGGAAGGAGAGCCTGCAGCAGTTCAGAAATACACTGGCATGAAAAGCAACAGTCCTTCAGCTGGTGTTGGATTAAAAATGCAGCAGAAAAAGGAAATGAAGCTGGAGATGCTGCTGCTGAGTATGCAGGAATGATCATCAAACCGCGGTTCTGTCCTCCATCCTATTCTGTTCTCATTTTCTTTTTGCCTTTACATTTTCCCAGCAAACGATATCAAAGACTTCAAAGTGTCCTTGCAACAGTTACAACATCCACCAACCACCCACTTTTTTTGGTCCACTTCTTTAATTGGAAACAGATAGCGAAGTTGAAGCATGCATTATAGTGACAGAACTGCTGGATTTTACATTTAAGGTTAAATAAAGGATACTTTCAACATAGATTCCCTTGCAAATGTCTAATTAATAAGTCAAGATTTAATGGAGTGATAAAGTTCTTATCAGAGAACAAAGTTTTCTTCCTTTTTGTGTTTTAATCTGAGTTTCTTTTTTCTCTGTTGTGGTCTTAGGATGGTTGGCGTGCTTTTAAGTGTATCTGAAGATAAGGTACTTAAATTTACTTGAAGCAGTTGATGGCCCAACTCGTTTATTTGAAAATGGTTAAAGGCGGTTAAATCCCATTGGAAGCTGAGAGCAACCATACCTGCAATAATTAATTTTTAATGCTGTTATCTTTAGATTACAAATTATTTATTTTGTTTTTTTGAGCTCACAAATCCCGTTATCGTGTGATAACAAGTAAAATTTTCTCATTATCTCAAGAAATTTCTCTTTTGTTTTCACAAGATCACAACAATGGAGTTTTAAATGAGTGGTTAGTTTTCTAATTTCACTCGTAATTGTCACAATTGGCTAGAACATAACAACAAGTTAAAGTACCACCACATAAGTTAGCAACTTAAAGATGCACTACAGAACTTTTGCAATTTTCTCAGTCATGCGCCCCCAATCTACGGCTAATTTAACATCCATCCTGCATCCTACCTGTACTGTGACCTCTCCGGCAAGTCTTATTTTGACTCTTGTCTTATCTCTTTGATCTGTCCCTCTCTTTCTCTGCTACGGTGTCCAGAAGATGTTCAGGGATCCAGAAAAAAAGTAATTAAACATTCAAGCCTAGCATGTCCATGTGGGGTGCACAAGGGTTAAATATGGGCTATGTGGGTACTGGGCGGGCATTGGTTCAAACTGGGCAAATTTTGCAGGTCCCATGTGGTTTCAGTTACATTCCCCAGATGTGAAGCCCATGTGGGCTGGCTGTATGAGCCAAATAAGGGATGTAGTTGAGCTAAGTGGGCAAAGGCATAAACAGGGGAAATTTAAAAGTGGGCCATCATCAAGTTGGGCCCCAGCTGAAACCCAGTCAGAACCAACTTGAAACCAATGTGGGCAAGCTCAGGTGAGGCCGCCATGGAAGCTGCAGACAAATCCACTTGGGACCCTTATCTGCAGCCCAAATTTAACCCTTATGGGCCCCATATGGACATGCTGGCTGAGAAGCTGATTTTTGGAACAACTGTTAAAATAATTCACCAAAAAACCACTTTATCCTCCTCATTCATGACGATTCTAACAATTTTCAAGCCTTGGATAGTTAGGTCACAACATTTCCAGGTTCTTTTACATCCTGACTTGATTTCATGGTTCCCAGTGAGTTAAATTCTGCTTGGCTGACGGTATTTTTCACTTACATAGAAAAGAATAAAAAAATTCTTCCATTTCTTTTTCTTTTCTTTTGTTGTTTTGTTTTCCTTTTCTTTACTCCTATTTCCATTCTCATTTTTAGACTTTTTGTGATTTGTAAGTGTCTCTAACATACAGAAATTCTGGATCTAATTAAAAAATTTCCCCTCTAATTTAGAAACCACCCATAATGGATAATAATAAAGAGATTTAGAGTTAATTAAAGCCACCTTCCTATGATTTCACCATGTTCTATAAAATCCCCTTTCTGCCCAAAATTCAGCACCATAAATTAGCAACAGGATCAGAGAAGATGATTTTTGGCCTTTTCCACCAGAAGCCATTGATACTACTTTTAGTCTTTAAAAAAATAAAGAAAAAAGGGGAAAGTGGATCTGTTGAATGACGAATGGTAAAGGAAATGCTCCTAACAAACAAATAATGGACACATGGATTACAGCCTTTTTATACATCCTGAATCTGTTCGTCTCATGTTGTTTCTATTGGTGTTTTAATGGAGCAACATAGATCGACCCAGGACAACATTTTGAGTTTTTTTTTTTTTTTTTTTTTTTTTTTTTATAAACAATTTTTCTTTGATTCCCCAAAACCCTTCTCTCTGACTCTTTGTAAAGATCCAACTCCTCTTTTTCCTCCCCCTTTTCTGCTGG